>CM053582.1:168173365-168215823 GCA_028627135.1 Pseudochirops cupreus | reverse complement strand
AGGAGAGATTAGACTGGGGGAGGGGGGCAATACTGGGATGGCTGTTTTGGGGTGGTGGGCGGGGGAAAGACGGGGAGAAAAGATGTAACTCAAAAAAATTTAATAAAGAATCTCATATAAAAAAAAAGAATGAAAAAAAAAATAAAATAAAAAGAGTTCTAAAGTACTCCAGCTGAAAGGAGCATGCTACTCTTCTAGCTAAAGATAGTAGTGACTAAAAGTAGAAAAAGATGACACATTCAAGAGTAGGCCTAGAAGTTAACTTTGTGATGACCTTCTGAAGAGAGGACAGTGAAGCCCAGAAGTTCTGGAATAGCAAGTTGCCTTGGTCGCACCACCACTGTATTTTAAGTTCATGTCTATTCTACCACCTTCCTGGATTCTAGGTGTATTTGTGGGAGAGTATGTCCTGTGTATTGGAAAAAAAAATGCTTTGTAACTTAGATTTTTCTATGCCATTTGAATAAATGCCCTTGCTAAAGAACTAAGTGAATCTACTAGCTGATTATAAGGGGAAACATACCAATGGGGACTTATAAACTGGCATTTAGAATGATAACCACTCACAGGATTGTTCTTAGAACCCTGAGAGGAATAATAGCCACCTCTGGGGACCCAATCTTCCAGTGAGTCCCAGGGAAAGTTCAAGCATCTATCTGGCATTCAAGACCCTTCATAATTTAGCTTTCTTATTCCTGCTTTTTCTTGTATTCATCACTTCCATGTACAGAATCAGAGGTGAGCAGGATTTTATAGACTATCCAATCCAACCCATACCTGACCAAGAATATCCTCTATGATATACCAGACAAGTAGTCATCTAGTTTTTGCTGGAAGACTTCAAATGAAAGGGAACACATTTCCTCCTCAGGCAACCAGTCCGCTTTTGGAAGTTTTCCCTTCTCTTAAACCAAACTTTGCCCCCAAACTTATACCCATTGCTCCTACTTCTGCCCTCTGAGCCTAAGCAAAAACATGTCTAATTCCTTTACCAGAAAACAGCTTCAAGCACTTGAAGACAGCTGTCATGTCCCTCCTCTACATTCCAGCCAAATCAGATAACTTTCTGTCCCCTGGACATGCATTGTTCTCACTTCTCCATGCTTTTGTTCTGATTGCTCCCTGCACCAGGGATGGAATGGGATATTGTTATTCCTCTCTTTGCCTATTAAATTCCTGCCCAACACAGAATATCAGAGTTGTAAAGTATCTGAAAGCTTATCTTTATTACCTGTACCTGAATTTGAAGTTACATAGAATTTTAGGATTGTAAAGCACATCCTCCTTCATACTAAATGTTTGAGGTAGGATTCAAACCCAGGCCTCCTGATCCCAAGTTTAGCATTCATTTGCTCTACACTCTAAGAACTCTTAAGCCCACTGAAGGCTGGGACTCTGTCCTATTATGTAAACTAAGGCCTAGCACAGTGCTCAGCAGACAGTAAATGTGAGGTTATTAAATGTTTATTGGTGGTGCATTCATATGGGAAATTTACATTTATAACTAACACTCTATTACTATGTAGTAGAAGCTCTGTAGTTCTTTTGTTTTAGAAGACCCAAGGACACACTACAAAAGTGCACGTCAGTGTTTTTATGATCTCATTGATGTACTTTCTCCAGCAATGCTGATCAAGACCGGTCTATGTTTTCTGTCATATTGCGGTTCATATACTTTCTTAAATCTTCCACAAATATTAAAGGTTACCCTAGAGAGGTCTTCCTCTAGATCTTTTACCTTTACATGGATGCTGGTGCGTCTCTTGAGTTGTTCACCTGTTATACCTTACTTTCAAGCATGTGATGGGCCTATATCCTTTATTGATCATACTCTTGTATATCTTCTGTATGTCAATTCCTATGTGAAATCATTGTTGGAAAGATGCTGCAGCCTACTTATAACTACCATACAGCTCTCCATTGCCCTTTGGTAAGAATTTAAACCACAACTGTCATATTAATCCTGAGTGGCAACAAGTTTGCTAAAAGTTCATCATTCTAGAAGTAAAAATGGTCCTTAGAAAACTTTTGAAATTCTACTTACACATTTATAACTTTGCCAATCTCAGGAAAATTAATTAGGCTAATCCTTTAAATACATGTTAATGTAATCATATTTAAAACAGGATATATTTTTCCTTTGGGGGTTTATGCCATAGTTACAAGGGCTCATTTATTAATCAAATAAAGCATTATAGAAAATACAAGTGGATTAAAAAATGATTATACCAACTGTCAAACTTGACCAAACTGATTTTCTATTAAAAAAACAAAGCAGTTCATTAAAACTGAACATGTAGATATACTTGCTTACTATTTTAGGGGACAGTATGGCAATTTTGGGGTTTATCTCAACTAGCAGCTTTTTAATTTTTATTATTATATTTTACACACTTTGGGATTCTGTTTTATAAGACAATTTTGACTTCCAAATTATTTGAGGTTCACATTTATTTATGAATATCAAGAGATATACTGAGCATCTGAGTCCTAAATGATGATGATATAAACTGAGATCTACAGATTTTTTTAAAAATCTAGTGGAAAAGAGATATCAGTTTCAATAAAATGTCCTTGGAACTTCTTTCTCCCTCTTCAAGTAAAGAGCAAACAGAGGACAGAGTAAAGAAATTAACACTGATGAAATTTAAATTTTTATTAATTTCACTTGACAAACTAGAGGCAGAGTTAAGGGGTTTAGTCTGCAAATTCCATTTTATTTTATAGCTTTCTTTTTCCAATGAGCACACAAATGTCTAGTACATACAGGCAGGTAAGACTGGTTATCAATTCACTAACAGACAAATTAGACGCCTCTGGAATTAACTTAGGGAAAGTCTTGGCCGAGAGGGCTAGAAAATGGGAAGTATGTGCAATAATTCTTTTGAAACCCAATAGTTGCAAATATCCATATTTCTAAGAAAATATAACTTTATGTAGGTGTGTCTTAAGCATGTGACACCTATGTTAGACAAACTCTGACAATAAGGTAGGATGACTGTGCAAAAATAATGAACATTTTGTGGGGAAAAAATGAAAAAAATAATCAACGTAAGTGCTTTTTTTTGAGTGATTAGATTTCTCCTAGATTTTATAGATCAATGAAGGTAATTTTCCCTGCTATAATCCATCCTGAGAGGAGAGATCTAAAGAGTTGGAAAATAAAATGCAGGGCTGCCGTGCACAAAGATGCTGAACTCAAGCTGTTTGTGCATTAACTATAGACTGTTCCAATTCCAGCTAATTTAGGGAACAGAACAAGGAAAGGGTAGCCTTTGGTTTCAAGATGATGACTTTTTAAGGGCTTGAACTCCTCCTTAAATTAGTCTTTATCCAGAAGGCATTGAATTTTTTAAAAGTGTTTAAATTTCAAGTAGCATTTCTTCTACTGAGAGTTTGATCTCACCTATCAGTGTTCTAGGAATATTGTTTTCTTTTTCAAGCTTAACTGAGGCAACAACAGCATAGACTTCCCCTAGGTATATCCCAATGATTCATCACAATACCGTGAACAAGATGTTGTTAGAGAGGAGTCCTAGAGTATCTTCACAATGCTCTGTAACAAAACTGTTAAAAAACAGAAACAGTCAGTGACTCCTCCCTGAGTGCTACTATCCCTTTCAGCATCATTTTTTGCACCCATGTTACTGAATAATAATCAGAGAGTTGTGGTGTATGGTGACTACCCATGCTGCACAGAATCAATAAATAAAAGTGAACTTGTTTAATTTTTATTTCCCTCCAAGAAACTTCATCTTTTCACTTGGGCTCAGTGCCATGTGGGCTCCTTTCTAAAACAAGAGGGGAATCAAAGCCAGAGAAGGTGGAGAACCTTGACGTGGATTTAGTCACCTTTCTCTGAAAATGAAGACATCCTACCTAACAGTATGACTACTGACTGAAGTAAAACAAACAAGTTAAAACTTGCAATTGCGAGACATTTGAAATAGGTCACAAATGAAATATACAAAGAATTTTGGCCTGATAACCATGCTGTCACAGCAAAATATTAAAATTCATGCAACAGAGAAATTGGTGATAAACCTTATTTTCCCCCAGATTTCCTGGAAAAGATGGAGAATACACTATTTTCTTCTCCTTGCTTTCAGCAGTGAAATTTCTCTTGTTCTTGATTGACTTTCCCAATTACTATTTGCTTGACAGTCACTTCTGATGAGAAAACATATTCTCCAATTGTGAGAAAACCAGAGGTACACGTACAATGAAGGGCATAAGTATCTTCTCAACTCCACTGGCTGAAGGAGGAATCAAATAGCCTACATAAAACTACCGCCAATGCTAAAAATGACAGGTAGTGTGGAATGAACTGGAAATTAGTTGTCACTGGTGTATTCATAATAAAATAAAGCTTGGGTTTTGTTGTATTTTTTTTTAACTACAAGGGTGATAAGAAGAGCCTGTATAAAAGCTAGCTATCTGGGTTCTCTAGAAAACGAATACCTGATAGAACGCGAGACAATACAGAGGGTACTCACATTCATATTATAAAAATAGACATGGTTCTCAATGAACAGCAAATGGGTACAAAAGAATTCTTCAAATATGAACCATTTTAAAAAGGGCATATCTATATATAAAAACAAGATGTGATCTCAGAGCTGCAAAGGACAGTCTTCTGAAATGATTTGGGAATGGAACATGAGAGACGAACTGGAGACAGACGGGTCAAGAACCCAGAGTTGATCTGTTGGACTCTTCTGGTTTGGCAGTGTACATTGGCAGTTGTGGTCAGCCTGCTTTTCATAAGCATGACTGGTTGGTTGTAGGTGGCACTTGGCTGGTGGGTGAGAAAACCCAGCTTCCCATGTGGTATCTGGGAATTCGTCCCCCCAGGTCCCCTGGACTCTCTTCCCCTTACCCCATGAGAAAAACCTTTTCCTGTACTACTCAAGTACAACACAGCAGAAGGGATCTGGTTCTCCCTGCCATTCAGAACAAGTCACATGGTTTTCACCACACCCTAAGTGTCAGCCAATGACAAATAATACATCATCAAAGTAATGTCTGACCTTGGGCTAAGACAATACCTTGGGGCATACTAATTCCACCAGTTCCATAGAGAAATACTGGGCCAGCAAGACTGTCCCCTATATGCTTGAACAAAGAGACTGATGGCTGAGTAAGTCAAGGAAAATCATAGGAAAAAGAAAGTCAAGAAGATATAGGTAGCAGCACCTTTCCATACCCGCCTGAATGTTTAAGGAGACTTTTACCCCTTATTCCTTTCGAATGCAAAGTTCATCAGCTGTAAGAAGTAAACAGTTTCTAAATTAAACAGTCCCCCAAGAAAACTAGCAACATATAAAACAAAATAGCCCAGGAAGCAGTTTGAAGGGCAAGCTGTAGAACCAATTCTGATAAGCTGGTCCAAGTTCTTGATACTGATTTGAGACACCATACAGCAGAGGAGGGGCAGCTCTCTCACTGTCTGATGAAGAACTACGCATCATCTGTATCCAGTCCAAATGAATTTTTGAAGGAGGAACCTTCTTCTTTGGTACCACCTCAGGTGTACTCTTGGTTCGCAAAAGTTGCAGGGAAGCAGAAAAATTGGTAGATTGCCTTGCCCTTGAGTGCAAATTCTGGGACTATAATTGCTATAACCATTGAGGCCAATTAAAATAATACTGTAACATGCAAGAGTGAAGCATGGGATTCCCAGATTTAGAACAGTAGCAGCCATGCCCTTCACTGGAAGGGATCATCCATCCACATTAGTTAAGGCCTTCGGTTTGTTGTTGTCATCAGGATAAAACAAAACAATGCATTCCCAACACCTGGGAGTCACCACTCCAAATTAACCCATGGTCCACATCTAGACATGGAATGTTGAGAACCAGGCAGGCCAGGCCATACACATGGGACTGGCCTCTGGTCATCTCACTTGAAAAAGCTTCTCTTCTGGCAGCATGACTAGAAATCTTTCAGTGTGTTCTGGGTTAAGTCCTCATTCCTGAGTGAAGTAGCCAGAGAGTGACCAGGTTCCATAAGTCCCCAGTCTGGGAGTCAGTGTCAGTTCTCTCCATGATCTTCTTCAACCCAGGCCACAATTTTCCCTTCCCATCCAGGAATAACATCATCATCATGAAAGACCTAGAGAATGGAAGTGAGAAATGAGAAAGGCTGGGGTCCTGCCAAGATGAATTTGTCAATATAAGAGAGGATGTGGAAGAAAACTGAATTTAAAGTTGCATAGCACTCAAGTTCTATATTCCTTCTTACACTGACTTGCTGTATAGTTCTGGATTTTAAAAAAAGCACTGCTCTTTCTTTTTTTTAAAGACAATATGTGGAATTAAGTTTTTTATTCACAGGACACTACAAGACAGGAAATTCCACACAGAAACATAAGAACCCTATTAAGGACAGAAGTTTCATATAGTATGTACACAGTTCAAATTGTTCAAGTATGCTTTAGTGCTACCTTAGAAGTCACATTTTTTAAAAAGAACTTAGTAGAGAAACACTAGGACAAAATTATACCAAGAGCAAGGCAAATAAGACTTGATGGTTTTGACTGTAAAATCTAAAAGTTAAAGGTCTCAGGTGTGCCATCTTGAATCTGGAAGGTATAGCCATCAAAAGTAGATTCTGGTAAAATGTTTTGACCTTCCTCTGTGCAGAAATACTTTTCAATTAAGCTTGAGGAAGCCTTATATACCAGTTAATTTTCATGGAACCAGACTGTTCTATTTAGTCCTCTACATTCTTCAATTGTAACACACAGCTTTTCAGTTTCACTTAGTTTTTCATGTTACTGACAAAAAGATTCCTGCCATTTCCTCTCTCACAGGAAACTATAAGGATTAATAAATTACTGTTCAGAAAGTGCAGCCATAAAAGCATACAGTAAAAGAGGGAGGTGAAGATTAAAGGTCTAGTTATGTAGTGGAAAAAGGAAAGGAGGCCAATCTTAACAAGTTTCTTGAAACTAGCCTTTTTTATTTCAAATTCAGCCTCAGACACTTAACACTTACTAGCTATGTAACCTTGGGCAAGTCATTTGACCCCAATTGCCTTGCCCTCCCCTCCCCCCCCAAAAAAAACCCAAGAGAAGAGAGGAAAAAAAGCAAATTCGTTCTGAATTTGGTGGAAAATCTTTGCCTTTGGAAACTATGGGTTTTTTTTTTCAGCCTGAAACTCTGGTGAGGATTCTTGCAATGCACCTATGACCTAGAATTTGCTTCCAGAAAAGCAAAAGGACTGTGGTTTCATCTTTGCAGGTTGAAGAGAGTGCTGTTCTAAGATGAATAATAAACTGTGGCGTGACTGAAGGACCTAGAAGGAAGAACTATTCTCTCTGATCTCCCTTAAGTGTACTTCAAGTACACTATTTGAGAAATACTACACCATTCCTATAAAATACTCATTACTCCCAAAGCATGAGGTTCAGGCTCAAGACCAAATCTGTTTGCTTATTTTGAAAAATGAAAGATGATATATGGCTTTTATTTTGGCTTGGCTGGTCACATATATAGGAGCCTGATACACAGGCTTAGCTAAGCTAATTACTAAGTTCCTGAATTAGAGAAAGCTAGCAATTCCTTGACCTATCCCATAACCTTCTGGTTCTGGGGATACCAAATCATAGTCCAAGTATGCTCTGAGCAATTTCTTTGATCAGATTCTGAGCTTTGGCCAAACTGAAACTTCAGTGTACTCAAGTACTAGCTCTGAAGGACAAAAGAGGCTGGAAGGAAGGCTTCATCTCTTGATTATGGATGACATTATGTAGAAGCTTCTGTACCTCCTCTTTGACAGTGCCAAACTCAGGATCCAGGGCTTTGAAGTGGTATCGGTGGTTCCCTTCCCGGTCAATAGCTGCTTTAAAATCCTTCAGAGTCACCTCCCCCAACCTGCAACACAGGAGTTAAAGAGAATGCTAAAATAACCCGTTACTCAATGGAGTGGAAAAGGAGGATGTCAACTTTAAACAAAAGCTCCTGCCAAGGCCACTACAGGCAAGAATAGCATGGTCTAAAAAAAAAATTATTTAAAATCAATCACCATCAGTCCCCAAAATTAGAAAGTAGAATAGAACTAGAGAATTATAGATGAAAACACAAATCTCTTATTATCTATAGCAGAGGTGTCAAACTTGCTGCCCAGTGAGTGTTGGGAGATAAAAATGTAGTTTTTTTACCATTTTATCTGAGTTTGGCATTACTGATTTACAGCTGCTTTTTTTTTTCTTGAGTATGTAATAAATGCAACATGTTACTTTAAAAGAAAAAAAAAAGAATAGCATGGTCTAAATGGCTCACTGACCCTAATAACCCAGACAATTAGAAAACAGTAGATATTGGGAAACCAGGTGAGTGAAGAATGAGATCTATACTACACATGATATGAGCTCAGAATTGTAAAAGGGCCTGTTTGCCTCATCGGCAGTCAAATGAATGTCCAGTGTTTTTTCTCTGGGAATGATACTCCAGGCACTCAGTGAGTGACCTCAGGAAGCAAGCATAAAACGGCCTTCTCTGCCATCAGAATCCTAATTCCCTGGGCTGGTGGCAAGCACCCTCTACAAACAACCTCTCTCTATCCTCATATCTCAAGGAAGATTTGTTGCTAGCAGAGCTCAGAAAGAACTTTCTGGAGAAAATCAAATTCTACAGCTTTTCTTGGTAGATGGAATAAGGTTTTTGGTTTGGTTTTGTTTTCTAACAATCTATGTTTACTCTGTAGAGAAAGTGTGGCATAATGGATAGACTGCTGGGCTTATTAATCAAGACATGTTTGGTTCAGTCCCAACTCTGACACTTGGCATGTCACTTAAGCTCTGTGTGCTTCGAAGACTTATCTTTGAATAATGTCCCTACAAAGTTAGGGACAAGCTGTGATCTGCACCAGTGGAAGAGTGTTCTTCCATAAAACCACCTGCCTAAACAGGAATAAATTAACTGGGATGCTTGGAAGGTCTGGAAATAAATGCTTAAGGCTGACTAGTAGCAGCTACTAACTAGAACAATGGCAAAGAAAACTAAGCAAATCCCCTGCAGTTCCAGTCTGCAGTCTGTACTTCAGCACTGGAGCTCCATCAAGCCCATTTAGAACTTGCTCTTCCAATCTTAGAGCACGTTCATGAAGCTGTCAGGGCTGGCAGGGTCACAGTGCAAAGGAAGCACCTATATGAGGCCAGCGGGGACAAAATGGACCTGGGAAGCATGTCCTGTGGTTTCTGTGGACCCTGTCATGGATATCACAGGTATGAACTTTTACCTGGCAAACAGTCAGTCAGTCAAAATGCATTTTACTTGGCATCTACGGAGCACCAGGCACTGTGCTACACCCCGGGGATGCAAATAAAGGCAAAACCAAACCAAACCAAACCAACAAACCCAGTCCCTGCTCTCAAGGAACTCACAGTCCAATTAATGGGGGAAACAACAGGCAAGCAACTATGTACAGACAAGCTACAGACAGGAGAGACTGGAGATAATCAACAGAGGGAAGGTACTGGCATTAGGGGAGATCAGGAAAGACTTCTCACAGAAGGAAGGATTTTCTCTGGGACTTGAAGATGAGGAAGGAGAGAATTCTAGGCCAGGGGGACACCTAGTAAAAATGCCCGGAGAACAGGAAGATCGGTGTCACTGTATCTTAGTGATGATGGTGGCAATGAGGGTGTGGGAGGTGGAATAAAGCATAAGAAGGCTCAAAAAGCAGGAAGGGCTCAGGCTATGAAGGGCTCTGAACACCAAGCAGAGAATTTTATATTTGATCCTGAAAGTGATAGGCAGCTGCTGGAATCTGTTGAATGGCAGTGGGGTGGAGGCAGGTCAAGGCATTCAGACCTGTGTTTTAAGAAGATCACTTTGATAGCTGAGCATAGGATGGATTGGAATAGGGAGAGATGCTGGGCAGGGAGACCAACCAGTATGTTATTATTAAATAGTCTGGGCATGAGGTGATGAGGGCCTGTACCAGGTGATAGCAGTGTCAGAGGAGAGAAGCAGGGAAGAAGGTTATTCTGTCAGTTACTCTTCTTGTTGCCAAACCCTTACAAAATGTTTCAACACTCTCTAGTCACCAACCTCATCACCAGCTCAGGTCAATCCTGCAGAGAGTGGTCTGATAGAATCATAGACCTGGAAGGACTCTTAGCACCCATCCAATACAGACTCCTCATTTTATGTATGGAGAAATCAAGTTCCAGTGAGAGTAACTTCCCTGCCCAGGGCCAGCTAGGACTAGAACTCACCGACCTACCAGTCTTTCCATAATACCGTTGCCTCTCAGTTGTCTCCATAATCATTATCACTATCATTACTCAACGAAGATTTTTTGGAATAGCAACAAAAAAAAATCAAACAGAAAATCATTTTAAATTGTCCATCAAATCTGTATATTTGAGCACAATTAATAAAGCGGGGGTTAGACAACACTAATTCCACCTCCTTTTGTCACCTGTGGTAGTTTATCAAACCCTACCAGGGTCCTGTCCTCAACCCACTCAAGCCAATTGTGACCCATGGTTCTCAAGATATTCTCAAGTTACCAAATGGGTCAAGATAACTATCATGGATATATCTGGTTCTGTTATCCTTTCCTTTCTTATAAGGATGCAGTACCTTCAATATCTCACCTCTTTGGTATGTTGACCATGAAGGGAGTAAGTGAACGGTCAGTAAAATAAAGCACTTTAGTGCAAGCATTGTTGTTGATGGTTGGAGAACTCTGTGAATGAGGCAACTCTGCAAAAAGAGAGATTATCATGTGGTTAGGACACCAGCTTTCCTCTTTACCCTCGTGCTGACCCCATCTTTGTCATCCACATGTCCAGGCATCTGCCAGGTGGGGCCATGAGGAAAAAAGATGCCTCAGACATGGACTCTGCCCCCAAGAGCCCCAAATCCATTCAGAGCAGTGCTGCCAGCGGTCAAGGTTTTTGATAAGAAACAAACACAGTCAAGTTTCAGACTAAAGCATAGTTATACAACAGGAGGTGCGTACAGATTCTCAATGGGGAGATGGGCAGTAAAATACGATTTTGTTATCCTTGTGTCATTCAGAAGAGGATATTCCTTGGAACAACAAAGACTTCTAGGAACCCTGGTCCTCAAAAGACAAGGAATTCCCATCTGAAAGATAGGGCCTACCATCCCCCAGGCCATAGGAGTTCTGAAGCATATGTATTAGAGCTCCCTATCTGTCTTACTTTTCTCCCTTGTATTTGTCCAAAGATTGTGAATGGTAGCTAGCTATATCTAGCTGTAACTTTCATAGAAAGGTTACTCTGTCACCCCTGAAAAACTGTTATTCCAGGAACCCAAAATTAGTCACAGAAATTTTTGTTAGAGCTGACAATTCTCCTGAAGTTCTTACGGAACACTTTCCTCTTAAGTTACTCTGGACATTTAATCCTGAACAAATGGGGTAATTGTTTTGTGAAAGAAGTAGGTCAGATGGACTATGAGGAGAAATAGGGTAGGGAGGTGGAGAGCAGGCAAGGGTGTTTCATACGGAGATCAAAGAATCACAAAATTTCAGAGTGAAACGTATCTAATCCATACCCTAAACATACCTAACAATACATCCTTGGCTTGAAGTTCAGAGAGGAAGAAACTACCACCTCCTAAAGCTGGTCTATTCCACTTTGGGAATGTGCCATTTCCTTTCTGCACAGTTATCACCTTAAATTAGCTGGCAATTGATACTCAAAAAAGTTAATCGCTAAAATTGCCTGCATGATACTCCTTTGAGAAATATTAATTATAAGCATGAAAGTACTATCAACAACTCTTCCCTATTATGACTAAAAGATCATTTGTAGTTTTAGTAGAGAACTCAGTTTATAGGATTTAGGAAGTTGCACATATTTTAATCTATGTATTACATATGTATATCTGTACATCTCTACGTACATATGTATATATATGCATGTACACATACATTATATATGTATATAACAAGATACAGATATCTTGCTCAATCTCTCTCATTCCCCTCATCTTCATCATCTACCCTTCTGCTTAGTCTTCTAAAGGTGACAAAATTTCCAAAGGCTTAGTTCAGTCTACATCATCAATTCTTCACTAAACTGGGGAAAGTGCTAAAGATAAAACAAGTGGAACAATCAGTCTAAGGAAGGCTGAAACAAACATTTAGAAACAAAAAAACCCAAAATCAATTTAGACCTTAAAATTTCCATGTCTATTTACAAAACACTGTATACCACTGTGACCAGGAATCAAACTAAAGTTTTATGAAGATAATTACTCTTTAGGGGAATAAATGGAATGCTTGGGGTCAAAGATTTGGGGTAATACTAATAGGCTAATAGGTCTGTTTGGCATATTTCATTATGAATGTTTTCTATTTGTTTTGTAGAAAATTTATTTCTTTATTTAAACTTCTAATTCTTTTGAAAACCTTGCATTTTGACTTTTGATGATTTAATTATTAATGGAATTGTTAGTATAAATTTTATATGCATCAAGTTTAGCATTTTAGGTGGTAACATTCTGTATTTTTATTACTATTGAAGTTAAATAAATGCTTTACTTTTTTGGTGTCCTGAACTCCTTTGGCAGTATGCAGAAGTCTAATATTACAATATTGAAAGAAATGCTAAATTTAAGTAAGAGTTTAATGAAAAATAAAGATGTAATTTTTTTCCCCAACTAAATTTACTGGCACCCTGAAATCTATCCTTGGACTTCTAAGGATTAAGAACCTCTGGTCTAGAGGGAACTACACAGAATGCTAAAGGTGAGCAGGTGTGAAACCTAGGAAGCAAAATGGAAAACATCACACAATAATCAGCGTATGCTTTTAGAAATCTCTAAAAGAACAAAGGAAAAAATGCAATAAATGACCAAGGACAAAGTAGTTTACTGCCACTGACAGGAGAAACAAGTATTTCATAATCCTTGCCACTAGATGGTGCAAGCATTTTGTAGCTCTAAATGATGTTCCTTGAGGGTATATGTGCATATGAATACATATGTAAGTATGTGTATATATGTGCACAGGTACACATAGACAGAGGGCACAGGATCAATTGAATAGGAAGGGATGATATTTAAAAGGTGAAATTGAGAGGTCAGAGAGGAGTATAATGAGAGGAGATGGGGAGAGACAGATTGGAGTAAATTATCTCATATAGAAGAGGCAAGGGATAACTGTTACAATGCGGGGAAGAACAGGGAGGCAAAAGGGAAAGGGTCAACCTTACTCTCATTGAATTTGGCTCAGGGAGGGAACGACATACACACTAAATTGGGTATCTTGCCCTACAGGAGAGTAGGGGGGATGAAGAAGGGGAGAGCAGGTTGGGGGAAGGGTAGTTAGAAGCACATACTTTTATAAAGGGACAGGGTCAAAGTAGAGAACAGAACAAGTGGGAGGCGGGATAGGATGGAGGGAAATATAGTTAGTCTTTCACAATATATCCACCATGGAAATGTTTTGCGTAACTACACACATACAACCTATATTGAATTGCTTATCTTCCCAGTAAGGGTAGGTGACGAGGGAGGAAGAGAAAGAATCTGGAACTCAAAGTTTTAAAATCAAATATGTATGTGTGTGTGTATATATAAATAAAATATGTATGTGTGTGTGTGTACATATATATATCTCTAGAATAACTTGCATGTCTGAGGTTTTGATTTCTTTATACATTGGGAGTTTGCATATGTCAAAAAGGCATTCTAAATCTTTATGAGTCATTTCCTTCTTGGATAAACTTACTAGTCTTGGATTTTTCCTTAAGTTCTAGATATGATTAAGTTCTACCCTTTTAATGAGAGCAAAGTACCACAAGTAAATAATATGAAACCAGGGTATCTAGAAACTCCAAACTGCCAAAAATGATAGGTTCTGTACCCAAGCAATTAGCAGGAAAAAAATAGCTTAAACTTGGTTTAATTTGTCAGGAGTCTCTGCTAGGGGTTATTGGAAAATGAACAACTAGGACTGGGGGGGGTACTCACTTGAATTAGGGGGCCAGGACTCCCGGTATTCACTACCTCTTGGTGATTTGCCCCTAACCTGAGGATCCAAAGCAAGAGAACCAATATCAGTACAGTTCAATTTTCCAAATAATGTATGGTAGACTCATAAGGAAATTTATATAATAAAAACATACTTAAAATACCCACACCTTGCCCTCTTACCAGCCACCACATCTCTGTCTAAAGAACCAAAAAAATTAACTGCTAAGCATGTTTGCAATCAATTATGCAAGCCATCTGTGATTAGAGTAATTCTTTGGGGTCAAGAAGATTAAATCTCTAAAAGACCCACATTGCCACGCAAAGGAATGGTACCATTGACTCCAGGTCTAAATAGTCATTCATCACGGAAAAAAATCAAACCAAACCACGCACAACAGGAAAGAAAACTGAACAAGGAACTTCAATCCTGGACAAGTCAACAGAGTCAGCCTTACACTGTAGCCCTTGCTCTTATCTCAATTAAAATTCATAGAAACATGCCTCCAGTTTACTGCCTTCTCCCTCTTCCCTAAAAGACCTGCTGGAGGGACAGGGTTACCCGTTTGTCCTGTTTCTTTTGCATCTCCATGACATGCAGGCGTTCCATGAGGCTGGAGATGCCTTGCTCCAGGCTATCAATGGTGTGGTGCTGAGGGTCATGGCCACTGAAGCTGTTACGCAGGCTCCTCAGAGCATCTCGGACAAGCTGCAGATCATTGGCCTATGGGTAAAACAGGTTCCAGTCAACAAAGCCAAGTATTGCCATTGCAATAACCAGGTTAGCTCAAGAAGCCTCAGGGACACACTTTTTACTGCTGTCCTCAGCGTTTGCCTGTTTGTCTACCAGGGAAGAACGGAAGAAGGGAGTTTGCAGAGTAACCTCTTCTACTTAACAAGTACTTGCTTGCTCTTAGTTTCTGATCATTAACTTCTCATATCTCCAGAGCAGTTCTAAGAGGGGGGGAATCTGAGACACTGAACAGACACGATTTTGGCCAAAGCCCAGGACTGAGCACTGCTCTAATGTGCATTAGTGTGAGAGAACTCTGCTCAAAAATCTAATCACTTACCCCTCTGTGGGCAGCTGAGGCAGCTCCTTTCCCAGACATTGGGAGGAAAAACCCATTGCTTTGAGCATTGTGACTGTTGTAGTTGGTTACCTGCTGAAGCAAGAAAGGAAAATGAAAACAGAAGAGATGCTTGTTATGGGGGAGGATACAGGTCATAGTGATTAAAAAAAAAAAAGTTCTCATCCAAGTTCTGCCCCAGTTGTAGCAGTGCCCCAACATCTGAGGAAAAAAAAAAAAGGAAGGCTTTGTTTCCAACATCAGCTGGATGGCATCTTAGTAGGAGAAAAAAATGACCTATGGATCTTTGTGCAGCCACGGAGCAGAATTTGGGTCTTTCTCCTTATGTCAGAACATGTGGAACAAAGAGCCCAGGTCTGACACACTCACATTACCTCCTCAGCATCTCTCTTCATACAGTGTGCCAAGAGGACATCCTTATGCTCCAGTTCCCGTTCTAGGTCGAACTACAAGGCCAAGAAAGCACATTAGACAAGAGCTGCTTCAGGTCAACAGAGGAGTAAAAGTGTTGGTTGGCTGCATCCCCACCTGTTGGTAATTGGCCTCAGAAAGTTTCCTGAGCGCTTCCTCCAGTTTGCCCTGGTGCTGCTGTATGAGACGATCCTTCTGCCCCAACTCTTTCTGCAATAGAGAAGAATGAAAAGCTTTCAAAAACACCGCATGATGGAGGTAAAACATTCTCTCCCCAGGCTCCTGCCATCCAAGGAAAAGACCGCCTGCCAAAGACAAGTCCTTTGTGGGTCCTGTTCCAGGAGGACAAGATGGATCAGAGATGAAAGTGCTCTGCAAATAGGTCTCCTCGGGGGAAAATGATGTGAAGAAAAGCCTAGGTAGGAAGAAATAAGTAATTTCGGCTGTCCTGGGGCTCTTTTAATCTTGAATTTTCATCTCTTAATCAGACCCGGCTCTTACCAGGAAACCAGAACAGCTTCTGCTACCCCCATTTCTGACCTGTAGGGGCACTATGGTCTTTCTATTTATCTTGGACTAAATATGAATAAATCTCCTTTTCCCTTAGATCTGTTCAGATAAGGTTAAAATTTTTGGAAAGGATGTTTAATAGGTAAGTAAAGAAAAAAAAGAAATTACAAAATCATAGAAAAAGATATTACAATGACAGATTGCTTATTTTACATCTAGATTGGCCTGACTAGCAGCCTTTTTCTGGCTCCAAGCCCAATTTCCTTTTCCTCATCTCAAATCTGTCTAGTTAGATGCTAGAACAGGTTATTCTGGCTCCTAGTTCAAGGTATATTTGAACTGGCACTAATGCTGGATTACGGGTGGGATCTTAGCCTCTATTAGTTCCTGTTTCTACTAACTATAAATCTTAAAATGAAGAGGTTGGGCTAGATGACCTCTAAACGCCCTTTCACCCTTGCTAGGTATGGGTCCCCCAGATGAGAATGGCACTGGCATAGAAAGTCTTCAAAGATTCCTCCTTAGGGTTTCAGGCTATCTTATACTAACTTGGCAGTCATATCCTTCTACCTTATGGAGGTCTCCACAGGTCTGGTCTCTGGAAGTCCTATCCTCACCTTTGACCTGTTCCTCTCAGCTTTGATTCATTTGTTGAGACATATTCACTAACTCATCTAATCACACAAAGTTAGAAATGGCCTTAGAATTATCAAGTCCTACCCATTACAAGTAGTCCAATCCATTATGAAACATAAATCCCCCTCTACAAAATCACCAACAGCTGATTATCAAGTGTCCCCTTGAAATCCACTAGTCTTGAGCAGCATTCAATCAACTCCCTGGGCCAGTCTATGATATCTGGGGTCAGCTCTAATTATTAGAAGTTTTTTTCATAGATGCTCAGCACTGGAAGGAACCTCAGAGGTCACCTCTACCTGAATGTGAATCCACTTTACAACATACAAACAGCCTCCTTGTACTCTCCCCTGAGTACTCCGTCCCAAGTTCTGTGTTCAGTTCCAAGCACTGTATCTTAGGAAAGACAATGGCAAGTTACAGAGTGACCAGTCTGGAAGCCATGTGACATGAAGACTGATGGAAGGAAAAGCCTAGAGGAGAGAAGGTTTAGAGGAGACATGACCTTTGTCTTCAAATATTTGAAAAGCTGTCATGGAAGAGAGAGATTAGTCATTCCCTTTGGCTCCAGAAGACAGATAACAGTGTGACAGTGGAGTTAGTGATGGATTTGTTGTCAGAGGGCTTAGGCTCCAGTCCCAGATCTCCTACTTACAACTTGTGTAATCTTGGCTTGACATCTCCAGGTCTCAGCTTTCTTCCCTGTACAATGAACAGGCTGGACTAGATGATCCTTCAATCTCACCCTCCACTGGCATGGTCTCAAGGCCCTTCTCCATCCTGATCAGTCTCCAGCTAATTACCAGTATCTCTCTTAAAACATAATATCCAGAAAGGAATGTAATACCCATGGTGGTCTGACCAGGGGAGAATACTATGGGACTGTTACCTCTTGCATTCTGAAAGTCACGCTTCCCTTGAGGCCACTTAAGATCTTGTTACTTACTGGGGCTGCCATATTACATTGCTAATTCACAGTGAGCTTGCAATTTGCAAAACTTCCCAGATCTTTTTCAGATGGATTGCTGTGGAGTGGTGACTTCCCTATCTCATCCTTGTGAAGTTGGTTTTTTGGACCCAACTATAGGGCTTTAAATTTAAATTTCATCTTATCAGATTTAGTCCAAAGTTCAAGTCTGCTGAGAACTTTTTGATCCTGACTGCCATCCAATGGGTTAGCTATTCCTCCCAGATTTCTATCATCTACACATTTGATAATCACACCATCCACATCTTTATTCAAATCTTTGATTTAAAATGTAAAATTAGTACAGAGTCAAGAACAAATCCCTGGGATGATCTGCTAGAAACAGCCCTTTAAATTAACATTGATCCATTAATGGCCAATCTTTTTGGTCCTGTCATCAACTAGTTTGGAATCCAACCACTGTCTCACAATTTTGTTTTTTGCCCATTTGACTGTGGCAAATACTTTGGATAAGCTCTATCTACAGCCCACAGTAGTAACCCTATTATAAAAAGAAATGAGGTTAGTCTGACACAAACTATTCTTTATGAAGTCAAGCTAAGCCAAAAATCTGCCTCCTTTTAGCTTCTAACCATTGGTTTTAACTTCTGCCCTGCAGCATCCTTATCTTCCCAGCACACACTCCATGCTCCAGCCAAGTTGGTTATTTCTGCCCCAGGAAAATATACTGCACTCTTGCTATACTTTTAAAGTCCAATCAAAGGCTAATTTTTCAAGGGAGCCTTTCCTGATCCCCATCTCACTCATGGCCTTGTTTCTGGCTATTAAGTCTTTCTTTCCAGACCATACTTAGCACTTGGTTTTGTAACACTCCAATGAATTCATCATTTAACAGTATAGCATAGCTATCTATGTTGAAGTCTTGTTGTTCAGTCATGTCCAACTCTTTGTGACCCCATGGACTACTTTTTCCATGAGGTTTTCTTGGTAATGATACTGGAGTGGTTTGCCAATTCCTTGTCCAGTGGGTCACCTTTTGTCAGAACTCTCTATTATGACTTGTCCGTCTTGGGTCACCCTCAACAGGATAGCTCATAGTTTTATTGAGCTATGCAAGCCCCTCTGCCACAAAAAGCAGTAATACAGAAGGGGATTTTTTTTTTTTTAGGCAAATAGGGACTGAGTGAGTTGCCCAGAGTCACACAGCTAGTAAGTGTCTGAGTTTGGAGTTGAACTCAGGTCTTCCTCTCTCCAGGACCGGCATTCTATCCACAGAGTCACCCAGCTGCCCCAACTAAACTATAAGTTCTTGGTAAAAGAACTGTGTTTCATCTAAAATTTTTGTACTTTTTAAGTGTTTTCTATATTTCATAGGATTATAGATTTAAAACTGAAAGAGACCTAAAAGCTCATCTAACCTAACCTCCTCATTTTCCAAGTAAAGAAACTGAGGCCCAGTAAGGTTAAATGACTCATCCAGCAAGTGATAAGTAGCAAAGCTGGACGAGAACCTCAAGCCTCAAATTCTAAAACCAGTGTTTTTTTCCACTGTGTTATGCTGGAATCTGGAGTTAGCTGTCTTTGCACTTGCCACCTAGAGCCAAGCAGAATAACTCAAGTCTGTCTTTGACATAATTCTTCAAGTGGGTAAAGACAGAGGTCATGCCCTTTCCCAAGCCATCTCCTCTTATACTCTTCCTTCATCCAGTCTTTATATAGTACTTTACCTCCTCTGGAGGTAAAATCTTAAACTAAAACCTTAACTTTTCAATGTTCTTCCTGAAACATGGTAGTTGGAAATAAACATTCTATACTAACTTGGATCAAGACAGAGTAAAATGAAGTTGTTATTATGCACTGGTTCTAGAGCAGGGACTAGGCTCCAGATGTTCATTTTGATGCTGTCCTCAAGGTATAGCCAGATTCTTTACTGTCCTAGCCTAGCATCTTGCCTTTGTTTCTCTGGTACCCAGTGGCAACCTTCCCCCTCTTTGGAGCCAACCAGAGCATTTTTTCATCACCTTCTAACAGCCAGCACCTGACTACTGTCTCTTCCTGTTTCAAATCCAGTTTTTACTGTTGGAACTCACTAAGTTCCTATTTCTGGTCTGAGAGGCAACTACCTCTTACTTATTTACACAATAGTGATAACAAGTAAGATCTGAACTCAATAAAACAGGCTAAGCCAACTTTTTCACTCTAGGGATAAAACACTCAGGATCTTCTACAGTCCCAGATGAATGGCTTTTAAAAAATCTTTCCACTATAGACTTAAAACGTAGAAAAATATTCTATAATTCTATAAGAAGATAATTTTCATCAACAGTAAAGAGACAGTTATTTCCTTAGATTACTTCAGAGCAATAAAAGAGAAGACAAGAAGCATTCCTTATAAGTGCCTAACTCCACATATTAATCTGTCTAGTTAAATAGGTGCAAAAATGACATTAGGAAAACAAACAGTAATGCTTTACATTTCATAGTCTCTAAAAAGTTAGACCTGAAAGAGACAATCCAGTTCAAGGCCTTTATTTGATAGATAACGAAACTGAGTCTACCCTAAGTGCTCCTACAATTAATTATCAACAGAGCTGGAAGGAGAACTCTGATCCTTTGACTTTTATCCAGTGTTCTTACACTATACCACATTGTATAAGGTCCAAGCACTTTTACATCTATTATCTTGTTTGATCCTACTAGCAATTTCGTGAACGAAACAGGGGAAATGTTATCTTCATTTTTGATGAGGAAACTGAAGTTCACGAGGTTATTCAGGCCCAATACAAGACAGCTAGTTAGCAGCATAAATGTGACTGGAATCCAGGCCTTCTGATTCTGAGCAAAGCAATCCTTCAACCACACCACACTGCCTCCTGTAGGAAACCACCATCCTACTAGTTACCCAGGCTTGCAACCTTAGTATCACCCTTGATTCTTCATTTCCCACACTCTACATATCCAGTCATTTGAGAGTTGGAGGGCTTATGTGGGAGAAGGAGTGAGAACCAAGTAGGTGTGAGCAAAAAACACAAAGCACTAGGGAAAAGGATGACTTCAGTTCTTTCTCACAGCAGCAGCAATGGGAAACCACAGTTCATTTACGAAGGATAGATGGGAATTATTTGCTACCCTAGTCCCATTCTTACTTTGTATTCTCCTAAGAGGCGGCTCCTTTCATCCAGTTTCCTCTGAAGATCTACCTGTAAGAAGGACAAGAAAAAGGTTCACTGGAATGCTTGCCAACCCATCTCGGGATGACACTGATATCTGATTATGTTAAATAGTATATCATGTTGCTCCGGCGGGGGGGGGGAAAGCAGAAGCCCTTTCCATGTCTCATCTGAGACACATTCTGACTACAGATACTTTCAGCCTAGTGTCTCAAGGTCTTCAAAGTTGCTGAGGGGCCCAAAAATCTCTCTGCTCACTATGGCCTGGGATATATCTAGGAACAGAGATAAATCCAGTGTAACATAAGAACACACACTGGTATTGGTAGTCTGAAGGCCATCCATACTGTGTTCATCAAGGTCACCTGTCCCAGCTTCAGTCCAGAGATTTTTCATATAACTCACATTCTGGTTGTGTAGCTCATCCTTGTCCATATTTGCTCTCAAAAGTTCTTGTTTAAGCTGAAGAACAGATGTGTCCTGTTGAGTCAATCTCTGTTGCAAAGCATCCTGGGAGAAAGTATATCTTAATGTGGTTATGCTCCATTATTAGGTTATTGTTAAGTGTCTACTTTGTGCACTGCCATTCTATTTGGCATTGTGGTTGTTGTGGTCTCTGCCTACCATAACCTTATAACATATTTAGGAAGGTAAAACTATTAGGGAGCAAGAAATCTGTCCCTATGCCTTACCCCCCCCCCCATCCTTGCTACATTTTAAAATCTCTTGACATCATCCACTATTTTTTTTCCTCCAGTCTCGGATGAAGAGGTGGTCCTTCTCCCTGCCATGGCCAATGGCAAGTACCTTTTATTTATGAAATAAATTGATTCCATCTCCTTCCATCTTCTCTAGCAAATTGCTTCCACAATCATCCTTTCTCTTTCTAGTCTTAAATCTCTTCCTATCTATGAAATCCTTACCTGCTGCCTGCAAACACATTCAAGTCTCCCCAATCCTTACAAAACCTTCAGGAGATAACCCATCATTCCATCAAGTGACTGCCTTAGATGTCTCTTCCTTTTCATAGTCAAACTCCTAGAAAAAGCTGTCTACACTCACTGACTCCACTTCTTGTCTTCTTTCACTTCTCAACCTTTGTCGTTTGGTTTTCCAACCTCATCACTCACTTGAAACTGCCCTCTCTAAAATGACGAGTGATCTAATTACTAAGCCTGATGACCTTTTCTCAATCCTTATCCTTGTCAACTTTGCTGCAGCATTTGCCACCGTTAACCATCCTCCCCTCCTCTCTATTTTTGGTTTGTTTGTTTGTAATGACTGCTCTTTCAGCTCTCCTCCTACTTGTCTGACAACTCCTTCTCAGTCTTCTTTGAGGGGTCATCATTCATCACTCTTCCATAACTGCAGGTGCACTCCAAGGTTCTCTCTTGGGCCCTCTATTCTCTTTTACTTGGTGATTTTATCTGATCCCATGGGTTGAATAATTATCCCTATGTAGGTGACTTCTACATCTTTACATTCAGTCCTAGTTTCTCACCTGTGCTATGGTAAGTTTGTATCTTCTGTTGTACTGGACGTTTCAAACCAGATGGTCTAGAGGTGTCTCAAACTCAACAGGTCTAAACCAGAACTCATCTTTCCCCAACTTACACTTCCCTCATAAACTTCCCTATGAATTGAGAGCATCACTGTCCTTCCAGGTACCCAGGTTTGCAACCTTGGTGTCATCCTTAATTTCTCATTTTCCCTCACTCTACATATCTAATTACTAAACCTGATGACATGTTTCTACCTCCACAGCATCTCTCAAATCCATCCCTTTCTGATCACAAGGCCACCACATTGGTTCAGGACCTCATCCTCTTCTGCCTAGAAAATTGCAACCACTAGCTTCCTAGTTGGGCTCCCAGCCTCAAGTCTCTTCCTACTCCAGTCCATCTTCCACACAGCTGCCAAAGAGATTTTCATAAAGTACAGGTCTAATGTTGCCATTCCCCTAATCAATAAACTCCAATGGCTCCTAATTGTCTTTCAGGTCACATATAAACTCCTCTGTTTAGGTTTTAAAAACCTTCACATCCTGCTTTCCACCTATCTGGTTACCTTAATTGCTTTTCCCATCCATACACTCTGAAGTTCACTTGCCACTTCTTATATGTGAAACTCTAGACCAGAGGTTCCCAAACTTATTTGGCCTACTGCCCCCTTTAAAAAAATTACTCAGCACCCCCTGGAAATCTACTTTCTTTAACCCTATTTTTAAAATAAAAATGATACATCTTAAATTTATTATTGTAAATTTGTGGGGGGGTTTCCTGCATTGAAATTTTGATGATGCAATATTGCATCAGGTAACTGTATAATATCATATTGTAAACAAGTCACTACATGCACATATTCCTGCAGATGCATGCTGGACTTCTCAACAATGTGCTACTTGCTTGTTAAAACCTGGTGGTGGACTTAAGCACTGATCAGTTAGAAGTTGCATTTTGTGTGGTTATTGGAAAATAATGTAATCACTATGACTTTAACTCTGTTATACAACAGATGAAACATGCATGAAAGGTTTTTCAAAATTTTCTTCTCTTCTTTCCTTATGCTTCCATTACCCCCTTATTTTTATTCAATGCCCCCATTTTCATTTGAGGCTACTACCACCCCTAGACAGTAGTACCAATCACTTTGGGAACCTATGCTCTAGACTGATGGACTTCAGTTCAAACTCTGCTTTACGAACTGTATTACTCTGGATAAGTCACCTAACCTCTCGGGGACTCAATTTCTTCATCTATAAAATTGTGGGCTTGAATTAATTGACCTTTCTAAGGTCTCTTAAGAGACAACTAAATGTCAAAGTGGATATAATGTGCTGGTCTTGGAGTCAGGAAAAATTGAGTTCAAAACCAGTCTCAGACAATTATTAGCTGTGTGACCCTGGGCAAATCACTTTGCTTCTGCTTGCCTCAGTTTCCTGAACTGTAAAATGGGAATAATTATAGCACCTATAATATAGCCAGGGTTGTTATGAGATCAAATGAGATAACACTCATAAAGTACTTACCGTAGTCCTTGGCACATAGTCAATGCCTAATAAGTCCTTCCTTCTTTCCTTCCTTCCTTCCTTCTTTCCTTCTTGCTCTATATTTATGATCCCACGATCTCCATTTTCTGTGCCTTTGGACATGACCAGAATGTATTCTCTCTATATCCCTACCTCTTAAAATCCCTTGTTTCCTTCAAAATCCAGCTCAAGTACCACCTTCTATATGGATCTTTTCCTATTTCCCTTCCCACCCACCCCTCCCCACCACCTCCAGCTGCCGGTGCTCCTCCCCAAACAAACTTTTTATTTATTTTATTTATACGCATATATGTTCATGTTCTATAATAGAATGGAACAGTTTTATTTTTGTCTTGTACTCTCCAACACCCTGCACAGTGCTTGGTACATAAATGCTTACTGACTGACAGTATGGGGACCAGATCAGATTTCATTAACATAGGAATTTCTAGTGTGGAAACAACCTACTCTGAGGAAGGTCCATAACTTAATTATGACTTAGAGTCAAGTTAATGAGGGCCCTTGTGGACTTTGTGACCTACATAGCTACACAGTTGGTATGTGTTAGTAGCAGGATAAGAACCCAGGTCCTGATAACTCCAAACCATGCAACCTATTCACTTTGCTAGGCAGACAAAACCTCTCAGGGAAAAGGAGACAATATATAAGAGCATGCTTATTTTGTGATACAGACAAAAATAAATAAAAGGAGTTAGAAAATGAAGAAGCACAGTGGACTGAAGTTATCAGTGAAGTTGTCACAGAAAAGGTAGAACCTGGGGGAAGGAATGAAGGGAAGAGAGAAAATTTGAAACTGAAAATTAAAAAAAGTGGGACCCAAATTAGGTCTTGAAAGATTGAGACAGAGATAGGCAGGAAAAGAGGCATTCTATATGGAAGAGAGTCATTTTTTCTTGTTTTACAAATACAAAGGGCACAAAAAAAGAGCCTTTTAAATCATCTATGAGGATGGCCTCAGGGGCTTTTACTGCAGTCTCCCACTCCACTTCTGGTCAAAGATACTGGGTAGCATCTCTCTGATCTCAGGATATTGGTCTACCTTTTATTCTCTCCATCCTACAGATCACAGAAACAATACAGCTTGTACTCTGCACAAATAAATGTAGTGTTTGTTTTTAGGGGGAGGGGGAGGGGAGTAGGAGGATTTGGGGTACAAAAAGAAAGTATATGACACATTTTTACATTTGACAATAACTCTGACAGTGCTGGGTAATAGGACTACTGATCTGAGATGCCCTTAGCCTTCAATGTCCCAGAATTATTCTCTGGCCTATGGATGAAAAATAAAGAAGAAAGCCTTTCTTCCTTAGGGCTGGGAGGACCTGGTTTACATACAGTTGCAGCCAAGGGCACCAAAAGCATTCAAGGAAAGAAGCCTCAACCGAACAGAGACACTCCATCCCACGGACTGAGTCAGTGCCTAACACAGAAGCTCAGATTTCCATACCCCTCCACCAGAAGACAACGTTGTCTCTTAGGAAATCAAATAAAAGAGTTAACTTGTATTTTTTTTTTACCTTTATTCCCTGCAAATTTCTGACTTCTTGTTTGCATTTCAGCAACTCTTTCTGAAAAAACAAACACAGATTAGATGACTTTTGCCATTAGCGTTGTCTCAGAAGCATCACCCCCACCCCTCACAAAACAATGAGGACATTCCATGACAGAAAACAAAAGGAAGGGCTCGTTCAGTCAGCAGCAAATGATACATTACAGAATAGCTGGCAGAGGCCCACAGAGTCATCTCCAGCCTCTCCTTGGCTGCCTGAAGAACTACACAGACCCTTTTGGGACAGGAGGGAAAGGGAAAATTTCAGACCCATTTCAGGACTTAATGACCCTCACCCACAGAAAGCCTTCCATATATGGTTTGAAGTGTCATAGCTCAAGTATCCTAAATCCCTCTTACTGAAACATAAGATATGTTAATATGTGTTTTGGCAATATTATTAGATCACCTTAATTCAACCTAATACCGGGCAAAGGGCCAGAGAGCTCCCAAAGACCAGTCAGTGCCTTCTGGGGAACTTAGCATCTAAATGAGAACATGTCCTAGGTCAATGCCTCAACATGTTGTGGAGGCCACCTTGAGTTCTCAAAGGCTGTGCCAGTAGAGTACAATCAAGGCATACAAGCTGGATGGGCTTCAAGGGTAGGACCAGAGCTGGACTGTGGTTCAGAAATAATTTAGTTAGGTTCCAAGAAACTGGTTACAAGAAAGTTGGCCACCAGATGGTGAGTTTTCTTGGCACAGTAACCTCTGAAATTGTCTATTGAAGTGGGGAGGGAATATAGTCCCCACACCAAGGAAATCATATAGCCTGAATATGTTGAAGTAAAAAGATACGGTCTGGAATATGGCATGGATTACCTAAAAAAAACTTTATTTCATGATAAATATGAATCCATGTATATGTCTGGGAGTCCATATCTATAGAACAAGGTTTTGGGGTTTGGGCTTTTTTTACTTTTTGAAGTGGGGAGGGCAGGGCAATTGGGGTTAAGTGACTTGCCCAAGGTCACATGGCTAGTATCAAGTATCTGAGGCCACATTTGAACTCAGGTCCTCCTGACTCTAGGGCCAGTGCTCTATTCACTGTGCCACCTAGCTGCCCCAGAACAGGTTTTTAAAGAGGAGAAAACCCATGGTCCTCTCATTTCTTTTTTTTCCTACTTCACATCATGAGTTCACTGGAAATTCTTTTACTTTAAAAAACCCTACAAGGTATTTGGGAAAAGCAGTCCTTTACTGACCCTAAATCCTTTAAACAGTTTTTTTTCATTGTTTATTATACATATATACAGTTGTACCTTCAGGTCCTGATTTTCTTCCATGCTCTGGTCTAGACGACTTTGGATTATGATCTAAATATAAGAGAAAAAGAATGTTATGCCCTGGAAGACTGCTCCTCACACAAACCAGACATAGAAAATCTCAGGGTGAAAAAAGTAGCTCACCAATTGCTCCTCAGGGTTGGCTCCTGGTTCAAAGAGAGCCAAGGGCCTCTCTTGTTCATCTTCAGGCAGGGACCCATTAAGCAGCAGAGCCTGAAAAATCAACAAAGGCAAAATGAAATATGAGTGCTCCAATCAGGTGATCTGTTCCAGATAACTCAGGACTGAGCCCAGTGAGCTCAGTCCCTAAACTGGAATCACTAACCAACTTTCCCTAGAAACTCCTGTATAGCTTTGGCTGCTCCTTTTTTCTGTGCAGATGCACGCTAATCTTGGGACAATCTGGAGTTCCGACACTGTCCATGCACCAAGCCTCTATCAATTCTCTGAATTTACCTGTATCCTAAGCCATAAAAGCCCCTCTCAGTCCCAGGAGGTAACTGGAGAACAAACCCTGCTTTTAGGAACAGTTGGAAGCATTTCAAATCAGAGCTACTCAAACTGGCTTTAACCAACAATACAGGGAACCAAAAACAGAGGTTGTTTCTGCTGGCTTTGAAAGTACTTTTCAATGAATCATTTCGAATGTGTCTGGAGGAGGGGGGAAGGAGAGGTTAACTGATATAGATTGAAAAAAGAAAATCCTTCCCGAGGTTACTTTGAAGATCTGCATAAAAAAAGTAGGGAATGTGTATGTATGGAGATTATATGTCCCCATTCATTTCAACTCTCCACATTGGGCCTTGCTTTTATCAGAGGATCAGTTATATAGCCAGGACTGATTATCAACTGAGCTACAGAAAATAATTAAGAGAGACAGTTTGAAGAAGCCAACTCTGCTTTATAACTAAATTGAGTCACAGTTCTGCCAAATGAGGTAAAGGATCACATAGATAATGTACTGTTTCAGCAAACATCTCAGTATATTAAAAAGGTTAAGTCTGGCCAATGGCTTGTTTTCAGCATCTCAAAAGAATTTGAATTTATGATGAGAATATGATCTGAAGCTTCATAGTTACAACAAGCAGAAAGACACTGGGGCACCTAGAAAATGGTTCACTCTTTAATAATGAACTCATTAACAAGCTTTAACTAAAGATATTTTGGTGGGTGAGAAATCCAGCCTATAGCTTTGCTGCAACTTAGTTATCACTGAAACCTTCAAGGAGTCCAGAGGATGCTATGAGTTGTTCTGTATCTTGCAGTGGAATTCAATTCTCCTCATAATTATGTGGATCTGAATTAACAAGTCTCTCTGTTTGCAGGGGATACTGCAGTGTTGACTTTCCGGCTGATTCTTCATTTTTCTTACTTTCTCACCAGCCAGTGGCTCTCTCTCTATTGGAGGAACATAAACCTTCTTGAGAGCCAAATGATGGATATCTACATTCATAGAATGCAAATGGTCCTAGGGTAAATCTGTGTCAAGTGTATGTCCTGAAGTTCTTCTATGGTGTATTGCCATGTACGACTGCATAACCAGGAAAAACATTTCATTAGTTACTCCTGGAGCATCAGAGGAGAATCTGAATTATCTTTAAAATACTGAATCAAAAATGGAAAAGTCACCGATTCCTCTCCATGTTGTTCTTAGCCAATACATACTCCTGACTTCCTCAGTCCCAAACGCATACATTATGCAGATGGTTTTGGCCACTACGCCAATCTCCTTTTTTCCTTTGGGAACCTTTTGTGTCCCTTCTCTGTCGTCGGCTGGCTGGGAGCACCCCATCCACTGCCTGCCTGCTGCTTGTACCACACACACAATGTGGCCTTTGTTTACGTGTCCATAAATATTTGACAATTCAGAAACAGCACCGTTCCCAGCACAAGTGAAAAAAAGATTATTCCTAGGCAATTTCAAGGTCGTCATGACGCACACTACTCTGGGTCCCTCCCAGACCAGGGACAGACATACAAAAACAACAAAGCGGGGGTCATTCAGTGTGAGAAGGATGTTAAGTAGGTCAGTCACTTCCTTTGGGGAGATTTGCTGAACTGACCATGCAGGTAGAATATGGGAAATGTTAAGGGGTTTTATTTCTCTTAAGGAAAACCTACTCTACCTGGTCATGGAGGTACAGAATCCCTGAAAATTGCAATATTCATCACCGAGCAAACATCATTGACCTGGAATTAAACTGAGAATTTGGGGTGCTGGCTCCAAAACTACTTTTAGGACAGTTCCTAAGAAAAACTGCACAACTATTCACTGTGTCTTTCATGAACAAAAATCGCAACTGTAGCTCGGCAGTCACCTGTAGGAAGAGAAACTCATCTCTCCAGAGCATAAATCTGACATAAATGTTTGGAGGAAGGGACAGGATTCCCTGAAACCCGAGGAACTGAGTTGTAGAAAACACTTCCTGGCCTCTGAAGTGAGAAAACAGAAACATTTCCTTGTTTCTGTTCCCGTCTGCTACCTGTCTTTCTGTCTCTCAACCCCACATTCAACTTTGACCTCCTATAAAACGAAAACCAAGTTATTTTCAGCAGACATAGTTGGGGGTAGGAGGGAGGAGTAAATCAGTGGATCATAAGGAGAAAACCCAAGGAAGTGAGCTACCTGTAGTCCAGATATCATTTTCTTTGCCTCCTCCATTTCTTTTTCTAAGTGTTCTTGTTGTTCCAGCAGCTGGTCTTCCCATGAAGTCTCTAGATAGGTTCCTGGGCTCCCTGCTAGCCAGTCACGGGGAAATGGAGAATCTGTCTCTTCTACAAAGTGAAAAAACCGAGTATGGCTCATGTTGATGGACAGCAGAAACCTTCTGAGAGACAGGGTTCTCCAAGTTGTTAGTGGGGCTCCGGGCCTCCTGCACCTGTCAGCACTGCACAAACTGGAATCTCCACTAGGTGGGTGTGTGGAGTCGGGGTGGAGGTGGAGGTGGGGGGAGAACAGCTCTAAGCAAAGCACCTTCCATGAACTCCAGGCTCAAGCCTCGGGGGAGCAGCATATGTTCTCTCACCGAAAGGTGAACTGCTACCTTGGGAATGGCCCACATTCCTTCTCTGGCACCACAAGGGGCAGGTGGGAAGAGATCTTCCCAGTCAGCATCTATTTGAAATGGAACATATGTACCGGGCTGGTTTGATTCTCAATTCCTGACATGTATTCTCCAGGTCAGATTCCTAGAGACTGCTCATAGGTGTGGATGAAAGGGCTGCCAAATGTAATACATTTTTTTTCTAGCTACTTTGGAGGCTCAGCTGGGGGATGATCATTTAATCCTCCTTTGTTCCAACAGTCATAAATACTGAACTCCGCCTCCAACGTACCCTGGAGGCAAAGTACACAGGAAACAAACTAAAAAAATACCTTTCCTGCTCTCACAAGAATGTTTGTGTTCCCAGAGAGCGCACTGACTGTGCCCAGGTCAAACTCCTCATCTGAATTTCTCTAATTTGCAATAAACAAGAGTCACCATAATCACATATGAGTAGAAAGAGAGGTCAAGGGGTGGCTAGGCGGTACAGTAAATAGAGCATATGCCCTGGAGTCAGGAGGACCTGAGTTCAAATCAGATCTCAGATGCTTAACACAAAACTAGCCCTGTGACCATGGACAATTGGACCATGGACACTTAACACCAATTGCCCTGCCCTCCCCGCTCCAAAAAAAGCAAAAAAAGAGAGAGAGAGAGAGGTCAACTCAGAGTTAGGAAGACCTGGGCCCAAGCTCCTCTTGTGTGACCCTGGGTAAGTTCACTTAACTCAGGGGTGGGGAATCTGGGGCCTCTAGGCATGATAAATTCCCTCAGTAGAAGGTGTCCAAGCAGCTGGCTCACTCAATAAGATATCACCGGGAGCTCCCTATAAACCTGAATAATCACAGGTTTGGTGCTCAAAAGATGCCACACAGCTGACATGTATACATCATTTTAAGGTTTAAAAAACATTTTTAATGTTAGCTCATTTGACACTCACAAGAACCCTGTGAGGTGAGCCACTATAGATATGATCATCTCCATTTTACAACAGAGGAAACTACGAGTTGGAAAGTTTTAGGGGTCACTCAGATAGTTAAGTGTTGAAGGCATGCTTCAAACATGGGTCTCTGCTGACTCCAAAGTACAGTGTACTTTTTATAACATCTTTCTGTCTCCTCTCTCCATATGAAGGCTAAAGGGAGGTGGAGTAAAGAGAATAACATTTTAGTTTTATTTCTGAAACCCCTAATCAGTTTCTTCTAAGTGACTGAAAATTCCACAAAAGTATCATCTGTTTTGTTTCATTTCTAATTTGTTTCCTCTATTTTGTGAGAGGGAAAGAGGATTAGCTAATACAGACATAAGGAACAACCAAGAAAGGGAGGCCATTCCTGTTCCTCCCAACTTCAAACCAACAGTATGTTCTCCGGAACAACTTGGCTGATGTTTAGCCCTCAATCTAAGATCAGGGAAGAGTACGGAATTTTCTTTAAAGAAATAAATAAATAAAAATGAACTTTAAAAATAAGTTTTAGCTCAGACATTTATAGAATCATCCTAGATGCTGCCAGGTGAGAAGAGACTTGTTCAGGGCATTGTAAGGTTTTTTGACAGCTTGAACATTGGAGGTGACAGTAATCAAGATATAACCCTCCTAACTATCCCCAAAGGCAGTAAGCCAAACCCTGGAAATAAATATGACCAGTAAACTGGAGGAGGCTGATGATCACAAATGACTCTTGAAAACTTTTCAGAAGGACACTGCCCAGATTAATAGGGAATGTCAGGAGAGGTTGATAAGCACTACCTGTTCTGTTCTCCTGTCCTTCAGAAGGGATAATCACAAAATCTGCCCTCTCCTCCGACTGGGATATAATGGACTCACTCTTTGCACTGTGGATCGGACTTGGTGATGTCAGACTGTGGTGAAGGAAGAAAGAAGAGAAACAATTATGCATGATTATGCAGAGACTACAATCAACCTCTGTAGTCTACTCCAGAAACATATTCCACTGTAAGGACCCAGTTCCATGGAGACATTCCTACATAAAGACCTGGTCAGCAGATTTCCTCTAAGCCCAAATGATAAGATCACTGATAAGATGTTTATCATGGAACCTGGCTAACTGTTTCTTATTAAAAAGCTTTGAGATATTAAAAACCCAATTCCAGAGCTCGGAAAATAATGCCAGTCTGTATCTTGCAACTGATTTGGGACCTGGAATGAAAGCAAAGTGTTATACATTGGCTTCTCATAGAAAGAAAAGATAGGGGCAGCTAGGTGGCGCAGTGAATAGAGCATCAACCCTCCAGTCAGGAGGACCTGAATTCAAATTCAGCCTCAGACACTTAACACTTACTAGCCATGTGACCTTAGGGAAGTCACTTAACCCCAATTGCCCTGCCCTCACCCTCCAAAAAGCAAAGAAAGAAAGAAAGAAAGAAAGAAAGAAAGAAAGACAGACAGACAAATGTGGTACTTCCAATGGTAAGAGGAGGGAAGGCAACGTGGGCATCTTTGTGGGCTAATCCCAAAAGAAAAGAAAAAGAGAGGCAGAGAGAGATAGAGAGGAGAGAGGGGGAGAAGGAGAAAAAGAAAGGAGGGAGGTAGACAGAAAGGAAGGGAATGAGAAAGATTAAGTGGGGGGGCAAAAGCAGAGGGTAGAGTTGGAAGAAGCCGTGGATGTGTACATGGACACACATTTCATATTAAGTTGGAAAGTGAGTAATGTAATATGGAGCCATGTGATGGCTGGACAATGTATGGGAACCAGAAAGGCAGAGAGTATGGTTTAGCTCTCCCTTCCTTACACTGTGTCATTCAGAGATGAGATTCCTAAGATTTGATAATGGTAGGTGCAGAGAAAGGAGCTATGCAATTTTCTTTGTCTAGTTTGGCCCTACAAGCAAAAAGTTGTTCATTAGAACTCAAACAACTACATTTGCAAATTGCCACTAACAGATAATTGTCCTGGCAACTCATTATTTTGAGGCTATTAGAAAAGCAATTTTTAATCCTCCAAAACTAAGTGCACAAATAAGACAAGATATGAAGGTAATACAGTTGTTTCCTTTTATCTAATAAAGGAGAGGTCCTGAAGAATCTCTTTTTAATTTGAGTTGCACCTTGAGAACATTAACACTGAAACAATCTCAGAGACTGTGGGGTCTGCAGTCCCCAGCCCCTCTCAGGAATTCTTCCCAAATCCGTCACCCAGACAACAGCAAAAGTGTCTAGGGTTCACTGACCCATTTAATGTGCCCCTAAAGTCTCCCAGACTAAGCCTCACAACCATGATCAGGAGTTAATGTTTCATTCTTCCTAAGACAGAAACGGGGGCCAGCAAAAACAAAAGCAAAACTGAGTAGAAGTTATCAGGAGATATTTCTAAGTCTCAAATGCTGTGTTAGAGACAGTGCCTGAATCCTCTCTACTGTCCCCGGTTTAAGGGCTGGGGTGGGAATGACCTCAATTAGGGACATTCTCCCCCCCTTTCCCAACGACAAAAGTTAGCGGGAAAAGCCCCTGTTATGTCATATCTAGCTCATCCCTACAGGTCTGATCTGCTCCTTCACAGGGGCTTTCTCCAAATCTTTCTTATCAGTCCTTCAATCACTCAGACAGTAGGGCATCTAAGCTAACATGATTTATGGGCACAGAAATAAGAGATGCTTCTGTTCTTAGAACAATACCCTGCTTCTCAGTGGCACAGATTTGGAGTTGTTTAGGTTCTAACATTAATGTTCTTAAAGAAGCAGGGATTCAGGTTTGGAAATTCAGGAATATCTCTTCAGTAGCTAGATTCTGTCTTTGTATGTTTGTGTTTGTGTGTGTGTGTGTGTGTGTGTGTGTGTGTGTGTGTGTTTTAATACTAAAAGAAACAACTTGAGTCCTAATGACAAGGTATGATGGGCTGTGTCCACAGAACACTGGGGGATTACTTGTTGCTCAGTATGCATTCCGATGGGCAGCAGGAGGCACGTACGGAGCCTCGTGTTGAAGCTAGCAGAGTGGGTCTGGGCATGGGAGAGGTGCCTAAGCCCCAGCCCCAGCCGCTGGAGATGTGCCTCCCTCCAAGTACGGCTGGTATGCCAACGCATGCTCGGCTCCACCCTCACCACGCCCATGTGCGCTGCCTCCCATATAAGGGCAGAAGGAGGCGGATGCCTGGGTATCCAGCTGGGTCGGAGGAGTGTCAGAACAGGCAGAGGAAAACAACATTTGTTTCCCCAATTGAGCTTCCCTGGTGCGAGAAGCAAAGAGGGAGAGGTGGCAGGAGGGAACCAGGGGCTGAGTGAAAAGGTGAAGGATTCGGAGAAGAGCCCGTGGGGACCCGAGGCATGAGTGCAGCCCGGGGTGGGGGGGTCCCCTCCCTAGGAGATGGACGGAGGCACCAGCAGGGAGAAACATGAAGTCCTCGGGTCTCAAGTCAGACATATTTTAATCCTCATTATTAGCAGGATGACTGACTTCCCTGCTGCCCTTTAAAGATCTCATGTTCTCCCCAGCCCGTTGTCCACACCTCCTCCTTCCCCACCCCCAACACCACCAGGAGCCTCAATGGAGGCGGCGGGTGGCTGGCGACAAACCACACCGAAGGACGCATTCCCTAACTGCCAGATACTCGAGTCAAAGGTCATTGTCTCCTTCAAGCAATGACCCTCCCGGTCGCCTCCGGACTCCGAAGACAAGCCAGGCCACAAACTGACGTCTCCGCATTCCCAGATGGGGCGTGCATCCGAGGTGCGCGAGTCCTTCCTTCCCCTCCATTCTCCGCGTCCCTTAGTCCACCACGGCGCTGCCTGCAGCTCCCTAAACCTGCTGCATTTTAACACCCAACATTCGCGCTGCCGCCACCCGGCTTCTAGGCTACCAACACCTCCCACGCCCCCGAGCTTGCTCTTTGATGGTGCAGTTGCGCCCCACCCCCATCCCCATCCCCGGCCCACCGCCTTCGATGACAAAGGTGACCCCGGCTCACCATTTGACCTGCGTCCCTCCCATGGTCCCCTCCGGGCTCCGGCTTCAGTAAGCCCGCTTGTCCAGGCGGAGTGGGAGGCTGCTTCGGATCACATCTCCCGGCCTTGCGGGCATGTCTCACCCCCGGCCAGGGGCAGGAGAGGCGAACTACTGGAGAGGCGTCCCCCTGGGCGGGTCAGGGGTGGGGAGGACGGAGAGCCGGGGGTCCCAGCCCCTGTGTTTTCCCGACAGCTCAGACGCTGCAGCAGTGGCGGCAGCAGCAAGCGGCGGCGGCAATAGCTCGGCCTCGGTGCACGCCGACTCCCCTCGCAGGCTGCCTGTCCCTAGCTCTGGCATTTTGGTCCTCGCCGCTGCGAGGCTGTGGGCATCCCTCGGCTCCCAGGCATCTCAACCCATCGCCTCAGCGCCCGAGCCGAAGAAGGCGGCTGCTCCGCTCTGCTCCGAGCTCCGACCGCCCGTGCCGGCGGAGTGGGCAGGGGCGGTGACTGTGCCGCGCTCCTGCAGACCCCTCCCCTCCTGTCACACGCGCTCCGCTCGCTCCGGGAGGCAGCGGCAGCCACTGGGATGGTGGCGGCGGCGGCGGCGATCTCCGGACGGCACGGCGGGCTCACTGGAACTGGGCTCGGGGGTGGAGAGCGAGGTAGGGAGGGGGGAGGGAGGGGCGGAGGGAGGCGCAGAGCGAGGCAAGGAGCTGAGAGAGGAGGGGGGAGGGGGGAGGGGGGAGGGAGAGCGGGGAGGAGGGGGTAGGGACCGCGGGTCTGCTCAATCTCGGGGAGAGGAAGCCGAGCCGAGGACAAGGAGGACTCCAGCTAAAAGGCACACTCGAGCACCTCCCCCGGGCCAGGAAATTGTAGCCTTTTCTAATCTGAATCCATCCTTCCTGGACACCGAGGCCCAGATAGAGACCTGAACGAGCCTCTGCGCGCGGGGGCGGGGGCGGGGGCGGGGGCTGGATGGAGACAGGCTCCCCTCCCAGCGTCACTGCCACCCTTGCCCCCACGCCTTGTTGTTGGGCTTGGCTTTTTAAACTAAGGCTAGTTTCTTTTAAAATACACAGCATGTCTAGCGACCCCGAAATTATCAAGCAGAAGCCAGTGAATCCCCCGACACCACCACCACCCCCCTGCACGCTGTAGGGAGGGGGAGAGGGGAGGAAAGGCCTGGCGATGGGAGGTGGGGCACTGCCAGCCACGCCACCCTGATCTCCCCACACCTTTCTTCCAAAGCCCTCGTTCACCTGAGCACATGCAAATCCTGGTCTGTGACACCCTGTCTAGAAAACTCTTTTCTAAGAATCTCTGACCATCTTGGACCCTATCACCTTGAATTCCGAGAATCTCTCTCTTTGAGCAGAGAGTAGCCCCTACTCCTGTTCCATATCTGAGATGGAAGTAGGAAGCAATTATTTAGGTCTCCCCTCCCAGAGGGGCTCATTGAGGAAAAGACCAAGTGACTGATTACCCAGCAGGGGGCAGTTGAATGGGGGATAATGAGATTCCAAAGAAAGGTGAAATAAGGGAGAATTGAGCAATAGAAAAGTAAATGTGCCATATTTTCCTCTAACGCCTCCCCCTTAAACAAGCTGTGATGATTTTTCCATTTCTGCATGATTTCCAGTGAGTCACTTGTTCTCAGTGTCTCACCCCCCACAGTCTTGCATGGGTCTCTAGGCCTAGAAGAAGACAGCAGGTGCTCTCAGGAGGCAATGCAGACTCTTTTCTGCTCTCTGACTCAGGCAGGCTATGTGAGATTCTGAAGAGTGAAAGGCCTTGTAGGCAAGCAGGAAACAATAGATCTAATTGTACTACCAAACATCCTTTGAATTTGTCCCAAGTGATAGTCTCATTAAAACAAAAAAGGCTAGAAAGAAACGTCAGGGACCAGCAATCTCTGATTGAGAGTCCATTCTGGAAGTGTGGGAATTACACCAAGTTGAACAGGGTTGCCAACATTTTGTAACATTCTTTCATTTGAAAAGAATGCAAAATGACTTCAATAAGTCAGAAAAAGGTCCATTAAAGACAGGATGGCATTCAACATGAACAAGAAATAAATGAAAGAAACCCAAAATACAGAAACAAAAATGAGGAACAACTGGATAGCTGAAGTTTACTTAACAATAGCATGGGAAGGATAGCAGCAGCACAGATTGAGTTGGGCCCAATTCCCCTGCCTACAAATTCACCATGAGGCACCCTAGGTTAGCAGAATGTTGTATCTTTATTTTATTGAAATAGGGAGCTTCCTCATGAAGAAACTCCTTCTATCCTGGCAGGTTGGCACCTTCTCTGCTACATTTAGGTTTAGAGAGTTGCCTAGGGCACTGAAAGATTGAGTCACTTGTTCAGGCTCACATATCTAGGATGTGTCAGAGGCAGGACTTGAACTCAGTTATAATACTTTTCAAAAAGCCCTGAGGGGTCATAGTAGACTGTAAATTAAATATGACTCAGCACCGAAGTACAGTTATTAAATAAGCTAATACACAGGGATGTGTTTACAGGAGCATGGCTTTCATTAGCCAAGGAAGTAATCCTTCTGCCATTACACTGGGCCTCACTCAGGCTTTATTAGAGCACTGTGACCCATTTTTGCCTCTGCATTTGGCTCTAAAGGATATTAGCTTTATAGCTAGATTCACACACTTATCAGCTCAGTCAAATTTTTACCAACCCACAATTCCCAATTCTATCAATAAATACTGTAAACCTGTGGTGCCCTCAGACAATTGGATTCATTTCTTTCCTTTGCTTCAAGCCTGCTACCATCTCCTTCTCCTTCTGCATCCACTACTTACAACTGTACTCTGACTTTGAAGACAGCGTAGTAGAACTATGAAAGCTTAAATCCACACTAAGGATTTTCAGACATGCTGTACTAGAATTACTTCTCTTAGCTGCTGCTTTGCCCTGATTCTACTCTAGCCATGCCCCCATGTGGCCGTGACTAAACATGATCTTTGCAACCATGCACTGAAACAACATTTCTGACTGTGAGGAAATATTTATCTCTTTCACTTCAGCCTCATCCTGCCACCCCCCTCAACCACGGAAGCCAAAGAGCATACATTCCTTTATAATCAAATATTGACAATAAGAAAAGGAGAAAAGAGATGAGGGTTGCACAGCCCTTTAAGTCATTCTTTTGGGCCAACATCCCCTACTGTCCCCCCAAATGTCACTTTTGGCTAGGATAATTATAAACCGGTTATAGGATGATAGTTACCTGGAGGAGCTGGCCTTGGATGAGGATCCTCGATGCCCCTCATATTGCTGCACCAGTGCCCGAACACTCCAGTATGGATTTTCAATTTCCTCATCCATGCTGCTGTTTCTAAAGACAGGTAACCAAGAAGGGAGATGGTACCAGTCCCTCAACCCTGTCATGACTCAGGGTCACTCCTCATCAGACATAGGGTCCTAATGATATGGTGCATTTCTCTAGCATGGTTTGGCCTTCTAGGCTCACACTAGGGCATATGGTTGAGTTCAGAGAAGAAGCAAATATCCCATCCCTCTTCCAGGAAAATGAATGACTAACCAAACAAACAAACAGACAAATAAGTAAACAAACAGAAGAAGCGTAATTTAACATTTGCAGTTCCAAAAATTTTTTCAGAAAAATCTCCTTACTCATTGGTAACCGCAAATTCACTACATCTCCAGAAGTGTTTCCCCTTTTTTTGCAGGTCCCCCTAGGCCGGTGGTTCTCAACCTGTGGGTCGCGACTCCTTTGGGGTCAAACAACCCTTTCACAGGGGTCACAAGGGTCGCCTAAGACCATGAGAAAACACATATTTCTTATGGTCTTAGGAACCTCCTCTGTCTCCAGGCGGGTCCGCCCACATGCAGACACACCATATGGCTATTAAAGGGCTGAGGCATTAGGAAGGTTGAGCACCACTGCCCTAGGCCTTGGTGTGCCCTCACAAGGCAGGGACTGTCTGGGTGTCATTCATACCTGGGCATTGTAATGTTTAAGGGAAAGGACTAGAAAGAGAAGAGCAGCTCCCCACAGTGCACTCCTTCCTCTCACCTCTGTCTATATCGGAAGACATCTCGCCCCGACCGTGACATGTCGTGACAAACATCTGCCAAAGCAGCTGCTGCCCCCTGTGCCACAGCAGTGGCAGAGTGTGGTTGGTGACTCTGCACTGGAGCTCTGGAGTCCCTTCTGTGGCTCACCATCTTGTTGGAGCCAGGTTTGAAATGTGCTGCCAAGGCAAGAACCAGCCTCATGATAGACTTCAGATTTCCTTCCACAATGTCTGTGAGATAGAAAAGAGCCCAAAGAGATCTTAGGACAGTGACTGTCTTGCCTTCCCATTCACACAATTTCTCTAGAAAGAGGGAGAGTGCAGGAACAAAGCAGTATGACAGGTCTGACACAAGTCCAGGTGAGGAAATGTCCACACTTGGTCTTTTCTGTTTTGTATGGCATGGACTGAAACAAGGTCAGGGGCTGCCAATTATGCAGTGTCATTCAGGCTGAATGAGCCCCACCAATTACACCATATCCCCTGATCGTTCTAGCACAGCAGAGAAGAGATCCTGCTTGCCACAGACTCATCAACAGTCTGCTCCAAGAGCCAGAAAAACTTTCTTTAGGGCTACTGAGTCCAAACTGGAGTCACAAGATTCCTAGGCTCTGGCTTCACCTCCTAAGGGCCCTCTGCAGCAGCACCTGTTCAGGCTGATCTGAGAAGTGTTATCTTCTCCTAAGTAAACCTAAAGTCCCATGTGACTAACATCCTGTTAGGTGTTATTAGAGGGCATGGAGGGGAAGCTGTGAAATCTCTATTTTCACGCCTGAAGGCTTCTATAATATGAATAGTAATGTGGAAAACAGCCTGCTTCTAGACCAACTGCATGATAGCCAGTCAGTCAACGAACATTTATGAAGTGCCTATGTGTTAGGGACTGTGTCAAACAAAATTTAGATCTTGATGTCCTAAAATAATTCTTAGTCAAAAGATCAAGAGAACTGAAAAATGCATAGAAATACATTTTAATTTTTCTAATTTCAGTAAGGCAGTCTTAATATCAACTTACCAGGTGTCATTTCTTGTCTAACCTTTAATTCTCCCTCCCATTCACATCCTTGAAAACCCAGTACTGAACTATTATGAACAGAGAGTTCCTGTCTTTTCTCCCTTTGCCATTTGCTGAAACTGACCTCTCAAAACATTCAAGATTTCAGGATTACTCTGTCCCAAAATCGCGTATTTGTTCTTTTCTTAGAATAATAACCTGAGAACATATGTCTAGTTCTGTTCTAGCCGATTCTTAAGCTATATCACCTAGGGAGTTCTGAAGATGGCTGTGAAGAGCTAAGGCTGACTGCATACTTGCTCTGCATGTGTGTGATACGGTACTGACCTTTAGCAGAGGTCTGGTGCATTCGAATCTTTTTGGAGGCCACAAACTGTAGCACTTTTTCCACATTGTTCTTCATCTCCTGTTGGTTGCTGGGACTCAGCTGCATCCCATTCAACTTCTCTCCAGCTGTGAAAAAGAAAATACTATATTAATGAGATTGTGTCTGTCTGAGGTCCATTAAGAGTGAGGACATCAGTAGGGTGGTTGATTTGGGAACCAAATGTTTGACTAAATATGAAGAGAGTAAATTGTCTTGGCCTGCATGGTTCTGATGGGGAAGAAAAAGAAGAGGCTTGAGAATGGCATCTGACTTCAGAGAAAGCACAGCTTGATCAGAAAATGGAGTCTGTGCCAAAGATGTCTGGTTGAGAGTGAACCCACAAGCTGCACCTCTGACTCCTGTGACCCTAATTACTATACACAGATAAGCAGCAGATATTTCCAATGATACATGACTGCAAATGTCCTTGAGTTTGCCCTTGGGTTGACTTAATAGAAGTTTTTTTCAGTCAGCAAAGTGTTTTTGTGCCTTCATATTTTTATATTTATCTTTGATGCCTTTTGACATTACTATGTCCACGAATAGTTTAAAAAGTCCCTGGGTAGAGGATTTAAATAATGTGAAGGCACCACAAAATAGGTTAGTTGGAATGGAAGAAGCTAAACAGCTGCATTCATGTGTTATACCACAGGCTGATTCATAAACAGACTATTTGAAGGAGATTCTCTCAAGGGCACCAAGCAAGGCCAACTGATGATGAAATATCCACAGTATTATAACTATTACATAGGCCTGCCATGGGTGCCAAATCTTCAAAAGCAAAGAAAGGGCTTTTCTTAAAGCCCCAAGGTGTGGAGGATAGAGGGTAGATCTGAGAGGAGACATCTAGATTCCATTTGTGATGTAAGTATGGGCAAATATCTTAAACTGTGCCTCAGTTTCCCCATCTTGTCTACTTTGTGGGCAGGCACTAAGGGTGAGGGAGTCATGAATTGACCTGTTCTTGCAGAGCTATGGGGGCTGATGTCACCATACCCAGAACCTGAAGACCACTAACCAACAATCTCTATCAGGTATGCCAAGATGACACCATCCCGAAGATCCTGCCGAAGATCTTGGACAGGTTTCACCTCTGGCTTCTTCTTCAGCTGTGCATTCACCCATGCCACATAGGTCTGTAACTGTTGCTGAGAAATGAAGAATGGGAACAAGAGGCCAGGTTAGCTCTCCTCCTCCTTCCTCTCTTACTAGCCCCACCCCACCGCATGGTACCAGATGAAGCCAACCTGTATAACTATCTTTACACAGCATAAGAATAAGGAAATTCTAAGGCTGGGGGGGGAATTCTAGAATCCTAGAATTGGAAGGGACCCTAGAGGCCATCTAGCCCAAATCCCTGCCTAGTGAATGAGTTTCCTGCCACAGCACCCCTGAGAAGTGAGCATCTGACTTCAGAGAAAGCACAGCTTGATCAGAAAATGGAGTCTGTGCCAAAGATGTCTGGTTGAGAGTGAACCCACAAGCTGCACCTCTGACTCCTGTGACCCTAATTACTATACACAGATAAGCAGCAGATATTTCCAATGATACATGACTGCAAATGTCCTTGAGTTTGCCCTTGGGATGACTTAATAGAAGTTTTGTTCAGTCAGCAATCTGGTTTTTAGATAAAATCACAGTTGTCATTTCAACTCCTGGATTGTTCTCCAGAGGTTTACTTCTGAACCAGCTGCTGTCCCTGCTTTTCACAAGTTCTCTCCCATACCCTGAACATAAAAGGAAGATTTGGTCAACAATTTGATACTTAGGTGCTGACCTTGGATAACTAAAGCCAATCAATTTACCCAGATCCATACACCTTCTCTCATGATTGCTTCCTTCAGGATATGACTTAGATGAAACCTACAATTCACCTTTAGTCCCAGAGATACCATCTTGAACCCTGATTATCAGGATTTCTAAAGTTAGGTTTAATCCATGGTTTTGTGTTCTCTAAGGTGACCTGATTTACTCAATACTTACATAAAAATGAAATGTTGCTATCTCATTATTACTTGGATTTCACTGAAACAGACACAAGCACTGAATTGGTGATTTTCTCTCTTGTAGTCTAATCTTAAATTCCCCAAATCTGGTCTTGGGATCAGACAAAGAAAGCTTTCCAGAGAAACTGATCAGCCAGCTACAATGAGAAGAGCCATAGGAAATAGTAGTACAACAGCTGTGGTTGTTTCCTCATGAAATGGAAGAGGGTGAAGAGTAAACTTTTTACTGATCCTCTCTCAAATGATAGAGGTTGTGGCCAGGGGACCTTGAAAACTAATTTTTATCTCTGGGTTTTTGCCTATTTGATAGGGAAAATTTACTGTACTGGTCAATCTCTGAGTCATCTGGCTGTTTCATGAGAAGGCAGTAACATGACTTTAGTAAAGAGAGTGCTTCAGGAAAATAGGGGGAATGGGGATGAGAGGTAGGATGATGGAGGGGAGTGCAGGGTAGGGGGGAGGGTTGATGGAAGTG
>CM053582.1:168126775-168172865 GCA_028627135.1 Pseudochirops cupreus | reverse complement strand
GGGTGGGGGAAAGATGGGGAGAAAATTTGTAACTCAAAATTTCGTGGAAATGAATGATGTAAACTAAAATTAAAAAAGAAAAAAAGAATATGTTTATAAATAAGTGAATGGAAATAAATAACAAGCTAAGAAACAAACAAACAAAAAAAAATGTTTTGTGATTTTTTTTTCTCCCTTAGGGATCTTGTAAAGATAACCTTGAGTGATTGTGTCAGGAATTCTTCCTTTGAATGAAAAGACAAGGCCAAAAATTTCTTATTTGTCAGCTAGAATACAGTAAAACTCTTTTTCACAGACTAGGTTGGGACCATGGTCATTCCATAAAAATTGAAATTGAGTTTTTCATAAGAATATATTGTCAGAGCTAGAAAAGAAACTTTATACTTTAATTTTTGTTGTGGAGTTAATGCTGATTGTCCAGGGAGTGGTTAACTATGTTATGAGATACCTTGGGAGGGAAATATCAATGGATTTCATAGTCATCCGCTACTTTGGAGGAAGATAGAAAAGAGTATTCACGAGTATTCCTGTTTCATAGGAAATTGAACTAGTGCAAAACAGATTTTGCCGGTAAAATACAATAAAAATGTTGGGAAATTACTGAGATAGTGAGTTGCTTTCATGGCCTGGCACTAGGAAGATTTAAAACTGGGTTACTGTTGTCATTCCTATTCCATAAAGCTGGTATTTCAATTAATAGGGTATAAGAGAATCCCATAGTTACAGATGACTTGATAGAATGTGCCTACCTGGTTCTTACTTCTTGAGGTTTTCAATTATGCCTGTTGAACCTGCCTCTTGGTCCAAAGCAATATCTATTCAGGTGTCTTTTTTGTTTTTTGTTTGTGTGTTTGTTTTATAGGTCCTGTTACCTGCTCTCTCTCCCACCATGACTATGGGCACAGTTCAAAGGTGGGAGAAGAAGGTGGGTGAGAAACTGAATGAAGGAGACCTGCTGGCCGAGATAGAAACAGACAAAGCCACAATAGGTGAGATTTTTACCTAAAAAACTGACAAAGACACATAGCTGTACAGTAGGAATAGAAGATAGCTATCCTACTCTGTAAAGATTGTGTGATAGCAAGAAGATTTTCTGACTGGTAGGGTTTATCTCGTGAAGACAAGTTTCACAGTGAAAGTCTGATCTGTAACAAATAGGATTCTCATCCACCCAGTGAAATGTCAGTTTAGAAGTTGTATTTGAACTAGAGTTTGTTTCACAAGTAATGATTGTGACACCCTTTAGATATTTCTGGGAAGAAAAGATAGGCTATAGAGAGTTGTTCCCACAAACAAAGAGGAAAGAAAAGTAAGAAATAAGAAACAGACTAAATAATTGCTTTTGGAGTTCATTTATAGCTTGTTCAGTTTCCTTTTCTGAAGTTGCATTATTTTCTTCTGTTAAGTTTTATATTTGTAAACATTCTCATGTTGTTAGTTTTATTGACGTATTGCTGGACAGAATAGTTTCTAATTTCTCTATTTGATGTGAATTATCATTTTTCATACTACAATTTGGTTTTATTTTTAATTAAATACAAATTTTTTAAAGCCAGCTCCTAGTTTTATTTATTAATTGAATGGAGGTGGTATTTTTTTTTTGCTTTATTTTGTTATTCTTTAGATTTTCAGATTTTTATTTTGATACTTATTTGGATTTTTTTTAGTTTATTGGTTTTCTAGGTTTTTAGTTGCATGCCCAATTCATTGGTCTTTTTCTCTCTCTCTTTTGTTGATGAAAGTGCTTAGAGATATAAGTTTTCCTCTAAGGACTGCTTTGGCTCCATCCCAAAAATTTTGGTATGTTGTCTCATTGTTATTATCTTTAACATTATCTGTCGTTTATGTGATTTGTTCTTTGATCTATTGATTCTTTAGGATGACTTTTTATTGAGTAGGATTTTCATTGCATTGGGGTCAGTAAAGGATGTTTAGTTTTTCTGCATTTATTTGTGTTTTTTTTTAAATGTTCTAATATGTGGTCACTTTTTGTAAAGGTGCCGTGCTGTGCTGAGAAGTTTGTAGACTCCTTAGTATTTGCCAGCAACATGTCACCTCTAACTTTTGTAAATTTCTATTCAGAACTTTAATTTCTTTCTTGGGTTTTTGTTTTGTTTTTTGTTAGAGTTGTGTAGCTCTGAAAGGAGTACTTTGAGGTCTCGTCACAATTATAGTTTTACTGTCTATTTCTCCCTGTTTAATTTTTCTTTTGAGTATTTAGATGCTGTGCTATTTGCTGCTTAAGTATTGAGATTATTAGTTCATCGTCTTTGGTGTCTTAAAGCATAATGTAGTTTGTTTTTCTTTTAATCAGTTATTTTTGCTGACTCTGTCTGAGATCTCAATTGCTATGCCTGCTTTTTTAGTACTTCACTTGACGTGTGATTTTTATTTTAGCCCATTATTTTTACTGTATGAATCTTTTGTAAGATGTGTTTCTTACAAACAACATATTTTGGATTTTGCTTTCTAATCCATTCTGTTATTCTCTTCTGTTTTATGTGTGAGTTCATCTTTAGCATTCACAGTTTTAATGGTTAATTGTGTATTTCCCTCCATCCTATTATCTTGTACTTTTTCTTCTCTGTGCCCTGCACTCCTCTCTTTAGAAAGGAAAGGGTGGTGAAAGGGGAATGTGCTGAACTATATTTTATTTAGTCTTCTCCTCTTTTGTCCCTTTTCTATTCTCCTAGATTAGACCCCAGTCCCAGGTTCTTACCCTTTCTTTCCTATTAAGCCCCTCTTCATAATCCTGAGGTTAGAGTTTGTTTTGCTTATGACTAAAATCCTTTTCTTAGTCTTCCCTCTCTTTTAGCTCCTCTCTCCTTTCCCAGTTCCTTCCTATTTCCCTTTAAAATTGAATGTATTCCTACACCAAACTCTATATATGTGTTTGCTTGTGTTTTCTATTGTCTTTTCCTTGACTCAGAACAAAATGAGGTTCCAATAATGCAAAACTGACCCCTTACTCGTTGTTTTCTACTTGTATACTTCTTTCATGTTAGATAGTACATTTTTCTTCTTCCAAGCCCCTTTCTCTAGTGTATTTGAATTACTCTCTATTTAAGACAAAAACATAATAAAGGTCCTCTGTCTTACTAAGATAGGGTTTTAAGGGGTAACTTGTTTTTTTTCCCCATTAGAAAACAAAAACTTTATTCTTCCATAATTTCTTCTAATTATGTATGTGTTTATCTTTTTTTGACTCCTGTAATTGCATTTCAGTTTCTGTTTATCCCTTTTTTTTATCAGGAGTGCTTAAGAATCTTCTATTTCATTAAAGGTTTACTTTTCCCTATAGTATATTTAGTTTTGCTGGGTGAGTTATTCTTGGTTGTAATGACACATCTTTATTATCTTTTGGAATATTGTATGCCAAGCTCTTTGCTTTTTTCTAATGGTAACTGTTAAGTTTTGTATAATACTACTGACTGGTTCCTTGGTACTTGAACTTTTTTTCTGACTGCTCACAATATTTTTTTCTTTAACCTAGAAGTTTTGGATTTTTGCTATATTTCTTGGGAATTTTCACTTAAGGTTTTTTTTCCCCCCCAGGAAGTGATGGGTGGATTTTTAAAATTCCACTTTGTTCTCAGTTTCCTATATATCTGGGCAGTTTTTGTGTATTTCAAAGCCTTTTTTTGGTCATGGCTTTCAGGAGTCCACTAATTTTTAGATTTTTTTTTCTTGTTTTCTAGGTCAGTTTTTTAAGTTTACCTTACTTTTTTGTGTTATTTTTGGTCTTTTTTCTTCCAGTCTTTACACTTTGTTTTAATATTTCTTGTTCATGGAGTTATTGACTTCTTTTTGGTCCGATATAATTTTCAGGGAGTCTTTTTTTTTTTCTTTAAACTATCCTGCAGCTTTCTCAAGGGAATCTTTTACCATTGCTGCCCATGGACACAGAGCTACATGCCTGTCTTTGGTGGCACTTGGAATCTACCCTGGACTGTCCCTGGCTTTGCTGGCAGGAGATCCCAGATGACTTTTTCTGCAGTTCTGGGGTGGAAGAAGTCACTTATTCTAGTTTCTGTCTTGATTTCTTGGTCATTCAGTGTGGTATGAAGTTTATATTTTTGTTGGAGTAGATATGTTGAAGCTTACAGCCTGCCTCTGATTCAGAAAATGAAGTGTACACTTAATCTGTAAAGATGGATATCTCTATTTGATTCAAACCAGTTCCCATATAGAAAAATATCATAGATACTTGCATTCATAGAGACATGCATTGGCTGAACCAGTCATTTTGGATTCACCAGTATTGTCTAGCAAGCTGTTTTATTTCTCCAAAGCATGATGTCCAGAGCTGTGTTAGTGCCATTGGGCATATTTATTGCAGTTCAGATGTTTATTAAGCACCTGTGTTACAGTTGGGTATGTTTGCACCCTTGACACTTGTGCCGTGCAACAATTTGGGAGTAACTTCCATTTAGAACTGTGATGATCTGTAATCTTCTCTTAAGCTAAAACTCAACACCAGCTCTGTCTATCCATTATCTTCACAAAACCATAAACTTAATTATATTCACCCTGTATGATTCACTGGATGTTTTCCATTAAGATTAATCTGTCAGAAGTAATTTCTGACAATATAAAGGGAATTCTTTTCATTTAAGATCTCCATGCTTTGAATTATATTGGAATAGTGGGAACCTTTGTGTTGCATAATTTTTTTTTATTTTACGAAAGGTTTTGAAGTGCAAGAGGAAGGATACCTGGCAAAAATTCTTATCCCTGAAGGCACAAGAGATGTCCCCCTAGGAACACCCCTCTGTATTATTGTAGAAAAAGAAGCAGATATTGCTGCGTTTGCTGATTACAAGCCAACTGGAGTAACTGATATAAAACCTCAAGCACCACCACCCACCCCAACTCCGGTAGGTATGACTCTGGAATTGAGGGAATGGGAGAGAGTAATATTCTTTAATACCTCAGGGGTATTCACCTAATGGTGAATAGTTTAACCCTTGTAGCTATGTTTCCTGCTCTCTGGGAACCTACTGTTGAGACCAAAGCATACTGAAATGCCCAAGTATTGATAAGACATGTTGTTTTCCTGCTTTAGATTAGGATCTCCTGCTTTTGAAAGGTAATATTTCATTTCCCATTCTGTTGGAATCATACAATCAGAATTGGAGGGACTTTAGAAACCAGAAGTCTGAATTCTTAGGCAATGGATAAATCACCTCCATAGTATCTCTGAGGAGAGGTCTCCATCTTCTTGTTGAAATCTTCTAGGGATGAAGTGTGCATTGTGTCATGAAAAAGCCCATTTTGGACAGCTGTTATTCTTCAATATTGGGCTAAAATCTACTTCCTTGTAACTTTCACCCATTGGTCATAGTTCTTTTCTCTGAAGTCACATGGAACAAGATGTTTAGTATGTTTTGAAGCCAGCCTGTCTATTCTTTTACTCTTCTAGCCTCTGCTAAGGCAGAATCAATATTACTGACTAGGTTTTTATCCAGCTTCTTTTTGGAAAACACCACGCAGAGACTCTTGATCTAGTTATAGAAAATACACCTTTCCCCCATATATTTTGACTAGTTTATTTACTATTGGGATTTTTTTTTTACATGTGGTCCTTTAAAGTTAATCTCTCTTTACTGTTTAGCTTACAATAAGAGTCTTTCACTAACAGTCGTCTTTGTCTTTGTGCTTGGTGCTTATGTGTCATATGACCAGAAAAATGTCTTTTAAAAAACCCGACCAGAAAACAAAAATGAAATATAAGTATTTGTAACACGCTGGAATGGAATTTTTGCCATTAGCATGACCTGATACACTGGAGATTTCAGTGTTTTTTAAAAAAGGTCGTTTCAGAGCTTCATAGGATCATAAAATTAGAGGTTATCAAGTCTAACCCCTTCATTTTATGGATGAAGAAACTGAAACCCAGAGAGGTTAAGTGATTTGGCCAGGGTCCCATAGCTAGTAGTGGAGGCAGAATTTGAACTCAGGTCTTCCTGACTCCCAAGTCCAAGGTCCTTTCCACAGTGTCATGTTGCTTTTCATGCTTGTAATACATCATTTCAACCATAACATGTTCCCATAGAATGGACTCCGATAATAGCATTGTAGTTGAGGTATCTGTGCAACTCTTTCTTAATGTCTTTCTGCCTAAGGCAAGGGTGGGGAACCTGAAGCCTCCAGGCCACATGTGGCCTTCTGGGTCTTTAGGTGTGGTCTTTTGACTGAGTCCAAGTTTTACAGACCAAATTCTTTTATTAAGGGGATATGTTCTGTGAAGTTTGGATTCAGTCAAAGAGCCACACTTGAGGATCTAAGTGGCCTTGAGGCTGCTGGTTCCTCACTCCTGACCTAGAGTATCACACCCTTTCTTGCTGGTGCTCTGCTCTAAGGGAGTGTAACTTTTTTTGTTTTTGTTTTTTTTCTCTTGAAGACCAGCCTTAACCCCAGATCACTCTGGCTCTCTGTGATTGGGCAACAATAGCCCCAGGCCTAGACCTACTTGGTCATTGTTTGGATCCTGATTGGATGACAAGGAAAGTAAATAACAGTTGTTTTTGTTTTGGTCAGAAACCCTGAAGCTCTTCCCCTCCCAGATCTTTTTTTTTTTTAAAGAGAACTTTCTTTGCCTCATTTCTTATCAAGTCTTAATCTCTGAATGGGATTGCCTCAAACTCAAGATACCTATTTAAAGACCTTAATTTGAAAAAGCCAAGGTCCCCACTGCATCCTTGGCCATCTCTAGTTGTCCTGATCCATATCTGGCCACTGAACCTGGATGTCTCCAGAGGAGAAAGTGAGGCTGGTGACTTTGTGAAGCTCTTTCTCACTTAAATCCAATTAATTTGCATGTCTTGGCATCACCTTCCTAATATCATGGAACAGAGGACAAATAGCAATTCTAGAATTATTCACGTACTTAAACCTAAAGTAATGTTGATTATATCACCTAAGATAATTTTAAAAATTAATCTCGTGTATTTACCTACAAAATTATATTTTAGAGAACACTAGATCTTTACCTCTTATACATGTAAAGGTAGAAACTGACATGATGCTTGCCATTTGGTGTACTAGGATGTTGTGAAGATTAAGCAGATGTATGATCTCATAGGAAGGCAAAAATGATGTAATTAAAATAACTACTCATTTAGAAGAAAATATCAGATTTTCATCTTGGAGACTGACCTTGCCAATAGGATGCTAACCATATCACTCCTTCTCTTTGTAAGGTGGCTGCTGTTCCTCCTACTCCCCCACCTACAGCTACTGCACCTGCAGCTGCCCGTCCAGCTATTCCTGCTAGTGTGAAAGGAAGGCTATTTGTGAGCCCTCTTGCAAAGAAATTGGCAGCAGAGAGAGGGATTGATCTTACACAAGTGAGAGGTAAGTCTGTGTTTCTGAAAGCTGGCTTTACTGAATGTTTGATTTTATTTTTTTCTCTTTTTATATTGGCTTCATTTCCAATATAACCCCTGCTTTCTTATTAGGGGACAACTTTTTCTTATAACAAAGAATAAAAAAGAAAAGCAGTTCAACGAAACTAGTCAGTCACATCAGTCAAGGTCAGCAGTATATGCTGAATTCCATTTCAGTGGTTTTCCATTTTTGCTCTATTTCCTTTATCTTGTGTCTCCACACAAAGGAGAGTCAGATTCTCGTATTCTTCTGGGTCTTCTTGGTCATTAATATTATGTAATATTCAGTGTTGAGGCTTTTTTGTTATTTCCAATTACATTGTTGTATTCATCTCGTATACTGCTTCCTTGGTTCTGCTTATCTCACTTTACCTTAGTTCATATTTTCCGTGTTTTTCATATTCATTTTTTATTCTACAATGATATTCAAACACATTGATGTACCAGTTTGTTTAGCCATTCCCCAATGAACAGCACCTTTGTTCTAGTTTTTTTGCTACCATAAAAAAGTACTGCTCTAAGTATTTTATTGCATATGAAGTCTGTCTTTGGCTTATATACAAAGCAGTGGGATCTCTGGGTCAGAGGATATTTTAACTACTTTCTAAGCATACTTCCAAGTTCTTTTCCAAAATGGGAATTATCTCCTTTAACCACTTATCCAGTGGAGAATGGCTCTGAAAGGAGGTTTTAAAGGGACATTTTGTGATCGTTTTTCTCCTTTGGGCATAACAGGGCATAGTGTGTCCAGAGTTTGGTGAGGATCAAACCTTTTGCTGCTTTTGCAGTAATAACATCATATGGTGCTTATTATGTGCCAGGCACTATACTAAGCATTTTAAAGTTATCTCATTTGATTCTCACAGCAGCCCTGTGAGGTGGGTGCTGTTATTATCTCCATTTTATAGATGAGAAAACTGAAGTAGACAGAAGTTAAGTGATTTGCTCAGGGTCACACAGCTAGTAGGTATCTGATGCCAGATTTGAACCCATGTGCTCCTGATTCTAGGCCCAGTGCTCTACCCGTTCTGTAACCCGCTTTCCTGTATGGTACAAGGAAGCCAAACTCTTTATGCAAAATTCTGCACATAGTTTACTTTTGTATATTGAAGAATGATAGTTGGATTCATACAGATTCATGTTTCAGGAAGTCATAGGACTTTCTCTAGGAGCAAGGAAAGATCTTTGTCCGTGCTAGATCGATTGGTACAGTACTAGAAATTACACTAGAAATCCAGTTGTATTCTTGTGTATTTCTTCCAGGAACAGGGCCAGAGGGCAGAATCACCAAGAAAGACATTGATTCCTTTGTGTCTTCAAAGGCTGCTCCTGTGAGTTGAACTTGATCCCTTTTGCTTATTGTTCTCTGGTGAGGGTAATAGTTCTTTTGCAATAGTCTTCAGTCCTAATCATTTGGTTCACATGTTGAATATTACATTCTATACTTTTGTGTGAAATTCATTCCAGAAATACAAGGTTTCCTCTGTTTCTGTTTAAATTTAGTGTACAGGTATGAGTGTTCTATCCTTGATGTACAAAGATGCATTACAGACAATATCAGAAATATGCTTTGAGATTTTCAAGTATTAACAATACAGGATTTGCACTAATATCCTCACATAATTTTATCTAATCCCAGTTATTAACAGAATAATTGGTCCTGATTACTGGCTTAATTCTAGGACTGTATAACAGAGCAAATCTAAATTGCCTTATGTTAGCATCCCTGATCTTGCCTTTATTAGACCATATTGGTTAGAAAATCATGCATAGAAGCTGCTTAACAATATTGCAGTTATAATAAGGTTGATAATATTTTCTTTTAAAATAAAGTCATGCAGATCCTTCTAAAACTGCATTTTTTTAGTTCAGTCCTTAGATTTTTATCAATGTAGAGAACTTCCTGTTGAGGAAACTTCCTCTACATTTGTAGATTAAGAACTGCTTTGTACTTTTTTGTGCATTTAGATTGTTGTGATTTTAGATAATTCTCTATTGTGAAGTTATGCAGCTTGTCCGCGGTCACAGGCAATTTGAGTCATGCACAAGAATTTATTAATTTAGGTCTTTTTGACTCCCAAGCCCAACTCACTAGCTATTATACTATACTGCCTCCCACGCTCTGGAAAGGGGTGATATCCGCTCTTCTTTCTATTTATGTAGAATAGCTTTATACATTGAAGTTTATTCATTTCTGTGGAAATATTGGGGAGGAACCAGTCTAAAAACTACTCAGTGATACTGTGACTTAGGGGAAATAATGCTTAAATATGAATTCAAAATTCAGAAACAGGTCAAATAAGTTCTTTCTGCCAATTAAAGATGACTTGGAAATGATAATTTCTTTCAAAAAATTGAATTTTCATTCCAATATCTTTAAATAGGTCATTTGAGAATATTGAGAATCTTAGACTAAGTTATTCTAACATTGGTTCCTAGTTTTTTAAGAGTTCTTTTAACCTCTTTGTTCACAGGCTCCCCCTCCAACAGCTGCCGCGCCCACACCAGCCCCAGCAGTGGCAGCAATTCCTACTGGTGTTTTCACAGATATCCCAATCAGCAATATTCGTAGAGTAAGTGTGCTTCTATAAATCTAGACACAGCTGTTAGGTTTGCTATTAAGTTGCTAGGTGCAAACTGGTGACAAGGTGATTTCTTAATTGAGGGGTGAAATGGCTGAGATGTTGAGGTACTTGGGATTAATCAGTGACTTTGTTCTGCTTTAATCCATAGAACAGGAAAAACTAAGATAAAATACATGCTCCAGTTTCTTAATCTTGTTGATATATTTCATTGCTAATTGGTTTGACAGTTACTGATATTAAATATTTTGGTTGGGGATGGGGGAAATGAAGGGGAGAAGAAATAGTGAAATCTTTACATAAGTGATTATTTACAAATCTGCCCAAATGACATTTTTTTTTGTTTTAGGTTATTGCCCAGCGTTTAATGCAGTCCAAACAAACAATACCTCATTATTATCTTTCTATTGATGTAAACATGGGTGAAGTTTTAGAAATACGGAAAGAACTCAATTTGGTAAGATGTTTAGAAATTCTTATCTGGAATAATTTTTTTTTCCTATATGCTGTGTCTTTATACTAGGTCTATTGAATAGACCTCTGATTGGCTAATTGTCTTTTTTTTAAAGGGGAGAAAATGATGTTTTATTTCAGATGCTACCATGCTTCATATCTCTTCTTTCTGTTAATAATAATAATTTCAGTATAGATAACAAATTCTGAGGGGTAAGATCACTAGTATTATTTTCATGTATGCTAGAGAAATGAAAGTTCCCAAAAGAACCATATTACATTAAAATAAAACTGAGCCAAGATGTAAAAAGCTTTTCAGTAACTTTGGGTTTGTGAACTCCTTGTCTACTTATACTTCATAAAATTATTATTTTTCCACTAATATAGTTTTTCAAATTATTCCTACTTCCAGATCTATCAGTGATAGACATAAAAATTTTTCCACAGGTACATAAACATAAACTATGTATATTATTATACCATGTACTTTACAATTGAACTAAAGAATATTCCTTATATTTTAGTGACTACAAACTTCTCCCAGACACCAGGCCTCACCTTTTTTATGTATCTTTTTGTACTAGTTTTGTTGCATGGTTACAAGGCATGGATTGCAGTACTCTTTTTTCTTTTTAAAAATTTATTTATTTAGTATTTTATTTTTCCCTAATTACATGTAAAAACAATTTTTTTAACATTAAAAAAAAACCTTTGAGTTACAAATTCTCTCCCTTTCTCAGTCCCCACCCATCCCTACCCCCTTTTTGAGAAGGTAAACAGTTCAGTATAGGTTATACATGAGAAGTCATAACAAAAAATTCCATAATAGTCATGTTGTGAAAGAAAACATAGACCAAAAAAAAACATACAGAAAAATGAAGAAATTAAAAAAAAAAGTATGCTTCAATCTGTATTCGGACACCATCGGTTCTTTCTCTGGGGATGGATAGCATTTTTCATCATAAGTCCTTTAGCTGATGTAAATCTTTCCAGGTTTTTCATGAGAACATCATGCTCATTTTTTATAGCACATACTATTCCATCATAATCACATACCACAATTTGTCCATCTGTTCCCCAGTCAGTAGGCATCCTCTCAATTTCCATTTCTTTGCCACCAGAAAAGAGCTGCTATGAATATTTTTGTACTTATGGGTCCTTTTCCTTTTTGTTTTTTATCTCTTGGGATACAGACCTAGTAGTGGTATTGTCAGGTCAAAGGGTATGCATGGTTTTATAGCTCTATTCCACCAACAGTACATTAGTGTCTTGTTTTTCCCAGATCCCCACCAACATTTGTCATTTTCCTTTTCTGCCCTATTAGCCAATCTAATAGGTGGTACCTCAGAATTGTTTTAATTTGCATTTCTTCATTCAGTAGTGAGAGCATTTTTTCATATGGCTATAAATAGCTTTGATTACTTAATCTGAAAACTCTTCATATTTTTGATCATTTTATCAGTTGGGGAATGGCTCTTGCTTTTATAAATTTGACTCACTTCTCTATGTTTGTGAAATGATGCCTTTATCAGAGAAGCTTCAAAAAATTTTTTCATAGTTACTTCTTTGTTGTTTTTGATGAGACAATTGGGGTTAAGTGACTTACCCAGGGTCATATAGCTAGTAGGTGTCAAGTTTCTAGTCAGAGGCCAGATTTGAACTCAGATCCTCCTGACTTCAGGGCTGGTACTCTATTCACTGCAACACCTAGCTTCCCCCACAGTTACTTTTGCTAAATGTATTTCCCTCTGTTTTATTCCCCCTCTCCCTGTTTATTCTGTTTTCTTTCTCCTTTCACCCTGTCCCTCAAAAGTGTTGTACTTCTGACTACCCCCCCACCCCAATCTGCCCTCCCTTCTGTTTCCCCCTTCCCTACCCTCTTCCCCTCCTATCTTCCTGTAGGGTAAGATAGATTTCTCTGCTGAGTTGAATGTGTATGTTATTTCCTCTTTGAACGAATTCTGATGAGAGTAAGGTTTATTCACTCCCCATTTCCCCCATCTTCTCCTTCACTGTAAAAGCTTTTTCTCTTAAGTGAAATAATTTACCCCATTCTACCTCTCCCATTCTCCCAGTACATTCCTCTCTCACCCCTTAATTTTAATTTTTTTAGATATCATCCCTTCATATTCACCTCATACCTGTGCCCTCCATATATACTCCTATCTGCTTTAGTAATGAGAAGGTTCTTATGAGTTACAGGTATCATTTTCCCATGTAGGGATGTGAACAGTTTAACCTTATTAAATCTCTTATGATTTTCTTTTGCTCTTTATCTTTTTATGCTTTTCTTGAGTCTTGTATTTGAAAGTCAGATTTTCTATTCAGTTCTTGGCTTTTCATCAAGAATGCTTGAAAGTTCTCTATTTCATTGAATGTATATTTTTCCCTCTGAAGGAGTATACCCAGTTTTGTTGGGTAGGTGATTCTTTGTTGTAATCCTAGCTCTTTTGCCCTTTGGAATGTTGTGTATTCCAAGACCTCCAGTCCTTTAATGTTGTGATACCCCAGTTTTGTGTTTACATTCCCTAAGTCTTTTCCTCCTAATAGGAGCTCAGCTTTGTGGAAGAAATATAAAACACAATTCTAGCTTTCTAGGAGCTTGCAATGGCAAATACCACAAGATAGGATAGGATATGTAACTGCAATGTAACGAGAATATACAAACCAGATAGTTCAGTGTTAAATGTTTTGCAGTAGGAATTGGGGAATCATTGGGAATAGCTGGGAAAGGAGGGGTGTGGGGGTTAGGTTGGCCTTGAAGGATGTATAGAATTTAGGAAGGGGTGCATTTCCTTTTGGGAGAATGACTAAAGGCCTTCCTGGAAGGAATCTTGGTTGGAGGAGGGGAAGATCAAAAGAACTGGATTCCTGTCTTATCTCTGCCATTAATATGTTTTTGTCAGGCCATTTACCTCTCCGGGCCTTGGGTTTTTTTTCTTCCCATTTATAAAATGAGACCATTGGACTAGATTTGTTCTAAGTTTCATTGTGATATTGGGATTCTGTGGATGTCAGGATGATCATAGACTGTTTAAGGAGGAATGGAATAGTGGGATGGAGAGGTTGCAGAAGCAGAATGCTATATGGTTATAGAGGAAGACTAAAGAAATAGGCTGTTGCAGTAATGCAAGAGATTTGAAACAGTGACAGTCTGGATGAGGTGGGCAGTATTGGAATGAAGAAGAAGGAAAGATGATGTTTTAAAATGAAGAACTGATAGAACTTGGTAACTGGATATTTGGGATAAAGAAAAGACGTAAAAAAAATTTTTTTTGTTATATTTTCCACTTGATCTGTTTCTTTGTTGATTTGACATTGAGTACAATATATGTTCATTGTTGTGTTATAGTATTTGCACTGCTTTTCTGTGTTTTTCACTTGAAGTCAAATTTTAATACTTTTTAGAAGTGTGTACTTGTACTTTTAGTGGTTAGCAGCATGCTTCGAATTAAATACTCCCTATGCCTTTGCTTTAATCCTACATCTGAATTCTGCATAGAATTGTACCGCTTTATAACAATTCATATTTATTTAGTATTTAATAGTTTACAAAGCATTTTCCTCACAACTGCCTGTGAGGTAGGTGGCATATGCATTACTATTTTGTAATACAGACAAGGCCACTGAAGCTCAGAGAAACGAAATGTCTTGCTCAATATCTCATGATTAATAATTAATAAGAAATGGGAATTTGAAACCAGGTGATTTAACTCCTGGTCCTCGTGCTTTCCTTCCTTCTTCACTGTGCTGTTGCCTCTCCTTTATTTTTCCTCTAATCAAATGCTTATTGTTTTTGTTTAGTAGTTTTTCCAAGACTGTACAACAGCATTCTTTCACTTCCATGTTTCATTTCATAACAAAAATCAAATGATTCTTCTTTCATAGTAACCATAGAAAAAGCAAGTGAAATTAAATTAGGCTCATTGACCTGAGATTTTCCTGAAGGAAACTGATTCAAAACCCTGAACTCATGTTTCCAAAGTTGAAGATGCAAAAAGAAATGTTAAATGAACTTCAACTTTTCATTAACTGGATCTGCTAACCTTATATTAAATGGGAGAATTTTTATACTAAATTTTTTCTTAAAAAAGTAAACATTTTACTAAAAGCAGCATTTAATATCAGTATATCTAACTCATCTTGCTTTATGTTAAAAATTTTAATTAACATTTCCACCAGCCATCTATTTAGATTAGATTTTGCATAATCTAATCTCTTTTCTTTTTAAGATTGTGCAATTTGAGGCTTTATGGAATAAAGAAATGGTAGCAGGTTGTCTTTTTTCTTTACAGGCATTGGCAGGAAGCAGTAAGATTTCTGTCAATGACTTTATCATTAAAGCTTCAGCTTTGGCATGTTTGAAAGTACCTGAAGCTAATTCTTCTTGGATGGACACAGTTATAAGGCAGTAAGTATATCATTATTGAGGTAAGCTATTAAATACTAAGTATTAAGTGCCTAATATGTCCATCATTGTGTTATTTAATGTAGGGCCAGGGAAAAAAATAGAAACGGAAGAGATTTTCTTCCCTGGATGAATGTCTGGTGGTGAAAATAACTTATACATATGAAACAATTGAACGCAGTACAAAAGATAATATTTGGTTGACTGTTTGTGTAAGTGTTGTATAAAGGTTTACATACTGTTGGTGGCACAGTGGATAGACCTCTGGACCTGGAGTCAGGAAGACTTGAGTTCAGATCTGAACTTAGTTACTAGTTTTGTGACCCCGGACAAGTCATTTATCCTCTCTCTTTCTGTTTCCTGACCTGTAAAATGGGGATAATAATAGTACCTGCGACCCACAGGATTGTTACGAGGATCAAATGAGAAAAATTGCAAAAAAAGTGATTAACACAGTGTCTGGCTCATAGTAGTTGCTATATAAACACTTATTCCATTCCATACCCTTCCCATACCCTGATGTCAGGGTCAGAAAAGTTGGGCTCTTTAAGGCCCAGCTGCAAACCATTTAATAACTGTGATGTTGGGCAAGTCACTTTGTTCTGTTAGCCCTGTTTTGAGAAGCACCAGTGTAGTACAAATGACAGCACCATAACACAGCTTCCGTTTTCGTTTCTTTACTTGCCCACCTCTTACTAGGTGCCCGAGCCCTAGGGTAGAGACCAAATACCTTGTTTGTTTGGCAAATAGGCTCACATGTTTGATACTACAAAGAGAAAAGGCCAATATGGAATCTGTGAAGTCTTTCTCTATCTTTACTTTTAGCCAGTATGACTAAGCTGGAGAATCACTAGGTTAGTAGTTTTAGGAGGTGTGCTATTGTGGAAAGACTGGTTCATATCCTGACTTTGACTTTTACTAGTTGTATGACTTTGAGCGTGTAACTTAATCACAGGAGCCTTCGTTTCCTCATCTAAAACTGGAGGTGATGTTTGCATTATCTACCTCACCAGGTTGCTTTGTGGACGATTTAAAATGCTAAATTCAAACAACGTGGATTCCTGGGAAGTTAGAACAATCTACACGCCAGCTCAATGTCCAACAAAGGTCTTCTGAATGAAGATTTTGGCCTAACTGGGAGTCAGAGATTGAGCTACAAGTAACATGATATTTGTAGATAGTGGCTACAGCTCAGCTTGATCTTTTCATCCAAACCTATAGACATAGATGGCAGTTAATCATAGTTAATAGTGAAGGAGAGCAGCATATTTTTACATTATGCACATGTGTCTGTTGTTTCCAATTTCAAAATCTTTAAAATGTCTTTATTATTTTGTGTCATGAATCCCTTTGGCAGTCTGGTGAAGGCTGCTGCTCTTGGACTAATATTTAAATATATAAAACATAGAAATTACAAAGGAAACCAGTTGTATTGATGTTTTCAAAATATTTTTTTAAAAAAGGTCACAGATGAGCCCCTGATCTTTAGAATAAAGTTCAGACTCTTTAGCTTGACCATTTAAAGTACTCTGCAGTCTGGCCTTAGTTTGCTTTTCTAGATGGAATATTCTATCTTCTGCCAAATCGATCTCCTTATTTTATCTCTTGCGTTTCTCCAGATTTGTCCCATTTCCTCTTCCAAACCGAAGAATATTCACTCTCTGTGATAATCCTTGCTTGAATCCTTAGTGATTAGGTCTAGGTTGGCTAACATAATAGAACTCACAGGGTAATAGAATTTCAGGGTCAGAAGGGCCCTCAGTAGCCCTCTAATCTAATCCATACATTAATGGTATTCTTCACTATAACGTATTTAGCATTTCAACCTCTGCTGGAAGCAGAGGAATCCCACCACCTCTCAAGGGTACCCATCCTCATACTTTTGGACCTCCTAAGTGGAGGCTTTCCTGATCATTTCAGCCAGATATGATCTCTCTCCTCTGAACTCCTTCAGCATTTTAGTTATAAAACACTTCGCATAAAAGTGTTGTGTAAATGTCAGCTGTAATTAAACCTACTTCTTAAACCTTTTTTTTAAATTTCCTTTGCACAAAAGAAATACATAGTTTTGCCAATTATTCAGGTCTTGTTTCCTTTTCTTTTCCAAACAGAAATCATGTTGTTGATGTTAGTGTTGCAGTCAGTACTCCTTCTGGACTTATCACACCTATTGTATTTAATGCACATATAAAAGGACTGGAATCCATTGCCAATGATGTAGTTTCCTTAGCAACCAAAGCACGAGAGGGTAAACTTCAGCCACATGAATTCCAGGTAAATAATTTACTTATTTTATGTTGGCGTTAAAAATATTAAAACTTTTTCTTGCCTATTGATCCTGTCACTTGCTATTGTGATGGACATGCTGAAGACAAAAGTGAAATTCTGAATTTTGTATTGTCAGAAATTAAACATTTCAACTTGTATACATAGGTAGTTTTCACATCTTATTACACTAAATAGAATGATTACAAATGTAATTTTGAGTATAACTCTTAAGACTGAGTCTGGTCATCTTTAAATGGAACATGTGCATTTTCTGATGTATTAAAAATTCCTGAATAGTTGTAAAAGAAAAGATTAGGCTTTGTAACATTACCTATTTATGTAATCTAATTACATTACCTGTTAATGTAATAATTTACTTATTTGAAGGAATAAATTAAAGCATTTTGTTTTCTAATGTTATATTTTTTTTTCTTTGTTAGGGTGGTACTTTTACTATCTCAAATTTAGGTATGTTTGGGATTAAGAATTTCTCTGCCATTATTAACCCACCTCAGGCATGTATTTTGGCAGTTGGTGCTTCAGAGAATAGGCTGGTTCCAGCAGATAATGAAAAAGGGTAAGTGCTACATGGGGAAAAATAGTTGCTAAACTATTAGACCATTTTTTAAACACTACTTTTACAGTCCAGATTGATTTATATCAGAACAAGGTAAGTAAAATTAGAAGTGTAGAATTCAGTTGTTTGGGGTCACAGATCATCTTTATCTTATTTAGATGTAGCAAGCTATAAATTCCCTATTGAAAATCTTATTCTTTCTTGGATGTTAAAGGACTCACTTAAGCTGGCTGAGCTATCTTTTCAAGCAGTGAATTTAGGGGAGGGAGGGAATTGCCACAGTTAATAGCATTATTAATTATGGGCAAGGTTTTAACTTTCTGGAATACTTAAGACCTGAAAATCTGATGACTGATTTCAGAGTACTTGATTTACTGTTTTTTCCTTAGATTTGACGTAGCCGGCATGATGTCTGTCACACTGAGCTGTGACCATCGGGTTGTGGATGGAGCAGTTGGAGCTCAGTGGCTGGCGGAGTTCAGGAAGTACCTTGAAAAGCCTATCACCATGCTGTTATAACTGCCTTAAGCAGTTTCTGCCCTGTCCCAGTCACGACTGGTTATTCTTAGTGAGCTGTTTATACGTGTCAGTTACACAAAGGTGGTTACTTTTTTATTTTAAGTTGCTAGTTATTTTTGTTACCCATTTTGTACAGTTAAGTTATTTGTAATGGGCATTATGGAGTTGCATGAACTTTAAATGCCAATTACAGCCAACCATTGTGCACATTTTTAATAAATATGCAGATTCTGTGCGCTCTCAAGTCAAAAGACAACGTGGCCTCCAACCCCTTCCATAGTTGGCATTTCCATTGGGAAATACAGTCAAGTAGCTATTTTTGTGGGGGTGGGGTAGGGAGGCAGATTAAAATTTCAACTTCTTTGGAATTTAAGTTGTGTTTAGTTTCTCAGCCACATGATCCCTATCAATGATAAAACAGTAACTTCTTTTTTACTTTTCTAAAAAATCAGACCATCTAGTTGACTGTTTTCTTTTTACACTTTTCTATGAAATTTGACGTAAACAGTCATTTCCCATCTAGTAATGAAGACACAGCATGATATGTAAGCAGACTTCTTTGCAGAACCGAAGTGAAAAGTCAGAATTTCATACTTGCAATTGATAATTGCATTCATCAGACTGTTACAGTTGTAGGAATAGAGGCCTCCTACTGCAAGAGTAATTGGTTGTTATTTGTAAGTAAACTCTCAAATGATTTCCACACTCATGCAGTTTTGGAAGACCTCACCAAATAATATTGTTAATGTACATATGGAAAATAGTGGTCATTTATTTTGGACATCCACCAAAATCCATTCATTGTCTTGTCCAAACTGAAAGAATAAGAGAGAGATACAGAGATAGTAGTGAAGCATTGGAGATGGTTTTTAAAATGGAGACAAAAGATGGGTCATGTGTTGGTCAGTGATTCTACTAGGAAAGAAAAAAAATGTTAAATGTTTTTTTAAAAAATGTTATTTTGTACCATTTTGAGTTGTCTTGAGTAAAATAAGAATGTACTAAAAGCCCTCTGTGAAGAAGTGTATTTTATGGTGGGAAGGTAAATATTTTATGAAATTTTACTCCATTTGGTTATAGTTTGCTTTATTTTTGAAGGGATGGGGTTGGGGATCATGTACAGGATAATTGAAAATAATTGGAAAACATCTCAATTCCAGGCTTTCTGTTGAATCACTGTGTTTTAATGATTGTTTGGAATTGTTAATGACTATTTAAAATAAATCTGACCAGTGTTTCCTTGCGTGTGTAGTATGTGGACCTAGCTCCAGTTACTTTAAGCCACAGAAGTTCACTCTCTCATTGTTTAACCTTTTTACAAGTGTCTGAACAGATGTGTACAACTAACTGACACTCCATTCTATCCTTATGATTCACCCTGATGTAGAGTTATGAAAATGTAATCCTGGAAACTAACCTGAGCTTCCTGGTAATAAGTGATACTAGCTTGAACTGAAAGTTATATAGGAAGAAAGAACTAATTACAAGGGACCATTCTCAGAATGAGCCAGATTGGGGGCAGGTTTGTCAAACTATTCTTTAAAGATACTTGATTCTCTGTTGCTATTGCTTAAGGCTCTGTACTTCCCTTGCAAAATGAACAAAAACCCAGAGGGTTGCATATTAATAAAAATGACTTTATTCTGAGTTATGGTAATTGATCTGGAATGTTTGATACAATCTATTTTCTTATCCCATACTGAAAAAAGTAAAGTTAGGGATAGTGTTCTTTAAGATGAGTATGTTAAAAAATTAAAGTGAATTATGCATTTTTAATGTGTCTGGTTTAATTTTTGATATTTCAGTATTCTGGCATTGGCTTTAATAGGAATTTCTGAAAGCTGTTATAGACTTTAATAGATAAACCTCTTTACCCAGAAATTTTGAGTTAACAGAAATTGATCAGGTAGAGAATGTTAGTTTTTGTAATATGAAGCTGCAGGCTTAAGGAACATTTCATTGAAAATATCATTAGACGGTAACACTTAGGGTCAAAATGACTGTAGTCTTAGATATTTTTAATGCTGAGACAAAAGAACAGAAGACAAAATTCTGAGAACTGTGAAAGCCTTTATTAGGGCAGCATGGATGTCATGAAAACTAAACAGTATGTGAAAAGTAGTTATCTGATAGTTTCTAGAAGACATGGGAAAATCAGATCTGCCTTAACTGGATTTTACTTTATTAAATTTACAGTAAAATATTTTCCTCTAAAGGGATGGTAATTCCCTATTAATGCCCATCTTAAAATATTTTCCAACTTTAAGAACAATAGATGTCAGCGAGATTCACTTAGCTTTTAGTGTAAAGTGTTGTACTAGGCATTGAAGGCTAAGACTCTACTCTCAAGATCAAATAAGATGTTAAAGCATTTGGGAAATAGCAATACATAAATCTCAGGCATCTGCTTCATTACTTGAGTATAGGCAATTTTTTGCAAGCAATCTAACACAACAGGTCACATCTTTACTATCATAATTGAGTTAAAGATGTAGAGAATGTAAGTTTCCCTTGTGCTTACTGTTTGGCTTCTTAAAAGAGTCAAACTTGATTTGGAAAAGCAAAAACACTGAGGGGATCTCCAAGGTTCCCTAGTCCAGCCCTTTCATTTTATAGATTTAAGAAATAGGCTTGAGAAGTGACCTTTAGGCTAAAGTTACATGCAAAGCTGCATTTGATCCCAGGACCTCTGAATGACTTCAAAAATGCCTCTGGTCATTAACTTCAAGTTAAAGATGCTTGCTAAAGACATTCACTGTTGCAATAACAGTTATCGAGTGCAGAGGATTCTTTATAGTAGAATGGTGAGGTCTTGTAGATCAGTGGTTATCAAACTCAAATAGAAATGACTATACAGGGGCAGCTAGGTGGGGCAGTGAATAGAGCACTGGCCTTGGAGTCAGGAGGACCGGAGTTCAAATGTGGCCTCAGATACTTAATACTAGCCATGTGACCTTGGGCAAGTCACTTAACCCCAACTGCCCTGCCTTGCCCCCTCCAAAAAGCAAAAAAATACAATGACAATACATAAGGATCCCTTCCAGGCCACATACTGACTTAGAAATTATCACATCTACGTTCTAAGGTGTATTTCATTAAGCAGCTCCCAACTGCATTTTAATCACATTCTGGTCACCCTGGACATCCTTTGGACACCTCTGCTCTAGATTATCGATAGTTGCCTCAAGCTCTAGAACACTCCTGGAAGAGATAAAGAATCACTTAAAAGTTTGGTCTCATTAGCCACAGCGCTCGCCGGATGAAACGTGCCTTTTAGCTGGACTGATGCTAATTTAGCCAGTAGACGTTTGTCAGCATCTCTATCTCAGACAAGATAGTACCGAATTAATAACAAAAATGTATAAATGGATGAGTCTGGCTTAAAATTAAACAGGAGACTGAACTGGATTGTCAGAGTAATTGCAGAGTTCCTTTAATGTCACTGAAACCAAGACCTATCTTTTTAATACTCCTATCCCTTGTATGTTTGTTAGTCATAGAACACTATGCAGTCTGAAGAATTAATCAGATATTCAGAAAGCAATGGAAAAGAACCTGGCATGTATGTGAGCAAGCTGAAACACAAGGTAAAGGATGTCATCGATGATATGTATAATTGAAAAAGATGACCTGGTCATGTGTCAAGAATGAGGGTAACTTGAGAAACAGCCTGAGTGCTAAACTGATACCCATGTATATCAAGAGAAAACAAGGAAGACCCCTTTTTCCTGCCCCCATCCCCTGGCTGGGTACAGCCTCTATGGCAGGGGTTCTTAACCTAGAGTTTCAGGGGGAGGGTGGTCTCTGAACTTGGATGGGAAAAACATCCTTATTTTCACTGACCTTCAAATGAAATGCAGCATTTCTTTTAATTATGAATTTTAAAAGCTAAGAACCCTTATGTATAGAGATAACATTAAGTGGATTCTTATGCCAGCTCTGAAATGACACACTAGCCTGAGAAGTGTGAAAAATTGTGGTCCAGGCATGATTGATCAATGCAATCCATTTAGTGATACCATGAGCAAGGTTTTTATAGAGTAATGAAACAAAGAAGGTAATTTATAGGTCACTTAATTTTCTAATACTGCCTTGTTCAATTTCAAGATGCCAGGCAGTGATGTCAAGTTAGGCCTTGAAGATAATCATAGCCTTGATGATTTTCCAAGCCATAAGAATAGTATCTAAAATGTATGGGTGAGCTAATACCTTCTGGCTAGAATCCCAGAACAGGGCACAGCCCTGGATCACAGGATATCAGGAAAGGCTCCGATTTACAGCAGCATCAATGGGAAAACCAGGACTAGACACTTAGGACTGACCCCTGGAAAGCCCCGAGCTAACTTATCTAGGACCAGCCTGATTCCTGGATCAGGTGTTTGGCTCCCTTCACTTATGTAGCAAACTTACACAATGGGAGCATTGATAAATAAGTGTTGCAAAGGATAGGTAATGTTGTACTAATGCAAGGTATTATTTTATTTAGAAAAACATCATGAACTTATGTCAAAAGACCCAGTATATACATAGCAATATACTAGTTACAAAGTGTGTTTACAAGTGCCATGAAAAGGCTGAATAAAGATATAATCTAATTGTGTATAATTAGGAAAAGTTTCTAAAAAGAGGTGAGTTTTGAGCAATATTTGAAAAAGATTGAAGGGAGAAGGGTATTGTGGATTTTAAATTTGAGCAGAGTGTAGGTATTTATAAATCACATTTAAAAGCACACTCAATCGAGTTAAAAGCTTGTTAATTCAAGTTGAGATAACTTCACTATACATTTATACACAAAAAATTTTTATTTTCAATTCTATGAGGAACCTAGATGAAAATGTAAAATATGGCTAGCACAACGGAAGTTCATATTGATTTGCCTTTAAATGCCACTTGCAGAATATTTCATACCTATAATCTAAATTACTAGTTGCACAAGAACTTCATGAACTCATTGAAGAGAGCTAAAAACAATACTGTGACCTATTACTATCCCAGCTGGTGTGTTTTAAGTGTTAAGTATCTTATCTGAGCACTTGTTTCTGTTCAGTAAATGTGTTTCTTCTTTTAGCTTCTCAGTTTTGATCCAAAAGTATTCATTTAGGTCAGACTCTCCATTGTAGTTTTTCTGAAACAGAATTTTTTTTCTCCACTTTGGCTTGATGTTTCTTTGACACGTGTACATCAAAGGATAAGAGATGTATGCAGAGCTTTGTGATTTTATATTCTAGTTCTGTCAATTTTCAAGACGCTGTAGATACAGAAACAAAAATGAAATCATCTCTACCCTAATGGAGATTCCATTCTGTCAGAGGAAACGACATCACCATATAGAAAGTACAGGAGGACAAATACAAAAATCGACACAAGGTCCTTTCTGGAGGAAGGCCACTGGAGCTGGAGGGATCAGGAAAACTTCAAGTAGAAGATGGTGCCTGAGCTGAGCACTAAAAGAAAAGCTCATTTGTGTATATTCTATCCCCACTACCAGACTGAGAGTTGGTACTGTTATTTAATCTTGGCACAGTGTTCTGCCCATAAAAAGCAATTAATGTTGAATTCATTAAATATGCTACCGTGCAAAAGATAGTATGTTGGGCTAGAGGGGAAGACAAAGACATGGTCTTAGGTCTCAAAGAGCTTACCTCAAATAACTGTACCATATCATGTGAGCATACCCACAGCCCTGTTGACCAGGGTCCACCTTCTCCCTGAACATGCTGAAAGGGTAGAGCAAGATTTTCTTGGAGGTAGGTTGTTCCCTCTCTTAGTGCAACTTCACTGGCTGAACTATCCTCCCCACTTTGCTTGTCCCTTCCCTGTCCCATAACTGAATTGGTTTTGGGTACAGTGATAGCTAGTTATTTTCTTTATGCAGTAAATTTAACTGATGCCTTAAAAGAGTAAACCTTCCACTAAGATAATAAAGTAAATATCCCACTAAGACAATAAAAAAGCAACTTGAAAACATTCATTTTATTTTTCCCAACAATTATTTGTATTTGTGATTGCTATTAATATCAAAGGAAACATACTATAGTATCTAAGGTTTCAGTTGTCTGAGAGAAAGGCAAGGCCATTTGCAGGAAAAGGGACAACAGAGTAGAGGAAATAAGTCAAAATCTGAAAAGATGCAAATGTTATAAAAACTGAAGAAATCTGAAATTGGTATTTAATATCACTCCCTTCTTACCTATGATTCCAAAGTCTTTAATGCCTTTACAGGAGCTCAGTGGTAGAACAATAAAAGCCTAACACTTGAGCTGCACTTTTACTGCAGTACTGGCATGGTGATGATTAATGTAGCTTTTCCTGTGACAAATTTTGCTGTAGTTGTCTCAGTATCAACCAATTCTGGAAGATCTACCTGTAATCGATACTTCTCAGAAACCTCAATCAATAAATCATCCTAAGAGAGAATCACATCAATTTAATAGATTTGTTTTTGCAATCTAGAAGTAGATTCTATTCCTGATTTGGCATTGTTATCTCTTTATCTTACCTTAGAAACACTAAGGTCACAGTCACAGACGGAACTAAGACCAGGAAGTTCAACTTGCATCTCAATTTTCAGTGATCTCCCATTCTGATCCTTCACAATTGTCAGTTTATAATTTGGAGTCTTCAGCTCAACTTGGAGCTCACTACTGGAAATTTCCTCAATTAGACACCCTTGTTTGCTTGGATTATGGTCCTTTGACAATAAAAGTTGTTCAATTTCATCTTGATTATTCACGCTACAGTTTCTCAACTGCTCAAGTGTTAGTTCTTGATGCAAAAAAAGGGATATATTTCAGATTACAATAATTAAACTGCAATAAAATACTGTAAAAAGAACTACTGCATATAGGCTGCATGTCAACATTATCTATGTTTTATTTCTATTTGTTTAGTTCAACATTTCCCAATTACATTTTAATCTGGCTGGGGCAGTGCTGGAGTTTGGCAGTGGTGCCTGAAGCTTGTGTGCCTCAAGTTAGATACTCTGGGTTGTAATAACCTGATCTTTTTCATCTGTTCTTGTTTTAGAAATGAGATTTAAGTTTAATTTTAACTTGTATTGACAAGTGAATTTATATACATTAGTTTTTACTAAAAATTTCCTTACCTTTCTTCATTTTCTCACTTAAATCTATTGAGTCAGTTTGGATTCCCATCAAATTCTTTTTCAACTTTTGGAAGCTTCCTTTCTTCCAGGTTTTTGTAATGTGATAGGAATGAGAAAGAGTAAATTGATATCGATCCTCAATGCATTTCATTGTCAGGTGAATAAGTTGATCCATTTCCATTTCATTATCTTTTGCTGCCTTGAGAACAGCAGGGTTGTAGGCAACATCAATAACTGTGTATGATTCTAGGCAGTTCAAACAGTGTAGAATTAGTAGAGTTATTTCTGTAATGGTACTGTCAGGTAACAATGTTAAACCAATGGTCTGAATTAAGCTGAGACACCACAAAAGTAGAATTTCCATCATAGCACTACTGCACAAAAAAATTTCCACTAGAACTTCTTGTTAGAACAGTAACTACTCGAATATTTAAGAAAATTAAACTGTTTGCATATATTCAGTTAACACTGGAGACAACTCTCCAGTGTGTTTATTAGAAATACGAATTTTTTACCTTAAATACACTTTAGCTGCTAAAATCTATTGGGTGCTAGCTGTTTGTTAAAAAATAATAAAATGGCTAGCTTTGATGTTCTACATACCTGATGTCTCAGATACATCTTCTGGCTTGCCAACACTCAAAGGTACAGGCTCTGCCTTTGACTGGGGTGCTGGAATTCTTGTCCACTGATATAAATTGATGAATAATACTTTTTCTTCTGGTTTCTGGGAAACAAAACATTTTCTTACTCTTTTATTATCATTTTGTATACCTCTGAAGAGGCTCCAGGCAACTGGCATTTATCAGACAACTCCTAAGAGTTCTTTATACAGCCTTCAAGGTGCTTGGGGTTGATTCTGTATAGCTGATTTGCGTAATGTGCCCCTATAACTCATGAGAATGGAGAGGGAACAAATTGAGTTGGCTTAGTAGCCATTAGAAAACTTGAGTGTGATCAGTTGAGGAAGGAAACTTCACTTTTCCATTGAGACTGGAAGTACTACAAATATGGAGTGAATATTTTCACTTTTTCTCCTAAATTGGGTAAGAAAAAAGTTCTAGAAGAAAGTGGTATTCATTTTTTTTTTGAGAAAGATCCTTCTTTTTCTTTGAATTTCTGTAATCTGGGAGCAGAAACAGGTGAGAACTTCAGAGTGTAGACAAGAAAAGTTAACAGCCAGAGGAGAGCTGAGCCAGTAGATGGTTATTCGTGTAAAGCAGAAGTCAGCAGCATAGAAAGAGCCCCAGTGGATAACACCAACACAACAGGCACAGTACAAGTTGGTATGGTGGAAAGAAGATTGGACTTGAATTCATGGTGGAAAGAAGAATGGATTTGACTTCATTAAGACTGGGTTCAAACCCTGCCTCTGACTCTTCTGAGCTGTATGTGGGAAAGTTACCTAGCCCCTCTGTGCTTCAATTTCTTCATCTGTAAAATGGGGATATCAAGGGTATGGTTGACTTTTAGGTGTTAGACCAATGGAGGTGTTCAAACAGATTGGATATTGTATTAAGTATTTGTACATACTTCAGATAGGAGTTAGATAAGATGATTTCTAATGTCCCTTCCAAGTCTAATATTCTGGAATTCTGTGGTTCCACATGCCTTGTTCTAAATGAGAAGAAAGTATCTGGTTTCTTCCCCACATGTAGGAATCAAGCCTACTTATGGTTCTCCTTATTTCATTTCCCAGATATTTAATGCAGTCTGACTTGGACTAGAAAAGGACCTAGGTGGAGAAAATCTCATGGATGTACCTGCTTTTTTCCATTTAATTAGCTGGGAAACTCCTGATCAGTACTATCTTTGGCATCAACGTTCAGTTTCTTATTCTGGAGCTATAGTTCCCTTGAAATACTATTTTGTGGTGGAAATAAAGACGTGAAACACATTCCTTTCATCTAAAATCTCCCCATCCTCAGGCCCCCTTTCTACCAACCAAAATCTTGGTCTGCAAACAGAGCTGTGGTTCAGGGGCAGCACAGTGTTTCTCCCCTTCCTTCAGCTGATGCTGAATGAACTTCTCATAACGTTCAGGGTCACTTTCTGCCAGATCATCTAGGAGGTTCCAGAGTTGAGTCACTTGGGTAAGCAATCCTTTCGGTGATGATTCCATGACCTGGAAGCGAGTGGGTCTACCAAACTGTGGAAGACATACACTCCTCTGAGGAAAGGCTACTTGGAAGATGTTAAAGCATTTGTATCACCTAGGCAAGGTTGTAAAACGGTACCCCTGTCCATTTGAAAACTTCACACACACCCCTCCCCACCTTGTTATTGTACACCACAAGCTGTGGGACTTGAGCTGTAACATTTTATTTCCCCGATACGGGGATGCATGAAATTTCCTAGCGTTTTAAAAAGGTGCATATAAAAATGAATATTAAAAACTGTTCATTGCAATTCCCCCTTTCTCAATCCCCTCGCTGCTCCCTACAGCGCCTGCCTTACCTACTCCCATCTGTGACTATCCTTTGATTCCAAGCCTTTTTATTTTTGATCTGAGGAAGGAGTAGGGTAGGGAAGGACAGTTTGGCAAGACCAGTATTATCGGTAACGCCCCTCGACCCTTTCTCCATTCCGACCCGCCTCCGCCCTAAGCTCTTCTTCTGGCCCCTCTACGCGGGGGTGTCCTCACTCCGAGGTCCCCCACCCACCGAGCCCAAGGTCAGGGGGTACACCCTCTCCCCAGCATCTCTATGCCGGCCCTAGTGGAGTCAGAGCTGTCTCCGGTTTCTACCTCAGTTTCTGTACATCCGCCCCCACGTCCCCTCATTTCTCCCTACCCTTTCTCCTCAAGTCTCCCTGGGAAGGGGCAATGGAAGGGGATTTGGAGCTCCTGATCCGCCGCCTCAGCCAACTCCCGGGGAAACAAACCGCCAGCCTGCTCCAACAGACTAGCTAGTCTGGATGCTAGCGCCCCCGCGGCCGCGGTTACCAGGGCAACCTGCCGCGGTGCTATGTCCAACAGGGCCCGGAGACCTCCCAGCGTCCGCGCACCCCTCGCACCCAGTTCCGGGGCCAACTTCGGCCCACACTAGATTGGGGGCTTCTCCGGTCAGCCCCGGTCTTGCTTTTCTGGGGTAGCCGCTGTCATACCCATTTCCCTAGAGCGATATTTCCTCGCCTTTGGCCCGGGGAGAGCCCAGGGAACTCTCGTGGGAGGGGCGAGGGAGAGGAGTACAGCGCTTCCGAAGGGGAAGTATTTATCAGTACACTCGGGAAGTACTTCCTACTTCCGGCCAGGACTGGAAGGTGGCCCAAGGCTCTTCCCTCCCCTGTCTGCCCCGGGACGCCGGAGCTCACGGTATGGGAGCGGATTTGGGCGCGGGGCTGCGAGACTCGGATCTCGGCCACTGAGCCGCGGTGTCCCAGCCGCTTTTCGACGAAGAGATTCAAAGCATCCTACGAAACTCGGCGGAGTTTGGGGGGAAAGCAAAGGGTCGGAGCTCCTGTGGGGGAGGGACCCCATGGGTGGGCGGCGACCCCCTCCCCACGCCCCCAAGGCTGCCGAGGGAGGGACCTGGAGTCCTAGGGCCCCCAGCCACGTCTGGAGTGTCGGGCCAGGATCCGGGCAGCTGGGGTGGAAAGCCGAGCCCTGGGCGTCTCCAGGGTGGTCTGGCCCTGACCCCATTGTGCAGACTCACAAACTGAGGCCCAAAGGAGGGAAGTCATTAAGGTCTTTAAGTGCGGGTGGGGTAGCGTCGTGAGTGGCAGGGTTGGGATTCGAACCAGGCCCAGGATTCTTGAGGCAGAGCTCGAATTGCTGCCGCCTCTGACCTCGGACACCTTGTTTCACGTGTTTTTAGGAAAGTTTGTAGACGAGTGATTTCATCAGGGGTTGGTAGGGAGTGGGGTGGGAGTTACTAACAGGAGGGGAAGAGCGGTGTGTGGTTGTGGAATCCCTACTGCCCTTGCAAACTTTGCACTTGTCTTTTAGTATCTTGGGGTCTGTGTACACAATAGGCAATGAAAATTTTCCTGAAGGGAAAACTGGATGCCAGTTGATGTGCTTAAGGGGTGTCAGATATTATAGTTGCTATTGACCACCTACCCCCACTCTTGCTGATCAGAGTATTTGCTGCCCAGCAAGATCAGACGGCAAGGAATGAGGGGTGGGCTGTGGTCTTGGCCTTGACACTGATTTGTGTACGTCGGGCAAATAATTAAAACTCTGGAATCCAGGTTCTTGAATTGTCAAACAGGGTTAAGAATATCTGTTCTTATTTCATGGGTTCAGTTTGTCATAGCCAGAAAACACTTTTAAAGGTTAAGTCAGTTTCTTCATCTGTAAAATGAGGAGGTTGGATTAGACAATATATATGTGGGGTGAAAAGGATGTGATTTTTTTTTTTGCTTTTTTTGGAGGGGGGAAGGCAGGGCAGTTGGGGTTAAGTGACTTGCCCAAGGTCACAGGGCTAGTAAGTGTGTCAAGTGTCTGAGATCAGATTTGAACTCAGGTCCTTCTGACTCCAGGGCTGGAGCAGCCCCTAGGGATGTTATATATTTGGAAAACATACAAATGTAATGTATTGTAGGAGATATTATTCTTAATGATGGTGTTTCTACACATTTCAGGTTAAAGAATGTCCCGGATCCCTCTGGGGAAAGTCCTTCTGAGAAATGTTATTCGGCACACAGATGCTCACAATAAGGTAGGAGGACAGGGTTGTAGTCCCTGGCAGGGTTTCCTTTAGGTCTCTGTGTTTTGTTTTAGTGTAAGACTCTTAGGTTCATGATATGTTGCTTTATAATGTAGAAGTCTGTTAAAAGAGGAATATAAGCAACACCAGGGGAATATGACTGTGTGACTAGCCATAGAGTAGGAGTAAATCTGGCATCATGCCAGCCCTGATCCTTTTGAGGCTGAATTTGGAGCTTTCCTCTCCAAAGAAACTGCTTTAACAGTGACACTCAGGCATTTATTTTAGCTCCTCCTCCTCCCTTTTCTATCACCAAAGCTTTCATTATCATGAGCGTACCATTGGTGAAGGCAGAAGCAGGGTACCTCTGACACCAGGGCTCTCTCTTTCTCCAGGAATTACTATTCCCTTCTTCACCACCAGATGTGGAGAGCACCATATCCTCAGCCTTCTATAACAAGTGCCTGAACTCTAGGTCTCTGCTATTATGATCATATCCAGAACTAGAACCTCAGACACCAGGCCTGACCAGGAGTCATGTGCATGCTCTATATGCAGGATATCTTCTGGGTGTGCATCATTGCCTGACACGTTGGAGATGAGGCAAAGAAACTGGTGCTGATTGGGATCATAGTCAGGCCCCTTCAGAGCTCATCACCAGGTATTTGCCTACCCAGTCTCCTTGCAGGGTCACTCCTCCAGTTATATCACAGGATACAATGTGAAGCAGCACCAGCACTGTACAATGGAAAAGATGCTTGATTTGTGGTTAGCAGGTCTGAATTCTAGTCCTAACTTTGCTACCCTTCCCATCTTTCCTGGGCAATCACTTCATTTCTGTCCCTTTGTCTCTTCCTTTGTAAAATGATTGGGGGTGGGGAGGGGCTGTGAGGCTCTTAGCCTCTGAGGTTTTATGATCCTGTGATTTCTAATAGAGACCTAATTAGGGTCTCTCCCAATTTTAAAGCTATGATCCTGACTTTTGAAGATCTGTTTCAGATCTTTGTTGCAATTATCTGCCAGTCTCCAGTTATTCTTTCCCATTTTTTAAACTGTCACTCCATCTAGTTATAATACACAGGACAATGTGAGGCAGCACTGTACAATGGAAAGAAGACCTACCTAGCTGTGTGAACCTGAACAAGTCATTTTACCTCTGGGCCCCAGTTTACTCATCTGTAAAGTGAGGGAATTAGATTCAATGGCCTTTAATGTCCCTTCCAGCTCTAAATCTATCTTCATTCATTACTATGGTCACATATTACATTCAGTATAAGTTCATTATTTGACTCAAAGTCTAGTTGTCTGCTTCAACCCATACCCTCATACTCAGGGACTTCAAAATAACATGTATGTATTGATGTCTTTTCAAACACCATGGCCTCTTAAGTTCATCAGTTTCCTCAGTTCCTATGACCTGCATTTTTTACTTCACCTCAGAATTTACTTTATCTTATCTCTCATCATCATCCATAAATATACAATATTCACAATCCTGAACTCTCAAATTCCACCCTAGTGTAACCACCTGTTCTTTCATTTCTTCTCCTGCTTCATTCCTCCTAAGTCTATTGTAAGACACCACCATGACCTCTGGTCCTTTCATTCCTCCACTGTTCATTACGCTTCTGTCACAGTCTAGACCTCTAGTCCACTATACATATACACTATCCTCTCCCCCTGCATCTTTTGCTTTTTTGTCTGTTTGCTGCTCCTCTTTTGCCAGGCCCTATGCCTGGGTTATCTCCGTCTTCTGCTTTTGCTGTTTCTAATCTTCTGCTGAACGCTGCTGAGGAAAGTCACACAAATGTAAGTTTGATAATTTCTTCAGGGTTCTTAATCCTGAGGCAAGATTATTCTTCCCTGACTAACTATCTCTTGTGTTGTTTTAGAAGCTTCCTGCATCACCCCTGCCTTCCTTCGTTTACAGAGAGAGGACCTTACCTTCTACTTAACTAAGAAAATTAAAGCCATCCACTGTGAATTACCTTTTGTTTTTCCACATCTCAAAACTTTACTGTGTCATTCTCTAGCCCATCCTCCTTTACTCTCATCTCAAAGAGAGAAGGGCTCTTTCTCACCAAGGCCAATACCTTTATAGGTGCCTTTGATTTCATCTCTTCCCCCCTTTCTTTTCAAACTTGCCCCTTCATTCTCTCTCTGTGCAGTTTTTTGGGGGAGGCTGCCTCTGGCAGCCATTTTTATTTTCTAGAAGGAGCATAGCATAGAGATCAGGTACAGGACTTACGACCACAGTTACCTGTGTTCAAATCCTGTCTCTGACACCAGCTCTGAAGCTTTGTTAACTGTGTGATCCTCACAGGTCACCTCACCTCTGTGCCTCAGGCAATACACATTCTGTTGAAGGGTCGAAGGGTCTCACTAGGCCTTTGGTCTTTCTGTCTGTAGCTGACCAGCTGACCTGGAAGTAAGTCATTCCACTATAGTGTAATACACTGTAATCGTGGTGTTTTTCACTATCATTTATCTTCATGAGAGAAGATAACAGATCATGTCTTATGGTGTATCCCCTTATTATAACATTGTGTTATAGTGTCATTTCTGTCAGTAACAGTTTTATTCGCTGCTTTTCTGGTTCATTTTCAGATTCAGGAAGAGACAGATATGTGGAAGATAAGAGAATTGGAGAAACAGATGGAAGATGCTTATCGGGGGACACAAAGGAGAATACTACCCAGGAGCTCGAGGTGGATTTACAGCTTCGAGAACTAAAATAATGCTCAAGAAGGTTTTGAAAATCACCCCCCCTCGTGTTTAAAAAAATCTTAAGTTTCCTCAGGCCAGCAGGCAGAATTCCATAGTCAGTTCTTTTTAGTCATTGAGCGTTCTGTACATTGTGAATCCAGACACGGGCATGGATTCAGTGACTTGTAGCTGTGACTTCATTTACCCACAGAATCCTTTGCGTCCATGTATGTTGGAAAAGTTGAGAATTTCTCCATAAACACGGATAGAGTTTTAGGGTTCTGCAGTCCTCATCTTTACCTTCGTATTTTTAGTTGGCTTTTTGCTAATATCTTGTAATTGTCTCTTATGGGCCCCATCTTTCATCTCTGTCATCTATTCTTGTATCATTAAGTCATACATTATCTCAGCCTTATTCACCTATTTGAGTGTGACTGTGCAGTAGATTGTGTGAGTACAGGGATCCACTGATCCTTAAGTGTTTGGCTTTGTGGGAATGGTGATTGATCCCACAGATGTTATTTATCCACTTATTAAAATTATGTACAGGGAGTCCTCATTAGAAGCAGGCTTTAATAAATATAAAAAAATTTCTTTGGTTTATGCATTAAAAGGATTGTTTTAATTTGGCAGTCTACTAGTTACACATTTAGTAGTACTGCTCTTTTTTCTTTTTTTTCTTTAATCATTCAATTCAGAATGTCATTTCTACTAATATTATAATATACTATGCCTCTTTTAAACGTGGATGCTCTGTATATTGCTATGGATCACTGATGAAAGAAGTCTGTGTTTTGATTGGTTGTTAGTGAAGGTTAGGTGAAACTGGCAGTAGTCCAGAAGTGACCTAATTGATTGTTCCTGGGCTCTACTATGCACTGGTATAGAGTAGAACAAATAATATATTATTTCCATGATACACAGTGGTAGAATAACCCAGAGAAATAAAACAGATGATCTCTTTCACAGAGATGATTCTCAACAAGTCCTAGGTTAGTGAGGGTTTCTCTCTGCTTGTTCTGTAAACCCTATATCATGTTCCCTAAAAGAGCCATACAAATTACTTCTAAATCTAAACGAAGGCCTTTCTATCCTAGCCGAATGCGAAGTGATGGTTTCGATGAAGAAAGCCGTCGAGTCTACTGGAGGACAAAGCAAGAAGTTCCTGGGACGTTCGAAGATGATTTGCTTAAGACTCGATCATGGAACAGAAAACTATATAATTATGAGGCCAACATGCCAGACAGGTTTGTGACCAAAATGCTCTCTCAGTGATTTTGTTTCAAAAATGGGACTCTCTATGATGAAGTAAAAGTAACATTAGATTAGAAATCAAAGGTCTGGTGGAAATGTTTTCTCTTGGTGCTTCAAAAAAAATGCAGCTAATTTACTAATAAGCATGGCATAGAGTGGAAAGTTCACTAGATTGTGAATTAGGAGATCTAAGTTTAAGTCCCAACTTTACCACTAACTTGCTATAAGACTTAAGAGTAAGTCCTTCCCCAACTCTGGCCTTCTTACATCTTTATTTGTAAAATGCAAATATTGAACTGTGTTTCTTAAATTGTTCCCATCTCTGTAGTCTGTGATTCTATGAATTGGTACTGTCACACTTTTTTCTTTTAATCTGTGTCTTTTTGATAAAATTTAATTTCTGAACTTTTAGTGCATTTCTCTAACAGACTTCATTCTGTCATTTTACAGGTGGGGTCACAGTGGATATAAAGAACTCTATCCCGAGGAATTTGACACAGACAGGTAACATCTGTAGGTTTACTAAGGGAAAAAAAAAGCAAGTCAGCCTATTTCAGTTTATAAATTGTGTTGCCACGATGTGTTTTTTGGTCATTTGAATAAAGGACATGTGAAATCATTTGCCTTTGTCCACATGATCAGAGACTTTGGTGACTACTTCAGTAGGAGGAAGGCAATGTGTTTTATTGGCTACTGCTTTTTGGTGTTTCCAAATGGCTCTGCAATTATTGTGACTTATTCCTTGTAATAGTCCAATGAAATAGGGTAGTTATTACCCTTTATAGGTGAGAAAACTAAAACCCTCAAAAGGGAAAGTAAATCACTCTGTCACTTAGCAACCCTTTGGCAAGTTGGAATTGAAACCCAAGCCTTAGGCTCAACTCTTCACTTAGGCTATTAACCAGTGCTATTTCTCAAGTTTATATGTAAGATATTAATGAATAAATAAAATGCTGTTCCTATGACATTTATCTTTTTCTTGCTCTACTTATAGTGATCAGCAAGATGCTATTAATGGAAGAAACACACCTCCCCAGGAAAAGTCATCTACTCATGAATCCCATAAACGTAAGAGGTCAAAGAAATCCCACAAAAAAAAGCAAAAAAAACGGTCACACAAAAAACAGAAGAAAAGCAAAAAAGAAGCCACAGACAGAGCTGCAGATTCCTCAAGTGAACGCTCAGGAGAAACTCAGGTTTCCAGTGCTAGGAAAGGGAAACAATCACATAAGCGGAAGAAAAAATCAAGGAAAAAGGCTCCAAAGAAACCTGTTTCTTTCTCAGAGTCAGAAAGTGATTCTTCTCACCCAGATGATTCAGCATCCAGTAGTTCTGAGGAAAGTGAGGGAAAAGATGCCAAGAAAACCAAAAGGAAAAAGGATCAAAAAAGTCACATCAGCCCAACCAAGAGGAAGAGTGAGGTACAAGAGAGAACCAGCAAGCGGAAGAACTGGAAGGTAGCCACGGATGAAAAGACGGATGAGAGCTCTGAGGAGGATTAAATGGAGGGAAGCTTCACCCTCCAGGTTTGCCAGGTGACCCCTTAGACTCAGCGGGTATGGCAGGGGCCCTGTCTTGTTAGAACGAGTGGCCAAAGTGGTGAGAACTGCCTGGTGCCATCTGAACCCTGACTGATGGATCTTCTCTTATTTGAGCCTGTTAAACCTGATCCCCTTTTACTGGTGATGGGGAAGCTGTTCTTAGTTTTTGTGATGAAGGTTTCTCGAAGAGATTACTTTTGTAATTAGCCACACTCAGTCTCATGCACACTATTCCCCAAATCAGAGGAAACAGAAGCCAGTAATCTGGGAACTCCCACTAAAGTGCTCCGTTTGGGGAAAGCAAGTGTTTAGGCCCAAGAGGACAGTGTGGAGAGATGACTTTCCTTTGTTGACTAGCCCCATGTGCAGTTGGTATGACCCCAAAGAACTCAACAAGGAAATCGTTGTGGGGCCTTATTGTTTTATCACTCCAGATCATCTTCCTCTGACCTTCCTTACAGCAGGTGTCATACCTGGCTCTTCATTCTCAGCCTTGGTGCCTTTGAACCTTAGATATGTATATCTAGACCCCAGTTTGATTTTAATATTGAACATTTAGTCCTATTCTGGCTGGCCCAGTGTACTTGAGGAAATGGGCACAGGAACAAGCCTTTTTCCCCTTGCAATAAAAACTACAGGCAGCTGTCACCAGAAGGGAGTGGGGCTCTCTTGGTACATTTTCCCCACTGGGTAGGATCCACAGACCTGCATTCTTTATAGCCCCTGAGCCCAAGTCTGAATCAGGCAGTAAAAGTCTCCCAGCATACTGCTAAATTTTGTCTGAGTTTAATTGTACATGAAGTTACTCCTTTTGGCTATTTAAGATGGTCTTAGTTTGAATGTTCAAACTAGTTCAAATTAGGATCTGACCATGCTGTCCAACTGTTTGCCCTGAACTGGATTCGGGACGCTGATTATAGATATCATTTAAATAGTCTTGTCTTTCCTTGTTTTTGCCTCCAAGTCTGTAAATGAATTCCAGATTTCACCTCTAACTAGAAAGTCAGGTCAGCTCCAAAATAATGTAGGTCTCTCAGGGACATATTTGCCTCTTCCCAGCCTTTAAGGGACTCAAAATATCCCCCGACCCTAGCAAAGAAAGTTGGCCTATTTAATTTTGTTCAATTGGGAGCTACGGGTGTTTCAAATGAGGCCCCAAGATTCCTTTGGGGGTATGTTTAGGAGCAGGGGTAGTGTGGAATATACTTGCCACCCCCAAAATTTTGTGATTTAATGGATATAGCTAAACTTTGCCCCAATTAGAAGAGAACAAATACTTCCGACTGAAGGTGTTATATAGCTGTTACCTGATGGTCTGAGAACTAAAAAGTAAATCTAATCCTGGTTCTACCATTATCAACTGTATTTGTGAGGTCCTAAACAAGTCATTTAACCTCTTGTGCCTAAAATGGGAATAATACTGACTTCACTGGGAGTATTATAGACAACAAAGGGTAAAGTAACGGGAGACACCTTACAATGATAGAATATAATTAAGTTTCCACACAATAGCTAAGATTCTGTAGGTATGAATTATTTCTAAAGGCCTCTGTACAAAATAGGATTCTACAGTCTACAGAATTAACCTTCAAATACATCTTTGGGCAGAAGCCCTCCATCCACTGATTAGCAAATAGGTGCTACCTTTTTTGGACGTCTATGTGACTTACTAACTCTTCTGGCTCCAGTTCATGTACTCTTAGCCAACTACCGCTAAATGCCAATTTTTATCAGGAATTTTTTGAAGTGAAGGCCTATTACTTGGTAGAGATTTTAGAAGTAGGAGAGATTCTAAAACGACAATCCCTGAACTTAAACAGTATTTTCTGTGGTCCTCTAGGAAATAGGATCCTAACTGGTATTGTTTTTCAGTCCTTTTTTTCAACATTGCTTTTTGCACCAAGTTCATTCTAAACACTTGACAGGTTAGGGGAGTCTCTAGAAGTTTGTGCTGTCACACGAGCCAAGAGCCTTTTCTCATACTAGCAGCTCCACCTCCTCCTAGTCAATGTGTCTTTGCTGCAGCCAGGTTTTTATTTTTGGTCATGTTTACTCTAATTACTTGTTGTGGGTATATGGGAGCAAAAGGGCTGTCTTTGCTCTCTACTACCTTCTAAACTGTAAACTTTCCTTTTCTAAGCCTTATTTGGCTTCTACAGTACTTCCAGTCCCAGAGTGAAAGGCTCAGGGTAGCTTTTAAATCCAGCGTCTCCCATTTGCACTACCAGCATTGGAACCCATTTCTTCTTTGATAAGTGTTTTAGGATTTTCAACCAGTCAGGGATCTCTTAAACCCTGAGGTAGGATTTTTTTTTTAATTAATTAAGACCAGGGTTGGGGGAGTCATATTTATCAAATAAATGATGTAATACAATCTGGAATTCCAAAATTCCAAATAAAAAAATTTCACTTTTTGAACATCTTTTGTTATTTTTTAAATACTACATGTTTGGCCACAGCCCAAAGTTGATTTGGTCATAGTTTCTTCACCCTTTCACAAAGAACTCTGCCATGGTATATAAACTTTCCAGTTACAGATCTTTTTGTTCTTCCATTCATTTCCCCCACTTTGGGTAGGGAGGAGGCTTATCTTACTGGTTCCCTTTCTGTACAATCTGAGCAAATCGGCTGGTGATGGTTAGAGTGGTATCAATGAATCGGTCCACACAACTGGCAAGGCAATTTTCAGTTCGAGAATCTAGACGGCTTCCTGGTTTTTCAACACATTTATCCCAGCACAAATCCATGAAGTGGTGTACCTGGGAAGAAGACAGTCATTATAGGGAGGTGCAGAAGGCCAGGTAGTACTTTTTGTCCCTCTCTGGTTTTCCCTTTTCCTGTTGTTTGCCCCCCATTCACCAGATTGAACTTAAGTCTTCTTTGACACTTCCCTTTTCCTTTGCCTTCTGTATTTCCTATTAGTCCTTCAAAATGTCTCTCAGACTCATCATACCTGCATTTACACAATCACTTCTTGCCTAGATTCTTGTCACTTCAAGCTTAAATTACAGATAAAGGTTTCTGTGTCCCTACCCCCAATATATTTTTCACACTGCTGCTAGATTATTGTCTAAAAGTCTTGTTCACCTCTTTGTTCAAGTGTCTCTAAGGGCAATTACTCACAGGAAGTATAATGTAGATGTAGCGAACTCAAGCTTTGCCACCTTTGACCTTGGGCAGTCACAACTTCTCTGGGCCTTAGTTTTGGTCTATAAATGAGGGAGCTGGCCATTTCTTCTAGTTCTAAATCTGTGACCCTAAATCCAAATTCCCTGGCTCGGTTCTACCCATCCAGCCCATGCTCACTATTTCCAACACTTATTAAATGTCAGGTGCTATGCACGTTAATGCCCCATACCTACACCTACACTGTCCTTGTAACAATTTTCACTGTTTCTGCCCCCCCTATCCAAATCATTCAAGGCTCAATTTAAATGTCAGCCTCGTGAAAGCTTTCTTGGCTACAGTAACTGATCGACTATCTGTGTCTGAGGGTGGGCTGCAGCAGGAGCTATCTCCATCACACCGCGGTGGCTGCTCCGGGAGCTCTTCTTTACTGATTCTCAAAAAGCCCAGAGAACTCTCTTTTAAAATATCTGACCTCTCTGGGGTTGTGAAGGGCATACTTTTAAACTCCAAATATGAAAATTACATTTTTACTACTTATTACCTGTGTGACCTTGGCCAAGGCATTTCCCCTCTTGGGACTCACCGGAGGAGGCTGGGGTTGGACTGGATCAGATCGCCTCTAATGTACACCTCCCGAGCTACGATTTCCCAATCCCCCATCCCGGACGGCCCCCTCCTCTGGGCCTTTGGACGCCGGCCTCTGCCCGACACGTCCAATCCTGGAGGGCTCGGCTCGGACTTGGCCATCTCTCCGCCGCTAGCCCGGACTCTGTGGCATTTTCACCTCCACCCCCACGCCGGAGCCCTCCTTTATCCCTAGTCCTAAAACTCGGCACCTGTGCAGTGAACTGCGCCTTCTGCTGTTCTGCCGCCACCAGACGCTGCAGTTCGGCCTCATCGGCCTCGGCCAATTCCGCCATGTCCACCCCTCCAGTGGGAGTCCCACTTCTTTCCCGAGTGGGTTACGCCGACACCGGCTTCCGGTTCATCCGGGGTCTCCTTCCCGACTCCCTCGTTCTGGTCCTCCCCGTTCCTGTTCACGCCGGCTTCCGGGACCGGGGCGCGGGAAGTGGTCCAAAGTGCACCCGGGTCACCGAGTGACCTTGAGCGTTTAGGGCAGACATGGCGCTGGCGGCGGCTGTGGCGCTCGGGCGCCTGAACCTTCTTAGCTGCGCCCGGCGGGGCCGAGGTGAGGGGACCCCCGGGGGGCCCTGACCGCCGTCTCTCCCGCGATGGGGGGGAGGGTTGGAGGGGTCAGCACTCCAGCGGCCCTTGGGACCCCGAGGTAACGGGCTTCCTTCCGCCCCTCAGTGGCACTGGGCCCGTGACCCCAGTGAGGACCCGGAGCAGCGGCTCGGCCCCTTCTTCTGCCCCCAGCGCATGCCGGGCTCGGAGTCGCCCGTGGGGCTGTGGCACCGAGGCGACTGGCCCTGAGCTAACGGGCCGAGAGCCCCGCGCTGCGGCCTCTCTCTAGCAGTGACCGTTTGCCTCTCTCCCCAGCTGTGCTCCTGGGTGCCCGCGTGGTCAGACCCGCCTGCGTCTCAGCATCTCTGCCGGACCGGCCTGCCCCCGGAGGACGGCACATCCACCTGTCTGCCAGCCGCAGCTGTACGTCCCACTCTGGCCCCTGTGCCAGACCTCTGTGTTCATTATGCTCCACCCTGGCCAGCCAGTCTGCAGTCCCCTCAGAGACAGGTCCCAGACAGTCCCGGACAAATCATCTAGTTCAGTCCCTTCATTTATGAATGAGGAAGCTGAGGCATAGAGATAGGAAGTGACTTGTCCCAAAATAACTTGGGTAGTTTGGGGTAGATACACAGGTCTTCAGACTCCAAATTCTCTCTATTACCACTTTGCCTTCCCTAGTGTCAACGTTGGGAAACGTCCGATTTTGAAAAACTAAATATCGCAGCCTAAGGCTTTCTTTTTCAGACTCATTCTTTGGAAAGGAGTCATCCTTTAATATTTAGGTAATACAGAGGAGTCAAAACGGTAATAATCCAAAACAGCAGATAATTTAAAACTATTTTGGATGTCTTGTGTTGCTGTTAAAATCACTTGACAGCCTCCAGTGAGTAATTAAAATTTTTTTATTTTACATATCACATTGGTAATTGAGTTACCATCTCCACTACTGGAAAGATTTTAACATCTTGTTTTGGCAGAAGTTCAAGTCAGCAAATATTAAGTATCTACTATGTGCCAAGCATTGCTAAGTGCTGGGGATATCCAAAGAACAGTTCGTGGTCCCAAGGAGCTCACAGCAGACAGCTATGTACAAACAAGCTATATACAGGATAAGTGGAAGATAGTCAACGAGAGGAAGGCACTGGCATTAAAGTTCAGGTTTTGGATTATAGATTTAGAGCCGACAGAGACTTTAGATCTAGTTCAATCTCTATTTTATCAGTGAAGAAACTGAAGGTGGAGTGGAGTGTTAACTTACCTAAGCTTACACAGGTAGTAAGGAAGTGTCAGAACCAGGACTCAGTTCAGATCCTTTTATTTCCATCCAGAGCTGCCTCCATTCTACCACCTTTAGGCTTCTTGCTCTTAGGTCAGTGTCTTATTAAATCTGGATTGCTTTGAGCCTCTCTGTGAGACTACAGAAGTAGAAAGAGACTAATTGTAGTATAATAGAAAAAGTGTTTGAATGTTTCTTTGAGAGGTATTCAAAAGTTCTTTGAATGAAAAGACCTGAGTTTAAGTACTGGCTCACCATTTACTAGCTGTGTAACTAAGCAAATCATTTAGTTTCTCTAATCCTTAGTTTTCTCATAGCATATCACATCCTTCCAATGACTAGCAAGTCACTTAACTTCGAATCCAGTTTCCTAATGTAAAACAGGTACAATATTTACTTTTTTCTAAGAACTGCACTTTGTCACTTGTGAAGTGCTGTATAAACATATGAGCTGTTTGTTTTTTAAGTTTTTTTCTCCAAATTAAATTTGGACCTGATTTTGAGTCTTAATTAAACCAAGTTAATTATGATGCTCCTCAAAAAATACTTGAGTAAAGCCACAGTTATTTGTAGCTTGTTTTAAAGTTATTCACAAGTAAAAGGATATAAAGCAGACCACAAAGTCTGCAAGTGGTATGTAGACTTTTCTAGTCTCTTTGAGCTGGTTGGTTTTGAAAGAAAACTTTCTTGAAGGCCTTTGGAGGTGGGGGAAGTGCGAATTATACATGTGGTTTCTTTTCTGGGCTATAGAAGTTTCATATCAGTGGAAAAGAGCATGCCAAATATCTGTCTTCATTTAAAAGGTTTCCAACAATTGGTCGCTTCTATAGTTATCATTTCATACCTTACAAATACATAGAATGTTCTGTCCTCAAAAATCGGGAGTCTTTTGTTCTGTGAGAAAATGAAAGAACCTCCAGTTTCAGTCATTTGTTTCTAAGCCCCTATTCTTCTCATGTTCTTTGTTAAATCTTCAATGTATTTTGTTAGCTTCATAAATTGACTAAGTGTGTTAACACATATTCATATTAAGAATGTGTCCTAACCCCCCCTTCTCATGTCACATGGTTCTGGTCCTTTTTGTAGCTGACTCTAAGGCTGCATCTCTGCACTGGACTAGTGAGAGAGCTGTCAGTGTTTTGCTGCTGGGCCTGCTCCCAGCTGCCTACTTGTACCCGAGCTCTATGATGGACTACTCACTGGCTGCAGTCCTCACCCTCCATGGTCACTGGTAAGCATAATATTCCTTTTGTGTCTACTCTGTGTCTACTCTGAGTCCAGTGTGTTTCATTTGGGGGTGGCCTGATTCCCCACTTGTTGAAGTGTTTTAACTATTTATCCCAGTAAAATGGAATTGCAAAAGCTAGACTTGGGCAGTTCCCCTGCCTATATGCTGTCTTTCCCTTTTTCTCCTCTCCCTCCCATGAGATAGGTGGTAGAATTGTTCCTTTGATGACAAAATGGGGAGAAATTCAGAGGCTATGTCAGTTGGAGAAAAGGGGTTGCGCTGCCTACCACTTCCTTCCTTTGTCATTGGAAACTTCAGTCCTCACTTCCTTCTGCTTTCAAGTTTCGTATTCCCTGCCTGGATTTTGAGAACTTGTAGTTCTTTTGAGGCCTTGTAGTCAAGAAAACTTGTTTTCAATCTCATTTCTAACATGGACTAGCTATTTCACCAAGACAAACTCATCTGACCTGAGACTCTGCATCCTTATCTATAAAATCAGAATAATAGTTTTGTCAGACTCCTCTGGGAAAATGTACATGAAGTGTTTTAAGTGTGCCATATGTCAGTTTTTATTTTACTTTAAAAATTTACAGTGATGCTAATTGGGAAAGACTCACTTAAATTAACATGAAGTCAGCTGTAAAATGTTTAAAGAAATTCAACTTCAATACTTTGAAATATGTAGGCTAATTAGAATATAGCCATTAAAGGATTGGGATTTGCTTTAATTATTGGATAGAGAGGTGGCTAGGTGGCACAGTGAATAAAGCACTGGCCCTGGAGTCAGTAGGACCTGAGTTCAAATCCAGCCTTAGACACTTAACACCCAAAAAAATAGCTGTGTGACCCTGGGCAAGTCACTTAACCCCAGTTGCCCTACTTTCCCCCTCCAGAAAGCAAAAAAAAAATTTATTGGATAGAAATGAATTGCAATGAACATAACATTTGTTTGTGAGTACTTTGGAAGTGCTTGAATTAGTATCATATGAGGGAATTTAAGCTTTTTTGTCTTGGTCTCTTGTTCTACCCTTAATAGATTTTTCTTCATTTACTGTAAAATAGTGAGAAAGCTAATAAATGGCAAAAATCATGAGAATAGCTCTATCTACTTTAGCAATTCTTCATCATCCTGAAAAATGCCCACTAAAGCATTAGGGAGGCTATAAAAAGCTGTGTTTCTGAGAGAAATTCTGAGAGAAAATTGTTTGCAAGTGATTGAAAGCTGGAGTTTGGCTATAGAAATTTATTTGTTTTCATTTCAGGTTTAAGGTTTGGGACTTAAGAACCCTTTATTCCTGGGGAATGAGGGCCCCCTCCTTCCTCTTCCCTGACACAAATTCCTACTACTCCCTGGTTGATCCTGCAGCTATCTCTACTGGTTAGGAGGTTTACTAGAAGATTCAACAATTTTCTAGTTTTATTTTGGGGTAGATAGATAAGAAAAGATTGAGAAGTAGGAAGATTAGGTTAAAAAATAAATAGTAGAAATGGAAGAAGTGAGTATTATTTAATTAATTTGTTTTTCTGCCTGCATTAGCCAGTTGTAAATGACTGACTATGCAATTTATAACGTTGGGCCTGAGAATCTTTAGAGTTAGAATCCTTTTACACTGAAATCTTGTTTGGTCATAGCGTTTCTCTTGGCCCTCTTCATTGACTCCGTGTTGCTAAATAAAGTTAGATTCCTTAGCCAGGAATACAAATACAGTATGCAGAGTATGGTGCCACCCAGCTTTTCCTTGTTTATTCCTCAGCCAAACTGGATAGCTCACTGTCCTCTGTATATGTCCTGCCTTTGTGCCTTTCTTTACATTATTCCGTATACTTTGTATGCCCTTCTCTGCCTGCTGAGTTCCTGCCCATGCCATTTCTTTTATGAAAACTTTCTTGACCTCCCCAGTTATATTCTTGCCTAACCCTGAGATCTCATCTAACAAAATTTTGTTTGTACCTCGTAGGTATGTATCATATATTATAGCTACATTTGTATGTGCTATATACCTTTTATAAACAGTGAGGGCAAGGAAACATCCTTGAATCTAGCCTGCTTCAAAAGAGGTACTTAGTAAATGTATACTGATTTAATAGTCCACATTTCCTTTGGCTCTTGAAGGAGTATATTAACTGAAATCGTTAGAAATGCTATTGATACCAGTGGGTTTAGTTTCTCACTATTGACTGGCATTTTAAAATGGAGTAAGAAAATAATTATGATTCCAAAATTCAACCCTTTTGTTTCATAAATGAGGAAACTCAACCCTGAGAAGTTAAATAACTCCTTTATTTTAAAATTGTATATTCTGGTAAGAAATTTCTTCTACTTAGAAAAACCTCTGCTTAGCAGCATAACTGCTGTTTCAAAATAAGAGTATAAAAAATAGGAAGCAGTGTTTTTGGGAGGGTTTTTTTTTGGGGGGGGGTCCTAGACCTGTGATTTCTCTATTGTAGGGAGTGCTTGGGTACAGCAGCTCTTATTGCTTGAACAGATCTGCACCTGCTTTGTAATTGACAGTCTCAGAAAATGGTCTGGATCACTGAGAGGTTTGAGGAATCTTCCAAAGGTTACATAGCCAGCATGTGTAAGAGGTAGAATTTAAACCCCGATTATACTTCCTGGGAGACAGCTGTCTATCTGATACACCTTGCAGCTTCTCAATGATCAGTTATTCAGAGTTAACTGTTTTTCATGATATTCTTCTCAAAATGTTAAGGGAAATATAGAAAGAGAGAATATATAGATAAATGCTAGTATTTGCCAGAGAGTAGGCCCTTAGTAAATGTATGTTGATTGACTAAATAGTTGCTAAAATATTTTCATTTACCTTCTGGTTTACTCCTTTATGCTATTTTTTTTAATGCAACCATTTCGAAATAAATGACACACAACCAGTCAAATGCTGTCTGAATTGTCATAAATTCAAAATTACTGGATTTAGTTAGCTTTGCTGTGTTTTCAAATGTTAGCCAACAGGAAGAAAATAAACAATGTGGAACCAATAACATTTCTGATAAATGCTCCAATTAATATCCACCTCTGTGATCCTGTGTAGAAGTCTGACTCTTACTTACAGTTTACTCTAAAGAGGGTGGGGTGGTAGAGAATAGGTCTTTTAGCACATCACCTAAAGCATACATACTCCAGTCACCGACTGATGATTCTCTCCACTGACCTGAGTTATTTTAATGATTGTCTGGTTTGTACATAGTCCCAGTTGGGTTTTTCTGTTTGATATATTAACTGATTCAAGTAGCTTGGTGGCTGTCAGGGCTTGTCGCTCTTTTCTCCAATATGTCTCCCTGGGGATTGTAATCCTGAGAGTGTAGGTATCAGTCAAGTTTCATTTAGAACTCCTTGCTTTCTTCTTCCTTAGTTATGTTCCTTGTTACCACAAATTGGATTTTTTAAAACTTTTTTTCAAAACAGGTTAAGAATATTATTTCCTATTTATAAAAATAACCATGGACAAAAATGCCTGAGGAGATGGAAAAGATTAATCTAGTGGTAGGAACTGAGGAAGATGATAAAATACTCTATTTGAAACTTGGCTAGTTCTTGTCAGTAGCAAGGGCAATATACAAATGTCCTCTTAATGTCACTTGTCATTTTTAGTTTGTACTATGGTAGAATTTCTTTTTCCTTTCAGGGGTCTTGGACAGGTTATTACTGACTATGTTCATGGAGACAAGTTGGTGAAAGGAGCCAATGCAGGTCTCTTGATGCTCTCAGCCGTGACCTTTGCAGGACTCTGCTATTTCAACTATCATGATGTGGGCATCTGCAAAGCTGTTGCCATGCTGTGGAGCCTCTGACTTCCCTGG
>CM053582.1:168094551-168126275 GCA_028627135.1 Pseudochirops cupreus | reverse complement strand
AGCCGAGCTGACTTTAGTGGGAAGTATCTTTGTGTGCGTTTTGGAGTTCTAGGATTGGTTTAGAGTCCTATTTCATGGGTATTTTGGGGTGGCTATGTGACAGCTGCGATATGTTGCTGCTGCTACGCCGCCATCTTGGCTCCGCCCCTTATAATTGATCTTCTGAAGTGCCTGGAGATCCAGTTTCAGAAATACATTCCTTCAAATTTTGAGTCAAAAAAAGTAAGTTGAGCTCATAAATCATACTCAACTGAAATAAAATACGTCAGTCATCTGCCATTAAAAGTTCAAGAAGAATTTGCTGAATTATCAGATGACACCAGTTTAAAACTTGAGTTTCCTAAAAAATTGTTAAATGAATTTTGGCTTCGGATTAGGACAGAATTTCCAATAACTTCTGAAATGGCCCTAAATATACTTCTGCCATTTTGTACTACCTATTTATGCGAAGTGGTGTTTTCAGCATCAACAATTATAAAATCAAAATATTGATCAACTGTGAAAAATGTTGAAGATGCTCTATGTCCTACAGTATCAAATGTTCTGCCAAGATTTAATTCTTTATGTAAAAATAAATAAACACATCCATCACATTAGCAAATTTGCTATCATCTTTAATTAATGATAAAATTATATTTATACCAAAGAATTGTTTTAAAATGAAGTTCTTTATGATTTATTATCAGTAAATGTTTGATTTGGATACCTATTTTATATACATATATGGAGTTGCATAGAAATTTCTCAGCTGAAAAGGGGTCATGAATGGAAAATGTTTAAGAAGCCCTGCCTTAGAGCTTGATCATTCACTACATCTCCAGCTATCACCAGTGGTCCTGACTTGTATCTTGCCACTGTACTTCAGTGAGAGGAAGTCCCTGCTCTCAGGAAGCTCACATTCTAATTAAGAGACATGACACATATAGGAGAGTCCAGCTTCAGGGCATATGGAAAGGTCTGGGACCCAGGGTAGGTTGCAAGATTTGATAGACCTTAGAGAACAATGGCAGGGCAGGAGATCTTTGACCAGTGACAGTCACAAAAGAGATGATGGGTCTGAAATTTGGAGTGGAGCTCTGGATATTATCTCAGGAAGAAACAGGAACAGGAAGCAGTGGGCTAGGGTGAGGAGACAGCATATACCTCTAATGCCTGATGGGAACTGGGCAATGGGAGCTAGTGTTGAGGAAGAAAAGGACTATCTCAAGCAGATGCCTGTTGGGTTCTTTGACTTCTTTTAATAAGTGAGGGGTAGGTGAACTAGAGAGGAGAAGAGGAAGACCAGAAGAAGGAGAAGACCAGCTCCTTGTAGGAACCCCTCTTGTTTTGCCCTTGGACTACTGCTTGTTTTCATATAGCCTCTCTTTTGGTCTTTATGATAACTTCATCATATAGATAATTTTGAGGGGGAAGGAATGGAATATTTGTGATTTTATTCATGTTGGGACCTCTTGATGAAAAAACTCTCTTTGCCAATGGAAGTCAGCAAAACTGGCCATATTATTGTTCAGTCGTGTTTGACTTTTCATGACCCTGTTCACAGTTTCCTTGGCAAAGATGCTAGAGTGGTTTGCCGTTTCCTTTTCCAGCATATTTTACAGATGAGGAAACCGAGGCAAACAGGGTAACATGATTGCCCAGAGTCACACAGCCAGTAAGAGGATTCAAACCCAGTTCTTTCTCACTCTGAAGTCAGTGGTATATCCACTATACTATGCTGCCTCTTAGGCAATAATAATAATTGAAATGTATATTGTACTTTAAAGATTGCAAGGTACTTGATATACTAGACTCACAACCCTGTGAAGTAGATTCCTTGGGTACAATTATGTCTATTTTAAAGATGAGAAACTGAGACCCAGAGACATAGCTAGGAAGTGTCAGAGGCAGGAGATGAATCCAAGTGTTCCTGAATTCAGTATCCTCTCTACTACATCCTCATAGCCTCTCTAGGTAGCATGAATACATTGCACTTGTCTTAGAGATGAAGGACTAGGGCACAGATTGGAGAAATATTTGACCAAAAGTCACATAGCTACTAAGACTTGAATTCAACTCTTCTCATTCTAAGTAAGGCTACCAAAATCAAGCCTTTTTTTAAAAAAAATTCAACATGATGTGTCAATAAGAGGCAAGCAGTTACTGTGGTAAAATATTAATCAAGCTACTGAAATATTGTCTGGCTGCCAACTCTGAATCTAGCCAAAAGTCTAGTGCTGTTTCTTCCACCTTCTGCTGCCTCTTAATGCTATGGGACCTCTTCTGGTTGGGCTTGGTGCAGTTCAGAGAGAACCTTAGTTCTAATCTCAACTTGGCCATTTACCTGGGTGACTTAGGCAAGTGCCTTCCCTGTGTGCCTCGGTTTTCTTATATGTAAAACGAGACAGTTAGGCTCAATGATCTCTATGGTACCTTCTACATCCAAATCTCTGACTCCATGAGCCTATCATATGATTTGATGTTCACCATTGCTTAGGAATTATTGAGATGATCTAGTCTAGACAGATGAGGTCACTACATCCTAGAAACATCAAGTGACATTTCCAAAGTCATGGGAAATAATGAGGAAGCAAATTGTAGAGGAAGGATTTGAACCCAGATCTTCTGACTCCAAATCCATCGTAATTTCCTTCACTCTTCTCTTCAAATGGTCTAGGAGGGTAGAACATTCCTTGTCTTTTCTACCCTTCTCAGGAGACTACATGACAGGTTCCTAGCTGGTTCCTAGGACAGGTTTTGACTGTTAATCCACATCTATCTTCTTTTTAGGAACAATTGAACACTTTATATTTTTAGGATTATTGTTAAGGATTCTATTCTCATTCTCTGAGTTATTTTTGGTAGCTTTGCACTTTTGTCCTAATAAGCAAAGATCTCACCTCCATTCATGGATTTCATGTTCCCTAATTAATTCCATTCATTCTCAAAATTGCAAGTGTTTATTGGGTAGAGTTCAGCCTACTAAGAGGCTCGTGCCTAAGATATTACTGAGAGCACTTAGGGTCATAGTTCTAAGGGTAGAAGAGATCTCAGATAACATTTAGTTTAAATCCCTCATTTTATAGAAGAGGAAACTCAGGTCAAGGGCAGGGACAGTAAGCTACTTGCCCAAAGGTACACAGGTATTATATCAAAGGCAGAATTTGAACTTAGATCTTCTCATCTTGAAGCCAGGGCGCTTTTCACCGTACAATGCAGTAGGCTTATTTAACGCTAAGGCCTAGCAGGGCTTCTTATGCAGCCTCCAGAAAAGAGTAGATGAGCAACATTTCTCCCTGTTCTTGTTTTTTTAGTTTTTTTTCCATTAGGAGAAAAGATAGAATGAGAACCTCATAATACAGGTGCCTTAAAACTCCATCTACCACTTTTGATTTAGTCAGGTTATAGAGTAGACTGTTTTATATATACTTTCCCTCAAAGTAGAAGTCAGTGTATTCAGCGTATTTTGTATTTAAACTGTCTACCATATCTGAAAGCCAGTGTTTCCTATCTTCTAGGAAGGAATCAGTTGTGAATCAAAGAGTTTTTTGGCTACCTTTTAAAATAGAAAATCAAGTCTATGTGTCTCTTTTGGGTACAGTTAGAGGTATGTTTGGGAGTGATGAGTCCAAATCCTCCTCCTTCTTTCTAAAAAATCTAATATTAATAGTAATAATTAACATTTTTATATAGCTTTAAGGTTTGCAAAGTGTTATACGTAAAATATCTTATTGTATCTTTACAATAATCCTGAGAATTATTCAGGATTACTATTGTTTTTCCCATTTTCTGGATGAAGAAACTGAGGCAGACAGGGTCACATAGCTAGTAAGTGTTTGAGGCTACATTTGAACTTAGGCCTTCTTGACTCCAGGTCCAACATTCTCTTCACTATGCCACATGCAGAAGATAACTGGATATTAATTGAGAGTTGCCAAGAATGGCTTGGGGCAGCTAGGTGGCACAGTGGATAAATTTCCTAAATATCCTAGACTAGATTTCCTAGTCAGTAGGAATTTTCTCTAGGTCATCTTGTTCATCTGTCTGTCTCTTAGTAGATCTATAGTACATGCCAGAGAGGGAATGCTGCTGTTCCTGTAAAGCCCACAATCTCTCTTGGTTTTGTTGTTGTTGTTCAGTCATGTTCAAGTCTTTGTGTTTTGGGGTTTTTTTTTAAATTTTAAAAATTTATTTATTATTATACATTTATTTATTAAAATTTATTTATTTTTAGTTTTCAACATTCACTTCCAAAATTTAAATATTTCTTTTTTATGTAAATTTCCCTTGAATAATTAGAGCTATCCAAAAGTGGAACGATCTGCCTTAGGATGTAGTCACTTTTCCCTCTTTGGAGGTCTTTAAACAGACTAGATAACCACTTATATATTATAGACATTATTCTTCCTCAGGTATGATTTGGATTCTATTTGGGGACTCCAAAATTCCTTCCATCTCTAACACATAATAATTCTACCTGCCATTTCAATGGATGTCCAGTGTAGTTTTCCAGTGAGATTCCTTATAGATGATGAGGTGTTCCAGACATTCTTGTGTAGTCTCAAACATCAGAATAGAAGGTAGTGTAATACAGTGGAAATAACAGTAACTCTATAATTAAAGGAACTGGGTTTATATCTGGTTGGTACGGGGTGACTTTGGACAAATCACTTGACTTTCATGGATCTCAGTTTCCTTATGTCAAATGAAGGGACTAGACTAGAAGAACTTGGGTCCTAGGGTCAATAGTATAGGCTTTCCTCAGTGATATTTATAGCCACTTAATATCTCATTCAAATGGTCCATGTTGGTAGGGGGAGACTAAATAGATGAAAAATGCCTATTGTTCATATTAACTGATTTGATCTCCTTGCTGTCTAAAAGTTTTCTCTGGCATTACAATTTGAAAATGTTAATTCTGCAACACTCAACTTTCCTTAGAGTCCAATTCTCATAGGCATACGTTGCTACTGGAAAAAACCATAGCTTTGATTATACAGACCTTTGTCAGCAAGGCAATGTCTCTGTTTTTTAGTATGCTGTCCAGATTTGCCACAGCTTTCCTTCCGAGGAGAGAGCGTTTTTTAATTTCGTGGGGCAATTGTTGTTTACAGTGATCTTTGAGCACAAGAATATAAAATCTGACACTGCTTCAATTTTTTCTTCCTCTATTTGTCAGGAAGTGATAGGATCAGTTGCCAACATCTGCAAGATCTTGACATTAAGCTTCAAACCAGCTTTTATGCTCTCCTCTTTCACTCTCGTCAAGAGGCTTCTTAATTCTTCACTTTCTATCATCAGAGTGGTATCATCTTAATATCTAAGATTGTTGGTATTTCTTCTGACAACCTTAATTCCAGCTTTTGACTCATCTAGCCTGGCATTTCACATGATGTACTCTGCATATAGAGGCAGCTAGATAGCACAATGGATAGAACAAGGAGCTTAGAGTCAAGGAGATTCATCTTCCTTACTTCAAATCTGGCCTCAGACACTTACTAGTTTCGTGAGTCTGGGTAAGTCACTTAACCTTATTTACCTCAGTTCCTCATTTGTAAATGAACTGGAGAAGGAAATGACAGACCACTCCAGTATCTCTTCCAAGAAAACTCCAAATGGGTTCACAAAGAATTGGACATGACTGAAACAACTCAACAACTCTGTGTAAAAGTTAAATAAGGTGACAACATACAGCCTTGTCATACTCCTTTTCCAAATCTAAAACCAATCAATTGTTCATATTTGTAAGGGCTGGCAGTCACAAGCAGGAGGGGATGCACGTGATCGCCTGTGGGCAGAGTTGAGAGAAGTCTCCTCACTCACGGGGCGGGACACGATTGGTCCACCTCGGCGGTGACGCCCTTACCTATACGGCAACCTATCACATTGCCAGAACTCGGGTGATGCCTGTACTTGGAGATGCTGTGAGAGGATATAAGGCTAGCTTCTTCCAGTAGCTCTCTCTCTTGTTCTCTTGCTCTCTCACGTGATGTGCTCGTGGCGTGTGGTGAGTCCCTGTATGAGATAGGCTTAGGGATGTAGTCATACAATAAAGTCAGCCTTCGCTATAACCGTGTCCTGGGTGTTCTGTGGTGGTTGCAGTCCTCCAGTATCGTACTGGGGCCAGAGACGTCTGAGGTACCGGGACAAGGTAGGAACACCAGTGAGTGAACTTAGCAGCAAGAAAGGGAAACTAAGGGAACCTAACAGACTACAATTCTTCTTTTGAGAAATGTATGTTCATATCCTTTGGCCACTTATCTATTGGGGAATGGCTTCTGGTTATGCACACATACAAATGTTAATTGTTTATGTATCTTGGATACCCAGCCTTTAACAGAAAATTTGATACAAAGATTTTTCCTGTTTGATCACTTCCCTTTTTATCCTTAAGTACCTTAATGTTGTTGGTGCAGAAGCTTTTCTGTTTCATCTGTTTTCCCCCCACTTATAATCAGGAGTATCTATTTTGTCTTCTGTAATTGCTTCAGTCCTTTCTTTTGATAACAATATATCTCATACCCATAGCTGTGAAAGGCATATGGTCTGCTTCTCCTCTCACTTTTTATGGTATGATCTTTGATAGTAAGTTCACATCCATTTAGAGTGTGTTGTGGAATATGATGTAAGGTGTTGGTCTAAGCCTCATTTCTGCTGAACTATTTTTTGTGTTTCCCAGTACTTTTTTTTTAACAAGTAGGAAGTTCTTTCCTAAGTAATTTATGTTTTCTGGCTTATTGTTCACAATGTTGTTGAGTTATGCATGTGCGCTCACATGCTGGTGGAGCCGGCCCAGTATTTTATGGCAACAAAGTGGCAGATGCTTTGGTGAGTTCTTTGTGGGTTGGAAACATGCCACAGTCTGATAGGGCTATGGCGGCACATGAGAAATTTCATCTTTCAGCAAGGTCACTCTGGCGTTTATACGGCGTGACTAAGGCCCAGGCATCAGCGATAGTTAAGTGTTGTCTTGCCTGTGCTCCATTTTGACTGATACTGGCTGTGACCACACATAATCCTAAAGGTCAGGTGCCAAATGAACTTTGGCAGATGGATGTTACTCATTGGAAACATCAACTTATACATGTAACCATAGATTCCCATTCGGGTTTTATGATGGCCACCCTACAATCAGGAGAGGCGTTGAAACATGTTATTGCACACTTATATCATTGTTTTGACATGGCAGGGGTGCCGCGAATGATGAAGACCAATAATGGTCCTGCTTATACTTCCAAGGGTTTTCATACATTTTGCAAGGAATTTCCAATAGAACATGTTACCGGCCTCCCATACAATCCTATGGGTCAAGCTGTGGTAGAAAGGGCTAATAGGACTTTGAAAACCATTCTGCTTAAACAAGAAAAGGGAGAGAGAGACCCTGTAGGTGCAATTCCCCACAGGAGACTGACTAAACAGCAGTTAGATAACAGCCCTTTACACATATAATTATTTAAAATTTGATCAGGAGGATTTGACCCCAGCTTTAAGATTCTGGCATATTTTTACACCCTGTGAGAACACACACCAAAACCGTACTTCCAGGAGAACGGTGTTGAAAGGTTGGGACAGTAATTGGGTCATCTGGAAGGATGAAACAGGTGCTTGGAAGGGCCCTGGGAGGGTACTAACTTGGGGGCCAGGCTATGTTTATGTCCTCCCAGATGGAGAGCCACCCAGAAAAGGGAAATGGATCGCAAGCAGAAGGGTCCAGCCACTCAAAGAGGAGTCCGAAACAACAGAGACAGTATTGCAGGATGAGATCCAGGAAGCGGACCCCGCGCAGAGTTAGATGTGCATGAGCTGCAGCAATGCAGGCAGTGAACAACAAAGGGACTAACTAGGACAGTGACAGTGGGTTAGTCTACCCAAGTTAGGAGGAACCCACACCATCGTTGCAAGGGAGATTCAATCAATAGCAACCAATTTCTCGTCTCCAGAGTCATGTCCTTTAAGTGGTCACCTGCAAAACAAGAAAAGGGAGATGTAAGGGTTGGCAGTCACAAGCAGGAGGGGATGCACGTGATCGCCTGTGGGCAGAGTTGAGAAAAGTCTCCTTGCTCATGGGGCGGGACACTATTGGTCCACCTTGGCGGTGACGCCCTTACCTATACAGCAACCTATCATATTGCCAGAACTCAGGTGACGCCTGTACTTGGAGATGCTGTGAGAGGATATAAGGCTAGCTTCTTCTGGTAGCTCTCTCTCTTGCTCTCTTGCTCTCTCACATGGTGTGCTCGTGGCGTGTGGTGAGTCCCTGTATGAGATAGGCTTAGGGATGTAGTCATACAATAAAGTCAGCCTTCGCTATAACCGTGTCCTGGGTGTTCTGTAGTGGTTGCAGTCCTCCAGTATCGTACTGGAGCATGAGCAGTTCCCCAGTATCATACTGGGGCCAGAGATGTCTGAGGTACCGGGGCAAGGTAGGAACGCTAGTGAGTGAACTTAGCAGCGAGAAAGGGAAACTAAGGGAACTTAACACATATTTGGTTCTGACTGTTGCTTCTTGACCCCCAAACAGGTTCCTCAGGAGACAAGTAAGATAATCTGGTACTTTATCTCACCTTCAAACTACAAATCCATTATTTTGTCCACTCTGCAGTTAGGTGGTACGATGGATAGAGGACTAGGCCTGTATTCAGGAAGATCTGAGTTCAAATGCTACCTCAGATATTCCTAGCTTTGACCCTGGGCAAGTCACTGAACCTCTTCTGCCCCAGTTTTGTTATCTGGAAAATGGAGATAATAATAGCACTTACCTCCCAGGACTATTGTGAGGTTATAATAAGATGATACTTGTAAAGTCCTTTGTAAGCCTTAAAGAGCTATATTTAAATGCTAGCTATTATTGTCATTAACATTGGTATCCAGATTATTGCTGTGGGCTCTTAAAGACAGTTTTATGGCTAATTGAAGATTCAAAAACTTTAGCCTTGTCACTAGTTTGATGCAATCCAGACAGCACTACAAAAACTGGGCAGAGAGTTTCCTTCAAATTCTAATCTCAACAACAAAGTGCATAATACTAGTTTATAATATCAACATTTTACATTTTTCTTTTTGAAAAAAAGCACATCAGTGCTCTTTGTTTCATAGGCTGCAAAAAGATCGGGTGGAGGTAGGGAGATGGCCTTGGTACTTCCCTGGAGAAATTGAAGAAGACTTCCCCTATGATGAATTTATGGGAGGCCATGGACAAGGAATGGGCAGTGAGCTGTACTGTTGAAGGGAACATTCACATCGATGCATTCATAGAACAGCTTGAGTATATGAATGGCAATATTCTTAGCAGCACCCTTGTGGTCTAGGGTCACTTTATCCTGCTGCTCTGCGTACCTTAGGTACAGGTTAGATGTTAGAGGAAGATCCCAATCTTTGTTTCCTAACTCTTCTTACATAGATAGCCCTGGCAGATGACAGATCCTTCTTTCATTGACTCTCTAAGAGATGAGAACCAAGACCCATTGAACTGGTTCTCATGACAAGTAAACAGTGATACCTTCCAGCCCCAGCCCCACCTCCAATCCTAGCCACATTCACAGAAGGAAGTAGCTAAATACTTACACAGTGTGATTTGGGATTACCTCCCACAAATCACTTTGCTAAGTAAAGCTTCATCCCTTTCTACCTAACCCACTATTTCACAAATTTGTTTTTAAATGTTCTTTCTTATTATGAACTTTATGAATATCACCAAATACAAATTTTTCAATATACAAAGAATAGAAAAGAGGATTATATATGAAATAGTGAATTTTGGGTTGTTTGAAGAATATTTTATATTCAATATTAATGTAATAAAAGTGTCCTGGTTCTTTGTGTCCCCTTCTGAACTTTCTCATTAAGAGCCTACTATGACTCTTACCATTCACTGTGCTAAGCACTTTACAAATATTATCTCACAACAACTCTGGGAAGTAGATGCTATTGTTGTCCCCATTTTACAGATGAGGAAACTGAGGCACAGAGATTAAGTGACTTGTCCAGTGTCACAGCGAGAAAGTGTCTGAAGGCAGATTTGAACTCAGGTCTTTCTTACTCAAGGCCCAGTGCTCTATCCACTGTACCACCTAACTGACTAAAGAGCAGACCCTGGAGCCAGGAAGATCTGAGTTCAAGGGTCACCTCTGATACTTTCGGGCTGTATGACCCATGACAAGTTATATCACATTTTAATACCCCCATACAATCCCGTTAAGATTAGAAAGAGGCAGCAAAGTTGCAGATGTACTTTGATACAGGGAGTGTTCTGGGAGTGTCCCAACGAAATCACCAGTGAATGAAATCCTTCCCCTAACCCCCAATACTCACAAAAAAGGCCATTGTTAAGAATTATAGATAAGTTAGCTTACCATTTTATCTATTTGTAATTGACACCCTGGAAACAGAGCCCTCAGGGGATGAAACAGAGAGTGACTTTTTTTTGGCAGGGATGACCCATCTTTCTCCTACTTTCCAATCTCATATCACTACAGTAGACATCTTGAACTGGATGACCCATGGTCATCTCAAACATGTCCAAAATGGAACTCATCATCTTCCCCTCAAATCCACCCTTCTTCCAAACTTCCCTGTTCCTGCCTAGGCCATCTTTCTTTGTGACGTCCGTCACCCACTCTTATGATGTCTATCACCCATGCTTGTGACATCCGTCATCCACATTTGTGACCTTAGTGTCATTCTTAACTCTTCACTCCCCATCACCCTGCACTGGCATCAGTCATCAGATCTTATTGTTTCTACTTTCCAAAAATCCTTCACCTTCTTTCTACTCACAAAGCTACCACTCTAGTTTATGGCTTCATTAAATTTTGCCTAGACTGTTGGAATAACCACCTAATTGCAATAATCTCTCCTTCAAGTCTTTCCTCACTCCAGTCCATTTTCTATTCTGCTGCTAAAGTCATTTTCCTAAAGCTTAGGTCTGACTGTATCCTTTGATAGGCCAACCTTTCTAACTTCATTCATTACTACCCTTCATGCACTCTGTGGTCTTGCAAATTGATCTTGCTTTTTACAAGCTGGAAGGAATCTTAGAGGTCATCAAGTTCAACCTCTTTATTTTACAGATGAGGAAATTGAGGCACAGAGCAGTGTCCAGGGTCACTCATCTAGTAAGTGTCTGGAGTGAGATTTGAATCCAAACCTTCTAGATTTAAAGTTCAGAGCTTTATACACTGCTCTATGGGGTCTCCTCATGCATGACACTCCCTCTCCCATCTTGCCTTTGCCTTTTGTCCACCATGTCTGCAATGCACTTTCTCCTCACCTCTGATTCTTAGAATCCCTAATTAGCTTCCAAATTCAGTTCAGACCTTGAATTCTGCATGTGGCCTATCCTTATCCTTTCTCCTCCCAGGGGATACTGTCTTCCCCACCAACATTGTCTTATAATTTTGTATTTGTTTTGTGTCTTTATACATGTATATACACACATACATTTTGTCTCCCAGGTAAGCTCCTTGAAGGCAGGGATTGTTTCATTTTTTTCTTCGCATCCTCAGTGCCTAACTTTGTGCCTGGAACATAGTAAGTCCTGAATCAATATTTGTTGATTGATGGGTAGGAAAATTGTGGCCATTAATTGTGATGGAAAGGCTCAGGTGGGACTACATATTAAGAAAAGCATGAGAGCACTATGTCCTGGAGGAAAGTAAAGCTGCATTAGTCCGAATTTGTTCATGCTGTTTCCTGTGCCCTTACCATCTTTACCTGTCAAAATCCCCACTTCCAAGATGCAACTCAAATGCCACCTCCATCATGAAGTCCTGATTCTCCCAGCTGAAGAAGATCTTTCTGCAGATCTTAAACTGCAGTTTTTTTGGATGAATGGTATTTTACACGTAAAGATAGTTTTCAACATTCATTTTTATAAGATTTTGAGTTCTAGATTTTTCTCCCTCCTTCCCTTCCCTCTCTCCTCCCAAGACAGCAAACAATGTGATATAGGTTGTACATGTGCAATCATGTAAACATATTTCCACGTTAGTCATGTTGTGAAAGAAGAAACAGAACAAAAAGAAAAAGCTACAAAAACCAAAATACAGTGAAAATGATATCTGCATTCAGACTCCGTAGTTCTTTCTCTGGATGTGGGTAGCGTTTTCCATCGTGCGTCTTTTGAAATTGTCTTAGATCATTGTATTGCTGAGAAGCGCTAAGTCTTTCTGAGTTAATCATTGCACAATGTTACTGTTATAGTGTGTCATTAATGTTCTCCTCATTCTGTTCACTTCACTTAGCATTAAGCAGGACTTTTGACACCTATTTTGCAAGCGGAAGGGACACCGACAGCAACAAAAACGATAATATCAACAAAGACAGTTGGTAGTCTGGGTGTGATGGAGGAAGCAAACACACAGGAAGGCTGGATCACCAAGCTCCCAGTGCAGTGGCTTGTGGTCACATCATTTCAAAGCAAATGGACTGACATGTAAATGTCTTCTATTATTGACTGTTATTATTGTTATGTCTGCTGACTGTCATGTTCAAAAAAGAAGCTTAAAATATGTTCGTTATCCTCTGCATAGGACAGGAAAATATAGAAACCATTTTACAAAAATTTCTATAAATATGGTTAAACTTTTGTATTTTTTGAGGTTTTAAGAAGGTATTTGGAAATTAAATTCCATGAAATACATCATTCATAGCATTGTATTATATGTTTTGAATTTGAAAGGATCTTAAAAGCTGTTCAGTTCAACCTAATGAATACAGAAGAGGACACTGAGGCTCAGAGAGTTAAATGACGTAACCAAGGTCAAACTACAGGTAGCAAATGGCAGAGGCAGGATTGAACCCAGATCCTTTGACCTGAAATCCATTGCTCTTTCCATTCTAACATACTGCGTATGTGGATCCTAGGGACAAGAAACCAAAGGAAATATTTAAATATGAAAAACCAATGGGCATATGAAGGAGGTAAAGTGTTCAGGGAGAAAGTGGGTCTCTCAGGCTGCTGCATATGGGTGCCTCAGAAAAGACTTCCCAAAGGTCCTTTGTAGGTTTGTATCCATATGAAACTATAGCTCTTGAGTTCCTATCAATGTCTTCATCTTTACTAGTCAGTCAGAAGACACCATTACCTTAAAGCAAAAGCATTCAATGAAATTGTATGGAAAGAGAAGTAACAATAAACCTGGGGCACACTCTCCCACAAATGCACATATGATTAACCCTTCTGTACTGTAACCTCATTAAGAGGGTTGGAGTAAGTGGGGTAGAACTCGACCAATCACTCTATACTACACAAACAAGTAGATTGAAATAAAACAAATTAACATTGGCTCTATGGAAAGATGCTGCGTGGAAAACTTAGTTATTACATTTCTTCTGAGGAGGAGGCATGTTTCAACATCGTTCTTCAGAAGTCATAGTTGGTAGCTACATTAATCAGAGTTCTGAAATCTTTTGAAGTGGTTTTCCCACGCATTATTGTGACCATGTAAAGTATTCTCCTAGTTCTATTTAATTCTGCATCAGTTCATATGTCTTCCTATGTTTCTTTGAATTTTTTGTAATTGTTGTTTTTTGAAATGACATAATAACACATCATTTACCATAATTTATTCGGTCATTCCCCATTTGGTGGGAACTCACTTTCTAGTTTTTGCTTTTACAAAAAGTACAGTTATAAATGTTTTGCATTTATGGGACCTTTCCTTCTGGCTTTGACAGTCTTCAGATACATGCCTAAGAGGAATAGTAGTGTTTCTGAGTCAAAGAGTACATATAATGTAGTGACATTTTTAGTAGAATTTAAAACTGTTTTTCAGAATTATCAGATGTATTCACAGCTCTAATAACAGTGTGCCTATCTTTCCATACTTACTCCAACATTTATCATTTTTGTCTTTCATCTTCTTTGTTGATGTGAAGTTTGTAAGGTAAATCCTCAGTTGTTTTATTTGGAATTTATCTTATCAGTGATTCAGAGAATTCTTTCAAAAAGGTTATGGATTGCTTGCCTTTTGTCTTTTGAGAATTTCCTTCAAATATCCTTTGACCACTTAATAATGAATTTTGCTCTTTTATTTGCATCAATTCCCTATATAGCTTGGATATCAGACCTTTATCAGGGATATTTGCTGCAAATGTCTTTTTCCCAGTTAACTATTTGTCTTCTAATTTTAGCTATATTCATTTTGTTCTTGTCAAAGCTTTTCAATTTATGTAATTCAAATCGTTTATTTTATCTTCTGTTATCATACATATCTGTTCCTTGTTTAATTCAGAATTTTCCCCCAGCCAGAATTGTGCAAGATAACTTTTCCCATTCCTCTCTATTTTTTAAAAAGGCCAATCCCTTTTTCCATCATTTATATTGTACTAAGAGGCAATGTGGTTTAATGGATAAAATCCTGGACTAGAAGTCAAGAAGGCCTGAGTTAAAATTCTGCCTCTGACACCTCTTTGTGACCACAGGCAAGTCATCTATTCTTTCTGAGTCTCCAGAAACTCTCTAAAACTACAATTTACAAATAGTTTTGTCAGGTGACAAATCACAGGTCCCTAAAGTATGTTGTACTAACAAAGAAGGTAGGTGTCTAAGTATACAACCCATTCATATTCTACTTTGTGATTTCTGCGTCACCCAGATATGAAATTAAGCTCAATAATGTTAGTATTTTTTGAGGGGGCAACAAAGATCATGGGATAGAGAAGTAGGTCAGCAAGAACCATGAAGCGTATTTGACATATTGAACAGCTGAGTCTGTTCAAAGTGAATTGAACTCTTGGAATGGATGGTTTTCCCCTAAAAGGGGGATGGGAGACAGTGTGTGAAACCTTGCCTATTGCTTAATTTTATCTGTCAGCAGAAAGTACTGGATGAGGCATTGGTGCTTCAGTAAAACTGTAATGGCCTGTTCTGACCATCTGATTCATGAAACTGTGGTCAATTAATTTCTTACTGAATAATATTTTCACTAAGTTCTTAAAACGATTTCAGGTGGATTTACATATTTCAGTGCGTATTTCTAATCAGAGGCAAAAAACTAGATTTGATTTTTTTTAAGCTCCCAACAGGTTTTGAGGGTAATCTTTGAGCATTTTAAGTTAATTCTTCAGAAGATAGAATACTCTGCCAACTTAAGATAGCCAATGTTTTGACTCCTAGCCCTAATGAACCAAAGTAAAATCCTAAAAGCTGAGCCATTCCTTAATATTCATGCAAAACCTTAAAAATTCCTTTAAAAAACAAATCCTAGCTTTCAATTTTACATTTTAGATTTTTATTGGAATATTTTTTAAAATCATTTTTATTTCCAAATATATATGTATATATTCTGTAATTTAATAAAGTAGACTGGGTGGAAAATCAATTGATTAGGAATGCCTGATTAACTCTCTTCTTTGTTATAATATTTACAACCTTTGAGTTTTGAACATAAAAAAGAAAAGATTCCCAGCACAGAAATTCCTGGGGTGTTACTTCTAATTCTTTTTCTAAAAAAATTTTATTCATGGCTTTGGTTTTTACATTATAGTAATTTCTGAATATACTACTACCCTCCAATTAATCTTCCCTTGTAACAAAGAAGAAAAACCCAGTTAAGTAACATATCCACCATATACAATAATGCAGGCAACATTGTACATTCATAGTCCCCTACCATTCCAGGGAAAGAAAAGAGGTACTTTGTCCCATTCTTTTTACAGCACCAAATTTGGTCATTATGATTACACACGGTTAAGTTTCGTAATATTGTTCTTTTAGTACATTTGCATTGTGATAGCTATTGCATGTATCGTTTTCCTGAATCTGCTTATTTTATTCTGTATCAGTTCTCATATAGTTTTCCATGGTTTTCTGGATTCTTCACATTCATTGTCTCTCACGTCACAATAACAATCCATTCCATTCACAAACACAAATTATTTAGTGATTCCCCGATTAATAGCCATCTTCTTTGTTTCCAATGTTTTGCTGCCATGAAAAATGCGGTTGTAAATGTTTTATTATACAACATAAATAATGTAATATATAAGGTGTGTGTGTGTGTGTGTGTGTATATATATGTATATATATATGTATATATATATATATATATATATATATATATATATATATATATGTAAGTATGTGTATGTACATCCACACATCCTCTTTTCCTTTGGGTATAAGCCCACAAATGAGCTCTCTGTAATCAATAGTCTCTTCCCTTTCTAGTGGGGCCCACATTTCTACAGCCATGAACTCTCAACACTACCTTGTCCTCTGGACTCTCCTGAGAGGGAAGAAGGACTTGAGAACTTCTGGACAGGTAACCAACCCCTTTCCCATCAGAAGTAACTGCGTCATCCAGCTAACTCATGGAAAGAGCTGAGAGCAGTTAACACTTTTTGCTCCCACTCATTGCTCTTTGAAAGATCATGTATGTTTTGAAAGTTAACACAGGAATGGAAAAGAGTCAATATAATAATTATTTTCAGCAAAAGGAAGCAAATGGAGCCTGAAAAATCTAGGTCAGTGAGACCTTGATCTCAATTCCTGACCAAATTCCGGAATGTTTTATTAAAAGGAGGGTTAGTGAACCGGTAGGAAAGGACAAAGTAGCAGTGCAGTATTCAAGGAACAGGTCATATAAAACCAGTCTTTTTTCTTTTAAACAGGTTTGACTTTGTCATTTGTTCAGTTGTTTTCAGTCCCCACGTGGGGTTTTCTTGGAAGAGATAGTGGAGTGGTTTGCCATTTCCTTCAGCAGTTCATTTTATAAATAAGGAAACAGGCCAACAGGGTTAAGTGACTTGCCCAGGATCACATAGCTAGTAAGTGTCTGAAGCCAGATTTGGACTCAGGTCTTCCTGACCCCAGGTCTGCCACTCTATCCCTTATGCCACCTAATTGCCGGGCTAAATAAATTCCAGTGGCTCTCCAGGATCAACTGCAAAATTCTATGTTTGGCTTTTAAAATCTTTCATAATCTGGGTCCTTCCTACCTTCCCAGTGTTTTAACATTTTACTCTCATCCCATATATTCTGCCATCCAACAAAACTGACTTCCTTGCTGTTCCTGGCATATTTCATCTGTGGATTCTTCACCTTTTTACCAATCATCCCCCATGCCTAGAATGTTCTCCCTTCTCATTTTTACCCCTTGGCTTCCCTGGCTTCCTTCAAGTTTCAGTCAAATCTCACCTTCCACAAGAAGCTTTTCTGATCCCTCTTAATGCCATCCCTTCCCTCTGAGATTCCTTCGAGTTTACCCTGTATATATCTGACATGTACATACCTGTTTGCATGTAGGCTCCCCAGGTAGAATATGAGCTCCTCGAGCACAGGGACCATGTTTTTGCCTTTCTTTGTATCCCTAATCGAATGCTTGGCCCATAGTAAATACCTAATAAATGTTTACTGATTTGGCTTAACAAGTTTAAGAGTTTGGTAAGTTGGGGAAATGTGGTAGATATAGTTTATATAGGTTTTACTTAAGTGTTTGATAAAATCTGTCACCCTATTATAGAATAGATAGAGAGATATAGGATAGATTATCGTATCAATGCTAAGTGCTAGGGAACAAAACCTTAGGAAACACCCACAGTTAGGGAGTGTGATATGGATAACAACCCAACAAAGAAGACCGAGGAGTGGTTAAGCAAGTAAGAGGTGATGCAGGAGAAAATAATGTTTCAAAAACCCAGAAATTAACAAGGATTTATTAGGCATATATTATGTGCCAGGCATGATGCTAAGTGCTAGGGATGCAAATACAAAGAATGAAACTCTCTTGTGAGGAGACTTTATTCTAACAGGTGAACAAGAAGTATGTGTATAGAAATACATACAGCATAGATGTAAAGTTAATGCACACACAAAGTAGCTACATACAAAGTGATTTGGGAAGGAGGGCACTAACAGTTAGGGGCATTGGGAAAGGCTTTATGTAGAATTTGATACCTAAGCCTCATCTTAAAGGAAATGAAGACCGTCTGAGGCAGGGGGAAGGAGGGACTACATTCCAGGCACTGGAGACAATCAGGAGGCAAGGAGGCTGAAGATGGAGAATCATGTGGAAAGATCAGAAAGAAGGCCAGTTTGGCTGGACTGCAGAGTTTGAAAGGGAGAATAATGTCCAATAAGGCTGGAAAGATAGGTTGGGGTCAGGTTGTGTAGGACTTTAAAAAACTAGATATAGGAATTTATATCTAATCCTAGAGACAATAGGAAGTCACTAGAGTTGGTTGAATAGGGGAGTGACATAGATCTGCTCTTAAGGGAAATAACTTTTGGCAGTAGTGAACAGGAGGGACTGGAGTGAGGAAATATTTGAGGCAGGGAGACCTTTTGCAACAGGAAGGTGTTGCAATAGTGTAGGCAAGAGGTGATGACAGCCTTTACTAAGGTGGTAGTCATACGAATGGGGAGTAAGAATTGGATTCAGGAAATATTGTGAAGGTAGAAACAAGATTTGGCATTTGATTGGATATGTGGAGTGAAGGATCATGAAGAGTCCAGGATAAGGCCGAGATTACAAACCTCAAGCCGTGGAGGGATGGTGGTGTCTTTGACAGAAATAGGGAAATTTGGAGGAAGTGAGGGTTTAAGGAGAAGGATAATGAAATTAATTTTAGACATTTTGAACCTAAAATGTCTCTAGGACACCTAGTTTGAAATGTCCAATGGGGAATTGGTGATCTGGGACTGAAGGTCAGTGGAGAAACTGGGACTGAATACATATGTATCTGGGAGACATCTACATTAAGGCCACATGAGCTGATGAAGTTAGTGAGAGAGTACAAAGGGAGAAGGGAAGAACCAGAACAAAACCTTAGGAAACACCCACAGTTAGGGAGTATGATATGGATAACAACCCAACAAAGAGTACCAAGAAGTGGTTAAGCAAGTAAGAGGTGATGCAAGAGAAAATAATGTCTTGAAAACCCAGAAAGCAAAGAGTGTCTAGGAGGAAAGGGCGGTCAACAGTGTTAAGAGCAGCAGAGAGGCTGAAAAGGATTAAAATGGAGAAAAGAACATCAGATTCAGTAATTAAAGGATCATTGACAACTCTGGAGGGAATAGTTTCAGTTAAATGATAATGTCAAAAGTTAGATTACAAAAAGTTAAAGAGTAAAAGGAGTAGTATAGACAGCTAGTATAGACAACTTTTTTAAAGGAATTCGACTGAAAAAGGGAGGAGAAGATATAGGGCAATATCTTAATGGTATGGTAAAGTTTCGGTTTTTTTTTTTCAAATGATGGGGAATATTTGGGCATGTTTGAAGGCAGTAGAGAAAGAATAATTTTGTAGGGGAAATGTTGAAGATTAGGGAGGGAAGTATGATTTAGTAAGAGGCATTGACCTTGGCAAGGAAAAGGGCCACCTCCCTGTCACAAACTAGGGAAAATCAGGAGAGAATGGAAGATGATACCAAAGACTTTTTATAAGAAGAGAAGAGCAGAAGAGAGAGCTCACATTGAATGAACTCATTTTTCCCCCCCACTAAAGTAAGAGGCAAGATCCTTTTTTTTTTAAGGTCCTTTTCTTGTGAAAAAGATGGACTGAGTGTGACTACAGGGTATTTGGCTGAGTTTAGAGCTAACTGAATATTGGGATCCAAAGAATATTCAGGAGTACCTTGATATCACCTTGGTAGAAGGTCTTTAGTGGAGTGCCCAAAGGATCTGTGTCTGACCTCTGTTGCTTGACATTGACTTGGACAAAGGCATAGAGGGCATAACTAAGAAATTTTTAAATGACACACAATTAGGAAGAATGGCTAACAAATTGGGGAGAGTCAAGATTAGAAAGATCTTGACAAATTAGAACAATCCATTAGCTTGTGAGGTCCTCGAGGACAGGAATGATCTTTTGTCTCTTTTTGTATCCCTGGAGCTTAGTATAGTGCCTGGCACAAAGCAGGCACTTAATAAATATTGCTTAATTGATAACATGAAATTTGATAGGTAATAAATGTAAAGTCTTACACTTGGGTGAAAAAAAAATCAGCTTCCAAGTACAGGATGAGAGAAACATGGTTAGATAGGAGATGTTTTAGAAAAAGTCTCAGGGGGTTTTGGTGGACTGCAAGCTTAATGCGAGTCAGTAATATGATACAGCAGCTCCAAAAGCTGTTTCTGACGAGGTGCCTCTGAATATTTTGGGGTGATTTTTTGTGGCATAGTTGTAACTTCAGTCTTTACCATCAGTTGTGAGATCAGTTTTGCTCTGTTCCCTCCCTTCCCCAAGCTGTGAAGCATTAACTGTCTCTCCCCTGCCCTCAGCCACAAAGCATTAACTCTGTAGCTATGATAACAAGGGTCTTTTCAAGGCACTACTAGTAACCGGCCAAAACAAGACCCATCCTTCCCAAACTGGATAAGGTACTTCTCCTTAGGAATTCGACCTCAAATCTGACCGTTGGTTGACTTTATGACGTTTCAGGGTTAAAACCATGCCTTTTGCTCCCCCTCCCCTTGGAATTTCCCAGTGAATTATGGGTAAAACACATGCTCAGTTGATGTGAAGGGTGCATGTCCCTTTAAGTATTAGTCACGCCCTGGCTCCTCCCGGGTCCCTCCCTAACTCCACCTTTGTACACTTCATTAGCTTAATGAACTTATGACTGACAGTCTTGTAGCTTTAAAAATGCCTCTCTGGCCCTTAGAACTTTGCAGGTAGGCCTTTCTTAGCAGGCCATGTGCCTGCTGCAGAGCATCACACTTCCAGGCTTTCTCTGACCCCTCCTTTTGCACCTTGCCAGCTTTTCCTAGCCAGGTTTCCTCACCCTATCCCTTTTTGCCCTGTGAATCAATAAACTTTTATAAATCTGCCAAAGGACAGCTGAGCCTGTAATTCTTTTCAGATGTGAACCTAGAAAGGATTTCTCATTAGAAATCCCCCCAAACCTATACCTCATCATTTTCATTGAGAAGCATAATATATAGGATGAAGGAAATGACAAGTGTTGTAAGCCAAAATATTTGATTCTTGTGGGTCAGTTTTTATGTCAGTTTCTATGTAGATGCACCTGATGATCTTCGGCTTTGGGGCCCACTTCTCCCCGGCCTTGAAGCCTGCTCTCAGATCATCCTTTGTTATGTGTATGCATTTGACAAAAGCTAACTGACTTTCCCAAGACTTTCTGGCTTTTCCCAAGACTAGAATTACAAAGCCTGATCTTATCTGAGCTACTTCCAGGATGTGACAGACTATTATAATGATAAGACTATGATAATGACAATAATATTCCAGGACATGACAAACTAAGCTTACTGATGAGAGTGCTTGAATCTTTGTCTTCTTGATCTTTAAAAATCTTGTTCAAAGAATCATTAAATAGGAGTTCTTTTACGAACTACCCTCCTGGTTAATTCTTTGTCATGTCTTCCTCTTACATTTGGGGCTGGTACTCAAGTGGCCCACGATAGACAACTCCCCTGCTCTGTACTCTGCTTAGGCCCCTTCTGGACTACTTTCTTTTTTTTTTTAAGGGGGGGAAGGCAGGACAATTGAGGTTAAGTGATTTGTCCAAGGTCACGTAGCTGGTAAGTGTCAAGTGTCTGAGGCAGAATTTGAACTCAGGTCCTCCTGACTCCAGGACCAGCGCTCTATTCACTGTGCCACCTAGCTGCCCCTGGACTACTTCCTTTTTATATTTTTCCTCTACTAGCAACATTTGTCTCAGTCCCTAGTGAACAATATGATTCACTTTGTTTTAAATAATATTTTATTTTACCCTCCCCAATTTCACATAAAAACAATTTTTAACATTTTTTTTAGTTCCAAATTCTTTCCCTAACCCTTTCCCCTTCCTGAGACAGTAAGCAGTTTGATATGTTATACCTGTGCAATGTGTTTCAAAAAGAAAAGGAGCAAAATGTGTATTCTTTTACCTAGATGACTAGTTTTGGCTGCCACGTTTTTGAAAGATATTGATAAGCTGGAGAGTTTCTATAGGAGGGTCAACAAGCATAGTTAAAGATCTTGAGATAATGCCACGTGAGGATTAATTGAAGAAAAAGGAACTCTTTAGCCTGGAGAAGATTAGACTCTGGAGGAAATGATAGCTATCTTTAAGGAGTGGAAAGGAGAGTCATAGCAGGAAGGGATTAGATAACATCTACTTGGCCCCAGGAAATAAATCTAGGAAAGTTAGTGGAAAGTGCAAAGAAGCGAATTTAATATCATTGAAAAAAAAAAACTTCTTAACTTCCCCTGCAATGGAGTGGACTACGTCAGGAGATAGTAATCAGAAGCCTTCAAACATAGGCTGGGTAGTCCAGTTGGGTACATTATACAGGGATTATTGTTTTGTTACAGATTAGACTTTATGACTTCTGAGGTTTCCTCTATTCTGAGACTGTTATTTTATAATCCTCTGGTATTTCTGGTGAGGTCAACATCATGATGAGAGAAACAGGAATGTCTTCAAACATAATGAGGGAACTGGGGAATCTTTGGGTGAATCTCTTCATCTGTAGTTCTCTATACTGTGTGAGATATAAGAGGAACCTCGAAACCCCACTCTTGGACAAGAGTTTATGCAGGCTAGCTTTATGCTAGTTCACAGAATTTTAGATGGAATATCTATCTGGTCCAAGCCAAAACCCTAAAAGAATCTCCATTACAAGCTTCACTTGGCAACCTCTAGTGAGGGGGCCCCTCCCTAGCGCACTGCACTTGTGGGTGGCTCTGATAGTTTGGGAATTTGTGTGGACTCGAATCCAAATCTTCTTCTTTGCAACTTCTATCTGTTGTTCCAGGTTTTGCTTTCTGGGGTTAAATACAACAAGTTTAGTCCTTCCACAAGATTGCTGATATCCAAGTCTCCTCTGAGTCTTCTCATTGAGTCTTAAACTTCCCTAGTTCTTCCAGCTGATCTGTATGTGACACAGATTGAAGGTCTATCCTGATCATGCAGCTAGTGGAGTGATAGAGCACTGGGCTCAGTTCGGGAAGACCTGAGCTCAAATATGATCTCAGACATGTGCTATGTGACCCTGAGCAAGTCAGCTCCTGTCTCAATTTCCTCAGCTGTAAAATGGTGATCTTAATAGGGTCTACCTCATCATGTAAGAATCAAATGAGATAATATTTGTCAAGTTCTTAGTACAGACTGGCCCTTGAAGAATGCTTGTTTTTCCTCTCTTGATTGCCCTTCTCTAGTTGATCTCCACATTATCAATGTCCTTTCCAAATGATCTGAATGCCCAGAACTGAACCCAACTCTTCAAAGGTGACGTGACCAGGGTAGGATGGGGAGAGACTTTCATCTCTTTATTGTGGCATCTCTCTTAATGCCTCCCTTAATGTAGTCAAGGATCACATCACCTCTCCCAGTTGCCATATTGACTGACTCATACTGAGTCAATAAAAACTCCATATCTTTTTCAGATGAACTGATTTCAAACCTACTTCCCACATTTTGTATTTGTGAAGTCAGTGTTTTGAATACATGTCAGTTTGATAGACTAGTCATTTATAGCTTTATGCAAGTTGTTGATAAAATACTCATCACCATAAATCCCTAGGGTATTGCACTCTGGATTCCTTCCAAGCAGTCATTCAAAAAGTTCCAGTTTTATCTAACTGTGTTAGTGTTTAGCCCATGTCTGTTCATCTTTTCCACAAAGCTTTACCAAATGCTTCTCTAAAATCTAGGTAAACTCTGTCTAAAGTATCCTCCTGATCTTCCACTTTAACAGCCCTATCAAAAAAGGTAGAAGATTAGCCTGGTGAGACCAGTTCTTGATAAAGCCCCTCTGGAAATTTGTAAAAACCATTTTCTTATCCAGGTGTTATCAACTACTATGATAATGATAAGACTATGATAATGACAATAATATTCCAGGATATGACAAACTAAGCTTATTGATGAGAGTACTTGAATCTTTGTCTTCCTGATCTTTAAAAATCTTGTTCAAAGAATCATTATATCAGAATTCTTTCCTATGAACTACCCGCCTGGTTAATTCTTTGTCACGTCTTCACTCACACAGGAATCTAAATCAAGTTCACTGGTCTATAGTTTTCATTTTACTTCCTTCTCTTTTTTGAGAAGCAAAGCAGCTTTTCTCCTTTTCCAGGCCTCCTGACCCTCAGTTCTAAATTTTAGTCTATTTTCTCATTCAATACCAAAGGATGGACCAGACGATTTGAATCCATTAAGGACAGCTATGAGCTGTGAACTCTCTTAGAATTTCTGTATTTATTACATGTATATAATATCAACTCCCTATTTCTGATTGTGTTCTTTCTGGTTCCAAGGTCATCCTTCTTGGCAGAGAAAATAGACTAAAATTCAGAACCAAGAAGCTCTGCTCTCTTTGTCATCTGTTATCATTGATTGTTCTCTCTATCCCAAACAGCAGTCTTGTATTTTCTTTGATCGTCCTGTTTTTACCCAAAGTAGCTTTAAAAACAACAAAGAACCCACCTTTTTTTGTTACTCTTTTTCTTATCAGCCAACTTACCTGAGCATTAGCACTCCTGACACCATCTTTTACAGGATGGCTATAGACTTTGCCAAGCCTCCTTTCTTCCCTGTCCCTGCTTCCATCTACCTTCAAATCTAAACTGCTTGGTAAGTACTTTGTGAAAACACCTTTTTTTCCTTCTCATCAGAATTGTTTCCCTTTCTGCCTGCAGAGTCTCATTCTTAAGAGTTTCCTATACTCATGAGATGGTTTTCTCTATAGAAGTTTAGTTTATGGGATCTTATTTATTATTTGTTACATTTAGTCTGTGGAATCCTACCTGTCCTTCCTCTGAACTCTTTGAAATCCATTCTTCTCAAATCTACAAATCACAAAGAGAGAGTGACCACTTCTCCCCCAAAATTCCCATCATTTCTATCTCAGAAACTAGTTCCTCCTTTTGGTGAGAATCAGATCCAGGAGGGAATTTCCCCTTGTTGGTTCCTCTCCCAGCAGTTCCCTCCCATTACCCAACTTCACCAAACTTTTATTAAATACATGTTATGTGCAGGACAGTGCACAGGATATACGAAGAAAAATAACATATGGTCTCTGTTCTTGGGGAGGTTGCAATCTAGTAGGGGAATAGGATACATATGTAAATACTGATGATGAGTTAAAAAAATTGTAAAAGAAGCACAAAGTACTTTTTTAGGTTCAAGCATGAAGAAACATCATTGACTGACTGGGTTATAGAGGATTGGTAGAGGCAGTGGTGTTCAAACTCAACCATAAAGAGTAGGCAGGATTTCAAAAGGTGGATATGAGGGGAGAGGGTGAGGACATACCAGGTGTAGGGAACAACGTCAGCAAAAGTGCAGAAACTGGACATGTACCAGGGTCAGTGAGCAGGCTAATTTAACCAGAGCAAAAAGCATGCTGCCTGTAGTGGACATTTAGTAAATGTTTGTTGAAATATGTAGGGGAATCAAGTGAGATAAATCTGTAAAGGCAGGATAAAGTCTGAGGGGGATGCCCTTGATTGCCAGGCTAAGAAGTATAATGGCAGTGGGTGCTGAGGCAGAGGAACACAGCCAGCACCCCTAACTAGGGGTGGATTTCAGAGGGGTGGATCAAGCAAGTGAAAGTATTAGACTAAATTGGAGCTTCATCCAATGGGGCTGTATTCTTGCCAAGCTGGAGGTCTCACAGTATGTCTATAGCCACCTTGTCCTTTCTCTGCTGGGATATGCCTAGGGCATGTGCTGCTTTGGGGCTGTACACTGTTCCTTGTACATATCCTGTGCATTTTTTCTGCTGAAGGTACAATAGCAGTGATACGTCTGGAAGATCTGACTTAACATAATAATAAGCTAGCATTTATATAACTCTCTAAGGTTTGTTATCTTTATGTATCTAATTTGATCCTCACAACAATCCTGCAAGACAGATGCTGACATCATCCCCATTTATTGATGAGAAAACTCATCAATAAATGAAGAAGTTAATTGATTTATCCAGAGTCACACAATCTGAGGTAGGATTTGAACTTAGTGCCAAAGAGTGCCAAAACAGTGAGAATTTTACTTGAGAAGTGATTAGGAATTCATTTAAATATTTGGGGAAAGGGAGTAACATTATATCTTTTCATACCATAGGTTAATCTGACAGTGATGTGAAGACAGTATTGGATGGGGAGTGGAGACAAGCAAACTATTTGGGAGGTTACTCCAATACTGGTAGATAAGGAGAGTCTGGACTAGGGTGAGAGTAGTGGTGACATAGAGGGGATGGCTGCAAGAGATGCTGCAGAGGCAAAATTGACTATTTGTTGTTTTTTAGTCATATCTGACTCTGTGATCACATTTGGGTTTTGTTTTGTTTTGTTTTTTTGGGCAGATACTGGAATGGTTTGCCATTTCCTTTTCCAGTTCATTTTACAGATGAGAAAACTGAGGCAAATAGGGTTAAGTGACTTGCCCAGGGTCCCATAGCTTTCAAGTTTCTGAGACTGGATTTGAACTCAGGTCTTCTTGATTCTAGGCCTGGTGCTTTATCTGTTATGCTACCAGCTGCCCTCAGATTGATAGGATGTGACAGCTGATTGGATGTGGGAAGTGAGACAGGGAAGAACTAAACAGAACACCAAGTACTGGTGACTAAGTGAATGATAGTACAACCAACATCAACAGGGAAGTCAGAGAGGAGCTTTGGGCAAAAGATCACTTGATTTTAGAAACAATGGATTTGAAGTGCTGGTGGGAAATCCAGGTGGTGATGCAGTGCAGGTAGATGATATGGGTTTGGAGCCATGTAGACAAATCAGGACTGGAGATTCTGGTTAATTGAGCTTCTTTCATATCTCTTGCATCTATCCATCCCTTCCTGCCCATTCCCACTGTCACAACCTTAGTGCAAACTTGGGGTTCATATTTGTTGTGGGAATGATGGGTTACAAAGACAGGAGAAAAGGGTCAAGAACAGAATCTTGCTTCTGGATTCCTCTAGTCAAGGGGTAAGGAACCTCTAGGTCCTCTAGTGCAGCCCTTTGACTGAATCCAAACTTCATAGAACAAATCCTTTTAATAAAAGGATTTGTTCTGTAAAACTTGGACTCAGTCAAATGTGGCCTCAAGGCCACAGGTTCCCCACCCCTGCTCTAGTCCCCACTAGACCATCCAGTGGATTTGCATGAGTTAAAAAAAATTGTAAGAGAAGCACAAAGTACTTTTTTAGGTTCAAGCATGAAGAAGCATCATTGACTGACTGGATTATAGAAGGATTAGTAGAGGCAGTGGTGTTCAAACTCAGCAGACCAGTGGATTTGTAGTAGAGGTTCACATCTTTCTAGAGTCATAAAGAATGACAAGAATACAGGGGGAAAAAGCCCAAACACATACAACACACCAGCAAAGTAAAGATGACCACTGGATAGTGAAGGACCAAGGTTCCTCAGCAGGATGGGTTTGATGTGAGCTCATTCCCAAAGCAGCTGGGTTAAGAATAGCCAGTAGAGAAGACCCCTGTGCTGGGTTTTATGGCCGCAACAGCAGGAGCACATCCTGGTTTGATAGGGGCTCCTTTTTGAGCAGTTCTTCATAAACTCCATGGGGGGCCACTTTGCCAGTTATGACAACTTTGAGCTGTTTTCAAGAGCCTCAAATGTCAGTTTGGGCAGCTTGGGTTTTATCCTGTGAACAATGGAGTGCCACTGGTGAGACTTGATTAGGAGTATGATGAATCAAGAATGTGATAAATATATTTTAAGAAGGTTAATCTGATGAAAATTGACAGGGATGGATTGGGCAAAGGAGAGCTAGAGAGAGATCCGTTATGTTACTCTTGTCATAATCTAGATATAGGGATGTCCTCGAGCCAACCTGAACTGACTTACGAGGTCTCATTGTTAAATTTTCTGGGTGAGCATTTATACCTTGAAAATCTGCAAATGCTACAAATCAGGGCTTGCTTTATTGTTTTGTTAACTATTGACTTAAGAAAGTAATGGATAAAATGTTAACAAGCCAGACTAAACCCAAGTTTCATGCATATTTTTTTTTCAGGGACCCAGGTGTTAAACATTTGCCCACACATCCCACCTCAATGTGAGCTAGTGAAGGTATGGGCCAGCATGTGGGCAAAGGGAATGGGAATGGCAAGGTAATCAAGAATATAACTACTACAAGGAGGGAGATGGTTAGAACTTGGTGACTGAATATCACAGGGATAAAGGAAATGAGGACCTTACACATAATAACCACGCAATAAATATTTGTTGAATAAATGAAGGTTGAAGATGACATCAAGGTCTTGAGTCTGTTAATCCAGGAGACTAAAGGCAAAGGAGTTTTCAGATGAAGTGCTCTGAGAATATTTGAGAAGGGAGAGATAACTGTATTTGGAGGGCTCCGAGGAAGCTCCTGAAATGAGCCAAGATGGAAGAAAAGCAAAGATGCACCAAAGTGGAGATTAGGAAGGAATGCGTTTTAGGCATGGGGGATGGCTTGTGTACTTACATGGCATACAGGTGAGAAATAGCATGTTAGGAAACAACAATTCTGTTTGCTTGGAACACAGAGTTTGTGAAGAGGTAAGAGTAAGAAAACCAAGGCTCAGAAAGGTTAATTGAATTGGCCTTGCCCAAAGTCACACTGGGAGTGCGACTGGCTGTGATACAACAATCACACATGCTGTTATTTTGTTTATATCATTGTGTTCATTGTACTGGGTCTTTATTTCTTGATTTTACAATTTTAATTAAGTGGATGAATTTTTTTCAAGTCACTAAGAAATTTTATGTATGTGGGGGTATATTTTCTACTCATATATCTTTTTCTATTATCTGAATAAATTTTTTCGAAGTGGTTTTATGTGTCTTTTTTTTTTCTAACAGTACTGAACAATAAACATAAGCGTATCCTCTTCTTGACAGCCTTCTTTTAAAACAAGTTTAAAATAGCCTTGCTGTTCCTTCTCACAAGCCAGGAAATATCCTGGGTATAATGAAGATTCAAACTGCATCTTCTCATGACCTATAACCTTCTTTTGGTAGAATATAAAATCACTTGCTGTAGATGCAATATGATTTGGAGCAGGACCTTCCTATGGAAAAAAGAAAAAAAAAAGACGTTACACATTACAGTAGACCTCAGATAGCCTGAGTGTGTATGATTTATGTACAAACACCATACTGATTCAGGGTGTCTACTATAGAGAAGGCAGGGTGTCTACTATAGAGAAAAACTATTTCTGGACATGGGAATGCTACTGTCTCTAAGATGTCCCCTCACCAAATTTATTCTTCACAGAGCTGCCAAATTGATATTCTTCAAGCACAGACTTGACCATGTCACTGCCCTCCTCAAAAAATTCCAGTGGCTTCCTTTAGGATAAAATGTAAACTTCTCTGGCTTTTAAGACCCTTCACAATCTGGATTTAGTTTCCTTACAGGCTTATCCACATTAATCTCCTTCATACACTCTGTGTTCTAGTCAAACTGGCCAATGTGTTGTTCTGTATTTGTTTTTTCTTTTTAGAAATTAATTAACTAATTAATTTTTCATTTTAAATATTTGCTTTTATAAGATTTTGAGTTCTAAAAATTTCCCCCCTCCTTCCACTCCCCTCTCTCCAAGATGGCGTGCATTTGACATAGGTTATATATAATACATTTCCACATTAGTCATGTTGTAAAAGAAGAATTAGAACAAAAGGAACTGTTCCCTAATTTGTAACATTCTATCTTATTATCTTCATGCCTTTGCACAGGATTTCCCCCCTCTCCTGGAAAACACTCCCTCCTAATCTCCATAGAATTTCTGGCTTCTCACCTCACTCTCCACTCCTCCCTAGTTGCTAGTACTCCTTCCCAAGGAAATTATTTTGTATGTAGTTATTTAATATAGCATTTAGAATCTAGTATTTAGTTAATATTTCATTTTCCATGTTGTTTCCTCATTAGAATATAATCTCCTTGAGGGGAAGGACTATTTCATATTTGTCCTTGAATCCACAGTGCTTCGTAGGGTACCTAGAATATAGCTATGCTTACTAAGAGTTTGCTGAATGAATGGTACTTCCTCTTTCTTAACTCCAAATCTTATTTTCTAGTCTACATCCTTTCCTAGCTTGAGATACTTTTGAATGTCCCTAGTCTCCAATTCTACCTTGATTTACACCTAGGACATTCTCAAACCTAGCTAAATTTGCATCTCCCTGGAACCCAGCTGAGTTCATATCTGTTCAGGATGAGACAGGATTCCAGTAAGAGTGACAAAATGCTTGTGCTAAGCTCTCTGTCTTGCAGACCACTGCACCAAACCCTCTCAGCAGCAGGTGGCTGCCAAGGAAGGTATCTCTTCACTGTCTTTCTCCCACTCCACGTGCCATGTTTACGACCCAGAGTCTTAGCCAGAAGCAGATATAATTGCCAGTGTAGAACAGAGTGCAAGAAATGTTCCATTCATCATCCATTTATCTGAAAGCGCTGGGCAATTTGGGAAAGCATGTTCTTAAAGTTAGTCTATAACTACAGCTGACGGTTGTTTAGCTAGGGAAGAGACATAGGGAGGATAATTTTAAAAAATTATTTGGGCTCAATTCAAAGAAATATTATGTGTTTCTGTTTATGGCAGATTTTCCTTGCTAACTATATTTTACTTAATATCGAAATGAATAAATACATGCCAATTAAAATCTAGAAGGGCTGCTAAGAAGTAAGATTGGGAGCAATATAAAATAGTGTGGAGGTTTATGTGGTATCATGGATAATTCACAAATAGATCATTCCCATAGGAAAACAGGCAGAAGCATACTGGTAAATATTCACCAACTGGGGGAAAATGCACACTCTACAAATTTTAAAATAGCCTGCATTATTAACATTTTCTTCATTACTGTATTACATCTAGAAATCAATAAAACAATAAATCAAATCACAATCTATAGCATTTGCTGATTTCTAAGATGTAAATAGTGACACAGAAAATTTAACAACTGGTTAATTGTCAAGAGCTGGTTCAAGCTGGCTCCTGTGCATCCCTGTAGATGAGAACTGACTGTATTTAGAGCATGTTTCCTTTCTGGAAGAGCCATATTCCAGCCTTGGAGTAATATGGTAGCTCACTGTATACTTCATACATTATACAGCAGCACTGTATTACTTTATACAGCAGAAGTGTCAAATATACACCAGGCTGCATTAAGGTCCACAATACTTCCTGATTGCTTCTTGCACCAGATTAAAAAGTAACTGGGAAATAGTTAACAAAATACATAAAAATATAATAGAACATAAGTAATGTTAATATGTGGTTTTCTAAGTCAATGTGCAGACCACAGAGATCTTTACATACGGGTTAGTGGTCCCATTTCTGTTTGACTTTGATACCAATAACATATACAGTATTATTGGATGCAGTCACAATGTACTTGTTAGACTTAGGTAGCTGTTAATTGGACTTACATCTGGAAAGGAATCCTAGAGTTCATCTCATCTGACCCCCTTATTTTATAGAGGAAGAAACTGAGGCCCAGAGAAATCAAATGACTTGCCCAAGGTCATACAGGGAGTAGGTAGTAGAGTTGGGAATCAAATCCAGTTTGACTAACTCAAAATTCAGTTCTTTTCCTCCGTAACTATACTAATTCTCCACCCAAGTGAACTGGAGTCAGCCCTAACCAGCTGCCAATTGTGAAAATTTCTTTTTTTTTTCTTTCTTCTTCTTCTTTTTTTTTTGGATTTTATGTTTTTTTAAAAATTTTATTATAGTTTGCATCATTCATTTCCACAAGATTTTGAGTTACATATTTTCTCCCTGTCTTTCCCCCGCCCACCACCCCAAAACAGCCATCCCAGTGTGTCCCCCCTTCCCCAGTCTATTCTCT
>CM053582.1:168046439-168094051 GCA_028627135.1 Pseudochirops cupreus | reverse complement strand
TTTATGGCTGAAGGAAAGTGTGACTTTTACAGCTTAATGGCACAGGCTTGTTACAAACTATGTGAATACATAGTTACCCAACCCCAAATGAGATTTTTACAAACTGGGGTACAAAAGCCCCACCAAAATGATACAGAAGCACCTCATCATCAGGACCCTGGCAGGATCTGGGGTGTATTGGCCCCTTGACCTGCAGGAGGAGGAACCCTGGAGCTCAGGATTCAGCCCTGAGTTGAGATGGAGGTTTTGCAGCAGGGCAAGAGCAGTGAGTGTGCTTTCCTGGGATGGGTTGGGACCCAGGGGATGGAGTTGTTTATGGTGGGAGGGAGGAAATGCCATGGCCCCTGGGCATCCCCACTGTTGGCTTTGTTGCCCAGTTGGCCCTCAATACTTGGAAACAGGGGCTGGAGCAGTGTTAAGACTTGGACTCCTGATCATTAGAGCATGTGTGCCCTTAAGAGTGCCAGGTGTGGGGCTTCAATGGCAGTATGGGGAGAAGGACACATCTCCAAGAGGACTTTATTTGGACACTCTGTTTGGATTGAGGGGATTTTAACCTACTGTGACCTCGGGTGAAGGGTGTGGTGTTCTCTGGTACCCCTGGGAATGTGCTGTGTTAAGGGAAAACCCTGGTCCGGGATCCCTTGACTGCATAAACAAGTATTTGGGACAGTACCCAAGTGAGGAAGAGCTGGTTGCTCACTTCCCAAAGACTTTGGACTCCCAAAGAATATATAAGGTATGTGTGGGGGTATGATATGTTATGTTATATACTCTTGTATCTGTTTAAGGTCATGTGGCCACCCTGGTAATAAGTTGTCATGTTATTATGAATTTTGAATGCTTTAGTTTCTTGGCTCAAGGTTTAGTTTTGAATAAAGTGCTCATTATACCTTGATTAGATCCTTAATAATCCACAGCAGTAGTCTCAGGTGTGCTGCCTTGATTGGCCTTACAGTGCCCTAGGGCTACTCTCTAAGACTATCTCTAAAAGAAGGGAATTGGACAAACTGGTCAGCTGAGATCCCTTCCCTTTCAGGCTCTATGATCCCATGATCCTAAGGTGCAGGACAAATTGTAGAGCTTCCTTATTAGAGATAGCAACCTCACCCAGAAACCCATTCACCAATAAAATCACAGATGAGGCAAGCCCAATCAATGTTTATGTCATTCTAAGTTTCCACTAGTTGTATGGGGTGTGCAGGGAGGACTAGCACTTCTGGTGTGAGGGCTGCCAAGCCCTTTTTCAAGGCTACTTGTCCACTTTCATTGTCCACCTTTCACCCAACTCTCACCTGTGGCTCCAAGAAGCTGTAGCAGGGGCAGCAGCCACTCCTTGGTTAAACTCTCTGCAGATGGGCTAAATCAGGCTGAGGGTAACCAAAAGTCTTCAGACTCGCTGGTGAGTTAGAGAGAAGTCTACCTCAACCATGTGAAGATTTCCCCAGGTAGAAGGGGCAGAAGAGAACAATCTGTGCCCATGGCCATGAAGGTGGCTGAAGCAGGTGCTGTGCAGAACTGAGAGCCTGGTCACACAGGGAGGATGCCAAAGTCTTCCACTGCATCCCAAACCACTGGCCGTCATTCCTCTTGCCCCTGGACTTTGAGGACTCTGGAAGTGAGAGTGAGCTCGATGACTTTGTGCAAGTCAGGGCATCGTCCCTGGTCCTCTTCCAAACAAGGACAGGTTGTCAGGTGGGCAGTTAGGTGTTGAAGGGGACTGCATACTGTTGGACCTGCAGTCAGGAGGACCTAAGCTCAGATGGGACCTTGGATATTTCCAAACTGACCCTGGGCAAGTCACTTAACCCTGTTTGCCTCAGTTTCCTCATCTGTAAAATGAACTGCAGAAGGAGGGGGCAAACCACTCTATCTCTGCCAGGGAAACCCCAAATGGGGTCAATGAATAGTAGGACGCGACTGAAACGACTCAACAACAACAAAAAATACATGACAACTTTGCCCTCCATTCGTGTTCACAAATCTGACACCCTGAGCAAGAGGAGGGTGGGGATGGAAAAACAGAGCAAAGGAGAAGGATAATGATTGCTTTTGGGTCACGTGAGCACGCCAGCTGCGTCGCAGAGGAGGGTTGGGCGCTGGGGCGCTGTGAGCACGCTTCCCGGAAGTGATGCAGTGATGTAACCCGAGCGCCCGCCCGATGGGCCCACCCCTCCTCGGCTGCCATGCCACGTGCCAGAGCACGTGGCTAGCCTGCCCCTGAGGGGAAGAAGGGATCAGGCAGGGTCTGGTGCCCGAGGGTAAAGTGGGTTTGGGAAGAGGGGAGTAAGAGTGTGGTATCAGATGCCCTGGTCCCGTGAGGATTGCTGAGCCGGGGCTTGAGGCCACCCATGGGGTTGGGGGTGAGGGAGAGGAGGGGCAGGAAAGGAGGAGCCAATGGTTTGTGGTAATTTTCAGTGTGGTGTTAGCCCGGGCCTCACGTCCCCCAACCCAGAGTTGGGAAAGGGCCGGACCAGGGCTGGGTGAGGGCGAGGGGAGGTGGCTTAAGGGGCCGGAGTGGAGGGTAAGTCAGAAAAGAGTCTAAGGGGGCTGCGGTTGTGTCAGAAATGGAGTAAGACATGAATCTAGCTGTTGGGTAAATGCACTGTTTGCTATTAATCCGATGCTTAATAGTGAAGGATTAAATGTTGCAGATAGAAGAACACATTGGGGGAAGCGAGAAAACACGACGAGAGACCAGAGAGAAAAAAGGCAAGATGAGACAGTGGTGAGATCTTGGAATTCTTGTAATTATCCCCGGGGTGGGGAACCCACAGCCTCGAGGCCATTTGTGGCCCCCTAAGTCCCCAAGTGCAGCCCTTTGAATCCAGATTTCACAGAACAAATCCCCCTAATAAAACTTCCATCCAGTCCAAAGGCCGCCTGCAAGTACCTAGAAGGCCCCACGTGACCTCCAGGCCACAGGTTCCGCACTCCTTAATTTGGACCAAGGCCCTCATTTTACAAATGAGGAAATTGAGGCCCGTTGCTAAGTAGTTGAAAAAGGGGAGCTTGGATTTAAACCAGTTTATTCAGGCTCAGCCAAGTGCCCTTTTCTTTTAGAAACTGATTTTTGTTACTTGCTTAATCATAATTAATAGGCAATTAATTAAACATATACAACAAGGTGAAAAACTGCTCCAGACTTCAAGCAGGAATTCCCAAAAGAATTCACAGACCACGTTGAAAAAAATTGCTTTGGGTATGTTTTTCTTTCAGAACAGCCTGAAGTTCAGCCAACTTTGGGATGTTTTTCCTACATTTTTTCCTCTTTTAAAACATAGATGTATTATATATGTGGTTTTGATTCAGCTATTTTCATCCCACTTCATCTCTGTAGGGTGTAGGATCATAAGAATTAGACTTGGAAGGGACCTCATAGGTCATTCAGTCCAAAGCCTCATAAGTGATTTGTCCAGGCTCCTGTAGTTTTTTATGGTCAGCAGTGGGATTTGCACCCAGATCTTCCTGAGACCATTTGTTGTTTAGTTCTTTCATTTCTGACCTCTGTCCATGGGGTTTTATTGGCAAGGATGCTGAACTTGTTTACTGTTTCCTTCTCCAGTGGTAAACAGAAGTTGTGACTTGCCTGAGGTCACACAAGGTAAGAAGTTTCTGAGGCGGGATTTGCACTCAGGTCTTCTTGACTCCAAGCACAACACCCTATCCACTGAGCTACCTAGTTGAGACCATAGTTTTATATGTTTCCTTGTGTGTTGCATAGTTAACTATTTTTTGATGTCACAGTATTGTATTAAGGTATCATAATTTATTCAGCTATATGAGTTTGGACCTTTTCTTGCTACTGTAAGTATAGCAGCTGTGAGTATTTTCTTATAAATAGTTCATTTTATTAGTTTTGATGGTAGTTTCCTTTCCACTGCATCACTCTTTGTGCCCAGGAAGGGAAAAAGAGAGAGCAAAAGTGGGAAGTGAGAGAAGACAGGCTGTCTAGGGAAAGTAAAATAAACCCCAACATTGTTGGACTTAGACTCAGTGAAGTAATGTTTCCTGACACCAAATACCGCTATTTTCCTGAATGCAAATATCATCTGAAACTTAGTCTGCCTCCCAGCAGTAGCCGCTTCTTAATTTTTTTTTTTAATTTCCAGAGCAAGGAATGCTGAATGTATTAAGAATCTTATCTATCTTAATTAAGAATATTAAATAAATAAACAACGTAGCTCAGTATGCTTAAGAGTAAGAATAGAGAAAACGGGCAGATTTTAGAGTGTCTCAGGTCTGAGATATGGCGTGGTTAGGTAGATAGGGTTTGAAGTTGGGGAACTTAGATCTTCCTACTTATTTCTTCTGTGACCATAGGAAAATCATTTAATTTCTGTACCTCATAGTAGCATGAGGGAGATGGATAAATTGTTTTCTAAGGTTCTTAGCTCTAAAGCTCCTGTCATTCCAGTAGGTAAATACATAAATTGAGGGCTTGGCTGTGTTGTAAATAAATTACCAAAAGAAATAAATTAATGCCTTTATATATAGAACAGTCCTCAGAGTTACAGGAGAAAATTCATATTTGTTAAAAAAAAATAAACTAAAGCTCTTTGAAGTAGTTTTGGAAATAGAATTAGATAAAGAGGTAAACAGACTTTAAAAAAAAAAATTTAGGTGTATCACCAAACTAACTAGTTTTGTGGCCTTGACCAGATCACTTAACTTTAGTTTCTTCATCTAAAATTGGGTAGGTTGCAGTAAAAAAATCATGCCAAACATACTTTCATTTTTAAAATTCCATAATTCTCAGAAGATAATAGATTTGTATCAGGCACTATTGAAAGAAGAGAACAAAGATTTTTTAAATGTTTGTATTGTGATTACAGATTCCTTACAAAATATTTTGGTACCTAGTGTGCCTAGTCCTTCTTTGCTATAGCTTTTAAAAAATATATAACACCATTTTAGTAAATTAATTAAGACTAACACATCACAGACTATTGAAAATCTTTCTATTTTCAGATGTTTTTCCAGTAAGGACCTTCGTATATCAAGGACCTAAACTTTGATATAATTTGCACCTAAATTAGGCATTACTTTTGACTTTTCAGAAATTGTGTATGAGTTACTATGGCAAGTCAACTAGTGAAATCTGTGGAGAATAAAAGTTGTAAGCGACCAAGAGAGATGGAGGTGAGTTCTGTGCTTCTCAGATGTGTTTTAGGGGCACCATTTTTTCACATTCCATTTACTTAAATTTCTTCCTATAAAGAAATTTAAATTGATAGCAAGATTTTGATAACTTTACATTCTTAAACCAAGTGCCTCAGGCAGCATGTTTTAGTGGTTCGTAGTCAGGAAGACCTCAGTTCACATCCTGCTCCTGACCCTAGTTGTGTTACCCTGGGCAAACCGCTTGACCAGATCTATGAACCATAGATTCCTTATCTGTAAAATAAGAGTGTTGAACTCTCTAGCCTCTGAGGTCCCTTTTAACTCTAAGTCTATGGTCTCATGAACACTAATTTCTTATGTAAATTTTGCTGTTTCCTAAGCACTAGCATGATCATAAGCCAGTGTTCAGTACTTCAGTAGTGCAGTGATTTCATGTACGTGGGCCCTTCTTGAACCTGTAACCCATCCATATCTTACGCAATTGTCCGCGCTGTCATCCACAAGCGTAAATCTATAAATCATTTCGCAGAGGAACTAGCCACGTCGGTGTTTTAATATAGGTAACAGTGCAGCATTCAAGCCGTCCAGTCTAATGCCCTTCACTCTTAACAACACTCCCTTTCCGCTCATTTATCATGATGTCCCTTGTCCCGCTTCTTGTGCACAGGTCGATGTTGGTGCAGCCCACTTAAGCCCAAAATATGCCCCTTCGTTGCCTTTTGTATTTTCCGTCATTTTTACTGTGTTATTTCATATTTCACAGTTGTGTAATCATGGGAAAATATGTGAAAACATTTGACTTTATGTGTCAGGAAACAACTTCGCAACATTGAAAGTACCCCTGAGTTTAGCAAATGCAATCCAGCCTTCATTTTTCGAATTATTCGATAATGGGTTCATCTCACAGCCTGTTTGCAGTTTTTGTCCCAGATCCATACTGGGGGACACACATAATGGGCTACCCAGTCAACCACATCATAGTTTCAGTTATAGACTTTTCTCATCTGTCTTTGTTAGTGGTTTGTTAGATTGAACATTTTTAAGTGATTATGGATTTAATTTGTTGAACTCTGTAATGTTCTAGGGTTTGACCCATTCAGCAATTTCATCTGCAAGCAAACATCTGGAAACGATATTCTAATGGTATTTGTGGTCTAGACTGAGAACAGAGGCAGTGTCCAAAGGCCTTTTAGAATTTGAGCTGTGGGACATTAACTCACCTGGATGATAATTTTAAAAATATGTTGATAATAATATTAGGATACAGGGTGTTTTTGAGAAGCGTTGTAGGGGAACCTTTTTGACATTGTAAAAATTATAGCATGTCTGTTATAATAGGTACCTTGAAGTTGAGTGATGTTTACAAATGACAGTTGGTATTGTAATACTGTGGAACTAGCTATAGATCTTACCAGGTAAACTTGTTTATTTGGGAAGTACTACAAAGCTATTATCATGACATACCAAAAACTAAAATAAAGATTAATATGTAGCACGTTAATCTTCCTGTTATTTAAACTTCCTTGGTTGTAAATTAGGGAGTTTTCATGCTACTAGAATAAAGGGGTTAGATTAAGGTGTATTCCAGCTCTAATCCTCTGAACCTAATAGAGTAGTATATTTAAGAAAAAATTGTCATCTTCAGTTATTTTTCCCATAGCTTGTTTCATGTGTATAGATGGTAGTCATAGAAATCTTAATATATCCCCATTTTCTCTATTTCTTTTAATAGAATGAAACTTTAGTGGATCCACAATTGTCTTCTCTTGCAAAATCAGGTTCTACTTTTTCTGAAAGTTCTATGCCATCATTTTATAAAGCTGAAGTCCTGGAGAAAGTTTTAAATGGTGATGTACAAATACATATATTTCTCACAAATAGAATTAAAGAACAATTTATTTTATAATGGACAAAGATAAAATTTTAAAACTCTGCCTTTTTAATTAGCAGATATGAGCAAGGAGATTAATCTACTGTTGACTAAATATGCACAGATTTTAAGGCAAGTACATGTAATATATCTTAAATTCATAGATTGGAAAAAACACATATTTGTCTTAAAACACATATAGGGGCTGCTAGGTGGCGCAGTGAATGGAGCACAGGCCCTGGAGTCAGGAGGACCTGAGTTCAAATGTGACCTCAGACGCTTAACACAAAAACTAGCCGAGTGACCTTGGGCAAGTCACTTAAGCTCAGTTGCCCTCCAAAAGGGAAAAAAAAAGGAACATATATATTTATATGTATTTAATAGCTATGTTGAAGCTTTATTTTGGAAAGTTAATAGAAAGAACTTTGGTACATTGACTAGACATTTATTTCCATAAAGGATTTGGAGATTTTAGGTCTACCACAGCTTTTCTTTGTGGGAAAATTAGTGATGTTGAGAGACTGTTTGTATTGTTTTTAGGGCATGGATGGATCATGGACAGTGCCTGCTAGAGGGAGACATATCCTTTTCAGCTAGTGAATCGAAATCAGTGGCCTTTTTTCCTTAATGATCTGAATAGTCTGTGGAGGATGTAGGTTTGATTTGTGGACACAACAGGATGAAAAACACAATGTAGTAAGAAAAAGACCTTTTTATTGAATGAGTTTCAGCTTGGGTTTCCAGCATCAGGAGGTGGGGATCCTGCAAAGATCCTGCTAAATGGCCACTGTATGGGAACCTTCCAGCATTACTGCAGTGATAGAGACCCATCTTAGGGGCAAGGACTAAATTTCTTTTTTTTAAAGTTTATTTAATTTTTAGTTTTCAACTTGCACTTCCATAAGTTTTAAATTTTCTCCTCCTCCCTCCCCTCTTCCTTCCCCAAGACAGCATGCAATCTGATATATGCTTTCCTTATACATTCCTATTTTCACATTAGTCATGTTGTATAGAAAAATTATAACAAATGGGAGAAATCATGAGAAAGAAAAAAAAGACAAAACAAAACAAAAAAAATAGTCTGCTTTGCTATGCATTCAAACTCCATAGTTCTTTCTCTGGATGTGGATGGCATTTTCCATCATTAGTCCTCTGGAATTGTTTTAGGTCCTTGCATTGCTGAGAAAATTGGTATCAAAATCAGTCATTGTAGACTGTGGCTGTTACTGTGTACACTGTTCTCCTGGTTTTGCTCACTTCACTCAGTGTCAGTTCATACAAGTCTTTCCAGGTTTCTCTGAAGTCCACCTGTTCATCATTTTTTATAGCACAACAGTATTCCTTTACCTTCATATACTACAACTTGTTCAGCCATTCCCCAACTGATTGGCATCCCTTCAATTTCCAGTTCTTGGCCACCACAAAAAGAGCTGCTATAAATATTTTTGTACACGTGGGTCCTTTTCCCATTTTCGTGATCTCTTTGGGATACAGCCCTAGAAGTGGTATTGTTAGGTCAAAGGGTATGCATATTTTTGTAGCCTTTTGGACATATCTCCAAATTGCTCTCCAGAATGGTTGGATCAATTTACAGCTCCACTAACAATGAATTAGTGTTCCAACTTTCCCACATCTTCTCCAACATTTATCATTTTCGTGTTTTGTCATGTTAGCCAATCTTATAGGTGTGATGTAGTACCTAAGAATTGTTTTGATTTGCATCTCTCTAATTGATAGTGATTTAGAGCATTTTTTTTTTCACTATTTCTTCCTCCTTCCTTCATATCCTTTGGTATTCCCCGTTTATCAATTGGGGAATGACTTGTATTGTTTGTTTTTTGTTTTTGCTTTTGCCTTTTGGAGGGAGGAAGGGAGGCTAGCCCAAGGTCACATGGCTAATATATATTAAGTGTCTGACGCTACATTTGAACTCAGATCCTCCTGACTGCAGGGCTGGTGCTCCATTCACTGCGCCACCTAGCCACCCTGACATGTATTCTTATAAATTTGATGCAGTTCTCTATGTATTTTAGAAATGAGGCCTTTATCAGATATACTTGTAAAAATTCTTTCCCAGTTTTCTGCTTCCCTCCTAATCTTGGTTTCATTGGCTTTGTTTGTGCAAAAACTTTTCAATTTAATTTAATCAAAATTATTCATTTTGCATGTCATAATGTTCTCTGTCTCTTGTTTGGTCATAAATTCCTCCATTCTCTATAAATCTGACAGCTGAACTATTCCTTGCTCCCCTAATTTGTTTACAACATCAGCCTTTATACCTAGATCGTATAATCATTTTCACTTTATTTTGGTATATGGTGTCAAATGTTGATCTATACCCAGTTTCTGCCATACTGTTTTCCAGTTTTCTCAGCAGTTTTTGTCAGATTGTGAGTTCTTACCCCAGAAACTGGTGTCTTTGGGTTTATCAAACAGTGGATTGCTGTAATCATTGATTACTGTCTTGTGTGCCTAACCTATTCCACTGATCTACCTCTTTATTTCTAACCCATTATCAAATAGTTTTAATGATTGCTGCTTCGAAATACAATTTGAGATCTAGTATGGCTAGGCCACTTTCCCTAGCATTTCTTTTCATTAATTCCCTTGATATTCTGGACCTTTTATTCTTCCAGATTAATTTTGATACTGTTTTTTCTATCTCTATAAAATAATTTTTTAGTAGTTTAATTGATATAGCACTGAATAAGTAAATTAATTTAGGCAGAATTGTCATTTTTGTTATATTATCTCAACCTACTCACAAGCAGCTGATGTTTTTCAGATTTTTTAGATCTGACTTTTTGTGTGTGAAAAGTGTTTTTGTTTGTGTTCATATAGTTCCTGGGCTTGTTTTGGCAGGTAGCCTTCCAAATACTTTATAATGTCTACAGTGACTTTAAATGGAATTTCTCTTTCTGTCTCTTGCTGTTGGGTTTTGTTTGTAATACATAGAAATGCCTATGATTTATGTAAGTTTATTTTGTATCCTGCAACTTTGCTTTTGTTTATTATTTCAAGTAGTTTTTTACTTGATTCTGTAGGATTCTGTAAGTATATCATATCATCTGCAAAGAGTGATAACTTAGTTTCTTCTTTGCCTTTTCTGATTCCTTCAATTTCTTTTTATTCTCTTATTGCTAAAGCTAATGTTTCTAGTACCATATTGAATAACAGTGGTGATAATGGACATCCCTTGTTTCACTCTTGATCTTATCGGAAATGCATCTAGCTTATTATCCCCATTACATATACTGCTTGCTGATGGTTTTAGGTAGATGCTACTTACCATTTTAAGGAAGGCTCCATTTATTTCTATGCTCTGTAAGTATTTTTAGTAGGTATGGGTGTTGTATTTTGTCAAAAGCTTTTTTTGCATCTACTGAGATAATCATATGGTTTCTGTTAGTTTTGTTGTTGATGTGATCAGTTATACTGATAGTTTTTCTAATATTGAACCAGCTCTACATTCCTCATATGAATCTTACCTGATCAAAGTGTACTATTCTCTTAATAAGTTGCTGTAATCTTTTTGCTAATGTTTTATTTAATATTTTTGCATCTATATTCATTAGGGAAAGTGGTCTATAATTTTCTTTCCCTGTTTTGACTCTTCCAAGTTTAGGTATCAGTACCATATTTGTATCATAAAAAGAATTTTGTAGGACTCCACCAATTTTCTCAAATAGTCTATATAGTATTGGAATTAATTGTTCTTTAAATATTTGATAGAGTTTTCTTGCAGGGATTAAATTTCACATGGATTTTTCTCAAGCCTCATGCTCATCTTTCTTACTCTTTCTGTAGCATTTAACACTGGCGAACACCTCTGTCTTCCCGGATAGTCTTCCCTTTCTTGGTTTTCATGATGTAAATCTCCTCTATCTTTTCCTTTTCAGGTTACTTTGCTGGTTCATCATCCATGTCACATCCTAGAGGATGTATCCCAATGCTTTTTCCTGGGCCCCCTTTTCCTTTATATACTTTATTGTTTGTAGACCTCATTAGCTTCCATGGATTAAGTTATAATCTCTACATAAGTGACTCCTAGATCTATATACAGTACTAGGTATTCTCCTGAATTCCACTCTTGCATTGCCAACTGCCTATTGGACATTTCTAATGATGTCCAATAGGCATTTTAAACTCATGACCAAAACATCTCATTTTTCCCCCAGTTCAATTAATAAGTGTTTTAAACTTTCCAATTATTGTTGAGGGTAGCACTGTCTTCCAGTAACCCGGGTTCACAGTCTTAGTGTCATCCTTGATTCCTCACTCTCACCCTACAAATCCAGTAAGTTTTTGAATCTTTTTTCTATATCCAAATATATCTTGCATATATCTTCTTCTTTCTAATCACAGAGCCCCTGCCTTCATCCAGGCTCTCATCACCTCTTGCCTAGACTATTTTAATATCTTCCTAATTGAACTCCTTGCCTTAAGCTTCTCTACTGTAATCCATTTTCCTCATAGATGCTGAAGTGAATTTCATAAATTGTAGATCTGTAGACCTTTTAGAAGTTGTATCTCCTCTATTCAGTAAACTTCAATAGCTTATTACCTTTGGCTTCAAATACATACTTTTTTGACATTTAAAAATACATACTTTTTTGACATTTAAAGATTTTCACAACCTGATACCTTCCTACCTCTTGAATTTTCCTTACTCATTGCTCCACTCCACACACTCTGCGGTCTGGCTATAATGGCCTCCTTTCTATTGTTGACATAAAGTACTCCGATCTTCTATCTTCATGATTTTGAGCAGGGTGCGCACCATGCCTAGCATGTTCTCCCTCTTCTCCTGTGCCCTTTGGTGTCCCTGGCTTTCATCAAAACTCAGCTCAGGTATCACCCTCTATAGGAGCCTGTCCTGTTATCATCAGCTAGTGCCTTCCTATCCAAGGTACCCTGGTTTGCTTTTTATTGTCATACATTTATTTATATTTATTAGAATGTAAGTTTCTTGAAGATAGGGACTGTTTCCTTTTTGTCTTGGTATGCATAGTTAATAAACAAGCATTTATTAAGTACTTAATATGTGTCACTATGCTAAGTGTTAAGGCAAAAATATGACCCCTGCCTAGCACTGAGGCATATAGTTTGTGTAGGGCTCAGGGTGATTGCTTTAGGACAGCAACTGAAGTCTTTGTGAGGAGAACTTGTCATTGTTAACTGGTTCAGGAAAGAACAATAAGGTATTGCCTTTTTGCTAGCTTCTGTAAAGTTAAAGAGTACTGAATGAGAAAGTGATGTCCTTACTACACCTGGGAATGTGGAGAGCTGCCGGTACTTTGAGACCCAGCTACTATGTGAGTGGATCTTTCCATCCTTTGGTACAGCCATGCCTTTATTTGGGTGTGACATCCTAATTCCCCAAGTGTGTGAACTGACATTGTTTTCTCTGTTCCTTTACTAATTGTTTTAGTTCCAATTAAATTATTTTTAAAATGCATGTTCTTTGAAAACTCACGTATTCTCGTCTAGGCTGCTACTTTAGTAAACCCTGAGTTTAGATTACACATCAGAGGTTTTCAGTGAACATGTGAATCCAGATTTGAGTGACTTTTGAGTTATATGTCATTCAGTGCCATTGGCAGCAGTTCTATTCAGCTAATTAGACCTTTGATTCATGAGATTATAGAGGTTTAGAACTTCAAGGGACCTCAGAGGTCATCTAGATTAGGCCCCATATTTTACACTTGAGGAACCATAGTTCAGAGGTTAAGTGACTTGCCCAAGGTTACATAGCTAACAAGTGGTAGACCTGGAACTTTGATCCATCTTGGCCTAGTTTAGTACTAAATATATAATTTTTGGTTTTCTTATATATAGACGCTTTTAAGAAAAATACTTAGTTGTGATAAGACATTTACAGTTTTTTGAATTTGAAATCTTTAAGACTATATTCAGAAGAATTCAAGAATACTTTGATAACCTAGTATCAAATATAGGGCAGTCATATAAACTGTCAAATAGCATATTTAATTCTTTGTTTATGTGAATGCATAAAACATTAATATTATAGTTGCAAATTTAAGATATATATGCTTATTGAAGTGTCGCAAGACAAAGTAATTGAACTTTTATGAAACTATCTTAGTCACAGAAAGATGTTTGAAAGAAATGTCTAAGCAACATATTAAAGTAAACAACATCCAATGAAATTGATTATGATTGAGTTTTATAACATTTTAATTTTAGGTTTGTTTTCCTTAATAGTGAGAGAGCAGCAGTGGATGCTTCTTACATTGAAGAGTTTGATGCAATCTTCAAAGAAGCCAGTACTTTAGAAAACCTTCTGAAACAAAAAAGAGAGAGTCTGAGGCAAAGATTCACAATGATTGCAAATACTCTGCAAAGCTAAAATGAGTTGTACTCGCAAAATAACACGAGATACCGAGCTGTTTGTGTGCCATTTCTGTTGTGTATGAAAAGAATGGTAATATGTGCTTTGGAAATATAATATTTGTCACCAGTCTTTAGTAGTCATAGAAAATGTATACAGTTCATTAATAGAAGGGAATATTCAGGATTTTTTGTTGGACTTGATAAAGCTTTTAAAGCTAGATATCAGTTTCAGATACTTGGTTTTTATCTTAAAGTTTCAGTATCTTTCAGTATCTTTTTTCTTGAAATTTATCTTGAAGTTTCAATAACTGACATATTTCATAAAAATTCAATTAGCCTAATCACATGTGGGTAATTTTCTGTTTGTCTTAAAACTCTTATTTTAAAGAGGACTTCCAAAGATAAATGAATATGAACCAGTTTAAAAGCAAATCTGATAATATTTCATCGTATCAGTGTTCTTTAAGTATGTGTATCATTTTTTGGGGACAGTTTTAAAGATGTGTTTCATGTTTTATTTCCTTAACACTGCTTGATTAGAAAGTTGACCTAAAGTATACATTAAAGTGAGTTCCATTGCTATTTAGGAACACTCTTTCCTTTCATTAGTAGTGTACATGACTTAGCAAAGATGCTTTTAAGTTAATGTGTTTTACTGAAATAGTTCTCATAAAATCATAACCTTCCATAGCGATGGAAGGAACCTTAGAAAAAGGATGGTAGAATGGACTTAGCCCTCTATATCTTCTGCCAGAGTCTTGGAGCTAATTGCCAAGAAGAATTCTGTCATTATTATGGAGCCTTTAATGCCATTACTACCAAGACCAACACTCCTTACTGTTCATTGCCTACTGACTCTATCAGATTCCAGGGTACTTATGTTTACTATATTGGACATCTGGGCATTGATATGGAAACGTGATCCGTATAAAAGATGATGAATAGAAAATCCTTCCTAGACTTTGTATGTCCTGTGTCTTGGGTTAGTAAAATATCTTTGCAGATTTTCAAAGGTTCATGAACTTTATTTCAAGAGCTTTGGGACCCAAAGGATGATAACTAATTATGAAGATATCCTTATGTCATTCCTTATGCTGTGGGCAAAATACTGTGATACTGGCATTCTAGTACTATACCTGAGTGACTGGTTAGCTTAGGGGTGTCAGAAGTCACTTTCAGACAAGATTTATTGTAAGAATACACAGTTGCTAGAGATAACTGCATTAGCCTGGACCCCTTAACTCTCCAACTCTTTCAGTACACATTTCCAAAGCTTTCTTCACGTGATGCTGCCTTGTTCTATAATCTTCTTCCACAAAAAATGTACACACATACACACACACGTGATGGTCACTTAGAGTATGGATTATGTCAGTACAGGACTCTTGCCTTGCAGAGGGACATTTGCAGGGGTTACAGCAGTCTTCCTTGTCCATGAGCTAAATGGCCTCTCCCTTATATTGATTCATGGATGTTTCCTTTTGCCTGTCATATACCCCCTAAATCCCCATTACGTCACTCTTGCATTTCACTGTCTGCAGTTCTCTGAGTAGGAAGGAAGGAAGCCCTTACTGTGTGTCACTTCCTGCGTGACACTCTGGGGATACAAATATATGCAGAAAGAACGGTCCCACAACAAGCCTATGTTTTAATGGTGGGGGGGAGAAGACAGAGAGAGAGGATGGAAGATGAGGGAAATGAAGGGACTAGATGTTTTTGAATTTTGGAAGTGAGTATCCAGAGCAGGAAGGGAGGAGTAGGACGAGGAAGTGGTCTGTGCCCCTTCAGAAAGTGGGTGCTCCAGAAAGAATTCACAAATGGGAGAGGAGGAACTGGCTGTGTGGAGGGATAATACAGGTTGAGAAAACTACAGGGGTGATTGGATGTTCCAGGGTGAAGAGGCCTGAGGCATTAAGGAAAGTTTCAGAAAATTTTCTGTCATGGCAGAAACACGTTTTTGAACTTTGGAAGTAAGGAACCAGCTTCAGAAGGGCAGTGAAGGCTGGTTTGTCACAAATATATCATTTGATTCTCACAACAGCCCTGTGAGTAGGTTCTATTATTACCCCCATTTTACAGTTGAGGAAACAGAGGTGAATAGAGGTTAAATGACTTGCCCAGGATCTTAATCTAGTAAATGTTTCTGAAGCTGGATTTGATTTCAGGTCTTCCTGACTCCAAGCCCAGAGCTGGAGCTGCTGCACCACTTAGCTGCCTGGTACCTAGGAAACATTTGATAAATGTTCATTAACTTACTGCTTGGAGGTTTTTCCTGTACCCTGTCCTGGATACCACAATTGCTAAGGCTCTGATTTTAGTCATAGCCTGCTGGAGATAACGCGTCAGCCTTGGTTACTAGGTAAAGAGATTTGTCCTGAGATTGATCCCAAAAAGATTGGTTACCCAGCATTGAATTTTTTTTTTTGTCAGAGTATATGATGAAGACTGCCACCTTACATGTAAGGGAGATCCCACACTGATGAAAGAATGGATTTAAAAAAATATTAAGGAATAAAATAATTTTAAGAGATACTATCTTCTCTATGCAAGACATTGTATTAGGTACTATGAAGAATACAAAGAAATAAAGGACATTGCCTCTTGTTCTCAGTTTATAATGTAGTATGGAGATAAGAAATTTGAAGTAATTAGCCATAGACCATCAAATGACAAATACTTCCTTATTTCTTAGAAGGTAAAAATCAGTATTCAAGTCCTTAAATAATTAGCATTCAGCTTGTCTCCCTGGTTTTATCACCTATAACTCTTATTAGTAATGATAAAACAGTGAATATCTAAGTACCAAATAAGAATATAGACAGTAAGAGCTACAGAATTTTAGATTTGGTCTGGGGTGGTCAGGGTGGATTTTATGGAATAGGATAAGAATTAGGCCTGGAAAAATGAATGACATTTTGAAAGGCATAGAGTTGGGGAACAGCATGATCGGGGGAGAAAGAAATGAACACACACTGAGAGACTGAAGTTTAAGAGTTTCAGGAATATTGAATAGAGTAGGTTAGTCGGAGTTTAAGGGTCAGATAAAGGAGTACTAAGACTGGAGATCAGTGTTGGGCCGTGAGTGTGGAAGGCCTTGAATACCAAATTAAGGAGTTCGGTTTATTTTTTTGGTAAGTGAGATTTTTCAGCAGAGGAGTGACGTGGTGAAGATTTGATAAAAATGAACAGAAATAAGAATCGGGAGTAGACTGATTTGAGAAAAGTGAGTTAGAGATGCTAATGGAAAAGTGAAATAGAAAAGTCTAGCAGGCAGCTGAAAATGGGCTGAAATTGAGAGCAATCAGATCCAGAAATCTACATTTAGGAGTTATCTACACAGAGGGAGGTTGAACTTGAAGTCAAGTTAGCAAGCATTTATCCAGTGCTTTCTGTGTTGCAGGCCTGTGCTAAGCACTGGATGCAAAGAAAGGCGAAAACCACCCCTGCTCCTAACGCTTGAGAATATTTTGAGGGGGCAGTCTAGAGAGTGGAGAGCTAACTCTGAGATGCTTGGTCTTGGGAGATATCGTGTCCTGTGGAAAGAGAATTGGTGCTGGAGTCAGAAAACTTGGGTCCAAATCTTACCGCAGCTGATGCTAACTACCTAATCTATTCCATCCCTAACCTTGCAAAAAGCAGGAGATAACGTGCAACGGAGACTGGTCTGGGCGAAGAGCATGCACGGGTGCCAGAGGCAGCGCGTCCTTCCTCCCTCCCCTGGACACGGCGCCGGAATGCAGAGCCGGGAGCGGGAGGCTTTTGTGGGCAGGCTCGGAAGGCGGTGTGGAAAGTCAGCGTCGCTGCTGGCTGCTGCGAGTCCTGGCCCTGGCTGGCCCGTTCCTCTTCCATTCCCCTTCTCCCCAGATGTTATACTTCATCCCCTCAACAGCCCTGGGAGGTAGGAGAGGAAACTGAGGCGGACGCAGGTTAAGGGGTTTCTGTAGGGTTTTTAAAGGCCCGAACTGATTTCTGGGGAGTTGTCACTTGTTGCATTTTGTTTGTTATTTCGTTATTATTGTGGCATGTTATTTGTCGATCTGCTTTACTGTGAGAATTCAATGCTGGAAGAGCGGTGAGAAGAAATGATAGGCTCTAACTTTCTAATCCTTGGGATTGTACAATAATATTTTTATGTAATTATAGTCAAGATGTGCATAGCACACCTGCTTTTTCTACTTTTTGTCATCGCTTTATAGAAATTTTCTGCATTTCTGCATAAACTTTCTATTTGCCATGCTTAATAGCAGTGGAGCACAAAGTTAGCCGTATGCCCCACTGTTTCAGTCCTTGCTCAGATCTGTTAATAAAGATCTTGATTAATTTTTGATACCTTAATTTGTTATACAATTACATTTTTCATTGCTTTTTTTTTTGAGAGAAGTAGATTTTTCTACCACACCATTTAAAATATTAAAATGCAGAATTTTAGAGTTAGAAAGGGACCTCTGTGACCATCTACTCTAGCCAACACCTGAAAAAATCCCACAACATCCACAAGAAGTGACTATTTACTTTCGAAGAGGGGAAATCCTGGACCTCCCACAAGAGCCCATTCATTTTATGCCAGACATATGTGACTGTCAGGAAGTGTTTCTGCCCTTCAAGCCTAAATTGGCCTCTTTGCAACTTCCAACCCATTGCTCCTTTTTGCCTTCCTAGGCCAGATAGAACAAGTCTAATTTCTGTTCCCCTTAACAAACAGTCTTTCAAATACTTGGACACAACTACCATGAACCCTTTCTTTTCCTTCAGGCCAAACACCACCAGTTAGTTCCATTATTTGATCTTTATATGATATAGGCTGGAGGTCCTTCTCTCTCTGGTTACACTCCATCTTATCATGCCCTTCCTGAAGCGTGATGTCCAGAATTGATATGTTGTCTTATCAGCATAGAGTACAGTGACATCAGCTTCTTATTCCTGTAAGCTTTGACTCATAATGTAGCCCCAGATCAAATTAGCTCCTTTGGCTGCCATATCACATTGTTGACTCATATTAAATCCACTGAAATGCCCAGATCTTTTTCAAACAAACTCCTTTCTAATCACACCTCTTCCATTTTTTAAAACTTAACTGTAAGACTTTACATTTATCCCTATCACATTTTCTCTTCTTCAGTCTGCACTAATGTTCTAGCCAGTCAGGATCTCTTTGAATTCTGTCATCTAGTGTTAGCTATCCAGCTCTGTGTCATTTGCACATTTAATAAGCTTACCATTTAGGTCATTATCCAAGTAATTGATAAAATTTTAAACGTTGAAGGGCCAAGTGCTGACACCTGGTGCCCTTCTCTGGGGTTTGCCCTCTAAGTTGCTGTTAACTAAAAATCGTTGATGATTTTTAGTCTGACCATTCAATTCTGATTTGCCCCATATTTTTTCAATCAATTATTTTATTCAATTAATTATCAATCATTTACCCCACATATTTCCAACTTTTCTGAATCAGTATAGCATGAGATGTTTTATTAAATGCTTTGCCACACTAGTAACTTCAGATTTATAAAATGACAGAGCAGCTAATTTTGAAGTTATAAAGTTTCACTCAAAAACCAGTGCAACTAAAGTAGACATAATAGCAAATGAATTACTGTAATTGATAATTGTCAAACAAAATTTAAGTCACTAGTGTTTATTAAGTGCCTTCTATGTGCCAGGCATTGTACCTTTAAGCTCTGGGAATACAAAGAAAAACAAAAAACAGGTCCTGCTCTTGAGGGATTTACAGACTAATCTGGAGACATGTAAACAACTGTTTTCAATCAAGATAAATAGAGGATTGATTGAAGATAATCTCTGAGGGAAGGCACTAGCATTAAGGAGGCCTGGGGAAAGTTGTTTTCAGAAGTTGAGATTTTAGCTGAGGTGACTAGAAAGTCAGGAAATAATGAAATAAATATTTTACTAACAATATAAAATTTATAGAATTTGTTTTTATAAAGATTCTTATTGTTTTCAGAACATTCCAGTATTCTTATAAGCTAACAAATGCTTAATTTATAACCTAGATTTTTGGGGGTTGGGTAGTATCCCTCAGAGAACAGGATGATGAAGCTTATTAAGCTAAGGAGCAGCAAGGGACCATGGTTTGGACATCTTTGCTCAGGCAAGGGCCAGATGCCAGGTGAGTCATCACAGCAAAGGGTCAGTTACAGCACAGAATGATAAAAATAAGAGATAGAGGGAGGTAGGATCTGGGCCAGAAACATGAGTCAGCATCAGAGTATCAACTCATATTGAGAAACTAATAAAGAGAAATAGTCTAGGGTCAAGCAGAACTTTGACATCTTGGGAGAATGAAGGTTCTACTTGAGCAAATCACCTGAGGCACGTTCTGCTTTGGAGTGGTGGCTAGTACTTTGAGTTGGACAGCTCCTTTCAGCAATTAGCATCCTTTGAGGAAGTGACTATCTCATATTGCAATGGCCCTTTGATTGAATTCAGACTTCATAGAACCAATCCCTTTAATAAAAAGGATTCATTCTGTAAAACTTGGACTCAATCAAAAGGCCACACTCAGGGACCTAGAGGGCCACGTGTGGTCTCCAGATAGCAGGTTCCCCAACCCTTGTAGGCTCTTACTCAAAGTAGCCTTTATTTTGATTCTTGGTGTTTGAAGGTGATGGTTTTCCCAGAAGTAAATGGGATACTTCATACCAACACACATGCCATTTAATGCTAATAGTCATGACAAAATATTGTTTCACATTATTTAGATTAGCAGATGCTTTTTGTATAATAAAAACTTTTCTTTTTCCTTCTCTTCATCAATATTATCACAATTGGTTGATACCTTGTTACCTGCTAGCTGGCATAAAATACAACCTTTTTCCTACTCAGCTCTCTCTTTACAAGAAGAGGTCTTGTAAATAGGTTCAGTAAATAGTAGCCTAGGAAGCACTGAAGGGATTGTGAGTGGAAAAAAATTAAGAAGCCCTGGCCTATGTGATTGGATTAAAGCAAATTTCATCTGCTAATTGAGAAGGACCTTCTTCATTCCAAAATGGCCATCTCCAAAAAATTGGTATAACAGACAAACAGTTGGGAAACAGGATTTAAGCCAACACCATTTATTAAATGTCCTACTACATACTAGGTACTGTGCTATGCTCTGGGGATACAAAAAGGGCAAAAACCAATTCTTGCTCTCAAGGAGTTCATAGTCTAATGAGAGAGACAACATGCAAACACTTTGAGGAATAGACTGCAGAGATCCTAGGAGTAAGGGATTTGACCTAACTAGTCTGTATTGATGATAAGGCCTTCCAGGGTCAGTTACAGCACAGAGCAAAAAGAAAGGTCATCTGGAGCCATTTGTCAGTGGTTATGGAGAGGGCATCCAAGAACAAGGTTTGGTTCTCATACCAAGATTTCTTCTAGATCATAGCTTAAAATCTAGATACTAGGCTGGGGATGGTCCAGTACAGTTCATTTCTAGGCTTATGAATATGCAAAAAGACACTTAAAATGGGAGGCAGAGAGAAAAGGGCATCTCTCTCATCTATCTGTCCATCTATCTGCCTATCTACCTATCCAGCCATCTATCTAGCTATCTAATCTATGATCTATCTTTTTTTTTTTTGAGAATTAATGGCCTTTTTATTATGAGAGATGGAGCCTGGTGTTCAGTAGTTTTGAATAGGAAAATTGTTTTGTTTTTTTTATTCGATCTATCTCTTTCAAATGAGATACTACAGAAAGTTTAGAGCAGGTGAGTTCATTGCATAAATGCTTTGAAGTCAGAAGTTGTCCTCTAATACATGTCAGTACCTTGTCTGCAAGTTATAGTAGTTCTTTAAAAAATTTTTAAATTTGAAAATAAATTCATAATTTTTTTTCAAGCGTTGAAGAAAAATTTCCTACAGGTTTCTAAAAGTTACAAAGGTTTCACAACATTTGGTGTCAAAAACATCTATTAATTAAAACATTAATTTTCAGATAGATGACATACTTGGAAAATTCTAGAGTCAAAAAAGTGAGTTGAAACAATAATTTGAGCAAAGTAGCAGGATATAAAATAAACTGACATAAATACCACCATTTCTATATATCACCAGCAAAACCTGCAAAAAGAGGTAGTAAGGGATACCCTATTTAAAATATCTGTAGACAGTATAAAATACCTGGGATTAAACATGCCAAGACAAATCCAGGAACTATATGAACATCATTATTTAACACTTTTTATACAAATAAGATAAGATTTAAATAATTGGAGAAATATAAATTGTTCATGGGTGGGCAAAGCCAATATATTAAAATTGCCTAAACTAATCTTATTCAATGCCATCCCAACTAAATTACCAAAAAATTATTTTATTGAGCTAGGAAAAAATTCATTTGGAAGAACAAATGGTCAAGAATGTCAAAGAAATTAATAAAAAATGTAAAAGGGAAGATATTTAGCAGTACCAGATTTTAAACTATGTTGTAAGGCAGTAATTCTCAAAACTATCTGATACTGGCTAAGAAATAGAAAGGTAGATTAGTGCAACAGAATAGATATAGAATACACAATAGTAAATGATTATAGTAACCTCGTGTTTGACAGATGTAAAGATTCAAGCTTTTGGGATAAGAATTTACTATTTGGTGAAAATTGTTAGGAAAACTGGAAATGATCTGGCAGAAATTGGGTATAGACCAATATCCTAACCACCATTTATCAATATAAGGTCAAAATGGACATGTGCAATAGATATATAGAGAGATATTATAAGGAAATTAGAAGAACATGGAACATATTACCTATCAGACTTATGAACAGAAGAAGAATTTATGAATAAACAAGAGATAGAGTGCATTGTGAGACATAAAATGGATAATTTTGGTTACATTAAATCAAAAAGGTTTTGTACTAATAGAACCAATGTAACCAAGATTGGAAAGAAAGTAGAAAATTGGGGGAAAGAAATTGTAGACAGTTTCTCGGATAAAGGTCTCACATCTCAAATATATAGATAAATTTGTCAAATTTATAAGAATATGAGTCATTCCCCAGTTGACAAATGGTTAAAGGATAGGAACAGTCAGTTTTTCAGTGAAGGAATAAAAACCATATGTGGTCCTATAAAAATGTCCTAAAGCATATTGATTAGAGAAATACAAATTAAACACAACTTTGAAATATCTCACACCTATCAAATTGGCTAAAATGATTGAAGTTGAAAATTACAAAAGGAGGAGATACGGAAAAATTGGGACACTAATACATTGTTGGTGGAACTGTGAACTGATCTAACCATTTTGAAGAGCAATCCGAAATTATGCCCAAAGAGTTATAAAACTGTGTATTCCCTTTGACCCAGCAGTACCACTATTAGGTATATTTCTCTAGGTGATCAGTGTAATGTTAACGGGATATATGATCTTCCCTCCCCATTAATAGGCCTCATGTGGAGCCCATTAATGGAAGCTGGCTTAGGGGAGGCTTTTGTTTAAGTTAATGTATTTTTGTTATATTTTAAGTTCCAAACTGGAAATTGAGAGGATGCCCATCAGTTGGGGAATGGCTAAACAAGTTGTGGTATATGATTGTGATAGAATAGCACTGTGCTATAAGAATAGATGAGCTGGTTGATTTTAGAAAAACATAGAAAGACTTGCATGAAATAATGATGAATGAATGAATGATGAAAGAATATTGTATACAGTCACGGCAATAACGACTGTGAATGAGTATGTACTTTGAGTACTGTAAATACTGAGGTCAATTATGAAGGATATATGAAGGGAGATGGAATCTACTGCCAGAGAAAGAACTGATAAATAGAAGTACGCATAGTACAGTTTTACATATCTGCCTTGTCTGTGTCAAACGGTGGCCTTCTCTAATGTGGGATGGGGAGATGGGGGGGGGGGAGACAGTTTGGAACTTAAAATATAACAAAAATACATTAACTTAAACAAATTTTGAGGTAGATAGTTAATAGTGACTGGGGCATTGACAGATAAGCAATGTACTTAGGGTTTACATAGACAGTATACGTTAGAGGTGATACTTAAACCAATTGGTCCTGACTCTAAGACCATGTCACACAGTCACAGAAAGTATCAGGCATAGAACAGAAAGAAAATCAGTAGAAAGGAACAATAATTCATAGGAGATCATGCCCAATAAGAGACCCAGCTATAAAATGTGTGAAGAGATAGAAATTCCAAAGTTAGGGCAATTAAGTGTGCTTAGAGATCCTAAAGCAAGGAGGCATATTTGAGCTTACAAGTATGAGTGAGTCTTGGTGCAGGGTGGGATCCCTGATGAGGGTATACCTTATTCAGTTGGAAGTGAACAGATTTTTGTGGCATAGTAGGGACAGTTTTACTTATTACTTCTGTGAGGAAATCCAAGACTTGGTTAAGGGTGAAGCATGGTGGAAAACATTTGGGTAAGGTTCAGTGAAGGGTATAACATGTCAGTTGTTGGGACTTCCCCTTTTGTATGTCGATTGGACTAATTGCCACTGAAGTCACAGCTCTTAACTTCTGTCATTCTGTAAGAAACAAAAAGCATCACTGCCATGAGGACATAGTGCAGACCACTTGGACAAGAAGAGAAAATGGATGAGGAATTTAGGAAACATCATAAACCTAGTTTAACTCATGTTGTAGTAGTGATGGAGGAATTAAATTATCTAGGCTTCTCTAACTCTAGCAAAAGCAGAGCTCTGGTACATTCTTGATTTGTTAAAATTACCATTTTGTTCTTTAAAAGGTAGTGGAAGTGAAAATGGGAACTGCTATTTTGGACTAAACTTTGACTAAGGAGAAATTGGTTGCTGAAGTAGAAATGATGGTAATCTTGGAGGGAAGTAACCATTGTCTCTTAGGATTTGTAATGATGGGAAAAGTTGAGCATAGTCTGAAATGTGCCCTAGATTTTGGGAGAATGGCTATCAAAGGTTTCAAAGAACGGATGAGTAGGATTCTGTGTGCTGGAATTACATCTGAAAGGTGGCCCAAAAGGAATGGGAAACTTTCAAGAATGAAGTACTTATGGCACAAATGCAAACAATTCTGATGAGAAACAAAATGGGGAGGCAGTCAAAGAGGCTGACCCCCTTGCACTGGGAATTCATTTACCAATTTAGGACAAGGGAGTAAGGGATTCAAGGGTAGCTTATAAATGTTTGTTCGACCAAACCCACCATAGGATCCACACTAAAGAAAAGGAAGTGAGATCAGAACAGGGGCAATAGACTGGGAAAAGAGGAAGGGGTGGAGGAACTAAAGGGTCTAGTGAGTAAGAATAGACTTAAGGGCTGTGACAGAAAAGGACACACAGAAATAAAGGAAGCTGTGGTCAGAGAGGAATTTTGGAGTTTTGGATTATGGAAGATGGAACATTGTAGGTGGAGGTCAGTTTAAGGGTATTGTGTGTTGTGGCTGAGTTGGAATGAAGATGCAAGTCATGAAGATTTAGGAGGTTGGTGAACTGGGAGGTTAGGGAGCTGACAGAAATTGCACTGGGGGACACAGGCAGCAGCCATCCTGGAAGACCCAGATAGCTTCAGACCCTAAATTCTCTAATGACTGCTTCCCATGCTACTGGGAGCCAGCACGGATGCTGGTAAGACTCTTTCTTCCATTTTCCCTACTGACTGTGAAAAGGGGAACATGGGGACTGAGCTTTCCTGAAAGGTCACTTGCATGTTCTGGGAATACCTGGTTAAAGACTGGGAATGGGATTTTTTGTGGAATTTGTAATGACCAAGAATCAGAAATCTGTATCTTTTAAATTCTCATTTCATTCAGTAATATGAATGTGTGTTTTCCTTTCAGGTTACTGATTTTGGGAAGGAGTAAGATGCTTGGTGGTGCAATAAATAGAACCCTGGACTTGGGAGTCAGGAAAACCTTAGTTTAAACCTGGCCTTAGACACTGACTAGCTGTGTGACTCTGGACAAGACACTTAACCTCTGTTTGACTCAGTTTCCTCATGTGTAAAATGGAGATAACAGCCCTTACCTTCCAGGGTTGTTGCAAGGATCACATGAGATACAAGATAGCTCAGCAGTCCAGTTTCAGCATCTAGCACAATACTTTGCCCATAGTAGTGTAGGGGTTGGTACTGGACCTATGATTTCATTGGGATGGGAAACTCCCAGGGGAGTAAACTCTACCAAGGCAACTTTGGTGCAATTTATAGTCTTAAAAGAGTTGCCTAAAGCACTAATGGTTAAGTGGTCCAGAGTCACACAACCAGGATGTGGCAGAAACTGGACTTGAGCCTAGATCTTCCTGCCTTCAAGACCAGCTTCCTTCCCTCTATCCTCCCTCCCTATCTGTCTCTCACACATAATTTGTAGTTCTGTTATGTTGACTCTTTGTGACCCTATTTGGAGTTTTCTTGGAAAAGATAGTAGAGTGGTTTGTCATTTTCTTTTCCAGCTCACTTTACAGATGAGGAAACTGAGGGAAACAAGGTTAAGTGACTTGCCCAGGGTCACCCACCTAGTAAGTGTCTGAGGCCAGATTTGAACTCTCTATCCACTGATCCACTTCACTGCCCTCTTATGCACAATAGGTGTTTAATAAATGTTTATTGGATTGAACTGAATTGAATTTCAGTGCTCTCTGTCCTACACCTAAGGAGTTAGCAACTAGCCCATTTTTCCATGTCTCTTTTTTCAGGGTACATCGTAATTATACAGATCAGTGCAGGGAAAAACTCTTATTTGTCTCTATCGATAGAAAATAGATTCAGAGTTCACTGTTGAAACCTCATGTTGGGCGTTTTGAAACTCATGTTTTAAATCACTTGCCAGTGTCTCCTCAGGCATGTTAAGCATTGCATTTTTACCATAATACTTTTTTCTCACAGATGCTCCGTGGTGTTCCTGGATCATTCTATGGATACATATGTATGGTCTCATCAACTATACTGTGAGTCTCCAGGAATTTCACAAAGAGAATGCTTTCAACTTATTTCATTCTTCTTTTCCCTCTCCCTCCTAACACATTCACCCACCCACCCACTGGTTACTCAGCCTGGCATTTACTTAGGCTTATGGGGCTACTTTTTGAAGAGCCAGTCATATGACAGTTTTAGTTTGAAAGAAGCTGTTTTTTAATCACGTGGTTTTCGGCAAACCACTCCAGTATCTCTGCCAGGAAAACCCCAAATGGGGTCACAGAGTCAGACGCGACTGAAAAACAAATGAACTAAGTTTTTAATCATGGGGCTGTAGGACAGTTTGTCCATCATTCTTCTTTATAAGCTCCGATTTCCATTCTGGCTATACTTGAACATATTTTGTTTTTGTCCATTTTAAAACCTTATTATTTATTTTTAACATTCCTTTTAAAAAAATCGAGTTCCAGCTCCTCCAGAAATCTCTAGCTCCTCTCCCACCTACTGAGAAGGCAAGCAATATGTTAGCGATTGTACATGTGAAATCGTGCAAAACATATTTCCATATCAAACTGGTTTTTAGAGAAAGATTGTCAAGATGTAATTGGAACTACAAAGTTCATTATCTAAACTTGTTAGAAAAATAAGGTCAAAGAATCATTCAGTGTTAGGGACTTTTAAGTTGATCATTCAGATATGTTTGCTGATTGATATTCTTATTATCTAAAAGTCAGAAAGAAAATGAACAGTAAGTAGAAAAAGTTTAGATTATAACCTGGTGAAATTAAACAGTGGGAGAAAGGAATTGTATTTTTATCCTACATACAGGAAAATTGGATAATAATATATGTGAGCCACTAAGGACAAGAAACTTTTAAGTTAGAATTACAGTAGCTTGGGGCAGCTAGGTGGTGCAGTGAATAGAGCACCAGCCTTGGAGTTAGGAGGACCTGAATTCAAATGCGGCCTGAGACACTTAACACAAAAACTAGCCATGTGACCTTGGACAAGTCACTTAACCCCAATTGCCCTCCAAAAAAAAGCAAAAAATAAAAAAATAGAATTACAGTAGCAGTCTAAGAGTGATAATAGTAAAAGAAAATAGGAAAGGAGAGAGTATATTAGGAGTATGTATTCATGTGATAAAATCCATGAACTCAGAGCAGGGAAGCATGGTGGGGCATTTGGGTAGATGAGCAGAGGTAGGAATAATAAGGAAGATGATGATAATTAACATTTATTTAACATTTTTAAGGTTTGTAAATACTTTATATACATGATCTCATTGAGCCGACTGTCAGTTCTGATAGACTGGCTTCAGTTCCTTTTCTGACAACATTATAAAACTGGTAGATTAGAGGAATGCCATAAATAGCATACTTGGATTTTGGCTTGTTGTTGTGTTTGTTCTTCATTTTTGAAGAGGATGATGGCATCAGGGAAATGATGACACGACTTGCAGTTAACTTCAGTCTGAGTGAGGGAGGGCTGTGCAGGGTCACCAGCCTCACTTTCACCTCCAGAGGCATCTGGGTCCAGTGACCATATATTTATCAGGGTGACTGGAGATGACCCAGGATGCAATGGGAGACCCTGGGCCCTTTTAGGCTTAGACAAAGTTACTCAAAATTTGTGTGGTGAGGATCAGATAGAGATATGCAGCCTGAATTGTTGTGTAATTGGGTGGATTCAGAACTAATTGAATGACCAGTTGATGAATGGATTGCTGTCAATCTGGAGATAGGTATCTACTGCTGTGCAACAGAATTCTTGCCTGTTTCCCTGTTCTGTGTAACATTTTTATCAGTGCTCTGTATTAAGTCACATATGGCATGCTTATTGAATTTACAGATGGTGCAAAGCTGATATTTCCAATGCATCAATTGATAGGATCTAAAAGACTCTTCAAGTAGCTAGAAAGAAGGGCTGAATATAATCGAATGTAACCCAAACTCCAAAGTCCATTGTTATGGAATGTTCTCTTCATTGGTGGAAGGCAATGACCATACCTGCACTCAGGGCAGAGTGGAATTGGTGAAAGCAAGAGATTTTGAGTTCTTTTAGCTTCTAGCTTAGATAGGGAAGATAAATGTTGCTAACCTCTCTTCAGGTCACCAAAGGAAGAGAAAGATTCTAGGAGGAAGCTGACATGAGAGGAACTGGCCGTCTTTATTGTGTGTGTTCTCAGCTTGCTACTTTAGAGACTGTGGGGAATTTTTCCCTTGGGTAAGATTGGGGATTTTCTTCATTGAATTGAGATAATTTGTAGAGCAGCAACATTGTAAAGGAAAATAAATGAAAGATTTGAGAACTCTGATCAATTCAATGACAAACCAAGGTACCAGAGGACAGATGAAGGTCTTTGCCTACCCACATCCTGACAGACAGATGATAGACTCAAAGGGCAATATGGGTTATACATTTTTGGACATAGTGAGGAAGTTTGCTTTGCTTGACTATGCCTTGTTATGAAGATTTTTTTATGTTGTTTTTGTTTTTTCTCGGTGAGCAGAGGGTTGATGGTAGAATATAAGAAGCGAAAAAAATAGAAAAAAAATCAGATGTTGGTAGATTAGTAGTACCAAACTCAAACAGAAACAGATCACTGCAGATGCCATATTGAATTAGAAAACCACAAATTAGCATTGTTTTTAGTGTATTTTTATTTATCTTGTTGAACATTTTCCAATTACATTTTAATCTGATTTCCTAGCACTCTGGAGTTTTGCTGAGACACCTTTGTGGAAGACATTGCTTATTTTTGCCTAGTTTATCTGTCACACATTCTAAAGTGCAGTGGTCCATCCCTTACAAGGCTTCTGTCATTTCTTCTCTGGAAACTGATTCCTTAGTGTTGGTAATAATTCTGTCCAGAGCTGGGCCATCTCCAGTTGTTCTGTTATATCTCTGACCATTGGACCCAAATGGCTCTGGAGGAGAAAGTGAAGCTGGTGACTTTGCATAGCCCTTCCTCACTTAAATCCAATTCAGTTGGAAGTCGTGTCATCATCTCCCTGGTGTCATGGTCTTCTTTGACAATGAAGGACAAAAACCACAATCCTTTCCAGAATAATATCTCCCAACGTTGTCTTCTCCAGCTTTTAAAAAATGAAATAATTATTAAGGCAAGTAAAAAAAATGACCAGTGGCTCTGCTTTTCATAGAGAGACTTCTAGTAGCTATCTGAATTGTTTAAATCCCATCACTAATATATGCCTTCATACTAAGTTTTGTGATCTCTCTTTGGAACTTAGCATTTCTTTCCTTCTGATTCGGTGGTCTATATTATTTCTCTGAATGTAATCTGAGTCCCAAAGTAAATTCATTATGGGACTTCTTTCTCATTGGTAGAGATGAATACCCAGTGCCTGTGTGAAGCAAAGCAGAATTAGGGAGAGAGGAGAGGCTCACTCTTTTAGTGCTTGGGAATCTCTTTAGGTCTTTTCAGTTTCTTCAGGCTTTGGGCAATTCCAGGTTCTAGCGTCAAGACAAAAGGCGGACAATACCAACTTTGGAAGATAAAGGATATTGTAGTACAAAGAACATTGGAATTGTAGTCAGAAGACGTGCATTCAAGTTCTTCTACTATTTACTAGCTCTATGAATGTGGGTAAGTTCCTTAGCCTTACTGTTCCTATTTACATATAATTGAAATTAAATTTGTCATTCCTGGTACTAGTGTCACAAGAAAGATCTAAATATATTTTCTTCTATATTGTTACCCAATTTCCTTAGAGGCATTGACTATAATTTTTCTTTTTTTCTAAATTTTTAATATATTTTTTTTAAAGTTTTGAGCTCCAAATCTATCCCTTCCCTCTCCTTCCCCCTCTCTGAGACAGTAATCAGATATAGGCTATACATGTGCAATTATGTAAAACATATAATTTCATTTTGATTAAAGACATTTTTAATTGGCCTTTAGTGGTTAAGGGCCACAACTTGTGTTTAAGGTCCTGTCAGGTCTAAATCTCTATTATTTTGTGGATCAATTTTCTCACAATATTCGATCTTGAACATTGTGGATTCTTCCTCAGTTTTATCCATTTCCTTTAAAATTAGGAAGTACTTCCCATTTTCATTTTCACAAGCCAGGTAGTATTGTGGGTATAATAAAGACTTAAAATACATCTTGTTACTATAGCCAATGACTCTCTCTTCACAGAATAAGATATCTTTTTCTTCACCAATGATATCATCTGGAGCAGCCCCCTCCTAGAGGAAAAAATAGAAAATATGCAAGATGATGTTAATTGGGTCCATAGAAGGACTGAGTGCCATGCACAGTCATCACACTGGGTCAAAGAGTAGCTCTAGAACAAAGCTCATTAACTAGGGATTCAAAGGCTTGTGGATATATTTCAAGGCATCTGTCAACTTGAATGAGAAAAAAAAATTGCATCTTAATTTCACATAATTGGTTTCTTTTACAATCCTATGCTTTTTATTTTTTGTATTTAGAACCATTATTCTGAGAAGGGGTCCATATGTTTCATTAAACTGTGAAAAGTGTCCATAACACTGAAGAGGTTTTAGGAATCCTTGAGATTTTGCCTAGGAAAAAGCCTTCACATGTGTGAGTGCTCTTATAGCCACGTGTGATTCCATCCTCTTTCAGAGTCTCCTGGATGTTCTCATCCCTGATTATTTTTCTGGGACACGTCCACCCCCCTCTCTCCCACCTGGCTGACACCTCATTTCTTTCCAGGTAGACAGTACTCCAGTAAGGCAATAGTCCCTTCAGACAAGGCTCCTTCATTGGCAGGGGCCCGAGGAACATCCAGATAGGTCCTCACTGCTCCCCAGCCTCCAGCCCAGGTACAGTCTTTACACTATAGATCAGTGGTTCTCAACCTTTCTAATGCCGCGACCCTTTAATACTTGTATGTGGGCATATCTGCATGTGGGTGGACCTGCCTGGAGACAGATAGAGGAGTGATGTCTCAGTTCCTAAGACCATTGGAAATACGTGTTTTCTGATGGTCTTAGGTGACCCCTGTGACCCTTGTGAAAGGGTCGTTCTATCCCCAAAGGGGATGCTGCCCTAGATGCTCACTAGAACTCTCCCTGTCTAGTTATCTCAGGTCATTCATTCCAAGTAATTAACTCAGCTGGTGAGCTTAGAGTTCATACCACATCACTGGGAAATTCTGAAACAACTTTTATGTCCTAGTGCTTGGAGACAGTAATCGACCTTCTGTGACCTGAAGGCCTCCTGAACCATATGATGTGGAAGATTCCATAGACCTGGGTCCTAATCCTTTGCTACTGACTTTTGGTATGATGTGGACCAATTAATTTTCTTCTTCATTCTTCAGTTTCTTCACCATTAAGATGAGGAATTTAGACTAGGATTGTCTTCATCTTTTATGTGAATGCCTCATCTTCTAAGACTTTGCCCTATATTCTAGACCAGGGATTGTTACCCTTTATAGTATCATGGATCCTTTTGGTAGAGTAGTGCTAAAGTCTATGGAACCCTTTTCAGAATAATGTTTTTGAATGTGTAAAATAAAAGGCCTGGGAGAAGAAATATTTTCCTAGGCAACTCATACAACAGTTGTTAAATAGTGATCTTAGAAACCAAATAGGATTAAAAGAATGGGACAACTGGTCTAGGGAGACCTAATTTCTGACTGACTGGAGCTGATTTATGGGACAGCCTGTGAAGGGAAGAGGAGATGTGCTCTGCCATCTACCTGCAAAGAGACTGATATTTGCATATCTTCTTGAAATCAGTTTCCTTACTATATAGTGACAAGTATGCATATACACATACAATCAATACATGCTTTTCCCCCAATGTTGAAAAGGCATGATTTATCCCTGCATCCTTCCAAGAATCCCCCTTTAGCTGTACTTTTTTGAGGGGCACAGTAGTAGACAGTATGGAATAATTTCCAAGTAATGGGACCAGTCAGGAGACCTCAGGAGTCTAATTTCCCAACTGCTTTTGGTGGGACCTTAGGCAAGTCCCTAAACTCTTAGTTTTGAGTCCTTGAATCAGTGAGAGGCAGTGTGATGTAGAGTACTGAATATGGGTCCGGGTCTTGTCTGCGATACTTGGGAACTGTCTTAGTCTCAGGTTCCTCATCTGTAAAATTGGGATAATAATAATACCTATAGTATCTGGGCAGTTAGGTGGTGCAATGGATAGAATTCCAGAAGAGTCAAGAAGACGTGAGTTTAAATCCAATCTCAGACGTTTACTAGACGGTTACCTTGGGCAAGTCGTTTAACTTCTGCCTTAGTTTCCTAAATCATAAAATGAGGATAATAATAGCAAGTCCTTCCCAGGGTTGTTGTGATTAAATGAGATATCTATAAATTGCTTAGCCTAGTGCCTGGTATGCAGTAGGCACTTAATAAATGCTTGTTTCCTTTTAGTCTTACTGGGTTGTTGTGAGGTTCAAGTGTGATAATGTATTTTAAGCCCTGAGGAAACCTTACAGTGCTATTATGAAGATTGGCTTTTATTATTCTTATGTCATTTGTAAAATGACAAATTGTGCAAGGTCAGTTTTAAGTTCCATTCTAGCTCTAATGGAATAGTCAAATAAGGTAATTGATAGAAAATACCTTTTAACTCTCAGACATATATAGATGTCAACTGTTATTATTCTTTTCCCCTTCAAGTTTGATTTTGATGTTTGTCTCATCTCTATTTCCTCTGGATCAAAAGGTTGAGGGGGAGAGGAAGGAGAACGACATAATAGGATTTGCCCAGGGTCCCTCCACCCCTGGCCCTGGCCCTGCTAATGCTATTGATCTGAAAGAATATGCACTTCAGAAATCTTCTACACTGACTTTGTTGGCCCTCAGGCCATTTTTCTGTGGCACATTTAGTTTGCTAATTATCCTTAACTTCGGCTAATGTGTAAAGGAGCCCCCAAAATAAAAATTAATGATGAGAAGCAAAATTCATTCCTGAAACCACTACCGTATATTATTATCTCCTTAAAATAACATAGTGACTTTCAATACATGTATTATACTGTGATGAATGTGTGGACCATTTGTCCAGATGGCTCTGGGTCTGAAATGGGTGCTGATGATGCTTTGGCGCCTCCTTCTCTGAAGGAGAACAGGAAGTTTTAAAGGTTTTCCTCAAAATGAAACTAATAACAAATGAAAGATCAGTCTTACCTTAAAAAAGAGGCTTTTGTCTTTACAGGACATAGTATAAGTTGTTTCTGGAGTCTTCACAGAGAAGGCTACTAACGAACATGTGGGGTCAGTGTCTTTGTAATGCTGCATCGTAAACTGAGTCTGGGGTGCATTGTCTGAGGATAAACATTTATAAAATTAGAGTCCTGTTTGAAAGAATTGTTTTTGATATTGCAGATTTTTACAGGCTCAGGGTCACACAGCAGGGTCTGAGGCTGGATTTGAACTCAAGTCTTCTTGACTCCATGTCCAGCATGACACCATCTAGTTGTCCACAAGATGGAAAGCTTGACATACATCTATCCAGCAAAATTTTAGAAGGGGTTATTAAGCAGAAGGCTTTTAAGCTCTTAGAAAGAGAGCAGTGACAACCAGAAGATAATTTACATTCACTGAGAAGTTGTGCCCAGCTCAATTCATTTCCTTTTTTGTTTGCTAGATGGTTCAGTGGATAGAGCGTTAATCTTAGGGCCAGGAAGACCTAACAACCTTCGTGGCTGTGTGATCCTGGGCAAGTCACTTAAACTCTGTCTGCTTCAGTTTCCTCAACTGTAACATGGGGGTAATAATGCCTGCTGCCTCTCATAGCTGTTGTGAGGGTCAGATGAGTTAATATTTTTGAAGTGCTTTGTTCAGTGCCTGGTGATTAACAAATGCGTGTTTCTCTTCTTCCCCCTTGTTCCTTTCTTAAATTAGTATATGACAAGAATGCTGTGGTAGAGTATCTTGATTTCCTATTCTATTTGATAAATCTCTTATATCATTGTGAATAAGATAGATGAGCAGAATTATGACTCAGTTGATTTTGCAATCAGTTAAATCATGGTATCCAAAAAGCACTAATTAATGTGGTCAGTGTCAAATTAAAGGGACAAGCAGCTCTAGGGATGCTCACTGGGATCTGACCTCAGTCCTTTTCTGTTAAATATTTTGATTCATGACTTTATAAAGACATAAAAGTTATACTATCCAGTTAAACAATCAACAAAGTTTCTATTCTAGACACTGGGAATGCAAAGATTAAAAAATGAAAGTTTCTGCTTTCAGTGAACTTACATTGTACCACTAGTGTGTGTGTTTATGTGTATGTGATTGTATATATATGTGTATGTATGTACATATGTGTGTGTGTATACATATATATATATATATATGTATATGTGAGAAAGTCAGTTAACAAGTATTTATTAGGGACTTAGTACATTCCAGGCATTGGGCCAAGCAGTAGGGATACAAGAAAGAGGACATGGTCCCTGACCTCAAGAAGCTTGGTTTGCAATAAGATAAAACATATAAATAACTATAACTATATATGTGTGTGTATACACACACACACACACACATACCCATACACATATATATATATATATATATGTATCTATATATCTTGCATTATTTAATGGGAGAAGGTGAGCGAAGCAACTGGTACATGTGCAGACCACCTGGGTCAATGTCTTTACATGTAGAAAGGCTGAGGAGCCTGTTTCTGAAAGTCGTGATGACATGGGACAAAAGTGCCTTGGAAATGCATATATATATGTATATATATGTATATATATATATATATATATATTTTTTTTTTAATATATGGTCACCTATAAGATTGTGGAAGGGCCTCCTGTATTACATATGAGGATGGAAAAAATACCAGACGATCAGTAAGGTTCCCTCCAATTTTAAGATTCTTTTTATTTTATTAATGCAATTATTACAAAGAGATTTGTATAACAAATGAAGGTCCATAATAATATTTTTAAAATTAGGTTACATTGCATATCTTATATAATTATCTGCATATGTAAGCTTCAGATTCCCAAATAAAGTCCTCAGCAATATATAACAAGGGGAAAAAAGATAACCTTTATAGTTTGTTTTGAATGGTGTCACTTTTTATGGTTTGGGAGAGAAGAGGTTCTTAACTTTTTTTGTATCATGGACCCTATGGCAATCTGGTAAAGCCTCTGAACCCCTTCTTAGAAGAATGTTTTAAATGGATAAAATAAAAATGTGTGGGATTACAAAGTAAACTAATTACATTGAAATACAGTTATTGAAAATTTTTTTAAAAGTTCATAGACTCTGACCTAGAGACGTAAGAGATAAAATGGAAAGGGAAGAATTAAGGCAGCTCATAGGTTTGGATCTGGAAAGATGGTAGAGATCATCCAGCCTCCCAGAGGCATTAAATGAGTTGCCTAAGGTCACACAGACAGTAAGTGATAGAATTGGGATTTGAAACCTGGTCCTCTGACTCCAAATCCCATGGCCTTTCCACTGTTCCCTGTTATCTCTTCAAGACAATGGAGCGATCTGAAGCCAGAAGGCAAGACATCTGTTTTTCTAATTCCAGTTCTGTCATTGACTGTTTGACCCTAGACACTCTTCCTCTTTGGGAAATAGGACACTTGCTTTTCTTCCAAGGTAGGGGTTTTCTTATCTGTAAGGTGAGAGTTCAGACTACATGATCTTGAAGGTCCTCTCTAGCTCTATGATTGTTGGATTTCTACCATGGTGGTTCAAAGAAAAACATACCTCCAATTTCAGAGTCAGTCATCTCCTCGAATATAGCTTCTCTCTCATTTTTTAGAATGAGAACTTGCTCCTTTGAATTCCGTAAGATGATACAAGTGGGCCCGTCAACCTTGCTGAATTTTGGTTCACCTGCTTTAAATACACATGTTCAATACACACCATGCAAATGAGTGGTTTTTAAAAAAAATCTGTACCAGTAAACCTCCCTTTGACTTCAGTTTTCCAGTGTCATTAATGACAATTTACTATTCCAAAGGAACCTAGGAAAAAGTTGCTTCGTTTCTTTTAACTATTAAGAAAACTGCAGATATGGAGAGAAGTGCATTTTTAAGGGATATATTTAATATTTAAGGGTATTCATGGACTCCTCCAACAAGATTAGGGAGCTTCTTACCATTCTGCAGAATGTTAGCTCTCAGAGGGCAGAGACTGGTTTCTATTTTTGTTTTTGTATTCCTAATACTTAGCACAGTTCCTAGAATCTAGAGGTCTCTTCTTTAATGCTTGTTTTATTGGTGATGAGGACTATGATTACAATAGCTTGCATAAGATAGTACCTTGATGTTTATAAAGTTCTTTTTCCCCCAGTGAGGTTGTAGTGGGATACCTATGACAACCATCCTAATGGAATAGATGTAGATGGAGCCCATAGAATTCTCTTACTTAGATTTAATAAACATGAAGGGCTACTTACATTCTGGCTTCACAGTGTTGACAGAATTAGGGTCTGCTTCAGGGGCTACTTCTGTGGCATAGGCTGGGTAGTTAGTTGGAGCCGCCATCTTTTCACTTAATGGAAGTAGAGACTATGCTGTTGAAAGGCAAACAAGATTCTTTTGATGTTTTGTACTGCCTCCCAGTTTTTTCCTTCCTCATATTGCTTATAGGGCTCCCTCCTCTCCTTTTATCGTATTCTCTCCTGTATCAGACTTAATTCTGTATGTGTTTTATCACCCCCACTCCAATATATAATAAGCATCTTTAGAATAAGAACTGTAGTATTTTTCTTTTTAAAAAAATCCTTAGCACCCAGTACAATTCCTAGCACATAGTAGGTAGTTAATATATTAGAAAAACAAAGGAATTGGTCAGTCCTTGTTGTTAGGTCATTTTGGTCATGTCCAACTCTTCATGATCCCGTTTGGGGTTTTCTTGGCAAGGATATTGGAGTGGTTTGCCATTTCCTTCTCTAGCTCATTTTACAGATGAGGAAACTGAGGTAAACAGGATTAAGTGACTTGCCCAGGGTCACACAGTAGTAAGCGTGTGAGGACAGATTTGAATTCAGTAAGATGTCTTCCTGACTCCAGACCCAGCATTCTGTCCACTGCACCAAAACACCAAGCCTTCAATAATATTTGTTGAATGCTTTGATCAGTAGATTATCTAACCACGTTCCTGATCACAAGATTATAGATTTAGAGCTGAAAGGGGGCTTAGAGGCCATTGAGGTTAATTTCATTTTTCAGTTGAGGAAACTGAGGCACCAAGAGGTTAAGTGATTAGTCCAGGGTCACACAGATAATAAATGTCTGAGGGAGGGTTTGAACCCAGGTCTTTCTGAATCCAAGGCCAATGCTCTACCTACTGTATCATACTACCTCCCATCTGATGACTTTCTTACATTTGTGTGAATAATCTTGCCATATACCTTGGAAGGAAGGAATGTTAAACATTAATTAAATCATAGGAAGGATTTTAAAAGTTGTAAGAGACCTACAGGGTCATCTATTTCAACCTTTTACAGAATGAAGGAAGTCCATTCCACAACAGTAATTCAGCTTCTGTGTGAGTTCTTCCAAACCCAAGGCAGTGAGTCACTTGGCCCATGAATAGGGCCCTCCCATTGGCGGTGGGAGGTTTTTTGCCATAGTTACAGAGGCAATATCAAGTCCTCTCCCTCCCTAATAACCCAGATGGAGTCATCATGCCATAGTCACTAACCCAAAGGAATGACCCCATGATAGGCGGGGAAGGTATGAAGAAGGCTGTTCTGAGATAGCAAGTTCACACTAACAACTGATATTGTAATTGGAAGGAAAGCAAAGGTGATGATAGGTGGTTCAACCAAGCCAACAATGCTGAGGCAGGACACTGCTATCCTGTGTCTGGTTGTACCCACACCAGCCCATGCTCAGCACAAATGCTGAGCACAGATGGCAGCAGCCCTGGCAAGAGGCTGCTGAGAATCACCAGCAGTAGAAACAGTTCATTACTTGATAATACAGCAGGTTTTTTTTATTTGCTTAAAAAGTAAAGAGGAGATTAGGCAAAAATGTAGTAACTGATCTTTAGTCATGACTAAAGGAAGACCCTGGCTATCTATCACTGGCCCACTTGTGGAATCATTTGTAGCTGACTACAAATTTGGTTTTGTGTCCCAAAGGCGTCTCTGATGGGAAGCTGAGAACAGTTGGTCCTCCAGCTACTGACAGTATTCCTCAACACCACCCCCCACCCCAGCTTCAGTTGTCTTCTTACTTCATTGAATAAGCTTTGGGGTCTGCTGTTGGTGAAGACAACAGGGCAGCTAGGTGGCACGGTGGATGGAGTGCTGGGCCTGGAGTCAGGAAAACCTGAGTTCAAATCTAGTCTTAGACATTTCCTAGCTGTGTGACCCTGGGCAAGTCACTTAACCTTACTTGCCTCAGTTTCCTTATCTGTAAAATAAGCTGGAGAAGGAAATGGCCAACCATTCCAGTATCTTTGCCAAGAAAACCTCAACTGGGATCATGAAGAGCCAAACACGACTGAAACGACTGAACAGTCCAAATAAAAATGTGTTTCAGTCTCTCTTCTTTGTACATCACCTCTCTGTCAGGAGGTGGGCTGCATGTTTCATCACTAGTGCTCAGGAATTGTGGTTGGTCATTGTGCTGATCATAACGTGTTCATCAATTCCTTAATTTGTAGACACCTCAGAGTCCCATTCTTTGTCATCTCAAAAAGAGCTATAAATATTTTTACATGTCTTTAGAATTTGTTTTTTTTAGGACTATTCACATCCTTAATCTGCTCTCTCTCTAATTCCTCTTTTCCTTTTCTTCCCTTTTTCTGCCATTTTCCTGTTGAATGAAATGGCTTTCTACATTCAGCTCTTGGTGTATAGTCTTCTTTCTTTTGAGCAGTACCTGTGAGAATGAGATTCAAGTGTCAGCCACTTCCCCCTACTCTCCTTGTTTATCTAAATGCCTACTTGTGTACCCTTGTTATGTGAGATAATTTTCCCTAGATTTCACCTGCTCTACCCCACCAAGTATATTTCCTCTTCCTTTCTCTTTCCATCCTTTTCTTAAAATCAAGCCATAATAGAACCACTCCCAGGCCTTGCCTAATTGGACTCCTTTTATGAACCCTAATGATGATAGGGATCAGAAGGGACACATATATCATCTTCCTCTATGTGAATGTAAGTAGTTTATCCTGTTTGGTCTTTTATCATAGTTCATAATTCATTTTACTTTTATGTGTTTCTCTTTACTCTTGTGTTTGCACTTCAGTTTCTCCAAAGGTCTGATCTTTTCATCAGGAATGCTTGGAAGTTCACTATTTCATTAAAGTTCTATTTTTCCTCTTTGTCGTGTTAGAGTTCATTTTGCTGGGCAAGTTATTCTTGGCTGTAGGCTCATACCCTTTATATTTTGGAATGTCATGTTCCAAATTCTTCACTTCTTTATTGTGGTAGCTGCTAAATCATACATGATGCCAACTCTGGTTCTTTGATACTTGAATTCTTTCTGGTGACTTGCAGTATTTTTCTTTAACCTAGAAGCTCTGGATTTTGGCTGTGATGTTCTTGGGAGTTTTCGTCTTGGGGTTTCCTTCAGGAGTGACCAGTGAATTCTATTTCTACTTTTCTCCCTGGTTCTAAGAGATCTGGGGCAATTTTCTTTTAAGAGTTCTTGAAATATAATGTCTAGGTTCTTTTTTTTGGTCATGAATTTCAGATAGCCCAATAATTCTTTAGTTTTTTTCCCTCCTCTATCTGTTTCTAGGTCAGCTGTTTTTGCTATGAGATGACTTATATTTTCTATTTTTTTCAGCATTCTGACTTTGTTTTAGTATTTTTTTTTTTACTCATGAAGTTGTTGGTTTCTATTTGGTCCATTCTAATTTTTAGGGAGTTTGTTGCTTGGGCAAGGTTTTGTATCTCTTGTGCCAAGCTGTTAATTCTGTTTCCAATTCTTTCTTCCATAGCTCTTACTTCTTTTCTAATTTCTTCCCCAAGTGCTTTTTTCCATTTAATATTTTTGAAATATGTTGTATTTTATTAAATATTTCCCAGTTATATTTAAATCTTTTTTAACATTCATTTTTTAAAATGTTGAGTTTCAAATTCTCTCCCTCTCTCTGGTTCGGCTTACTCCACTTTGCATCAGTTCTTATATGACTTCCCAGGGTTTTCTGAAACCATCCGGCTTGTTGTTTCTTATATAGCACAGGAGTATTCTGTCACATATACCATACAACCATATATCACAATTTGTTCAGCCATTCTCCAGTTGAAAGACATCCACTCAGTTTCCAATTCTTTGCTACCACAAAGAGTTGATACACACACACATACATGCACACATGCGTTACAAATAGGTCCTTTATCCTTTTTCTTTGATCTTTTTTGGATACAATTCTAGTAGTGATATTTCTGGGTTAAAGAGTATGCACAGTTTTAGGCATAGCTCCAAACTGTTCTCCAGAATGGTTGGTTGTTGCTCAGTTGTTAGCCAGTTATGTCCAATTCTTCATGATCCCATTTGGAATTTTCTTGGAAAAGACATCAGAGGGACTGGCCATTTCCTTCTCCAGCTCATTTTACAGATGAGGAAACTGAGGCTAACAGAATTAAATGACTTGGCCAGGATCACACAGCTAGTAAGCATCTGAAGCCAAATTTGAACTCAGAAAGATAAGTCTGTGATCTGTCAGCTCTCCCTCCCCCCACCCTCTTCCCCGAAGCTCTGCAGTTCCTCACCTGAGTTTGGGTCTTAGTTACAGTATACTGCTACAGGACTTTACCCCTATCAGATAACTAAAAAGCTCTGTTGGCTCAGAGCAGCAGAATTGTAGGCTCCTTTTTGGTCTGATATTCCCACTCCGATGATTCCACTGTGGGCTAGGCCAGACATCCGAAGTGGGAGCCTGCTTGATCTGAGCCAAACTGCTCTGCTGTTGACTTCTGAGCTTCCTCCTCTCTCCATGCACTGCCCAGGGCCGCCCTAACCAGAATGATACTCGTGTGCAGGTTTCCTTCTCACTCTGAGGCTGAGTAGTGGGTGGCAAAGCTGACAGATGGACCATGCTCTGGAATGGATCAGACACCTCTTGCCCTGGTGCTCAGCCCCTCCCTGGGCTCTGGACTGCTCCACCTGCATTGTGCTGTAACCTGTCCCATCTTTAGTGGCCACAGACTTCCCTTTCTGTCTTCCTATGCCAAGATGGACTGGAAAAAAGTCTCAATGTGATTTTTTCTTGATTTTCTTATCAGGATTTAGTCTGGTGCATTTTTCTAAATATGTTAGGAAAAATTTGTGGAGAGGTACTCATTGTATTACATCCTATCACTTTGCCGTCATGGCTCCACCTGTTTTCACCTCCTTCAAAGCAGGCACTGGTAAACCTCTGATTGCTTCTTGTTGGCCATAAAGATTCTTTTTCTTGGTTGCTGAGCTGGAACTCTACATATACTAAAGGAGCAATCTTGACCTTTCAGGCCCCTTCTTTATCCAGTCTGGAGGTAGAAGGGTGATGCTGAACTACAGAGAACGGATGCCTTTACCCCTGCCAGGCCCAGCTTGAGGACATGCAGGTTTGAGTCAGGGCCAGAGCTGCCTCTTGTTGGTGGGCCTGATCCTTTCAAAGGCTCTTTTTCAGTCCCACCCCCATTCTAAAACCATATACTCTTTCCTCAGGAGAGAAGCTAAAGCTTCAGATCCTGTCAATCTTTGTGGGTGGGTATAGGTTATTTCCCTCCACTTAGAGGAGGACAAATAAATTATTTGTCCAGTACCTAATTCAGTGCCTGGCATATAGTGGGTACTTAATGAATACTAGTGGAATACTTATTGACTGTCTTCTGTGGGCTTAAAGGGAACATGGTACACTGGCTGATAGGTCACAGATAAAATATCTAGAGTTGGAAATAACTTTCAGAGGCCATCATTTAACAAATTCCTTATTTTACAGATGAGGTCACTAAGGCCCAGGGTTACTTAAGTGACTTATTTGAGTTCACATTGGAAATATAAGAAGCAGGTTTAAATCTCAGTCCTCCAACTCCAGAGACTATACTCTTTCTTGAACCATATACCCTTCAGTTCTTTTTAAATTTTCTGTTAGGCCACCATGGCGGGGGGGGAAAGGGGGAAGAGAGGAAGGGGTAAAAAATTTGGAACTCAAAAGCTTGTGGAACTGAATGTTGTAAACTAAAAGTAAGTAAATAAATTAAATTTTAAAAAATAAAATTAAAAAATAATAAAATAAATTTTCTGTTAGGCTCATCAGGTAAGGAAGGGAGAAATCATTCAGAAATGAAGATAATGCAAAAACAAAAGGTATCCATAAAAACTTTAAGTGATATTATGAATAATAAATGCATGTTGGTTGATTAATAAATGTTGTTCATTTTTCAGATGCATAAGCTAAGGCTTAGGAGGACAATGTGGCATACTTAATGTTACCCAGGTGGTTAGAGATGGAATATGAACTTGGGTTTTCTATTTAGTGCTCTTTTAACTACATTGCCAATATCCTTTTTTGGAGAACACTGTTTTTCAGAATGCTTCACATGCATTGTCCCACTTAAATTTTTTTTTTAATAACTCTGGGATTTGGGTAAGGCAAGTGTTATTATTTCTATTTAATCATACTGCCTCCTCACCTCTTATGTCTTGTCCAAGGTGACACAGACAAATAAAGACAGTGCCAACACTTGAATATGAATTAGGATTTCAGTGACTCACTCTGTACACCTCCACAAAAGCCCTGTTCTGATGCTTCATTGTGGTATGGAGGTAACACTGGGTTTTTAAAATCTATTCCAATGGAGTGAAAGCTTTGGAAGATTCTATGAAGCTGGCAAAGCTTCAGTAATAATCTCATCTAGGTGGCACAGTGAATAGAGTACCAGCCCTGGAGTCAGGAGGACCCGAGTTCAAATCCAGCCTCAGACACTTAACACTTACTAGCCGTGTGACCTCGGGCAAGTCACTTAACCCCAATTGCCCTGCCCTCCTCCTCTAAAAAAGAAAAACGAAAACAAAACAATAATCTCAGTAACAGTTCATGTCTATTTTCCAAAGACCAGTGTAGTTGAGTATAGACAAGTTTGTTTATCAGGAGGTTTGTTACTAGTGATTGATCTTTGGTGATGGTAATCCGTGAAACAAAGAAAAATACAAAATGCCTCAGTCCTATTCAGCCTATTTCCTTCCTTAGTGGTGGAAAAGGGGGAGGCAAGGCAGATGGTCATTGCTAGATGATAAACATTAATTTAACTGCTGGCATTCCCACAGTAAAATCTCTGTCCAGGGACCAGCAAATTGCCATTTAATTGCTGTTCATATCTGTGGAATGTTAGAAGACCTAGAGAAGGACCTCCATTATGTTAGGTCATTTTATGGAATAATTAAGCAGAACATTGACAAGAATTGCAAAGGTCGAGAAGCTGTGGAAGGATTTGTGAGCTATCTCACTGGAAGGAATGCTCACGTTGATGAGCTCACATATCTGTTGAAGTATCACATTACTGTTCTACACATCCAACCACCTCCATCTTCGGCCAGATTGCGAGGTGCCACAAATTGCCTCCTCATTCAAGAGCTTCTACCCCAGTAGCAGGTCTAGAATGAAATCTAGTGAGAAACAGTATCATGGTAAGGGTAGAATAGGTAAAGACCAGTGCAGAATTCACTTGAGAAACAATGTCTATACATATCAGCAGACCGCCAAGGTCAAGATCACCACCAGGAATGTTTCTGGATCTTGGTTTGACCATTTTGAGCTTGGAGAGGATAGTAACAAGTAGGGGAACCTAGATGGCTTCCCAAAGAAGGTAACATATGATCTAATCTTGAAAGAAGATAAATATTAAAAGATCTGGAGGAAGAAGGTTTGCATTATAAGCATAGAGGAGAATATATCCAGAGGCACAGAGTTTAATTAAACAAAGTCATGTTGATAAGTGTAGCAAGAGAGGCGAAAAGATCTTCACTCTAGTTGTCCAGTTATCAGCTAGCTTATATTGAGTGCCTGTTATGTACCAGATACTGTAATAAGACCTGGGGATGCACTGAAGGCAAAAAATAGTCCCTGCTCTGGATAGGGGATACAATAAACAAACCAAATATATACGGAATGAATTGGGGGTAGTATTAGACAGAAAGCATTAATTACGTATGAGGAGGCCTGGAAAAGGCTTCTTGCAGAAGATGGGGCTTTAGCTGAGACTCGAAGGAAGCCAGGGAAGCAAAGAGGTAGAGTAGAGATGAGCAGGGAGAGCGTTCCAGTCCTGGGGCCAGCCAGTGAAAATGCTCACGGGCTGGAGATAGAGTGTTATGTCTGAGTACCAAGAAGGAAGCCAGTGTCATTGGACTACAGAGTACACCAAGAGGGTAAGTCTGAAGACTGGAATGGCAAGAAGAGGACAGATTTCAAAGGGCTTTAAAAGTCAAATGAGAGTTTTATATTTTATACTGGAGGCAATAGGGAGTCATTGAAGTCTGCTGAATAGTGGGATGACAGGCCAGACCTGTGGTTTAGGAATATCACTCAACAGCTGAGTGAATGAATTGTTGTGGGGAGAGACTGAGTTATGGAGAGTCACTGGCAGGCTTTTGCAATAGCCCAGGCATGGGGTGATGAGGGCTTGTACCAGGACGGTGGAAATGTCAGGAGAGAGAAAGGGGACAGCATATGAGAGATATTACAAAGTAAGAAATGGCAGTACTTGACAAGGGATTAAATGAGGGGGGGTGGGTTGGTGAGAGATAGTGAGGAGTAGAGGATGACAAAAGTTATAAGCCTCGGTGACTGGGAGGATGGTGGTACCCTTGACAGTAATGGAGAAATTAGGAAGAGGCAAGGCCTTGGGGTCATGTGTGTATTCTAATAATAACATATATATATAATCCATGCTACTCTCATTATCTAACCATGGGGAGTGATTCTTATTGTGGGAAATTCAGATTAGAGAGGAGAGAAAGGCTGGTGGAGGAAGAAAAGATAGGTGGGATCTTTAGTAGAAACCTTACAGAGGTGTCATAGCTGCCTACACCTAGGGCTGGCCCTGTTTATGATCAAGTTATTATCTGTACACATAAACATGCCACTCAGAGTATCTCTGAAACTTAGGGATGCAACAGCCTTAGAAGTCATCTAGTCCAACCCTTACCTGAGCAAGAACACCCTTTGCAACCTCCCTGATCTTTGCTTAGAGACCTTCGCAAGAGACAGACAATGTTCCATCTTCCAAGGCAGCCCATGCTACTTTTGCATAACTCTAATCATCAGGAAGGTTTACCTTACATTGAACCTTAGTTTACCTGCTTGACGGTCTTCCCTAGTTTTATCCCCTGGGGCCAAGCAGAATAAGTTAAATTTCTCTTATGTGTGGCAAACCTTCAAATAATTTATGGCCCCCATGTTTCTCCTAAGTAGTCTCTAATTAGATAAAATATAATTCAGTTCCTTCAATTGATCCTAGTATAGAATGGTCTTTCTCCACTATGCAGGAAAGGCCCCAATGTTCCAGATGTCAGAATAGTCCAATAGTTCCAGTGTCCAGAATAGTCAAAGTAGAATCCTTTGTTCTGGACACAATGCAGTCATTAATGTAGATTGAGAAACGCAGATTTTTTTTTTGCTTGGTTTGATTTCTTCCATAACCACACTGATAAATTAGGTTGAGCTTGCAGGCCACAAAATCACCTCAGGTCATTTTTTCCCCCATAAGATTTGTTTAATTTCGCCTCACACATCCTGTACTTTTGCAATGATGATTTGTACCTAGTATATATAGTCCTTTCAATGTATCCCTTTTCTGTTTATTTTTTTTTCCAGGCCTGGTATTTATTTAATTTATTTATTTTTAGTTTTCAACATTCATTTCCATAAAATTATGAGTTACAATTCTCCCCCCCCCGTCTTTCCCCTAACCCCACCCCAAAATAGCAAGCCTACTGAATACCCCTTGCCTCAATCTATTTTCTTTTATATCCTCCCCCCTCATCCCCCCTAACTTTCTAGTAGGGCAAGATGGAATTCTATACCCCAGTGCCTGTATGTCTTATTTCCCAGTTGTATGTAAAAAACAATTTTTTTAAACATTTGTTTTTAAAACTTTGCGTTTTGGATTTTTTCTCTTCTTCCCTTCTCACCTGCCCCCACTGGGAAGATAAGCAATTCAATATAGGTTATACATGTATAGTTACCCAAACCATTTCCATAATTGTTATATTGTGAAAGACTAACTATATTTCTCTCCATCCTGTCCTGCCCCCCCCCACTTATTCTAATTTTCTCCTTTGAACTTAAGCATTTTAAAAAATGTTTGCTTCTAACTACCCTCTCCTCCAATCTAACCTCCCTTCTATCATCCCCCTTCTTATCCCTTACTCCCCCTATTTTCCTGTAGGCTAAGATACCCAAATGAGTATGTATGTTATTCCCTCCTTAAGCCAAATTCAATGAGAGTAAGGTTTTCTCATTCCCTTTCACCTTCCTGCTCTTCCCCTCCATTGTAACAGTTCTCCCTTGCCTCTTTTGAGATATTTTACCCTAATCTGTCTTTCCCTTACTCCTTCTCCCAATAAATTCCTCTCTCACTTCTTAATTTTATTCTTTAGATATCATCCCTTCCTATTCAACTCTTCCTGTCTATGTATACATGAACATACATATGCCCACACTCACATATATATATATATATACATATGTATATACACACATACACCCTTCTATATATATATATACATATATATTCCCTTCAATTATCCTCATACTGAGAAAAGTCTCATGAGTTACAATTATCGTTTTTCCATGTATGAGTGTGACTAGTTCAACTTAAATAATTTCCTTATGATTTCTTTTTCCTGTTTACCTTCTCATGCTTCTCTTGCTTCTTGTATTTCAAAGTCAAATTTTCTGTTTAGCTCTGGTTTTTTTTTTTATCAAAAATGCTTAAAAATCCTCTATTTCATTGAATTACTATATTTTTCCCTGAAGCATTATAAAACTGGGTAGGTGATTCTTGGTTTTAGTTCTAGCTCCTTTGACCTCTGGAATATCATATTCCAAGCCCTTTGATCCCTTAATGTAGAAGCTGCTAGGTCTTGTGTTATCCTGATTGTGTTTCCATAATACTCAAATTGTTTCTTCCTGACTGCTTACAGTATTTTCTCCTTGATCTAGGAACTCTGGAATTTGGCTATAATATTCCTAGGAGCTTTCTTTTTGGGATCTTTTTCAAGAGGCATTGGTGAATTCTTTCAATTTCTATTTTGCCCTCTGGTTCTTGAATATCAGAGCAATTTTGCTTGATAATTTCTTGAAAGATGGTGTCTAGGTTCTTTTTTTGATCGTGGCTTTCAGGTAGTCCAATAATTTTTAAATGATCTCTCCTGGATCTATTTTCCAGGTTAGTGGTTTTTCCAGTGAGATATTTCACATTACCTTCTATTTTTTCATTTGTTTGGATCTGTTTTATAGTATCTTGATTT
>CM053582.1:168025769-168045939 GCA_028627135.1 Pseudochirops cupreus | reverse complement strand
GGATCTGTTTTATAGTATCTTGATTTCTCATAAATTCATTAGCTTCCAATTGCTCCAATATAATTTTGGAGGAGTTATTCTCTTCAGCGAGTTTTTTAAATTCCTTTTCCATCTGGCAAATTCAGCTTTTTAAGGCATTCTTCTCCTCATTGGCTTTTTGGGTCTCTTTTGCCATTTGAGTTAGTCTATTTTTTAAGGTGTTATTTTCTTCAGTGTATTTTTGGGTCTCCTTTAGCATGCTGTTGACTCACTTTTCATGATTTTCCTGCATCATTCTCATTTTTCTTCCCAATTTTTCCTCCACTTCTCTTACTTGATTTTCAAAATCCTTCTTGAGCTTCTCCATAGCCTGTGACCAATTTATATTTTTCTTGGAGGCTTTTGATGCAGGAGTTCTAACTTTGCTGTCTTCCTCCCCCTCCATGCCTTGATCCTTTTTGTCCCCAAAAAAGGATTCTATGGTCTGTTTGTGCTTCCTGTGCTTGCTCATATTGCCAGCCAATTACTTGACCCTTGAGCTCTTTGCCACAGTAGAACTCTGCTTCCAGAATGGAGAGAGCTTTGTCCCAAATCATTGGGGTTTTTGCAGCTGCTGGAGCTATTAGAAAGGCGCCGTCTCTACAGCCCCCACAACCTCTGGCTCACTGGTCACACACCCCAGGACCACTACCCAAGACTGTGATCTAGATCCAAGCAGGTTAAAGCAAGAGCAATTACCTTCTGAATGGTCACTTGGTCCCCCTATAATCTGCAAGCCAGGAGCTCCTGAGGCAGCACTGTGGTGTATTTGCGGCTTCTCATTCTTGGGGGCAGCAGCCACACCAAGCTCTTCTGTCCACCCCTGTTCCAACAAAGTTCCACATTGACCTTTTACTTTGATGTTTACGGGTTGAAAAGTCTGGAAGCCGCCACAGCTGCTGGTTGTTCACTCTCCTGAAGTCTGCTCTGGCCACTGCTGGTCAGGGTCTCTCTGGGGCTGGAACCACGAGGCTCCTGTGGGACTGTGTTTGGCTCCCACCACGCTGTGATAGACCTTTCCTGTCAGCCTGCTGGCTGCCTTCAGTGGGAGATTTGTGTCTATCTCTCTCACTTTGTGGGTTCTGTAGTTCTAAAATTTGTTTAGAGTCATTTTTTTACAGGTACTGGAATTGTTTGGAGCCAGAGCCCATGCCAACTTTGTGCTTCTGCTTTGCCATCTTGGCTCTGCCTACCTTTTGTGTTTTATTTTTACTGCACTCATTCTACCATTCTAATCTGTAGAAATATTTTCTATCCTCTCTCTGTTGTCCAGTGTGTTAGATGTCCCTCCGTCCTTTGTGACATCTGAAAATGATAACAGCTAATAGTTATAGAGCACATACTATATACCAGACACTGTGCCAAGTGCTTTATGATTATTATCTCATTTGATCCTTACAGCAACAGTGGGGGTGGTGGTGGTTGGGTGCTATTATTATGTCCATTTTACAGATGAGGAAACAGAGGCAAACAGATTAAGTGACTTGCCCAAGGTCACCCGACTAGTAAGTGTCTTTCTGAAATCAGATTTGAACCCAGGTCTTCCTAACTTTGGGCCCAGAGCTCCATTTATTGTGCCACCTAGAATACCACCTGTACCTTTATCCACGGCATTTCTAAAAATATTTAACAGAAGAGAGATAGATACAGTTACCTTAGGGATCATTAACAATAACTTCCCTCTAAGTTGGCAGTGTTCATTAATTTTTACTCTTTTTTCCCCCTTTTTTTCTTTAGGCAAACAGGGTTATGTGACTTGCCTAGGGTCACACAGCTAATGAATGTCTGAGGGTAGATTTGAACTCAGGTCCTCCTGACTGATAGGCCAGAGCTCTATCCACTGTGCCATTTAGCTATCCCATTAATTCTTTGGGTCTAGTCATTCAACTAGTTCTGAGTATACCTAATTCGAAGGAGAGTAGACATAGGAAAACAAAGGTGTAAAATGATGAAATGCTAATTTAGTTGTGTTTTTTGAGCTTTAAAACTCCCTCAACCCCCCTCTTTCATTTTGTCAAAACTCTCAACATATTATCCATGTCACCTCCCTCGCTCTTGTCTCAGAATAAGAGTCACTACTGCTTGCTAAGGCAAACCCATTTACCTTTGCCCTTGATTCAGTTCCTCCCATCTCCTCCAGAACCGTGCTTCAGTAATCAGTCATTCTCTTTCTTTCATGCATGTTCAATCTCTCTTAGTCTCCTCGTCCCCTATTCCAGGGTGTCTCTAAGACTAGAGCTTGTTACTAGCCATACATACATAATAAAGGCAGAAATCTGGAATAAAGGGTTGAAGTAGAGAGTGATGGCTCAGAAGGACTCAGGATTTTTTTTCCCCTTTGCTCCTTCATCCTTTCTTTTCTTTCATTTGAGAAACCAAAGGATCTCGCGAGTCCCTAGCCCTAAGGGAGATAGTTGTCTAGAATCAAGGACTACATAATTCAGCCCTAGACAAAAGAGGTTCGAAAGGTGAATTGAATGTCAGAGTGTTCTACTTAGCAGAGTATTTGTTCTGTTTTCTACAAGGCCTTGGCCACCGGAGGCAGAGGATCTCCTTTTGGAGTGAAACATCTCACAGAGTTTTGATAGCTTTTTTTCTTTACAGAGAGAAAGAGTGGGTGAATATTTTACCCTGTCTGTTATGTGAGAAAGGCTTTCTTATTAAAAGTCCTGAAACTCTGGGCTGTAGGGCAAAAGAGATGGTAGAGCCTGTCCTTCCTCTTACGAGTCAGAGGTAGCACCTCAGCTGAGGATTTCCAATGAAATGGAGAAGGTCCTAGTAGTGATCACAAGCCAGGTCCTAGTAGTTTGCTTTCATGAAAACCAAAGAATTCTCCTAGGAGGAGCAGCCAGGAGAGAGCTGGCAGAGAGAACACACCTGATAGAGGTCAGAGGGGAAGAGGCCCAGTGGGAGGGAGCAGCACGAAGACATACCTGAAGACATTAGTATGAGTTACTTCTTCATGCATGTTTCCTGCTCACATGTGGTCTTGCCATGATTGCCCCTCTTTGGGTATACTTTGTCATATACATTCCCCACGTGTCTGCCACTTCAGACATGCACTGTGGACATTCATGCTCCCCGACCTGAGTGCCCTTCCACTTGTACCTACATTTCTTCTTCCTGTTGAGAATATGTGTATTTTCAGGGGGAGACTGCACCGGTTTACTGGAGAAGCATGCTTTACTACTTTTTGTTAGGCTAGTTTGTGAAATAGCTTTACTTTGAACCATTTGTATTCCCAGTTGCATACTTATAAAAGTAGCATATCAGTGAGGACTTGTGAGCTAACACTGTATCAATGGAGTATCATATACATACATATATATATATACACATATATATGTATGTATGTGTGTGTGTGTGTGTGTGTGTATAGATAGATAGATAGATACTATAGAGTATCTTAAACTCAGGGCAGCTTTTGGAGGGATCCTATGTGCCAAAAGAGATTGCACCAGGTCCTCTACTACAAACGTGCTCAGGTTTCTATAATCCTAAAAAAGCCATTCCTTAATCCCATCCTACTGACATATCTTTCCTGTCTACTTTCTTCTTTACATCTTAGGTATCTATTATGTGTGGGGCAGCTAGGTGGTACAGTGGAGTGCTGGGCCTAAAGTCAGGAAACTCATCCTTGTGAGTTAAAATCTGGCCTCAGACACTTACTAGCTGTGTGATCCTGGGCAAGTCACTTAACCCTGTTTGCCTCAGTTTCCTTCTGCAAAATGAGCTGGAGAAGGCAAACTACTCCTGTATCCCCTATCAAGAAAATCCCCTATCATGATCATGGGGTCATGAAGAGTTACGCATGACTGAACAACAATGACATCTCTTATGTGCCCAGTAGTCTGTTAGAAGTCATAAAGGATACAAAGAATAATAATGCATACAATTTATAACCTCTGAGCTTTTTAACTTTTCAAAGCACTTTCACATCTATAATAATTTTATCCTTGTAAGAGATCTGTATAGTTATTAGAGTTTTTTCCCACTTAATAGTATTTTATTTTTTTCCAATTATATATATAGTTTTCAACGTTCACTTTTTTTTTAATAATAGATTTATTTTATTCAACGTTCACTTTTATAAGATTTTGAGTTCTAGGTTTTTCTCCCTCCCTTCTTTCCCTCCCCCCTCCCCAAGACAGCAAGCAATCTGATGTAGGTTATACATATACCATAGTATTAATCGTATTTCCATATTAGTCATGTTGTGAAAGAAGAATCAGAACAAAAGGGGAAAACTATAAGAAAGAAAAAACAACAACAACAAAAATGAAAATACTGTGCTTTGATCTGCATTCAGACTCCACAGTTCTTTCTCTGGATGTGGAGAGCATTTTCCATCATGTGTCTTTTGTAATTGTCTTGGGTCGTTGCATTGCTGTGAGGAGCCAAGTCTATCAGAGTTGATCATCTCACGGTGTTGGTGTTATTGTGTACAATGTTTTCCTGGTTCTGCTCATTTCACTCAGCATCAGTGCATGTAAGTCTTTCCAGGTTTTTATGACACATTTTAAAGATGACTGATACAAAGTAGGATTAGAACCTGGTTGTTCTTACTCCCTAATACCTCTGATCGTGGGGTGCTGAGCCCTGGAAGAACTTGAGGTCTGTTGGTAAGGTATAACACCTTGACAAAAAGTATTAGTAAGAACAACAAAAGGCAGTGTTTAATTAATGAGGTACAGAATTGTGTAGAACAAATAAACTTGATGTAAGGATTCAGAACAGTGAGAGATTGCAGGGGCTAGAATAGATGTCCTCATGGAGCTCCAGGGAAGAAGGGCCCTTGAGTTAGGCCTTGGAGGATGAGTAGGAATTAAATAGGTGGAGAAGGTGGGATAGTTCATGTAGAGTGGATAGCCCGGTAAAGGTGAGCAAAGGCTCTAAGTTGAGAACAAATAACGATTGAATGGGAAGGGGCTGAGGGTGGGCATTCTAGACCTCACTGGAATGAAGATTTCGTGCCAGGGAGCAGTGGAAAATGAGATAAAAAGAGACTAGATTTTGGATGGTCTTTAATGCCAGAGTGGGAAGTTTGGACTTAAACTGATAGGTATTAGGCAAAAACTAGGCTCTTGAACAGTTGAGGGATGTTGTGAAATCAGTGTTTAAAGAGGATTAGTTTGGTGTGATTAAAGGGAGTCAGAACGATTAACAGGCTATATAGCAATTCAGGGGAGGTGGTGAGATTTATGGGAATAGAAAGAGAGATATAAGAGATATTAGGAAAAGAATGAATAAGGTGGGATTGATAGCTGTAAGTAATGAAGTAAAAGGCCATGGCAAAGATGACTTAAAGGGTTTGAGTCCATTGAAATCCAAGAAGAATGAGAAAGGAGATGCTAGACCTAGATTACTATCATACTACAATTTCCATTAGTGATTAATGATTCATTTATTTGCGTTGTCAATTTCCCTAACCCTCCCATCCTATTTTTAAAATTAAAATAGGTTTGGGAGGGGCAACAATTTGAGTTTCTAAATTGTCTCTCATACCTTAGTTTGAATTAATTTGGTAAATATTTTCTTTAGGAAAAGAACGGAAGGAATCTTGACTTTAGAGGACTGATGATGAAGCAGACTTCCTGCCCAGGCGTGCTCAAATGAGATAATGGATGTAAAGTATTTTGCAAACCTTAAAATGCTAGTTATTACTATTACTATTATTATTAGTCTACAGATACCAGACTAGGGCCCAGAGATAACTTCATTCGCTGAACCTTCTAATGCACCTTTGTTGAGATCAAGCAATGTTTATAGGACAGTTCAAGGGTGTCCTGGTAAAGATTTAACAATCTGATTTTCGAGAAAAAAAATGTGTGCACACACATTTTTAACATTAATTTCTAACATTAAAACTTTATTAAAGTCTAGACAATTAACAGAACAATAAATCAACCCCTGAATTGTAGATTTTGGATAGAGGTATAAATGCTTACAATGAAAATTTAACAATGAACTTGGAAACTGGCTTTACCATACTCTGGCTGGGTCTCTTGGCAGAGAGATGGTGGACCACAGGTATGGAATTAGGCATATGTTTTCATACTTGGCCAATGTGTGGATTTGTTTGACTTGGCTGTATTTATGGTGGTGAGGAGTTACTGGGAAATGGCAGTGTTGTTCAAAAAAAGAGCCTCGATAAAGCATTTAAAAAGAAAACAAGAAAGATTGGACAGTATGAGAGCACCAGGAACCTAGGAGAGAAGGGCACGACGCATCACTGAGGGGGAGGAAAGGACGTACAAAAGAGAAGCAGTAAAGAAGATGTCAATCAAGGCTAATGTTGCTGATTTCACGTTTGCTTAAGGTTTGTCCTGAATAAAATGATCAGTCTAATTCTGGATCTGTTGAAAGTGAAGTGTCAAGGGTCCATTTATAAAGCAATTCAGGAGGGCAGTTATAGACCCAAGTGAATGCAACCCGGGCCTTTCTTGACTGGAGTTCTGTTTCCTTTGGGAACCAGTCGGGGTGTTCACTCCTGAACCACCAACTGCCTGTTCATCCTCTCCTACCAGATGTCGTGTAAGTATCTCAAATTCAATATTCTCTTTCTCTCCAAACCCTCCCCTCTTCCTAACTAACCTATTTTGGTTGAGACCATTACCATCCTTCTAGTTATCCAGGTTAGAAACCTTCTAGTTATCCTGACTCTTCTTTCTTCTTTAGCCCCCTCACAGTCAATCAGTTTACCATTTGACCTCCACAATATATTTCACATCCATCCCCTTCTCTCCACTCATAAAGCCATGACCTTGCCTGTTTCAGACTCTCATGACCACCCTTCTACACTATTGTAATAGCTTCCTAATTGTTCTGACTCCACTCTCTATTCTATTTTTCATGTGTTATTCCTTAGCTCAAGAAGTTCAAGAGGCTCCATCTTGCCTTTATGTTAAAATACAGTCCTTCATATCTGACCCAAGGCTACCTTTCTAGACCTGTGGCACATTACTCTCATTCATTAATATTATACAGACATACTTTGTTTTGTTGTGTTTTGCTTTATTGCATTTTGCAGATATTGTGGTTTTCTTATCTCTTCATTCTCTTTTTTTTATCAACAAGTCAAAGTTTTGTGGCAACCCCACATCAAGCAAGTCTGTTGGCACCATTTTTTCCGACAGGGTATGCTTACATTGTGCCTCTGTGTCACATTTTGGCAATTCTTACAATATTTCAAATTTTGTCATTGTTATTATATCTGTTATGGTGATGTGTGATCATGGATCTTTGATGCTGCTATTGTAATTGTTTTGGGATGCCATGAACCAAGCCTATAGAAGATGGCAAACTTAATAGATGAATGCTGTATGTGTTCTTACTGCTCCACCCACCGTTTCTTATCTCTCTCCCTCAGTTGGCTTCCCTATTCCCTGAATCACAGCTACATTGAAATTAGGCCAGTTAATAGCCCTGCAGTGGCTTCTAAGCCAAATGACAGGAAGAATCAATTAATTTAGCAAACTTCATTGTTGTCATATTTTAAGAAATTGCCACAGCCACCCCAGCCTTTAGCAACCACCACCCTGATCAGTCAGCCGCCATCAATGTGAAGGCAAGACCTTGCACAAGCAAGATTACTTATTGCTGAAGATAATGGTTAGCATTTTTTTTTAACAATAAAGTATTTTAAATTGAGGTATGTACATTGTTTTTTAGATATAATACTATTGTACACTTAATAAACTACAATATCGTGTAAATGTAACTTTTATATGTACTAGGAAACCAAAAAATCTGTGTGACTTGCTTTATGGTGATACTCACTTTATTGTGGTGGTCTGCAACTGTACTCGCAATATCTCCTGTATATGGTCCAGCCAATCAGCCCTTCTAGCCAGTCCCTATCCATGACATTCCATCTCCTGCCTCTTTGGCCTTTGCACAAGCTATCACCCATGCCTGGAAGGCACTCTCTCCTCACCTCTGCCTCTTTGAGTCCCTGGCTTCCCTACAAACTCATGTAAAGTGTCACTATCTGCTATAGGAAATCTAGCCTGACAGCCCCACTTGTCAGTACCCTTCCCTGACAAATTACTTTGTATAAATTTTTCATGTAAATGCTGTTTTCCCCAGTAGAAGGAAAACTCCTTGAAAAACAGGGACTGTGTAGTTTTGGTCTTTGCTTCCCTAATGCCCATCATAGAGCCTAGCATACAGCAGACATTTAATACAAGATTGTGGAATTGAGTCCAGGACTCCAGTTTCTCTGAGAAGAAATAAATTCTCTCATGGCACAATCGTTAAGTTTCTCAATATATGAGTGAAAAATAAAGATCAGTGCTCTATAGCGTTTTCTGGTATTTATTATCTCATGGCTCTGCCTCATTCTGAAAGACTCGGAAATATTTCAGTTATTTGTCAGACGTGTTTCCTAGTTAGACATAAAAGTAATGTCAACCACTGGAACACATGTAAGAGTTTAGAATGGAAAATGAAGATGCCATCTGAAGAGGGACTGAGTCCTCTGTATCTGAACGCACAATTCACGGACTCTTGTGACCCTGGTACCCCCAGCTCAATGTGCTGCCACACATAGCCTCCCACTGAGACTCACGAAGTATTGAGTGGTTGGTCCCTACCTTCTGCCAGATGTCGTCCTTCCAGCTTCCAGGTGTGCCTTCAGAGGCTCTTACCTTCCTCTTGGCTTCTGTACAAGTAATGGACTAACTTCTCTGGAAAACCCGAGTGTGCCTAGCAAAGTGGGAGGAGAATATAATTAGACCAGCTGAAGAGTTTCTAGTCCAATCCTTACACCTCTTCAAGGAGAGATAACTAAAGGAAAACCAATACCATGAGAGGAAGAAATATCTTAAAGGATGTGGGGTATTTCTTTTTGTAAAAAAAAATTCTCTTGTACAAAATTATTGGACTGACATACAGATCCAGGTGTGAGACACCTCAAAGGTGACTAGTGCAATCTTATTTGAGGAACTTGCTATTTCCCGTGGCAATCCATTCTATTCTAGCTTGCTTTAACTGTTAGGATGTTTTTCTTCATGCTTCATGAAAAATATATCTCCCTAATTTTTCCCTTTAGGGCTAAATAGAACAAATTTAATACCTCATCGACATAATAGAAATTATATCCCTCTCTCCCCATCTCAGTCTTTGTAGATAGTGAGGATAATGAAGAATTGAGGATGGCATTGAAGTTGTGAATCTGGGAGACTGAAAGGCCATCTGGAATGGGATGGGTTGGGAGGAGGGATAAGAAAGGGAAAAGAAAAAGAATTTATTAAGCACCTATTACACATCAGACACTGTGCTAAATGCTTTATAAATATCTCATTTGATTATGGGAGAAATATGAGATCTGTTTTAGACAAGATAAGTTGGTAATTAATTCCATGGTCAACAGTAGAGAATGTATAAAGAGGAGAGAAGGGGATCTAGGACAAAACATTAGAGTATATTCACAGGAAGGAGGTATGAAGTGGAAGGTAATCAGGGGAAAGAGACTGAGAAGAAGTCAGACATGTCTGAGGAGAAGCAAGGGAGAGCAATATCATGAAAGCTCAGAGAGCAGAGAGTGGCTCGGAGGTGAGGATGATAATCAGTGTGAAGTACTGCAGAGAGGTTAAAAATGATGAACACTGAGAAAAGACCTTCATTAGATTTGGTAAATGATGTGTATGAATGCCATAAGAACTGATGCAAGGGATGGTTTCAGAGAAACCTGGGAAGATTAGTATGAAGTGATGCAAAACAAACTGAGCACAACCAGGACAATTTTTACAGTGATAACAATATTGATGTTTATTTAATATTTTATTTTTTTCCTCTATTACATGTAAAAACAATTTTTGACATTTGTTTAAAAAAATGTCTAGTTTCAAATTTTCTCCCTCCCCTCCTTCATCACTTGAGAAGGCAAGAAATTTGATATAGGCTAGCCATGTGCAATCATGCAAAATGAATTTCCCTATTAGTATGTACAGTGATAACAATATTGAAAAGATAAACAACTTTGAAAGACTTAAGCTCTTAGATCAATGACCAACTATGATTCCAGGGGACTGATGATAAAGAATGCTACCCATCTCCAAACAGAGGGGTTATTGATGCAGATGCAGAATAAGACATATGCTTTTGGATGTGTCTAACAGGGAATTTGTTTTGCTTGATAATGAATATTTGTTACAAAGGTTTTGTTTTTCTTTTTTTCCCAGTTCTGGTTAGGAGGAGATAGGAAGGAGAGAAAAGCAATAGTAAAATTAAATATAATATAAGAAGTATGATAGCAAAAGTAAAATTAATTTAAAAAAGAAAAAGCAGAGATCATCAGTAACTTTGGAGAAAGAAATTTTCGTTAAGTGATAAGGTCAGAAACCAGATTGCAACAGATTGATAAGTGTATGAGGAAAGAGGAAGATAAGGTATCAAATAAAGTTTTTTCTAGATATGACTTGAAGTCAGTTAATAAACATTTATTAATCACATAAGGCATTCATTCAAAGGATGTTTATTGAGTCTACTTGCATGTGAAAATTATATTAGATTAATATATAAATTCAGAAATTTTGAGGCCATATAGAGACTTGGAACAGGAGCTATATCTGCTTCTGCTCAGTTTGTAGGAGCCATCTAAAAAAATGAAAAGTTTTCTAAGTAGGCCTCAATGTGATGAAAACATGTTTAAAGACAGAGTAATTTAGGAATGAGGTGTTGAACTTACTAAAGTTCTGATGCCATATTTCATCTGTTACAGTTCTTCCCACTATTTAAGGACATTGGCTATAGCTAGATAAAGCTAACTCCTCTTGGTCAGGCCAGCCTTGTTTTCTGAAAAAGAAGTGTAATCTTCAGGGTCGCTATAGAGGCCACGGGTGTCTGTGCTCTCCTTATTCCACTAACTTGACTTAGGCCAACATACCTTCTTTAGATTTGCGATTAGGTTTAGATTAGATTTGTGAGCAAACCAAGAACTTCAGGATATTAATAAGGGGTCTCATTGTCTAAAGAAGGAATGTATGGTAAGTTGAGTACATTGTCAGGTTCTAAAATAAATTGCTAAAAAGTTTAATCCTTCACACTCAAAGGAAAATTCTTCAAAATTATCAGAGAAAGTTGACCTTCTTTAAAAAAAAAACAAATAAGCAAAAAAACCTTCCAAAACTACAAACAAGTTTGAAGGTTTGTTGAGGGCTTTTTTTTAGTACAAGAGGGAAGAGAAGGGAACCAGTAGCAAAAAGACCTGGGTTCAAACCCTGGCTTTGTTTAATTTAACTATGTTACTTTGGATGATTTACCACCTCCCAACCCTGTGCTCTCCTCCTCCAGTTTCCTGCACTGTGCTTTGCATACAGTGGGGGCCTAGTAAATATTTAATAAAGAATGAGTTCAACTGGACTTCCTTATGTGTAAAAAATGAGACAGTAAAGACTTGAGAGCAAACAGACTTAGCACTGAAATGATTATAGGTTAAAGTTGGAAGGAACATTAGCAGTCTTCTAGTTCAACCCTCTTACTTTATAGATGAAGAAACTGAAATCTGAAAATGGTAAGTGATTTTTTTCTGAAGTCACTTAGATGAGCCCTGGGATTTCTTTCTTTCTTTCTTTCTTGCTTTTTTTGGGGGAAAGGGGAGGCAATTGGGGCTAAGTGACTTAGCCAGGGTCACACAACTAATAAGTGTCAAGTGTTTGAGGCTGGATTTGAACTCAGGTCCTCCTGACTCCAGGGCTGATGCTCTATCCACTGTGCCACTAAATTGCCCTTATTCTTTTTGCCTTAAAGATTTTTTAAAAATCTTTGATGTCCCTTCCAACTCTACAAGAGGAAGGTAAGAATCCCTGAAGGCACATCTGGCAGGTGGAAGGAAGACATCTGGCAGAAGGTAGGGACCAACCACTCAATAGTTCTTGGGTATCAGTGGGTGTGTGTGTGTGTGTGGCAGCACACTGAGAGGGAGGTACCAGCATCATAAGAGTTCATGAATTGTGTGCTCAGACACAGAGGACTCAGTCACCTACATGCTCCCCTATACTTGCTGTTGGCTGTCTTTTCTTCAGGATTCTGCACAAGTAATGGACTAACTTCTAGAATTTTTTTTTGGCATGAATAATGCTGAAACAGACTCAAAAGATATTTTTAAAATATATCTCCACAATACTTAACCTGTGAAAAAAGAAGGGGTGATGATTTCTAAGCCACTTTTTGTTTTAAAAAGTTATTATTCTTTAAAGGAAGAAATCTTTTTTGAATCAAAACTGGAACTTAGAAAAAAGAGAAATATTTTATATAAATCTCTAGAAAACTTCATAGAATTTTAAAGGAGTAAAAGGATAGTTCCCCTAAATGTTTGTTACTGATGCTATAAATGCCCAGCACTCTCCCTTTTTGGCTACTTTGGTATCTGTGACTTTATAATTTGGGGAAAATTCTGTTGGAGGGTGAAAGTTATGCCCATGGCAGTTTACTTGAAATTTAATCTTAGAGAGTGACCCATGGCATTGAAAAACTGAGTGACTAGTTGAGTTTTTCACAGTTAATGACAGGTCAATATCCCTGACTTCCTCACTCCCAGGATGGCTTTCTATCCAATCCGCCAAAATCCTTCTGCTTGGTTCACTTGCCTTCAGCATTAACAAAAGTCTATCCTTTTTCTAAACCCGGCAGCACCATGAGTAAGATCCCTGGAGTTTCAGGAAGATTCAATGAGATTCAGGAAGACTTGAGTTCAAATTCTACCTCAAATACGAATTGTATGGCTCTGGGCAAACCACTTAACATCTCAGTCTTAATTTCTTCTTCTATGTAAAGGAAATAATAATAGCACCTTCCTCACAGAGTTGTGCTCAAATAAGATAACAAAAATAAAGCGATTTACAAAGCTTCAAGTGTTACATATAAATATTGACTATTCTTAACTCCCCACTGCTCTTAACTCTGCAGTTCTTGTCTAGTACATGTCATGGTAAGTCTTCCTAGTCAAGTTTTGGAGGGCATTTTTTGGAGACACCTTCCCTTACTCTGGTACTCCTACCTATTACTTCCACCCCCTCACCCTCTCCACCTCATACACTTGGGATTTCTTCTTGGGAAGAAGTGTTAAGGTACCTTACAGAAGTCTCCATTGTCCATTGAAATGATGACTTCGCATGCTGAATAAGGACCCCAAGATGTGTCATGAAGAATATGGATCTTTGATCCCCCTGTTCCTGACTTGGGCCAGTTCACTCCTCCCTAGGCAGCCTGGTACCTTCCTTCTCTTCCTGTCATTCTTGGGGACCCATCATATTGGTACTACAGTTAATGTGCTAGAGTTAATGGGTTTAGTCCTTTACCAGCTCAGAATTCCTGACCTCAAAAGATCCACTAAGCCTTAGCCTTCTCAGTAACTGGGAATAGAGGTATGTGCATCACCACTGTGCACTGCCCAGTCCCCAATGCTTTGTTTACATTATTTTTAAAAAAAATTTCAACATTCATTTTTAAAAATTTGATATCCAAATTCTCTTTCTTCCTGTAGCCCTTCTCCCACCCATTGAGAAGGCAAACAATATAATACCCATGTACATATTTCACAATACATGTGAAATCATGCAGACAGTATAAAATACTTGGGAATTTATGTTAGCCATGGTGTCAAAAAAAAGGCAAAAAATAAAGCAATTGACAAACAATATGCTTCAATTGGCATTCAGAATTCGTCAGTTCTCTCTCTGGAGATGCATAGCGTTTTTCATCATGAATCCTTTGGTCTTGTCTTGGATCCTTGATCAGAATAGCTAAGTCTTCCACAGTTGATTATTGTGACAATGTTGCTGTTACGATGTATGATGTTCTCCTGCTTCTTCTCTCTTTACTTTGAATCAGTTCGTATAAGTCCAGGTGTTTTTGAAACTGTCCTTTTTGTCATTTCTTATGGCACAATAGTCTTCCATCACAATCATATACCACTACTTGTTTAGCCATTCCCTGATTGATGGATATCCCTCAATTTCTTTGCCACCACAGAAAAGAGCTGCTATTAATATTTTTGTACATATATAAGTTCTTTTCTCTTTCTTTGACCTCTTTGGGAAACAGACTAGTAGTGGTATTGCTAGGTCAAAGGTATGCACAGTTTTATAGCCTTTGGGTGTAGTTCCAAATTGTTCTCCAGAATGGTTGGATCAGTTCACAACTCCACTAACAATGAATTAGTGTCCCTATTTTTCCATGCTCCTTTCAGCCCTTTTCTGTCATGTTAACCAATCTGACAGATGTGAGGTAGCTCAGAGTTGTTTTAATTTGCAGTTCTCTAAATATTAGTGATTTAGATAATTTTCCCCATATGACTATTGCTAACTTTGATTTCCTCTTTTGAGAACTGCCTGTTCATATCCTTTGATTATTTATCAATTGGGGAATGGCTCTTATGTTTGTAAATTTGGATCAGTTCCCTCTATATTTGAGAAATGAGGCCTTTATCAGAAAAACTTACTGTAAAATTTTCCCTCCAGTTTCCTGATTTCCTCCTAATTTTAGCTGTATTGGTTTTGTTTGTGGAAACCCTTTTTAATTTCATGTAATCAAAATTATCAAGTTTACCTCCCATGATATTCTCTTGTGTTGTCATAAATTCTTCCCTTTTCCATAGATCTGACAGGTAAATTTTTCCATGCTCCTCAGTTTGCTTATAATATTACCCTTAATGTTTAAATCATGTACGCACATTTTGACCTTATTTTGGTATATAGTTCCTACTTTATGTAAATTTATATTAAGCAAATTCAACTTTACAAAGATTTATAAAAGAAATTTACATTCCAAAAAAACCCATCCATATTAATTTTATTGTGTAGTAGTGTGCTCTTTGGTCCTGCCCCTTGTCTCAGTGCTCTGTGGCACTCCTCCCCCGCCCCCCCCCAAAAAAAGATAAAAGAAAAGTCTCCAAGTGAAGGCAGAAGAATAGACACTCAGATCACCACCCCTGCTGGCACGGGATTTGGGCTTGGCTTGAGATCTTTGGTGCTGGGAAGATAAGAGAGACCTTTGCCCCATTCCACCCACCCTTATCTGCCGCTGCATGTCTGTCTTCCTTACTGCCTGTTTGTTCCCAGACATGTGGTCTTGACTAAGTAAGTAAATATAAGCAGAACTGTCATTTTTATTATATTGATTTGACCTATCCATGAGCAATTAATTTTTCTCTAGTTGTTTAGATCTGTCTTTGTTTCTGTGAAAAATGTTGTAATTGTATTTATAGAGTTTCTGGGTATGGCTTGACAGATAGATTCCCAAGTATTTTATACTGTCTGCAGTAATTTAAATGGAACTTTTCTTTCTACTTCTTCCTGCTGGTTTCTTTTGTGGGTTTGTTTTATATCTTGCAACTTTTGCGACAGTTTTTAATTATTTCAACTAGTTTAGTTGTTTCTCTAGAGTTCTCAAAGTACATCATTATATCATCTACCAAGAATGATGGTTTTGTTTCTTCATTGCCTATTCTTATTCCATCAATTTCTTGTCTTATTGTTATAACTAGTATTTCTAGTACAATATTGAATAATGATGGTGATAATGGACATTTTGCTTTACCCCTTATCTTACTGAAGAGGCTTCTCATTTATCCTCATTTCAAAAAATGCTTGCTCATGTTTTTAGATGGATACTACTTAATCATTTTAAGAAAAACTTCATTTATTCCTATGCTTTCTAGTGTTATGAATAGGAATGTGTTGTATTTTTTCAAGAGTCTTTTCTGCATCTATTTATATAATCATGTGATTTTTGTTTTTATAATTGAAATGGTCAATTATGCTTATAGTTTTCCCAAAATTGAACCAGCCCTGCATTCCTCTTATAAATCTAGCCTGCTAATAGTATGTGATCCTTGTGACATATTACTGCAATCTCCTTGCTAGTATTTTATTTAAAATTTTTGCAGCAATCCTCATTAGGGAAATTGGTCTATCGTCATATTTGTGTCATAGTGCCCTGTTTACTTTGGAGGAGTGTTTGCTATTGTAAGGATTATAGTTTTGTGTAACAGATTTTGGTAGTGTAGTTTGTTTTGACAGATTCTTTAGCTTTACTGGGGAAGAGGAGCTTTATTTTTTTTTAAAAACTATTTATTTTTAGTTTTCAGTACTCACTTTTATAAGATTTTGAGTTCTCAATCTCCCCCCACTTCACCTCCCCCCTTTCCAAAATGGCATGAAATTTGATATAAGCTATACATGTACAATCATAGTAAGTATATTTCCACATTGGTCATATCGTGAAAGAATTAGAACAAAAGGGAAAAACTACAAGAAAGAAAAAATGAAAAAGAGACAATAACATGCTTTAATCTGCATTCAGACTCCATAGTTCTTCCTCTGGATGTTGATAACATTTTCCATCATGAGTCTTTTGGAAATGTCTTTGATCATTGCATTGCTGAAAAGGGCTAAGTCTATCAAAGTTGGTTATCACACAATGTTGCTGTTACTGTGTATAGTGTTCTCCTAATTCTGTTCGCTTTACTTGGCATCAGTTCATACAAGTCTTTCCAGGTTTTTCTGAAATTCACCTGCTCATCATTTCTTGTGGAGCAATACCATTCCATCACAATCATATACCACACCTTGTTAAACCATTCCCCAATTGATGGGCATCCCCTCAATTTCCAGTTCTTTGCCAGCACAAAAAGAACTGCAGTAAATATTTTTGTACATATATAGGTCCTTTTCCCTTTTTTATGATCTAAAGAGAAACTTTAAAAAAAGAAATAGGACCATTGTGTAGGGTAAGAAGAGTGAGGAGAGTGGAGAATTGAGAAAAGGAAAAACTTTTCTACTATTATTTTGCTACTGTTTTCTCTGACAAAAGGAAAGATCCTTGAATTTGAAAAGGTCTTAGGAAAAATGACCAAAGGGAATTTATACTTAAGTCAAACAGTAATAGTAAGAGAGTGCCTTGATGAGTTCATGTCACCAGGCTCAGATAATCTGCATCTTAAAGTACTTGAAAGAATTGGCAGAACAATCCCTGAGATTTAAAGTGCAAAAGTTGTACCGCAGGATCAATCAAGGGCAGTGACACATTTTCAAAAAGGGGAAGAGAATGAAGTCTGAAAACTCTAGTCCCAAGACTATTACTTAGAATTTTGGCCACATTCTAGACTATATTATTAAAGAGATGGCTAATGAACCTCTTGAAAAGGAAGTCATGATTCCAAAGATACAGTAGTATCACCATGCCAGATACATCTCCTTTTCTTCATTTTCCTTTGTTTTATATGTAGTTTACTTAGCTTTTAGAAAAGTATTTGCCAAAGCCTCACCTACTCATGGATAGGATGGATAAAATTAGGTTGATACAAAACTGGCTATTATTTGGTATTGCCTTGAAAGGAAGTCTCTAGCAGAATGCCTCAGAGACTCAAGACTTGGCCAGAGGTGGTTTAACATTATCCATCAAGGGCATAAATGGCATATTCTTGTTGACCTGAAAGTTTGGTTAAAAGAGGCAAACAGGCTAGGTGATATACAGAGATATATATATATACATACACATATATGTGTGTGTGTGTGTGTGTGTGTGTATATATTCATATTGTTTATTCCTTTAAAGCTAGCAGATACATGTACACAAAGTCAAAACTTTAATTCTGACTGACTAATAACAGAATGAGAAGCCTTAAATACATTTTAGAACAATCCCATCTCAGGATGTCTGTGTCACTCAAATTTATGATCTCCATATATGTTTAACCATAGTATGAGAAAGGAATTTTCTTAATTGAACAAGTTCTAAATGCAGTAAGATAAGAGAGTTGACAAAGCGTCAGTTGAAAATACAACCCCGGATATCTGTGTGTCCTTTACAGTTTACATGACATAACATAGTATATGTCCATAAAATATTGAGATAAGAAAATTCCCATTATTTGAGGTGGTGTCTGGTCAAGGCATCTTGTCTTTGGTAGTCATTAACAGAAGAATACTCTGGTCAGCTTCATCTGACCTTGTAGTGTTGACACAGGAAGGGGCATTTTGAGTTCACTCAGAGAACAAGGCATGTTTATTATGCCAGGGTATTACAAAGCATTATGGTAGATTAAGCTCAGAGTGGGCCACAGTGCCTCTCCTGATTGGCCAATTCAGGTTTTTGGCCTTTCTCAGGTCTTGGGGATTCAAAATGGTTTGGGGGAGAGGTCTACACTCTTAAGATTGACAAATGTGTCTAAGCTGGGAAGGTTAGATAATAGATATAATAGGATTTTAAAAGATCTTACTGTATTTGAATATTGAGTTAAATGTAATAAGCTGGAATTTAATATAGATAAATGTAAAATCTTTTAGTTGGTTTAAAAAAGTTAAAGACATGATAAGATTTCATAAAAGTCAGTGGTGTAATGCAGTAGACAAGAAAGCTAGTGCGATCTTAGTCTGCTTTCAGAAACATTTCCTGTCTAGGATTCTGGCCTGGTCAAACTACAAGTACAATATTGCTTTCTGCCTGGGTCCTGTATTCTTGTAAGAATTCTGATAAGCTGGAAAGTAACTAGAGAAGGGCAACCAGGGCGGTGAAGGGCCTTGAGTTCAAGTCATATAAGGATCAATTGAAATAAATAGGGATATTTAGGGAAGGGGATAAACATTTATATAGTGCCTTCTATATGCCAAGCACTGCGTTAAGTACTTTATTTATTTTGCTTTTTGGAGGGGGAAGGCAGGACAATTGGGGTTAAGTGACTTGCCCAAGGTCGCACAGCTATTAAGTGTTAAGTGTCTGAGGCTGGATTTGAACTCAGGTCCTCCTGACTCTAGTGTTGGTGCTGTATTCACTGTGCCACCTAGCTGCCCCACGTGCTAAGTACTTTAAAAATTGTTGTTGTTTGTCTTTTGTTCTTGAAGAGGACCATGACATCAGGATATAATTTGATCTTTATGATAACCCTACAAAATATGTGCTATTATTATCCCTGTTTTACAAGTAAGGAATGAGGCAAACTGACGTTAAGTGACTTGCCCAAGGTCACGCAGCTAGCAAATATCTGACGCCAGATTAGAACTGAGGTCTTCCTGACTCTAGACGCTGTGCTCTACCCAATGTACTGCCTTGCTGCCTTTGAGAAATGATGATGACGATGACGATGATAGCTAACTTTCACATGGTAGTTACTGTGCGTAAGCATTGTGCTAAGTAAGAGTTTTACAATTATTACCTAATTTGATCTTTACAACAAACCTGGGAGGTTGTTGTTCAGTCATTTTAGATGTGTTTGACTCTTTGTGACCCCATTTGGTGTTTTCTTGCCAGAGATGCTGGAGTTGTTTGCTATTTCCTTCTCCAGCTCATTTTACAGATGAGGAAACTGAGGCAAACAGATGGTCGAGTGACTTGCCTAGACCACACAGCTAAGGCCAGATTTGAATTTAGGAAGGCGTCTTCTGGACTTTAGGCCCGGCACTCTATCTCCTGTACCATCTAACTGGAGGCAGGTACTATTATCATTTCCATTTTATAGATCCTCATCTTTAAACTGAAGCAAAAAGAGGTTAAATGACTTTCCCAGGGTCACATAACTAATAAATATGTGAGGCCAGATTTGAATTCATGTCTTCCTGATTCCAGGCCCGAAGCTCTACCCACTGGGTCACTTACTTGCCAGTTTAGCCTGGAGAAGAGAAAATTTACATGATAACTATCTTCAAAGCTTTGAAAAGTTGTCAAGTATATACATATATATGTGTGTGTGTGTGTGTGTGTGTGTATACATATATATATATGTATACACACACATATTAAACAGCACAAGGTGAGCTGCAAGGAAGCAAAATCAGGTTTGATTTTAGGGGCCAAGAAGGCTGCATAGAAGCAGGAAATCTCCATGGCTCCCCCCATAACCACCTCAAATACCTATAAAATATGACACTAAACAAATTTTAGAGCTACAGAACTCACAGAGTGACAGAGAGAAACAAATCTCCTGCTGATAGCAGCCCAGTAGGCAGACAGGAAGTGTTCATTGCAGTGCTGGGAGCTGAGCCCAGGCCTATGTGAGCCTGCAGTTTTAGCCCCAGGGTGGCCCTGACCAGCAGTTGCAGTGGGCTTCGGGGAGAGTGGATCACCAGCAGCAGTGGTAGTTTCCAAAATTATTAACCCATAAATGCCAAAGAAAAAGTGAGAGGTCAGTGTTGAATTCTGTTGGAACTGGGGG
>CM053582.1:167970816-168025269 GCA_028627135.1 Pseudochirops cupreus | reverse complement strand
GATCAGACTGTTGACTCTTATTGCGAATTGACTGATAGTTCTCCAAAAAGATTGTACCGGTGACATTCGAGTATACCTCCTTCCCCACACTCTACCAATAATGGACTTTATATACTCTTTCTCTCTCTGTCTCTCTCTTTCTCTCTCACCCTTTCCCCATTCTCTTCTCTGTTTTTAATTTAATGTGAAAAGAGAGGACAAAATATTATTGATCTTTCTGAAGTATTTTAATTTGTTATAACATTTGATCATTTCCCCATTTTATTATTTATTTCCCCTCTTTGGTGAATTGTCTTTTTAAATCCGTTGACTATTTTTGTCCATTGGAGACTGGATGCTACCCTTATAGGCTTATATTGTATTACCTATAAAATGTGGAACCAAACATTTATCCATCATATTTATCGTGAATATTTTCTTTTTATCTTAGTTTTATTACTTCTTGTGATATGAAAGTTTTTAGTTTTTATATAATTGAACTTTATATAATTGAAGTATAATTGACCTTATCGCTGCTCATTTCTGATGCTTCAGTTGTAAAGATTTTATCTCCCTTTCCCGGTGGGAAAAAAGTATATCACTACATTTCTTGTAAACTTTTATAAAAATGTTGTTTAAATTCCCTTGGAATTTATTATGGTGTTGGAGGAGGAGCGACCAGACCAAATTATCACCATTGGAGTAATTTCCTAATTGAACAAAGGGTAGCAGCACTGGTTATAAATTTGCCCATGACCTAAACCCAGGGAGTCAGAAGCTGAACAGAGCCAAAGCCAGTGGACTGGGTCCTGAAAAGGACAGATGCCTTTTGGGGTTGGCCATAAGAAAATGTGGATATACGTGATGGATTTCAGGCCAGATAGTAGGGCATTCCTGATGCCATGAAGTATCAGGTTGGACTGAGATATCCAAGGAAACTAAATATAGCAAGAAATCTTTTTTTGAAGAGCAACTGAGCAATTCACAATGAAATGTGAGAGAGCCTATCCCTGGAAAGGTAATTTTGTTAGTGCCTACCATATGCTGCAGGCTTATATAACTTTACCCTTCCCTTTTAAATAAAATATCAATTTAAATCAGTTTGGAGTTTGGTTCACAAATGTGAACTAGAGGATGAGATTGGACCAGGAAAATAAGGACTGATCAGGGATTGAAGCCAAAATAGTGAAGGCAGTGAGAGAGGGGTCAAGCTGTTCCAGTTATGAAATTGGCAGGGACCCTGGGGAATGTTCTCAAGGTTTGCAAGACTTTGGCTGAGCTTTTGATGGAATGCATCAGGAAGTCCTCCAAAAGATAGTTTCTTGATGCTTTTGTCATTGCTAGGCAGATCAAAAAGGAAGCCAAATGTGCAATTGTTATGTAACTGATTTTGGCTCACCATCCATTGGGGGAGTTAAAATGTATACTGAAGCATGTGCTGGAATCTGATGGCTTTGGTAGAAGCTAGATGTTAGAGTGGAAGGAACATGGAGATTGTTGTCTGATGCCCTGACTTTAAGTCTTAGCTCTGATACTTACTAGCTGTGTGATCACCGGCAAGTTCCTTAACCTTTCTGAGGCCTCATTTTCCCTTTTTTAATTTTTTAAAATTTTGGTAATAACAATAAGACTTTGTGCTACCTGATTCACAGAGTTGTTGTGAAGTGATTGCTTTTTATAAACCATGAAGTTGTGTATCTCCATTTCTATTTCTGTGTCTACTCTATTTCAATAATCTCTATCTCTATATATTTCTCTATCTCTATCTCTGAGCTACTGCTCTGGTATCTCAGTGTAGTGTAGAGATGATGATGGGCTTTCAAAGGCAATGCTGGCATGGCATAAATTCTGACAGATTCTACCAGGGTAGAAAGACTTTAAATAGTCCTGGAGACAGAATGCATCTACCCTGTGAAGACTAGCTTAGCCAATTATGGAGAGGCTCATTTTAAGAATGTTAGCCAGAAGACAATGCATTCTTTGGTTGTAAATATCCATGAACCTGATAGAAAATATCCTAAGTGTCATTATTGTTGTTGATAGAAGCTCTGATAAGTAAGCATTAGGCATTGTGTAGCAAAGAATATGCTTCAATTCATCTCGGTAACTCATTACATCCCTCCATGTGGAACATTGCCCTCTCAAGGAATGCACTTAGCATCATTTTCTGACTCACTTGTAATTCAGGCTTGTATTATTGATTGTATTGGATTTATGAGCAATAATTCTATTTTTACATTTATATTTTACAATAATGTTATATATGAGAGAATCACAAATTAAAGGCTACCCTCTTTCACTATTACTACTACTATTTTAAATTAAATATAACTTGTAGTTATTTTGAACTTAGAGACCTAAATATAGTTTTTCTATACCCAACTTCCCCACAAGTGTTGATTAAATAACCCCTCCATGAGTATATCTTTACTTAGTTTTTTTTTTAGTTTAAGACTCTAATGAAGTGCTGTTATTGTTAAGATATTTTCCAAGATTTAAAACTACCATTCTAATGAGTCTCTTCTCCCACATCCATAAGAGACAATGAATTTTGTAGACCCTTCCTGATCTTGGCACCCTTTCTTTAAAATCAATTTTAAAATACCCTTCTTTTCCTGCTTACATGCCAAGTAGTATTCTGGGTACAAAAAAGATTTAAATTGCATCATATCAGTATGGCCTAGAATTCTCTCTTGGTAGAATAAAATATCCTGTTCTTTCATATCAATTTTGTCTGAAGCAGCACCTTCCTATAGAGGAGGAAAAAGAAAAGAAAAGAAAACATTCCAGATGTTATTATGATGGGCCATAGAGAGCCTGAGTAAGGAAAGTCTTTGCACAAATGCCACCCTGGTACACCGGAGACTTCTGCTAGAATATGGGATGAAAGTCTCCATCCACGTGAGTGACATCCATGATGTCATGTAACTCCATCCTCTGTGCATTCCTACACTTTATTACACTTCTGGGACGTTCCTTGTCTCTCCTCTCCTACCTAGATGAGACTTCATCTGCTGCCAGCCAGCCAGCACTCCAGGAGGGCAATAGTCCCTTCAGATTATGCTCCTCCATCAGTAGAGGCTGGAAGGTGATCCAAGTAGCCCCCACTGCTCCCTAGCCCCAACCCCACACAGTTTTAATGGCCTAGTGCTGCTCACCATCCAGTCATCCAGTCACCTGTGGTCATGCCACTGCCATGTTACTAAGTGACCAGGTGAGGTGAACTCTGAGAGATTCAGTAACATTTCTTAATGTTTAACACATTAGAATCTCTAGTTTCTTTTATGGCTCAGTTCAAATGTCACCTTCTTTGCTTATCCCCTCAGTTACAAGTATCTCTTTCCCAATTCTATACTTTTCATCTATTTTTTACATACTTATGCTGTATATAGGCACATATGTTTACATAGAGGGCAAACATTATTTCACTTTTGGTTTTGTGTCTCCAGTGATTAGTATTGTCTAGTACATAGTTGGTGTATAAAAAATGCTCATAGGTTGATTGATATTTGGAGCACACAATGGCTGTGTCAATAGTGGAGAATGAATTAACTGTATGGACATTCATTCTTGAAAGGGTCATGGTTTGTACTTATGAATTTCCTGAGTGAGAAAGGCATGTCTCCTTTATGGATGTGGGTACTATCTACCATTGATGTCAAGCCAATGTTTGAGGTCTGTCCAGGAATGACACATCGCTGGTGGCTTTGTAAGCTGACCTAGAGTTGTGTTGCTAGTTGCCCTGGCAGTGGTGCAATGACAAAACCTCTAGATGGGTAGTTGGGAGACCTGGGTTCAAATTCTGTTGTCTACCTTGGGAAAGTCATTTCAGTCCATTCTTGGCCTCAGTTTCTTCCTTTGTAAAATAAACTTAGGGATGGAGGGTGCCAGATTAGATGACCTCTAGGGTCTCTTCCAGCTCTAGAGATCCTGTTCCATGATATATAAGCTGGCTAATTTTCTGGATGGTGTGGATTTTGCAACAAGTGCTGGGCCTAGACCTGTGCTGTGATCCCAGCACATAGCTGATGCTGCATTGATTTAGGCAGGTGTGGACAATCCTCTGTTCTTATTGTTCTCTGCCTTTATTCTTCCTCCTCTGGAGACTGGATCTGGACTTTGAGACAAGTTATTTATTTCTAAGGTTTTCCTAGAAATGAAACTAAGAACAAACAGGCTCATTCTTACCTTAAAATGAAGTTTTTTGTCCTTGCAGGACAGTGTATAAGTCTTTTTCTCAGTCTTCACAGAGATGGCTGCAGCTAACCCTTTGGGGTTGTTCTCTTGATAATATTGTATTATAAATTGAGTCCGAGGTGCATTGGCTGAGGATAAACATTTATAAATTAGAGTTCTATTCAGAAGAATCTTTTGCAACTTTTTAGCTATTAAGAATAGTCACAGAGAGAGTCACAGAAGGAACTATTAAAATACTGATTTTTGTGTGACTTGTTGAAATCAATAAGCTGACTTTGAGATTTGGGATAAATCCTGGAAACAACAGTCTAGAAAGCTTAACATCTATCCCCAACAAAATTCTCTAATGGATTAGAAGGCCTTTTTAGATCTAGGAACCCTTAGGGATCCACTTAGAAATCATTCTCAATTATAATGATTTATTTGTTTTTTGCTGAAGTTACCAGAGGAACTGGCCTTGTGAGGTCATTGAGATAGGGAATTCCTGGCTGACGGGTGGGTGATCTTGGTGATATCAATGAAAGTTGGAACTTTCTTTGAAACTTATAGTCTTAAGGAGTTGCCTAGAGCATTGAGAGGTTAAGTGACTTTCCCAGGGTCACACAGCTTCTTTTTTAGTAGGATTGGGACATGAATCCAAGATCTTCCTCGCTGCATGGTCAGCCGCTCTCCACTGGGTCATACTGCTTCTTTTTGCTAGAGTTTTAAGATGAATATGCCAGAAGAATTTTGTATGTGTGCATGTATGTATACACACATTTATATACATATCCATGTGCTGAAATATATACATACGTATGTGTTTACATATGTGTGTGTATGTATATATGTATGTATATACATTTTTGTATATTGTGTATATATGTATACGTACAATACATGTATATATATTTATACGTCAAACGTACATCATTTGACAAGTCTCTCTATATTTTTGTAGATAAGATTAAGGTGGGTTGAATGGTGGCACATCTAGTTAGCTTTGTAATTGGTTAAATCATTGTACTCTAAAAGTGTTGATTAATAGATCAGCCAGTGTTCAACCAAGGACACAGGTCTAGTAGTGTGCCCTATCTTTGGCCCATGGTAAGTCAATAACTTAACATATTTTTATGTTAAATCTATGAATCAGTGACTTTGATAAAGGCATAATAATCATGTCCAAAGATGACTCAAAATTTGGAGAGATAGTTATTATCTTGAATGACAGAAGTAAGATATAAAAAAGTTTCAATAAGTTGGAACAATAGACCAAAATCAACAGGGCTAAAAGTAAAGTCTCACATTTAGGTTAAAAAATGCAATGATACAAATATAGAATGGGGGAGAACAGGCCTATAGTTCTTGTAAAAAAAGACTAAAGGTTTCAGTTGACTGGAAGTTTAATATGAAGACTGTCAAAGAAGTCAATGCAATTTTAGGCCACTTTTAATAGAATCACTGTGTATAGATTAAGGTAGGTATGGTAATAAATCCCCCTTTCATTTTGTTTGAATCATATCTAGAATACTGTGTTGAACTCTGGACAAAGCTTTTAGGAAGGACATTAAAAAGCTAAAATTCTTCTAGAGGAATATTGATGGGGTCTGGAATGCTTTTGTCTGTAACCTCAGTTTGTAAAATCATATTTTTGTATTCAGGTACCTGTGTTTGTGATATCAGCCTGTGAAGCCAAGTTGTAAAATCACACTTCCCCCAGCCTAAAAGTCTTTTCCCTGAGCCAGCAGTCTGCCTAGCTACAGTTCATTAATTGTTTAGCCATACCTATGAATACATCACCCAAGCATTCAAACAAACCCTTTAGTTTAGAGAAATGCATAGTCCCTTTGTTCTAAGTGGCCAGCTGCACCCAAAATCCTTGAATACCCTATCAGAGAGAGAATTCCCTCCCAACTTGGCATCTCCTGAACAATCAAGCCTATCCTCCCAGACCTTGAGGAGTAACAGACTAGATATATCTCAGTCCGCCCTGACCACAGGTGACCTAGTGACGTATGAAGGCAAAAATCACACCTCCTGGTAGGCTCCCCCCTCCCCCATGGGCTATCTCCCAGTGAATTATGGGCAATATGTCTGTGTAGTTGCCACAAAAAGTGAATGTCCCTTTAAGTGCTGACCACTCCTAAACTCCTCCCTAATCCCTCCCTTACTCACCTAGTTAGCATAATTAACCTCTGATTGACAGCTTTATGGCTTTATAATATGTCTTATACTCCTGTAAGCTCACAAGTCCCCCTACCTCTCCTGCTGGCTGCAAAGTCAGCATAACAATAAATTTTTATAACTCTGCCAAAAGATTGCTTGAGTCCGGTAATTCATTTCAGACTAGAACACTCAAAGGATTTCCTAAGAAATCCAAGAGAAACACCCTCACCCTCATCAGTATCACCTGGATGGTGGGGGTGGGGGTGTCTGGAGACCAGGACATTTGAGAATGTTTGAAGGAACAAGGTTCATTTAACCAGGAGAAGAGGACAGGAAGGAGCAGGTCACAGCAGTGATTTTCAAATGTCCAAAGTGCTTGTCATGTGGAAAAAGAATTAGGCCTGTTCTGTTAGGCACTTAGGAGGAGAAACTGGAACACTGTTCTAGGGAGTCAGATTTTGATGAAGCATGAGGTAGAGTTTGCCAATAATTAGAGCTGTTTGGAAATGGAAATGAATTGCCTTGTGAGGGAGTGCATTATTAGAGATTCAAGTAGAGGTTGGATGACCATCACTAAGGAATATCTGTAGAAAGACTTTCTGTATTAGGTAGAAGGCTGCAAATTAGACTAGATAAATATTAAGATTGCTTCCAATTTTAATATACTTTGACTTAATTGATTTAATTATTGCAACTTGGCAATGGGAGTCCATAGCAACAATATGCTGTGGATCAGATTACAGTGTTTATTCTCTACAGCAGGTAAGGATTGATCTATATGTGCCAGCTCAGGAATCTCAAATGAAGGCCCTTGCAGTGTGGTCAGGAATCCAAACTCACATCAACAACCAGAGAAATAGATGCCCTTTGGAGTCTTTTGTTAGAGAAGTTGAGCTGGACCTATTCCTCTCTCTTCTTTTTTAGGTTTGAGGCTAGCAAGGCCTGGGGAGGTAAATGACACCATGGAATAGAGGGGAAAGGGCAGTAGTGGCATGATGGAGAGATCACTTATCTAAGAATCAGGATAGATACCTAGTTTTAAGTCCCACTTAACTTTGACCTTGGGCAATCACTCACTCTTTTTGGCTCTTGTGACTCTGTTTGTCAAGGAAGTCTTTTCTTCCTCCAGAAAGTGAGAAAAACCTCTCTAAGGTCTTTTCCAGTCCTATAATTCTCAAATTTCTGTAATGGTGGTTCAAAAAACAAACAGTCAGACAAAAAACCCCAAACATACCTTTAATCTCTGAATCAGACATCTCCTCAAATACAGCCATTTTCTCTCCTTTGACTATTACGAGGACTCTGCCGTTTACATTTTTCAAGATGGCACAACGCTTCTCAAGCTTGCTGAATTCCTGTTTAACTGTGTTAAACAAACATGCATTAAGTACGTACTTAGAAGTGGGAGATTTTCATATCTATTAGCAAACCTTTCTTAAATCTCAGTTCTCCAGAGTGATTAATGGTAATTTCCTGACATAGACAAATCTTTGGTAAAGTGGATTTTCACTTTTAACAAGAGAATGACATATGTAGAGAAAGGTGCATTCTTTAAGGAATATGAATGCCTCGGCAACACAAAGGAGAAAATACGAAGCTTCTTTCTATCTATAGACTGTAAGTTCCTTGAAGGCAGGGGCTGTTTAAAATTTTTCTCGAAGTCTTTTGCACCGATGCTATTTATTAAAGACTGGTTGAATTGAATTAAATTAAGACTGTAAGGAGCTAATCAGGGAAATTTCTTGATGAGCTTACTGAGAGGTGACCCTTTATTTGGGGCTTTGATTACCTCTTCCTATGAAAGGTATGGATACACCCATACGCTCATTCATAACTCATAGATGGCAAGTGATCAATGATTAGGAATAAATTGGCCACTTCAGACTATTGTGGGTTATAGCCATCGCTCTACAATGGGTCTATAAAAGGAGTTCTCATTGCAAAGTTTGACTTTTGAATCATTTTCCTTTGTGGAGAGGTTCAGAGAGAACTGAGTGTATTTCAGTTCTGAGAACCAACTTTGGTCCCAGTGGGAGTGCTTGCATTCTGGTAAAGCTTCTCAGGACTGATTTATTGAATCCCGTCTCCCCAGCTTCAAAGGTGACAGCCTCTTGGCTAAATAATTATAGGAAATGGCAGCAGGCAGGACAATGTTGACCTAGTGGCAGTTACTGAGCACAAAACTAGAGAGTCAGTGGGAGAGAACATCACAGTTGCATATGTTTTCAACAAGGTAGTCCCAGGAGACAGGGACTAACTACCTGGCCAAATGGAGTATATTACTAAACCATAGCCTTCTAGAGAGAGAAGGGTGAGTTCCTAGGCAGTGCAAGCCTGGTCAGAAGATAAGGATTATGCCTGTAGTCCTCTACCTAGAAAGGCCTGAGCCATGGGGCTGAGACATAATTTGGGAGAGCAAATGATTGTTTTCAGTTACTATGAATTATTAGGACAGTGCAGGTCCAGTGGGAAGAAGACTGCTTTTCTAGAAATTCCAAGTTTGTTTTACAACTGGAGGAAGTCCAGCTTTATTTTGTCATAAACTTGGAGGACTGTATTTATTACTGAAGTAGAAAGTGGGACTCACTGGAATGTTGGGGAGTTGTCTCTCTCTAACAACTTCAAGTTTGTTTTTCTTCCAAGAAAAGTGTAAGGCACAGGCAGTACTATGAATCTGGGGGACTATACATCCCTGAGAGGATGGTGGGTCTCACTGGACCCACCATGGGTGGGCTACCATGAATCCTTTATATATTTATTTATAATGCTTATATGGGAACCAGAGACCTTTTACCTAGATCTTTAGAAAGTAGACACAAAATATTTTCTGAACTTTATTTTGAGGTTTTTAGAGGAACCTCTGTGTAAAGGCAAAACAAACTAAAGGGAGAGTGATTTTGGGGACTGTGTAAGCAAGAAATTTTTGGGATTTTGATCATGAATTACATTATGAAAAAAATACTTAACACTGAGAAACTATTGGCATTTAATAGCGTCAAGGGACTAGTGGAGGAACCAGGGCTAAACAAAGACGCGATCATTCCCTCCTCCCACAGGGGCTATCTGCTATGTGTTTGCCTCTCTCATAGGACTTTGCTGGCTAAAGAACCAAGCAGAAATAAGGTTTCTTTTCTCTAAATAATTTTCCCTGAAAGAAACCTCCCTGCCTTCCTGTCCCTACCTTCCTTATTTAGGAATAGTCTGCTGTCCTTTCTTTAGGCAGTTCTCCCTGTCACCCTATGTTGGCTCCAAAGACCAGTCTCCAAATCCTCTACCCCATTTTCCTGTGTACTCCTGAGAACCATGACTTTCTGCTTGGATGAAACACAACTTAAAAGTATGCCTTCACCTCACGTAAGGTAGATTCTGAGAGCCAGTGTTTCCACAGCAATGGTGAACACTTTGCCACCTTTTCCTCTCTCTCTCTCCTTGTCTCTGCCTCTTGTCATCCCTGTCTTCTTTCAAGACCCTGCTGAAAGACTACTCTCTGCCACAAGAATTCCCTAGTCTCTCTCAATGTTAAAGTCTTCCCTCTGTGAATATCTCTAGTTTATCATATGTATGTATATGTGTGTGTGTGTGTGTGTGTGTGTGTGTAATCTTGATTGTACATAATTATTTACAATTGGATTGTGAACTCCTTAAGGATAGATACTATTTTTCTTCTTCTTAATTTATATGTGTCCCTGGTGCTTGGCACAGGGCCTGGCACATAGCAAGCACTTAGTTTTTGTGGACCACTTCTTATCTTTTGCATCAGTGGTCCCAATGGGAGTGACACTGAATGCTCGGGGTCCACACCCTTTTCAGGGAAGGAATCCAGCTTCCCAAACCAGATCTGCTCCAAGTGGAGACAATATCTTTCAGTTCTAAGTATGTTGGCAAAGACGTGAGACTGTGCTGCCAAGCAACTCCCCCAGTTTAGACAGAATAGTAGAAAAAAAATCGTCCTTTACCTGTCTCTTCAGCTAAGGGAAAAAAAAGAGAGAACATTCTGTTAAATTCTTGGAACAAAAGAAGCACATTTTCATTTTTTAGCTCTTTCCTTCTTTCACCCTCCCCCTCTTCCCTCTTTCCCCACCATTTTCCATAGCTTCTATAGCTGGATACTGTCTCGTTTAGGAAATCTTCTCCAGAGAACTAAAAGGGTCCCACTTAGGTCCGACATATTAGGAAACCAGAATGTGAAATTTTCATCAGGTTTTGTAAATTCCAGCTTTCAGGCTTAACACAGATCAGAGAAACTGTCTTTAGATATTTAATTGATTTTATTCCTTAAATGGAGGTGAAGGGAAGGAGGCAGGGATAGGGAATGAAAACCTATCCATAGAAGCTTAAATGGAAATGGATTTTCTGAGTCTGGGGTAATCAAAATGATAGCTTACCAAAGTGTTTTATAAACAGGTAGCTTTCATTTAACAGAAAGTCACTTAAGAGAATTCTAGACCAAAAACTTCATTGTATGTCACAAGTTTCCCAAGAAATAGCACCTCTCACAATTTTTGGAATTTGAATGTTGCATAATAATGTGGGTCTACCACTTTGTTATTTCTTGCTGCAAGTCAGGACAAATTCTAGGTCTTAAAATAAGTATTTTATTTAACTTCTAGGCCCAGATTTTTTCAAGTAGAATATATCTTCTGTATTACAATGGGAATCCCTGGTAAAATAAGACTACTCTGCATGAGATGATGATAGGAAAGACACTGGACCTATAATTTCATTGGTTTTGGGAGCTCCCAGGTAAGGAAATACCATTCACCAGTGAAGGTCCAAACCCTTTCTACAAATTGTTTCCTAGAACACTGATAAAATGTATGTGTCAGAGTCAGAACTTGAACTCAGATCTTTCTGACTCCAAAGCCAGATCTCTATCTGCTATCCATCATGCTGCCTTTATGGTGACAATGAAGATGATGCTGATGACTATGAACATGCTGGTGATTCACTTCACATAGCTCCGAAGGTTTATAGATTACTTTTTTTCACAGCAAGCCTGTGAGAAGAGTGGTACAAGAAAGATGGCATGTGTAAAGTGGAGGGAGTGTTGGATTTAGGAAGATCTGGGTTCAGGTTCTGTCTTGGGCACTTACTAGCTGTGTGACACTAGGTACATCACTTAATCTTTCTGAGTTTCAATTTCCTAATCTGTAAAAAGGGGAAGTTGGACTTGATCACTTCTTAGGTCCCAAACTGGTTAGCCCAAGATCTCAAACATTAAAGATACTTACAACATGCATTCTTACTTATCTAAGTTATTTACTTACAGCTGTGGGTCTGTTCTGTTATTATTTAGCTTTATATAGATGTGTAGGAATACTTACCTATTAAATAAAGGGTGTCGTCTCTAAGATCCAGGTCCACAACATTAATAGAATTAAGATCGAGATCAAAGTTCATTTCTGTAGCACAAGTAGCTTCTGGGAAGTCAGCTGAAGTTGCCATCTTAATACCTAATGGAAACAGAGACTAAATGTTGACGGATAAATAAGGTTCCTTTGAAAGCTTGTGTTGTCTCCTAATTCTCCCCCCTCCCTGTGTTTTTAGAATACTTTGTTTAGACTGCCTCTTTTCCCCTCATCACATTCTCCCTTGAATCACATTTATTTCTGTAGATGTCTTATTTCCCTCAGATAGTAAGTTCCTTGAGGGCAGAGACTATAAAATTTTTCCTTTCTTCTCTTTTTAAATTTTATTATTATTATTTTTTTACTTAGGCAGTCATAGAGTGTTTGTAGTGGGGATAGACCAAGTCAGAGGTTGTGCTGGGACTGGATGTTGTTATCACGTTTCAGATTATCTATGATCCCCATTTCGGGTTTTCTTTGCAGAGATGCTGGAGTGGTTTGCTGTTTCCTTCTCCAGATAATTTTATAGATGAGGAAATTGAGGCAAACAGAGTTAAGTGACTTTCCCAGGGTCACACAGCTCGTAAGTGTTTGAGGTCAGATTTGAACTCAGGAAGATGAGTCTTCCTAACTCCAGACCCTGCACTCTATCTGTAGAGCCATCGAGCTGCCCTTGCTTCTGCATATTGTGTTCCTAATCTATTCCATGGATTAACTTCTTTGTTTTTTTTAAACCATTATCAAATAATTTTAATTATCACTGCTTTGTAGTATAATTACAAATCTGGTCCTAAAAGACTCTCTTCCTTCCCACTTTACTTTTTTTTTTTTCATTATTAGCCCTGAGCTTCTTTTGTTCTCAACGTGAATATTTTCCTAACTCTACAAAATATCACTTTGATGGTATGATTGGTATGGCACTGAGTAAGAAAATTAATTAACATTGTCATTTTTATTATACTTGTTTAAGCTGCTCATGATAGTATTTTTCCAGTTATGTAGGTCTGTCTTTATTTCTGCTAAGAGTGATTTATGTTTGCTTTCATATAGTTAGTTCCTGCATATCTCTTGGTAATAACAACAATAATAATCACTAGCATTTATGTAGAGCTTACTGTGCAATGGACATTGTGCTTTGTCATTATTATCTCATCTGATCATTGCAACAACTCTGGGAGGTAGGTGTTATCGTTATCCCCATTTTAAAGATGAGGAAACTGAGTTAGAGATTAAGTGACTTGCCCAGGGTCACACAGCTAGTAAGTGTCTAAGGCCAGATTTGAATTCAAGACTTATTGATTTCAGGTCAACCACTTGATCCACTGTACCACTGTTAAATATTTTATGCATTTTGTAATTATTTTGAATTACATTTCTCTTTGTAGGTGTTCTTTGGGTTTTGTTGGTAATAATTGGGAATACTGATAATTTATGTGGATTTATTTTATATCCTACCACTCTGCTGAATTTATTGTTTTATTAATGGTTTGGTTATGTTTGTAGGGTTTTCTAAGTAAACCGTCATATCATCCATAAAAAAACAGTAATTTTTTTCTTCTTTTCCCTATTCTTATTTGGTCAATTTTTCTTTCTTGCCTTATTGTTATAATGAGCACTTCTGTTTCTGTGGACAATTAGGTGGCACAATGGAAAGAGTGGTAGTCCTAGAGTCAGGAAGATCTGAGTTCAAATCCTGCCTCAGAATCTTATTAGGTATGTGATCCTACATAAGCCATTTAACTACTGCCTGCCTCAATTTCCTCATATATAAAATAGGGATAATAATAGTACCTTTCTCTTAGTGTTATTGTGAAGATAAAATGATAAAGATGAAAACCTTGAAGTGCTATATAAATACTACCCATTAGTTATTTTTAGGACTATGTTAAATAGTATTGAGGATAACTAATATCCTTATTTTACTCTTGTTCTTGTTACATGTAATAATTTGTTCTTGGTTTTAGGTAGATAGTATTTATCATATTAAAGAAAGGACCATTTATTTCTATGTTTTCTGGAGTTTCAACAGAAATGGGTACTGACTATATTTCATCAAAAGATTTTTCAGTATCAGTGGAGAAAATCATGTGGTTTCTATTGTTTATATTATTAACATGATTTATTATATTTATACTCTTCTCTATGTCAAACCATCCCCACATTCCTAGTATAAATCCAATCTGGTCACAGTGTATAATATTTCTAATATGTTATTGCAGCTGTCTTGCTAATATTTTAGTTAAAATTTTTGCATCAATGTTTATTTGGTATATCGATCTATAGGTTTCTTTCTCTATTTTGTCTTTTCCTATTTTTGGTATCAAGAACATATTTGTATCATAGAAAGAGATTGGATAGGTGCCTTCTTTCTCCTTTATTGCAAACACTTTATATAATATTAGAATTGATTATTCTTTGAATGTTTAATAGAATTCACTTATAAATACATCTGGACATAAAGCTTTATTCTTTGGTAGTTCCTTTATGAATTGCTGCATTTCTTTTTCTGATTTCAGATTATTTAAATAATGTATTTTTCTTTTTGCAAATGTGGGCATTTTATATTTTATAAATATTCATTAATTTCCTCTAACCTATTAGTTTTGTTAGCATATCAGTGGACAAACAATTTCTGATAGCTTCCTTTGTTTTCTCTTCAATTTTGAATTCTCCTTTTTCATTTTTGATATGAACAATTTGGTGTTCTTCTCTCTTCTTGAAAAGCAGCTTACATATTTACTAAAAAAACTCAACAAACCACTAGCTCCTACTTTGTTTATTCAATGTTTTTATTTCAATTTTATTAATCTCTTCTTTAAATTTCATAATGTATATTTTGTTGCTTAGTTTTCAAGTAATAATTCAGTTTTTTTTAGTTGTGTAAACAGTTTTTTTTTAGTTGTGTAAACAGTTCATTGATATTAAGTGTTTTCTCTTTTATTGATGAAAATGATATGGATTTTCCTCTAAGAACTGTTTTAGTTGCATCTCATAAGGTTTGTTGTATTTATTCATTATTGTCAGTTTTTGAGATGAAGGTGTCTGTTATTTCTATAATTTGTATTTTGACCTCCACTTCTAGTTCCTTAGAATTATGTTATTTAGACTCAAGTCACTTTAAAATTTGTTCTTCAAGGGCTCTTTATTGATACAATTTTATCAACAATCAATGTTCGGCATTTGTTTTTCACCAAGATAGTTATATGTATGTTTGTGTATGTATCTGTATGGGTGTTTATAATTTTCTTCAATCTTTTTTTTGATTCAGATGATAATGAGATTTATGGGCTACCTGCTCTACCACCTTCCTCCACGATTAAACATTCTTCATCTTATTTATCTCTATTGTGTGATAATGAGCTCCCATATCATCCTCCACCTTTCATCCCTATTGTAGTCCCATATTCTTCCTAGTTTTGACTTTTCCTGATGTCATCAAAGCATAATGAAACCACCCATAAGCTCTCTGTTATATTTACCTTTTTCTAAGACCCTTAAAGATATTAAGGTTCTGAGGTGGTTTGTTTCTTATATATAAACACACAGACAAATCATTCCCAATGTATAACCTTCCAATTAAATTAATGTTTGTGTCTTTATATGTTTCTCTTGGTTCCTGTGTTGCCTTTAGTTTGTTCATTTCAGAAGGTGCATTGTATAGTTTGGGGATGGTGGTGGTGAAGGTCAGCACCCACACTCCTGAATGGTGTGGTTATGCGCTGACTGGTCTTTAGTAGGATCCCTTCTTTAAGAGATTCCAGGGCAACCTCAGCTCTTGACTTTGCCTAGGGCTCCCAGTTATAATGTTCAGAGCTTCTGCCCTATAATTGGGCTTTGGGGACACCTCCTCACTTCTCTTCCTTCCTGACTTCCCTCTCCCCTTATACCAAGTGGATTCCACCACAAGAATAATCGGGCATGTGCAATACCAATATGGTCTCATCCTCCAATAACTGAGTGGGGTCATTTTTACTGTAGTTATTAAATCACAGGGATGAATTACTAATAATTAGGTTATTAATGAGGTATGAAGAAAGCAATTTGGAAGCATCAAGTCTACAAAAAGCTGGGTGTATGATACAATGGAAAGCAACAGAAGGAACATAGGGTCAGAAAAGCCAACAATACTGAGGCCATTGTTGTTACCTATAGGTAGATGTTGTCCCATGTCTACCCTTATCCATACCAGACTATGTTGCCAGGTGCTGTGGTATTTGACTCTGCACTGGTACAACTTTTGATCAAGGCTGGGTAAAGCCTGGTCACAATCACTAGCAATGGCAACAACATGTTCTTGGCTTATCTTGTATGAGCTATACTATTTAAAAGGGGAAGCGGAGGAAAGGGGGAATGGTAGTGGCTGATCTATAGACATGGATGTAGTAGGGAGCCTGCCTGTGGTTGGACCCCTTATGATCTTATTTATAATCTATTATGCCTCTATGTTTACTTCATTTTGGAGATGAAAAAAGAATTGCCAACTGTGAAGTCCCCAAATCTTTCCTTGTTCAGATCTCTCCTCATCTGCTCTAATGGGCTTTTGAGATTGCTATTGATCAAAGCAAAGGACTGGATGAGGAGCATTCATGTCTCCTACTCATTGCTATGCCATTTTCTTTAAGTTATACTTTTTCCAATCTTCTAGATAATTTTATTTCTTTAGGTTCATATGAAGTAGGAAAAACTCCTCCTGTACCTTGTATTCTATGTTTCTACCAACCCATATTGGGTTCAGAGCAGAATATTGGCATATGCTGTGTCCCTTTCCAAAGGAAATGTGCAACCAATGCCTCCTGGTTAATTCCCAGAAGAGAAAATCTTTTTAGTCTTCTCTTATTATCATGTTAATGTGGCTCTGTTTATCTAATTATGGGCTAATGAGTACCCTCTTTTGTTGTGTAACCCAGGGGAGTAACTTTCCTGGCATGGATTTCTGGTTGGAAAGGAGGGAAGGGTGGTGCTGTGGTCTAATGGTGGGGGAGACATTTTTTCAGTAGGCAGGACCTTGTGTTGATGGGTGTATTGAACACTATGCTTCTGTGTTTGTTTGCTTCTGTGTGCTGTTGTTCAGTTGTTTCAATTGTGTCTCTTTGTGACCCCATTTGGGTTTTTTTTTTTTTTTTGCTTTTTGGAGGTGGGAAGGCAGGGCAATTGGGGTTAAGTGATTTGCCCAAGGTCACATGGATAGTAAGTATTAAGTGTATGAGGCTGAATTTGAACTCAGGTCATCCTGACTCCAGGACTGGTGCTGTATTCACTGCACCACCTAGCCACTCCCATTTGGGGTTTTCTTGGCAAAGATACTGCTGTGGTTTGCCATTTCCTTCTCCATCTCATTTGACAAGCGAGGAACTGAGGCAAATAGGGTTAAGTGACTTACTCAGAATCATACAAATAGTAAGTGTCTGAGACTGGATTTGAACTCAGGAAGATGGCATCTTCAGGCCCCGTGCTCTCTCTACAGTGCCACCAACCTGCCTCAGGCAGGGCCTTGTATTGGTAAATCAAAATCAGACTGTGTAGGTATTTCTTAAGCTTCATAGATTCTTGCATCCAGGGCTTGCCCTGATCAAAGTGTGAACTTGTACATAACATGTAAGCACACATTTCAATTTGTGTATTTATTTCAGAGAACCTCAGAATTCGAATTGAAGGAGACCCCAGAGGTCATCTAGTCTAACCTATGCCTGAACATGAATGTCTTTTACAATAGTATTCCTGACAAATGATCACCAGCTGCTGCTTGAAGACCTCTTGTGAGTAAAGAAACAATTTCCTTCCATCTACTTTGGCATACCTCTACTTGTTTTGAAAAACTTTTCATTACATCAAGCCTACATCTATTTCCCTGCAACCTTTCTTCCTTCTTAGTTCTACCCTTGGGAGTTAAGCACAATAAGTCTAATTCTGCTTCTACTTATAACCTTCCAAATATTTGAAAGTAGCTCCCATGCTCACCTTAAGACTTTCTAATTTGGGCTAAACATTCTTAATTCCTTCAGCTGATGTAAAACTGCACAGTAGGCCCTTGAAATGTTCCCCAGCATAATCAAGACTGTCTAGATCTTTTGGAAACAGGTGCTTCTTCATTCCCATACCCACAGTCTTCAGTACACATTGAACTGAGCAAGATATTCTGTGATCATCTAAGCATTTAGGTGGTCAAATAGATATATACTGAATTTAAGAATCGGGAAGACCCGAAGGCCTCTAACACCTATTGTCTTTTTCTCCACAGAGGAGACCCATGTGGTTGGTTGGGGAGACATCTTGATACACACTTCACAGATGAGCAGAAGGAAGCATAGGATTACAACCTGGTTGTTCTAATTACTCAGCCCCACCCACTAGATCATCTCAAGTCTTGGAGAAGTTTGAAATTTGGCTGATGAGATAAGATACATAGATAAAAAATAACTCAGAGAATTATCAGAGGCAATATATAATCAAACAGGTACAGAATCATACAGTACAAACTAAAAGGACTCAGAGTGGAGGAGGAATCACTATGGGCTAATCCAGTTGGTGAAGCCTTTATGTGGAAGAGGAAGACTCTTAGATTGGTTATGAAAGATGGGGAGAATTTAAATAGATAGAGAAGGTTGGGTATTTTAGACAGGAGGACTAGCATGAGAAAAAGCAAAGATTATTCAAACAGTAAGTTTGAGGGCTAAGAGGAGAGCAGGAAGGAGACAAACTTGACTGGTTGAGAGCTGTGAATGATAAAGTAAGGTGGAGTCAGATTTTGGAGGACTTTGAATGGAAAGGTGAGGAGTTTGGACTTAAACTGAAAGGTAATAGGGAGATGCTATTGGCCCTTGAGGGAAGAAATCTTATAGAAGCAATTTTTAAAGATTTTTTGGCAACAGTTGGCAGATGAGTCGGAAGGGGGAGAGAATTAAATCAGTAAAACAATTAGTCACTTTCAATAATTCAGGTGAAAGAAGTGAGAGTAGAACATAGGAATGGAAAGAAAAGGACAGATGTGAGATATTTTCGGAGAAGAAATGACAGAATTGGGGAGTTATGAGTGTCTAGAAAGAGAAAGATTAAGCAAAGATGATACCTAAGTGTTCAGACCAATGAAAGAAAAAGATTTGGAAAAGTGAGAAGAGCTTGAGGTGGTCATAGTATGATTCTCAGCAAGTGATCAAGGATTCATTTGTTTTGATGATTGCCCTTTCCCTTATATACTATATTAAAATAAAAATATTTGAGGGAAGGCTAGTGATTGAGCCTCTAAATAAAAGACCCCCGCACCTTAGCATCAATTAATTTAGTGACTGTTTTCCTTGGGAAAGACAGAAGAACTAGATCACTAGGGAAGAAGGATTCATGGGGATTTCATGAAAGGGAATGAAATGCCCAGACTAATATTACTTCCTTTACAAATTTAACTAGGGATGAATGGAGATGATTTTGGATCTTTTGAGTTTGAAGTGTCAAAAGTCCATTTCTGAAGCATCACAGAGGTTCAAGTAGACCCCAGTGAGCACAGGGGGATATGCTTTTGGTAAGATTTATCTTGTATAGTACACCCTGCTCTAGGAATCAGAACGGGGGTATGTTTTGTGTGTGACTTTGGTTCTGAGAAGAAACGAATGTCTTATTGAGCTATAATCAAGTTACTCAGTATCTGAATGAGATATAAAGATCAGGATCCTACTGTTCATTTTTTGGTGCTGATTGTTAGGTGTGGCTTTCCATTATCCTAAAGAATTCCAAAACTCCTGTGGAATTTGCGTAAAATAGTATATTATTTTGGTACAGAGAGGTTGTGTCTCATAAGTAAAAATAAAAACAACATCAACCACTGAAATACATTTAAAAGTTTAGAATGGGAAGTGAAGGTCTATCATCTAATGGGAAAAGTCAGGGGACAATTAAGTCAAGAGAGAATCCTACCTCATTTGCATTTGTTTGAACTCTTGCATCTGCTCTGTTGAGGTCATCTTTAGTAATCTCCCAACTTCAAACAGCAGATCCCAAATATGGGCCAATTATATTTTGTCTCTTCTGTGTGTGGCCTAGCTAGAACTGCAGTGATGGAACCTTACCTTTTGGAAACAAGATGGCACCCACAAGTATATAAAATAGATTCCTGTAGCCACCTCTTTCCACATTGCTCCTAGGCTGGGCAAAAGCTTCTACTGCTGGAAGGGGAATTCTGGGGGTCTCAGGAGACAGAGCCATAAGGATTTAATGTTAGAGCTATTCTGAGGTTTTCCTATGAAGTCATGAAGATTTGGACTGCTTTGGAAGAGTTTGGTTGCATATAGGAATGAGGAAGCACTTGTTTCCAATAAATCTAGAGAGCCCTGACTATCCTGGGGAACGTTTCAAGAAATTAATGTGCTTCTTTCTTCTCAGTAGTTCAGGTTTCTTACTGATCATTCTCCTTCCCCACAAGGGATTATAGTAGGAAGCACTTTGGTCAGTTAGTCAGGAAAGATGGGTTCTGCTCCAGATTCTGCCACTAACTAGCTTTGCTACTCTCAGAAAGTTTACCTCTCTGGACCTCAGTTTCCTTTTCTGCAAAATGAGGGGACTGGGCTAGATAATCTTAATCTCTGATGTCCCATCTAGCTCTAAATCCTATGATTTTATGATCTCTCTGACCCTGTTGATGCTTCTTTGAATTCAGAGATTTGGACTAGAGTACATTTCAAGTCCTTTCCACATTTAACATTCTGTGAATCCAAGACCCTCATTGCTATCCTAGTACTTCCAGAAAAAAGGAAGAAAAATAGTATTCCCTAGGTATCCCCAGGAGTTTGGCAGGACAGTGAGTAGGACAAGAATCTTGAAGGAACAGACAGCCAACAGCAAGTTCAGGGGAGCACTTAGGTGACTGAAACCTCTGTATCTGAGTGCATAATTGATAGACTCTTGTGACCCTGGTACCTCCAGCTTAGTGTGCTGTTACACACATCCTCCTACTAAATATTGAGACCCACTAAATATTGGTCCTTACCTTCTGCCAGATGTCTTCCTTCCAGCTGCCAGGTGTGCCTTTGAGGGGCTCTTACTTCCTCTTGGCTTCTGCACAAGTAATGGACTAACTTCTCTGGAGAGCCCGAGTGTGCCTAGTGAAGTGGGAGGAAGATAGTATTATGAAAGGGATATAATTAGGCAAATGGCTGGTTGACCTTCCCTCCAGGAAGAGTCTCTAGCCCAGCCCTTCCACCTCTTCAAGGAGAGATAACTAAAGTAAAACCAACACCAAGAGAAAAGGAAATCTCTTTTTTAAAAAAAAGTTATTTATATATTTTTAGTTTTCAGCAATCACTTGATAAGATTTTAAATTCTAAATTTTTCCCTCTTGTCCCTCCTCCCTTATCCTAAAGTACTCCAAAACTCCTGTCGTATTTCTGTAAAATAGTACATTATTTTGGTATGGAGAGGTTGTGTCTCATAAGTAAAAATAAAAACAGTATCAACCATTGAAATACTTTTAAGAGTTTAGAATAGGAAGTGAAGGTCTGTCATGTAATGGGAAAAGATGGGGCAATTAAATCAAGAGAGAAGACAGCATGCAATCTGATATACATGTACAAGCATATTAAACATATTTCCACGTTAGTCATGTTAGAAAAGAAGAATCAGAACAAAAGGGAAAAGCCACGAGAAAGAAAAAACAAGAAAACAATATACTTCAATCTGCATTCAGACTCCATAGTTCTTTCTCTGGATGTGAGTAGCTTTTTCCATCATGCGTCTTTTGGAATCGTCTTGGATCTAAGAAAGGAGCTAAGTCTATCAAAGTTGGTCATCACACAGTGTTGCTGTTACTGTGTACAACGTTCTCCTGGTTCCCATGTTTACTTCACTCAGCATCAGTTCATGTAAATCTTTCCAGATTTTTCTGAAATCCACCTGCTCCTCAGTTCTTAGGGAACAATAGTATTCCATTACATTCATATACCACAGCTTATTTAGCCATTTGCCAATTGATGGACATCCCCTTATTTTCCAATTCTTTGCCATCACAAAAAGCTGCTCTACATATTTTTGTACATGTGGGTCCTTTTCCTGTTTTTTTATGATCTCTTTGGGATACATACCTAGTAGATACTCTACACAGGGGATGCACAGATTTATAGCCCTTTGGGCATAGTTCCAAATTGCTCTTTAGAATGTTTGGATCATTTCACAACTCCACCAACAATGCTTTAAGTGTTCTCATTTTCCCATATCTTTTCCAACATTTATCATTTTCCTGTTTTGTCATGTTAACCATTTTGATAGGTGTGAGGTGGTACCTCAGAGTTGTTTAAATTTACATTTCTCTGACCAATAGTGATTTAGAGCACTTTTCAATATGACTATATATAACTTTAATTTCTTTATCTGAAAACTGCCTGTTCATATCCTTTGACCATTTATCAATTGAAGAATGACATAAATTTCTTATATGACTTATAAATTCTTATAAATTTGACTCACTTCTCCATATATTTTAGAAATGAGGCTTTTATCAGAGACACTGGCTATAACAATTGTTTCTTAGCTCTCTGTGTTCCTTCTAATCTTGGTTGTATTGGCTTTGTGCAAAACCCTCTTAATTTAATGTAATCAAAATGATCCATTTTGCATTTCACAATGTTCTTTCTCTATTTCTTGTTTGGTCATAAATTCTTCCATTCTCTAAATATCTGATAGGTAAACTATTCCTGCTCTACTAATTTGCTTATAGTCTCACCCTTTATGTTTAAATCATGTACCCATTTTGATCTTATCTTGGTATGTGGCATAAGATGTTGGTCTATGCCTAGTTTCTGCCATACTATTTTCTAGTTTCCCCAACAGTTTTTGTCAAATGATGAGTTCTTATCTCAGAAGCTGCAGTCTTGGGGTTTATCAAACTATAGATTACTATAGTCATTCACTACTGTGTCTTTTGTACCTAACCTATTCTACTGATCCACCACTTTATTTCTTAGCCAATACCAAGTAGTTTTGACTATTGCTGCTTTATAATACAATTTTAGATCTGATATAGCTAGGCCACCTTCCTTTGCATTTCTTTTCATTAATTCTCTTGATAGTCTGAATCTTTTATCCTTCCAGATGAATTTTGTTATTATTTTTATTGGTATAGTACTGAATAAGTAAATTAATTTAGGTAGAATTGTCATTTTTATTATATTAACTTGGCCTACCCATGAGCACCTGAGATTTTTCCAATAATTTAGCTCTGGCTTTATTTGTGTTAAAAGTGTTTTATAATTGTGTTCATATAGTTTCTGGGTTTATCTTGGCAGGTAGCCTCCCAAATGTTTTATATTGTCTACAGTTACTTTAAATGGAATTTCTCTTTCTATCTCTTATTCCTGGGCTTTGTTAATAATGCATAGAAATGTCGATAATTTATGTGGGTTTATTTTATAGCCTGCAACTTTACTAAAGTTGTTAATTATTTCAAGTAGTTTTTTAGTTGATTCTCTAGGACTCTCTAAGTATGCCATCGTATCATCTGCAAACAGTGATGGATTTGTTTCTTCATCGTCTATTCTAATTCCTTCAATTTCTTTGAGAAAAAGAGATATCTTAAAGGATTTGGAGTATTTCTTGTTTTACAAAATCACAATTGTGCTGACACAGAATTCAAATCTTCCAGCTGTAAGCTGTAATATAAGTCATAATAAGAACTCAGTAGTTCTCAAGGCAGTCCATTCCATTTGGCTAGCTCTTATTGTTATGAGTATTGTTTCATCTTGAGTGAAAATATATCTCCCTATTACTTCTACCAGTCGTTCTTCATACTTCATTTTGACAAAAGAAATAATATTTCCCCACAGTCTTTTGAGAAGGGAAAAAGAGATGGAGGATCAAGTGTACATGTAGAGGGGTTGTAGTTGTTGATGAGAAAGCCTTCCTCTTCCTCAGAGTTTGGAGTAAGGAGGAGAGAATGGTGAATATCAACAGGTTTTGAGGGGCAGAATAGGAGAGAAAAGGCAACTCAAGGTAGATAGGCTCTATTTTCTCAGTGAAGTATAGGGTGAAGGTACCTACTAAGTAGGAATGGGAAAAGGAGTGATTTTGGAGGCTTGAGGAAAGAAAGTTTGGAACAGTTAATATGGGAAATGAGATAGAGAAAAGAAAAAAAAAAGAATTTTCTTGCAATGAATTCCAGTTAAGATTAGAAAACATGAATCTGTAGTTGAACCAGTCAGCAAGGTTGTATGACTTGTAGCATTGTTCATCAGCACATGAGAACAGGTATGGAAGATAATGGGAATAATACAGGTTTGAGGTTTGACAAGTCATGAGTGATGGGTATGGAGCAAGGGATTTTGAAGTAGAAAAATAGTAAAAAATAGTAAAGTTGAAGTGGTTACCTAGAGGGCCAAAATTGGGAAGGGAAGAAAATGAAGCCAGAATGGGGTTAATGGCTGGGGAGAACAGTGAGTGAGATAGTGACTGGAAGTAAGTAGGGAATGGAGAATAGAGTCAAGGAGAGGGAATTACAGGAAGAGATGGAATGATGAATGGCTATGGCTGGATCAAAGAATTTCAACATTCTTGATCTTGGAAATGGAATACTTGTGATTGATGGTAAAATCGGTCTCCGTGTAAGTGAGACAAAATAAAGGGTTAGGTCATGGGAGCAGAGAAGCCTGATGAACTGGGAGGCTAGGATTTTTTGAAGGACAATTCCATACATGCCATGATCCCTAGCCTAAAGGCATTGATCAAGACAGAGAAGACTGTAAGCCTGGTTCTGAACTTAGGAAATGAGGGAGAATGATCTAGTGGGAGGCAGATAACTAACAATGGAATCTGAATTGGATGGCATATCTGATTTGGGCAAACTTTAAAGGAGGAGAGGTTGCTGAAGGATGGTTACATAGGGAGTGTCTGAAAGTGGCAGTATGGTACAGGAATTATGCTTCTTCCCCAAAATGGTCTAGTATATTGGGGTATATGAAAGCCATCTGAATTCTTCTTTTCTCCAGGGAAAAGATGTCCAATTCCTTTAGTTGATTCTTGTATGACTTAGTCCCTTTACTATACCTCTCAATTTAACCGGCCCTAGCCATACTTCAGTTTACATCCCAGTCATGTTCTTGGGCATCTAGGTGGATAGTGTGCTGGCCCTGGAGTCAAGACGATTTGTCCTACTGAGTTCAAATCCAGCCTCAGACATTTACTGGCTGTGTGTCCCACGGCAAGTCACTTAACCCTATTTGCCTCCATTCTTCATCTGTAAAATGAGCTGGGGAAGGAAATGGCAAACCATTTCAGTATGTTTACCAAGAAAACCCCAAAATGGGTCATGAAGAATTGAACATGACTAAAAAATGACTAAACAGTATGTTCTTACCATCTTCTCTGCTGCAGAATCTTTAGGAACAAAGACAATGTCCTTGAGGACTTAACCCTTTCAGCTCTGAAACATCTCCCCTTCCTCACCTCTGGAACCAAAATGTAATCAATACTGCCATTGCTTCTGGAAAGAACATGTCAATCAATTTTCTCATGGCTCTACCAACATCCCTGTAACTTTCTAAATTAAATCACTGCTCCCTGGCTACCACTCAAACTATAAGTATTATCTCCCCCATTAAAATGTAAGCTCCCTGAGGACAGAGACTGTCTCAATTTTTGTATTTGTATCCTCAGCATTTAGCATAATGCTTGGAACATCATAAGCACTTAAATACTTTCATTCATTCATTCGTTCATATTTCTTGCCTCCTTCTGATTGTATTAATCCATATTGGTCTGATCAGTGACAGTCAGACACACTGAAACTTGATTCTAGATTCATTTTGGTCCTCTTCAAGAATGAAGAGCAACCAACCAATGAACAAATGCTTGTTAATGTTTGTCCTATAATGTGGTGCTAAGAACTCAATATAATTCTATAAATGATATCTGAAGAGGCCAGAGTGCAGAAAGGCTTTCGCTTTTCTCATTCTGGATACTACGTTTCTATGAATGCAGTCTACAATGACATAAGTCTTTTTGAATTCTGTGTCACAGTACTATCCCATATTGAGTTTGTGGTCCACTCAGACCCCTAGATCTTTTTCTGAAGACAAGTTATCTGGCTGTCTCTGTACTTTGAAAGCTGATTTTTTTAACTCAAGTAAAAGACCTTGTCTCTATCTCTGTCAAATTTCATTTTTATTTGATTCAATTGGACATTCTAGCATAATGATATATCTCTCCCAGCCTTATGACTTTGTGTCAGTTTTGCAGATTAATTTTTTTCCCTTTATTTTTTAAATTTTTAAAATTAGCTTTTGCTTATTTTTAGTTTACATCACTCATTTCCATGAGATTTTGAGTTACAAATTTTCTCCCTGTCTTTCCCCTACCCACCACCCCAAAACAGCGATCCCATTGTATATCTCCTCCCCCAACCTGCACTTTCCTATATCCTCCCCCATTATCCCTCTGACTTTCTGGTAGGGCAAGATGGATCTCCCTACCCTAGTGCCTGTATATCTTATTACCCAGTTGCATATAGATGATAGTAATAGTAATAATAAGAGGAACAACAAGAGCAACAACAATAATAATACATATACATACATATATATTGCAGATTAATATATAAAAATGATGAACAGAACAGATATAGATCCATAGGGAACATGTTTAGAAACCATCATCCGTACTGACTCTGTTCCCTATAATTTAGATTCAATTGTTCAACCAGTTCTAAATATATCTAACTGTACTAACACCAAGGCTTCATATCTATAATTTATCCAAAAAGATATCATTTACCAAATGACTCACTGAATTCTAAGCAATTATGTCCATGGAATTTCCCTGATCTAGCAATCCTATGGGGAAACAAATAGAAGGAACCTAGGGTGGGTCTGGTTTCATCTGTTCATGTTCCCATTATCCCTTTGTAAATTACTTGCTCAAGTTCACACAACTAGTGAGCATCTGAGGTGGGGGTTTAATTTAGATTCTCCTGATTCCAAGTCCAATGCCCATGGACTCAGTCACCAATCAACTGGGCTGGGTCCAAGGGCAGGAGCTCAACAGATGAATGAATCAACTTCCTTAGAGCATAGATTCTGGAAGGGAGTAGGGGGAAGAGGATGACAAGGGCAAAATCAAATACATATGAGGGGGATGTGGGGTAGAAGGCAGCGATGACCTAGGAGGTGTTAAGAAAAAGGATTAACCCCTCACGCTGTGTCTCAGAGCATAGGGTCATGCTGATGTGTTCCTCACCAGGGACCAATGAGACAAAAGTGAGAAGGTAATCTTATGAGAAGATGTGGCAAGTCAGACAATAAAATTTTCTGGGCTTTTTTTTTTTTAAAGAAAGATTTTTGGTTAAGCCAAGCTAATAATAATAAAAATGACAATTCTATCTTTACATATTTAATGCCATACCAATCAAACTACCAAAAACTTATTTTATATAGCTAGAAAAATAATAACAAAATTCATCTGGAAGAACAAAAGATCAAGAATGTCAAGGAAATTAATGAAAAAAATGTGAAGGAAGGTACTTAGCAGTCCGAGATCTTACAGTATATTAAAAATGATAATCATCAATACAGTGTGGTACTGGTTGAGAAACAGAGTAGTAGATCAGTAGAATAGATTGGGTTCACAAGATCCAGTAGTAAATGGCCATAGTAATCTAGTGTTTGATAACTCCAGAGATCTAAGCTTTTGAGATCAGAACTCAGTATTTGACAAAACTGCTGGGAAACTAAAAATCAGTCTGACAGAAACTAGATATAGACCAATTCTCACACCATATACCAAGATCAGGTCAAGATGGGTACGTGTTTAAGCATAAAAGGTGCTACCATAAGCAAGTTAGGGGAGCATAGAATAGTTCACCTGTCAGATCTATGGAGAAGGGAAGAAGTTATGGTCAGATGAGACATAGAGAGCGTTGTGAGATATAAAACAAATAATTTTGATTATATTAAATTTAAAAATTTTTGCACAAACAAAACCAATATAGCCAAGATTAGAAAGAAAGCAGGGAAATAATTTTTTACAGCAAGTATCTCTAATAAAGGCCTCATTTTTCAAATATATAGAGAACTGAGTCAAATTTATAAGAATACAAGTCTTTTCCCAGTGGATAAATGGTCAGAGGATACGAAAAAGCAGTTTTCAGAAGGAGAAATCAAAACTATCCATAGTCATTTGAAAAAATGCTTTAAATCACTATTGATTAGAGAAATGCAAATTAAAACAACTCGGAAGTACCATCTCACACATGTTAGATTGGTTAATATGACAAAACATGTTAGACGGGATATGGAAAAATTGGGACACTAAAGCACTGTTAGTGGAGTTGTGAACTGATCTAATAATTCTGCAGAGCAATCTGGAACTATACCCAAAGGCTATAAAACTGTCCATACCCTTTGATGCAGCAATATAGATCTGTATCCCAAAAAGATATTTTTTAAAGGAAAAGGATCTATTTGTACAAAAAATATTTGTAGCAGATCTTTTTGCAGTGGCAAATAATTGGAAATTGAGGGGATGTCTATCATTTGGGGAATGACAGAATAAGTTGTGATATATGAATGTAGTGGAGTACTATTTTTCCATAAGAACTGGGGAGCAGATGGCTTTCAGAAAAACCTGGAAAGACACGAACTGATGCAAAATGAAATGAGCAGAATCAGGAGAATATTGTACATAGTAATAGCAATGTTGTATGATCATCAATTGTGAATGACTTAGCTATTCTCAGCAATACAATGATCCAAGACAATTCCAAAGTTCTCATGATGAAAAATGCTATCCACCTCTAGAGAAAGAATTGGTGGAATCTGAAAGCAGAGTGAAGCATACTATTTTTCATTTTATTTTTTAGCAACATGATTGATATGGAAACGTTTTGCCTGATTGCTTATGTATAACCTAAATCAGATTGCTTACCATCTCAGGGACATAAATGGGAGAAAATTTGGAACTCAAAATTTTTTTAAATGAATGTTACAAATTGCTTTAACTTGCAGTTGGGAAAAAATAAAATATTACAAAAAAAGAAAAACCTTCCCTCCCCTGGTCCTTATCCCCTCCAATTTTCTCTTTCTCTTTCTCTCTCTCTGCTTCCCTCCCTCCCCTCTTCCTTTCCCTTCTCTCCACACAGAGACTTTGTATTTCTTCCTAGCAAGAAGTCTCAGTTGATAACTTGATTAATGACTTCATACTCTGAAAAGAGACCCTGATGTGTCAGGAGGAACATTTGTCTTTCATGCTTTTTCAGATGGCATGAGACATAGATTTAAATCTTGGCCTCTGAGAAAATCAGAGAGAGAAAAAATACTTTCCTGGTAATGTGTGATCTGAGACCATACATAGCTCACATACATACCACAGAGAAGAGGCCATATAAAGCTCTTTAGATACCAGTAGCAAGACTAAAATGCCTTCTGTTTCTGATTTTGTCAAGGGCTGTATTTGCTTTGGAAGGGTGTTTGTTATTGTAGATATTATAATGCAGAGATTATAATCTTATGTAACAAGCTTTAATAGTATAGTTTGGTTTGGGAGCTGACCAAGTGGCAATTTTTTTTAAAGCTCTACTGTGGAAAAAGGAATAGGACCCTAGCTTAGGGTGAAAGGGATAATGATGGAGAAAAGGGCTAATTACTGTCAATCCCTGGGAAGCTCTGGGACTCCTTCCCTTTTCTGACTAATAATTTCCAATCATCCCCTACCACAAGGGAAGCTCCTGGGAATCTCTGCTGTGGCCAGCAGTATCTAACTGCCCCTGTTCCTGCACAGAGATAGTGCTAAGGACACTTCTGCAACCCCTCCCTTCCTGCAGTTCTGCTGTTCTGATGACCCCGCAGCTGACTTTGGCTAGGGGTATAGTCAGTGTCCTGCTTCTTTTGATTTGGGGCAGCTTAAAGTGATTCTGTGATTCTTCCAGGAAAGGGCCCTCACCTGGCAATAAATAATTTGTACCATCTATCTGCATAGCTGCCTCCCCACACCTCCTGTCCTTTTCTGGCGTATATAATCTCTGTTTGTAACTCCTCTCGCTGAACTTCCCCGCCTAAGACAGTGCATTGTTCTGAACTGTAATTACATGGCCCTGAATCAATGCTTTACTTTATTTATTGATCACCTTGTCGATTCGAGTTTTTGTACAAGATTGACGCCTCTTATTTCGTTTCTGTTTTCTCTGTCACAGAGAAAGATCTTTGAAGTGGAAAGGGCAGAATAAAAATGACTAATGGGGAGATTATACCCAAGTCACACAGGGCAGCAGTAGAAAAGCTCCCAGCTGCCCTTGATGAGTTCAAGTCACCAGGCCCAGATGAACGACATCGCAGGGTACTGTGAGAGTTGGCAGAACAATTACTGAGACCACGAAGAACGAACATCATACCATAGGACCAGCGAAGGGCAAATGACACATTTTTAGGAAAGGGCAGAGAATTGAGTCTGTCAACTCTAGACCAGAAACTGTGACTTAGATTCCTGGCCAAATTCTAGAGTGTATTGTTAAAGCGATGGGTAGTGAGGCTCTACACGGTGTCCCTAAAGTCTGGACACATGGGAAATCTCATCAACTATGCATATTTTCAAGAAATGAAATGAATGAATGAAATTTTCAATTAGCATAAATTTTAGCCATGACAGTTTCATATGGAATAAAAGCTGTTGGGGACTATTTTCCATATTAATGAGATTAATTAAATTAATTAATGAGATTTCCTATGCGTCTCCTATGTCCTCCTATGAAATATTGAAAAGAAATGCAAGATGTACATGATGGAGATGTAGGCTTTCATATGTAATCCTCTTTTTTTCTGTTCTCTTTGTAGGCAGAAAAGCTCTTGTCAGTTTCCTGTGTCAAGAATAACAAAAATAAGTTTAAAAAAATTATTTAAGGAAAAAAATAGGTCATGTCAGATTCATCTAATTTCCTTTTCTGACAGCATTACTTGACTGCTTAATCAGGCTGATACTACATGTACAGTTTACTTAGATTTTAGCAATCACATGCTATTCCCGTGGGTATGATGGCTACAATTAGATAGATTAAAAACTAGTTGAATGGAGGTGGGTAATAGACACACCAAAGGAATAATCATTTATTGTCTGGTGTCAGCTTGAAATTAGGTTTCTAGTGGAGTGCCTCAAAGTACAGCAGTCTGTGTTTGGACTTATCCTATTTAATATTTTTATTAATGACTTGAACAAAGGTTGAAATGTCATGTAATAACAGCCGATATCTATATAGTGCTTTAAAGTTTCCAAAGCACTTACATTTTCTTATTGGATCATGACAGGAGCCCTGTAAGGTTGTTAATCGTCCTTCATTTTCCAAAGAGGACCAATGGCATCACGGGTGATGTCTCGACTTGAGGGTGAATTGGGTTTAAGAAAGGCAGAGCTGCACAAAGGTGTCAGCCTCAGTCTCTCTTCCTGAGTGACCAAAGTCCAGTGGCAAGACAAAAGTCAAGATGAGTGATGATGTCTTGGATGCAGCAGAAAACCTCAGTGTTTTTTTTCCATGTCTGACCAGTTCCACAGCACCTGTTTCAGCCACCTCCATTGGTGGAGTTGGAATAATTTGTTCTCATCTTCCAATTCCTCTGGGGAAAGCCTTCACATGCTTGGGGTTGACATCCCCCTCACTCACTGATGGGTTTGAGGCAGTTGCTGTTATCATCCCCATTTTAATAATATTGGTGATTAGTATTTAATATTTTATTATAATTTATATTTAATAAAAAAACCTAAATAATAAAATAAAGGAATAAACCAAAACTGAGAGAGGTTAAGCAATTTGCTGAAAGTCACCTAACCAGACTTTAAACCCATGACCCTACGATCCCTAGTTTCTCAGGCAAGATTCAAACTTGGTTCTTCCTGATGCAAGTCTAACGTCCAGATCTAGGGAGGCAGTAATCCTGCTGGATTCTGCCCTAATCAGTCCACATCTGGAGTATTGTTTTTAGTCCTAAGAAGCACATTTTAGGGATATTTTTCTCAAGCTGAAGAGTATTTAGAGGAAGCCTCCTAGGCTGAGTTCAAGGTTTATGAGGTCATTAGAAGAAAATAGGAATGTTAGTCCTAAAGAAAAAATGTAGGAACAACTTCTGAACAATGAACTCTACCCAAAAATACAATGGGCTGTCTCAGGGGGTTGTGGGTTTCTGTTCAACCAGAGGTCTTCAGATAAATGCTAAATGATCTTTTTTGGGCATGTTGTAGTGGGGAATTCCTTTTCTCGGTGGCCTATGAGGTTCCTTCCAACTGTGAGATTATGTAATTCTGTATTTCTTTCTTTCCCAGCTGGGAGCTGCTCCAAAGGCAGTCTGTGAATGTTTGTGTTGCTCTGGCTGCTTCTTCTCCCATGCTTTTGGTATATATATATATTTCTATATCTATATTTATATATGTATATATATTGATAAAGTGTAATTTACATCTTTCTATCTCTAAGACAGACAATATGCTGTGGTAGCAGGAGTAATTTAACATGAACAATCCATTCATGTTTTCATGTGTAGTCTAGACTTGTAGGGAAGAATACCTTCTTGCCTACAACAATGACTTAGACATCTCTGACAGTTTTAGAGTCAGGGTTTCTTTGGTACTAATGGATTTGGTGAGAATCAGAATCAAAAAACATTTGTGTTTTGTTAAATTCAGTCCTGCTAAGGAGGCAAAAATTCAGTGACTTGTGACTGCAAAAAATAACTTCCCCGACAAGCGAAAATTGATGCCGTTTTCTTAACCTTTTAGTCCAGTTAAGTGCTGTTTGCATAACGTTCACTGTGCTTAAAAATGTATATAGCAGCTTGCATTGTTTATTATTAGTAATAATGCCTGACATCAAGCACTTTGACGTTTGCAGAGTGCTTTCCATACATTTTGACATTTGATCCTGAGACGGATCATTTTTTGAACCATCCCTGTGATTTGGATGGTATAAGCAACATCTTGTGAAGAAACTGCCTCCCTCAATGCAGATTGGTGCCAGTGGGAGGAGGGTACAGGAACTGGGGAAGAAGGCCACATGTATGATGGGTAGTCCAGGGTGAGGAGGTGCCAGGTACAGAGGGAGGTTGTAGGGTGAGACTGTAGCTGAGGTGTGGTGTGGACATGCATGAGCTGCCAGTGCTGCGCTAAGTTGTGAGGCCATAAAGTCCAGTGGAGACTTTGAGAGTTTTGGTGACTTGCCCAGCGTCGTATCACCAGTAACTGTCAAAGGCAGGATTTGAACCCAGGAATTCTGGACTCCGCAGGCAATTTGCTTTCTTTTTAAACTGAATTTTCATTTATAATTTTTTTTATATCACCTGTCATTCTGATCTATATCTTGCCACAGGATCCAGATGTCTCCAGAAGAGAAATTGAGGCTGGTGACTTTGCACAATCCCTCACTTAAAATACAATTCATTTTCACATCATGGCATCACCTTCCTGATGCCATAGTCTTCTTTGAGAATGAAGGACAAACAACAACAATAACAGCTTCCTCTCCCAGCCCCCTAATATTTTGGGATCTCTACAACATCATTGCTTTCTCCTCCCTCTGCTTTCACCTGTCACTGCTGCCTAGCCCTGGTCCTGGACCCATAGTCCTAGGTGCCTTTCTGGGTTTTCTTTCCCTATACCCAGAGGCTTCTCTGCCTTTGTTTCAGTTGAAATCCTCTTACAAAAACTCTGAAAACATAATTAGAGCTGCAGACTCAGTTCCAACCTAACTTCTACCTTTCTCTATTGTTTGTGTAGTATTGGGGTCTTTTCTTTGAGTTCTGTTTATGATGGTGTAATGTTAATGGCATTTAAGATCTCTACCCATTAATAGAGCCCATTAGGGGAAGCTTGCTTAGGGGAGATTTTCTTATAGGAAGCCTTTCACAAACCTTTTGCTAATTTCTAATTAGGCACTAAGTCATGAAGGTTGTGATGCCTGCTGGTTCTGAGAAGTGTATATATACTCCGTGTTGGTATTTTGCTTTGGGGGCTCGTTTATGAGAAGGACTTTGTGATTCCCTGGTTGAGATTCTGCATGGTCGTATGTTCAGAGCTCCTGACTGCTCAGATGTAAAGGCTCTCTATCCAGGGATGTATGTAAAGTCTATAGCTGATCCAGTCAGTCAGAGCCCTGTCTGTTGGTCTTTATTTCTCTGCTTATATTTTCTCTGAAGTTCAGGGTGCTGATTTTTCCCCTGAACTAGTGAATGTAATTTAAAAAATTATTGACCCCTTAAACAACTATCTTTCCTAGTAAAGCAGATCTAAGAACCTATGCTAACAGCCATCCTGGGTATGCCAATGTGGTTGCTGCTACAGAGAGCAAATACATTAATTTACACTAAGGGGGTTATTCATATCAAAACAAAGGCTATAGCAAGAATATGCCTGTATACTTGTGACTTAGCCCCCTGGCCTCTAGCTTTTGGCCCTGATTCTAGAACTATAGCTAGAAATTTTTGAACTCGTAGCAAGCTATAGTAATGGTGTTATCAGCTGGGAGTAGACAGAACTCTTGAACACCAGGAGAAAAGAGGAGCTCACCCTTGGGGAGTATCTGGTAACTTCTAATCCAATTCAAGAAGCAATCCTTAAGTGCTTTAGTATGCAGAGTATGTAAGTATGCAAAGCCCTTGGGATTCAGTGAGGGTTAAACGACCCCTTCTCTGAGGGAGCCCTGGGGCATTCTAATAGTGTAAACACAATCAGGTGACATGAGCATTCCAGGCACAGACCTTCATATGTTGTGATTGTTCAGTCATTCCATTTCTTGGTGAAGATACTGGAGTGGTTTGTCATTTCTTTCATCAGTTCATTTTGCAGATGAGGAAACTGAGGCAAACAGGGTTCAATGACTTTCAGTGACTTCAGTTCAGGCTTATATAGCTAGTAGGTGTCTGAGGCTGGATTTGAATTCAGGAAAACGAGTCTTTTTGACTCCAAGTCCAGCACTCTATCCACTCTGCCATCCACTGTACAGAACAGCCTGCACAAAGGGAGAAAGACAGGAGATGGGATGCCATGTTCAGGGAACAACAAACAGGTCAATTTGGCTAGAAAACAGAGCAGGGTATCTTACTCAAATAGAAATGTGACCACTAAACTGCAAATAAGCCCCCTATGTTGACTTAGAAAACCTCATGTGACTTGTATTTTCTGTTTTTTTTTAAAAAATTATTTTGTTAAATATTTCCCAATATATTTTATTCTGGTTTGGGGAGAATAGTAGTAGGGTGTTCTGATGAAGAGTAGATAAGGGGAATTTTATGAAATAAACTTGGAAAGGTAGGATCCAACCAAGGTGTTTACATTGTAAACTAGAGACAATAGGTAGGGAGCTAAAGAAGTCTAATGAGGCAGCTGTGGTGAATAGAGTGCTGAGTTCAAATGTAGCCTCAGATACTTACTAGCTGTGTGACCCTGGGCAAGTCACTTAACTTCAGTTTCCTCAATTATAAAATGGGGTAATTATAGCATCTATCTCCCAGGGTTGTTGTGAGGATCAAATGAGAGAATATTTGTAAAGTGCTTAGGACAGTAACTGGTACATAGTAGGCACTATATGAATGGTTATTCCCTCCTTGCCTTCCTCCTCTTTGGGGGAATGACCTAGTCAGATTTGTAATTTAGGAGGAATATTTTTGGCAGTATAGATGGATCAGAGAAAAGAGAGACCGATAGGCAGGAGTCCAATAAGGATGCTGTAATGTAAGTCCACTGGAGGATAAATACTTAAATTAGGGTGGCGGGCAAGTGAGTGTAAAGCAGCGGTTCTCAACCTGTGGGTTATGTTCAATTTGTAACAATGAAAGTACATCCTGAATATCAGATAGATATATAACGGTTTCCAAAATTATAGTTATGAAGTAGCAATGAAAATAATTTTATGGTTGGGGGTCACCACAATGTGAGGAACTGTGTTAAAGGGTCGCGGCATTAGGAAGTGAAATGGCTGCTTCTTAACTCTGTAGCCTAAGGGCCAGCCTTAGGCTATATTCGCAGGAGGGATTGAAGAGACCAGAGGCCAGAGAAGTGTACAGTAGCTGTCCTCTATTGTATTGTAGCGTCCTCCTTATATACCTTAGAGGTACGTGATTAAAGCATGATATCCACGTGTGCTAGAGGGATGGATCAATGGGAGGACAGGCCCAGCCAGCCAATCTCAGCTGCCACTCATCAGGCGAGTGGTCTTTCATGACTTTCTCGTGAGCTTTAGCAGCTAGGCTGTGACTGTGTGATCCCTACAAGGAAGGTTGAGAGCCACTGGTGTAAAGGGAATGGCAATCTATGTAAAGTAAATGTAAGAGATGCTGAGGAGGCAGGAAAGATGAAATCTGGAAACTGACTGCATCTGGGGGATGAAGGAAAGTGAAGAGGGAAGGATGATTCCAGCCTGGGTAACCGGGAGGAGCATAGCGCCTTCTAGAGAAGCAGGGAAGCTGGAAGAGGCCGGGGGAGGGAGATAGAGAATGATTCTTGTTTTAGACGCGTTCAGTCTGGGATCCTCATGGGAAGGATATCCAGTGGGGTAGGTCCAACTGCCTTTGAGAATCTGGAGGAAAGAGAAGCAGGGATTTTGAAATCACCTGCGTAGAGAGAACACACAGAAGCTGATTCTGAGAAAATAGCATCTTTCAACCCTGTCTAGAAGGAAATGAGACCTCAGCTAGTTGTTTTTTTTTTTTTTTTTGCTTTTTAGAGAGCAATTGGGGTTAAGTTTAAGTGACTTGCCCAAAGTCACATGGCTAGTAAGTGTGTCAAGTATCTGAGGCCGGATTTGAACTCAGGTCCTCCTGACTCCAGGGCCAGTGATCTACTCACTGCACCACCTAGCTCCCCCCCCCCCCCCTCAGCTAGTTCTTGATCAGCTCATACCATCTCATCTAAATCCTTACTTTCCTTTCTAAGTTGTTTTAATCATGTGTGACTCTTTGTTGACCCCACTTGGGGTTTCTTAGCAAAGATACATTTCCTTCTCCAGCTCATTTTACAGAAACTGAGGCAAACAGGGTTGAGTGACTTGCCCAGGGTCACACAGCTAGGAAGTGCCTGAGGTCGGATTTGATCCAGGTCTTCCTGACTCTAGGTCTATTATTCTACCCAGTGCGCCACCTAGTGGCGCTTTCTATTACACACACATGGAAGCCTTTAGTTTGAGTCCTGAAACCCCTCTGAAGCCAAACCTCTGTCTTTCAAGGCCTTGGGGTATGTTCTTTCTGGGCCCAGTGAGTTGAACTTTACTGAACCCACTTGGTATTCTTTTTCCATCCTCTTACTTATTTTGGATTTTAATTTCCTGTTATGCATTTTCCTTCATATTTTCCATTCTGGTGATCTGTTTCTGCTTTTTCTTGATCATCGGTTATTATCAAAACTTCATCCTGAGCAGTGGCTCTATTTTTTTCTCAGTTTTCCTCTTGTCACTAATATAACCAAAATCCTTCATTATTCACTTTAACATTCATTGCAAGTCTTAGCTTATTCTGGGCTTTAGATATCCCAACAGCATTTTTTACTGGAGTTTTCTATAATTCAATTTTAGTTGTTTATCCTTATTTACATGTATTTTTAAAAATATATATAAGTTGTTGGGGCGGCTAAGTGGCGCAGTGAATAGAGCACCGGCCCAGGAGGACCTGAGTTCAAATGTGGCCTCAGACACTAAACACAAAACTAGTTATGTAACCTTGGGCAAGTCACTTAACCCCAATTGCCCCTCCCATATATGTATATATATATGTGTGTGTATATATATATATATATACACGTGTGTGTGTGTGTGTGTGTGTGTATATATACATATATATGTATATATATATGTATGTATGTATACATATATGTAAGTTACTTGTTGAATAAGAGGCATTCCTGTCCAAATCAGTCATTTTTCTTCCTAATGATAATAATTTGCATTTGCAAAATCAGAATTGAATACTTCAGAACTTTCTATCCTTCTTGAATCTTAACTACCTTTTCTCTGAAATCTTTGTAATCTGTTCTCCCAAAATTTAGGGTATGTCTGACTATTGTCTGCTTTCCCCTCCTTATCTGTTATGAATTCCATTTTCCCTTTTATCAGATTTGTTATCTCTCTCTATCCTATCTAATTCCATCTACCTACCTCATCTATCTATGTATCTTTTTATCTCTTCATCCATCTATCTACCTGTCTCCATCTGTCTGTCTGTCTGTCTATCTATCTGTCTATCTATCTATCATCTTCATAGCCTCTCGGTTAAGGGCTCCTTCTCTATTCTATGTTTTCAGGCAGATCACACATTAATCCCCCTCAGACACGCTATACTCCAACTGATCTGCTTTATAATAAATGCCAATTGATTGATTGATTGATTTCCTGTCTCCAAGCCATTGAAGAAGATGGCACAAAAGATAGAGTGCCTGGCTTGGAGTCAAGAAGATTCCTCTTCCTGAGTTCAAATCTGGCCTTAACCTGTTACTAGCTGTGTGACCTCAGCCAAGTCATTTCACCCTGTTTGCCTCAGTTTCTTCATTTGTAAAATGAACTAGAGAAGGAAATGGCAAACCACTCCAGTATCTTTGCCAAGAAAATCCCAAATGAGGCTGGACATGACTGAAACAACTGAACAACAACTTTGTTCACGTAACATCTGTTTGCTTTGGTCTTCGTCAGATAAAGCAAGGTCTCTGCTCACTTCCTACTTTCCTCGGTATTTTCCACTTGTCTACATATTTTCATTTGTTCTAGGATAGTTTTCAAATGAGATGACTGACTTCTGTTGATTGAATACTAAACCAATTTCACAATGAAAATAAGCACAAACATTAGAATATGTACAACAAATAACATCATTTTATATGTTCATCTGAGCCTTAAAAATCCAAGCAAGTAATACACTTCAATCTAAGTTCTGTTTTATAACTTGATATTATGTCAAATAGGAGTTTACAAATTTCTGTCAAATAGGAGTTTACAAATTTCTGCTTAGAATTCATAGTTGTCCTTCTTGTTGTATGATACTCAATTTTGTTAATTTACCCAAATCTATTTTGCTATTTCTTATACTTTATGCTTTTTTTTTGTTTCTAGTTTTTTCCCTCTAGCTGTTATAGAGGTCTTAAATGAAAGCATCCCTGTGTAAATAGACTGTTTTCTTATATGTAATTTCCTTGTAATAAGCCCATAATTAATAATTAAATTCATTTGGTAGAGAACCCAAATGGCAGAGTGGATAGAGGGCCATTTTTGGTGTCAAGAAAAATCTTCAAATCTTGTTTCTGATGTCTGCTAGCTGAGAATGCTACCAATATATTCTTGTATTACCTTACCTGGAAGACTTTGATGGCTTATACATTCATGGAAAGTCAAGAATATTGTTGGGGAGGAGATAGACATTTACTTTGTCTTTTCAACCTAAGCTTTTTGGCTTGCTTAGATTCATTTGCATAGTAGAATGGAATTGTATCCCAAATACAACAAGGGGTCAGAACCAAAAGGCTCTCTGGGATTGGTTTCTGTGGTTAAGCTTTACAGAAATGAATATGGATAAATAGGGCCTTCAGTTGGAAATTAGGCCAATGAGTTACCTTGACTTTCTCCCTGTAGGCTAGACAGAACAACCTCTGTGTGAAATTCCATTTTTAGTGTTCAGGAAATAAAATTTAAAAAGACCAAAATCAGTTACAACAGAACTAGTTAGCTGGTGGTATCATTAGCTCTGGCATCATGTTCCAAATGCTTTGGGTAAAGAATCTCTTTTTGGAGAAGAAAGCCCATTTTACTCAAGGTATGAAGAGAAGATACACTAATCGTTATGGGGGGAAAATCTGGAAAGAGTTCACTCTACCTCAGTCCCTAAAATAAAGTGTTTTTCTTCCCAAGTCTGATAACTTGATATCTTAGGACTTATGATTTCTGAAAAAAGCTCTCATTAGAAGAGTTTTAAAACTGTATTAATGGGGCAATGGAAGAGCCTCCTCTTCCTTTGGGGAAGGGATGGAAAACCAGATAGGGGCTCTATGCGGAAGTAGAAAGGAACTTTACAACTCCATTTACAATGCTTGTACTGACAGAAAACTCCAGGCAACCACAGGACCAGGGAAGCATAATGAGCAGCATCCACATAATACCCACACAGCACCCAACACAAGTAGGACGAAATGCCTGGAAGAGACTGTGTATTCAGTAGAGACTGTGCATTGGGAAAGGAATAAGTATTCATTAAATGCCTTCTATGTGCTGGCCACTGTCCTAAGCACTTTATAAATATTATATCATTTGACCATCACAAGGATCCTGTGAGGTAGAGTGCTATTATTTACCTCATTTTACAGTTGAAGAAACAGCCAGACAGAGATTAAGTGACTTGCCCACGGTCACATAACTAGTAAGTATGTGCAGATGGATTTGAACTCAGATTTTCCTGACTCCAGACCTGGCACTCTATCCACTGTACCTAGCTGCCTCTGAATGACACATGTGACCAGTGGGGAGCAAGCCTGATGGAAACTGTATGATGAAATCATGAGAAGACATTGGTGTCTTTGTAGTAACTGATGAATGATATGGCCTGCATATTCCGCATGGACTTCTGCAAATGAGCCCTAGTTATATGTGTCTTCTACATGTATGCCATTCTCCATGTGTTCCCACTCCAAATGTGTTCCTTATCTATGTCTTTCCATGTGTATGCCTAGTATCATGAGTATCTCCATACGTTTATGGCCTGCTTATGTCTTCTGTTCCCATTTGATGATTGATATGTGTACTTGTGGGAGAGTGCATCACAAGGTTATAAGAGAATTGCTTGATTACAACTTCTTTTCTTTGAATTAATGACATCTTCAAGTTGACTAGTAAAGGGAAATACATTGGTGAGGGCTCACCCAGCCTGGTTTTGAAGGTTTATGAACTCATAGAATATCTTCAATCTTGTTTTGGGGGTCCACATGCAAGTTAGGAGGTGTTCCAAGGTGCTACATCCATAAATTCATGAATTCAAGCTCTTATCTGGCATAATTTCCTATAGATATTTCCTTTTTGGGCAACTAGGTAGTATAGTGGATTATTGTTGCTGTTCAGTTGTTTGAGTTGTGTCTGACTCAGGGACGCTTTTGGGAATTTTCTTGGCAAAGATAGTGGAGTGGTTTGCTATTTCCTTTTCCAGCTCAAATCGGCAAACTGGTTAAGTGACTTGCCTAGAGTCACACAGCTAATATGCTCCTGAGTCCAGATTTGAACTCAGGAAGATGAGTCTGACACAGTGGATAGAGTACTTTTTTTGGCCAAGAAAACCCCAAATGGGGTCATGAAGAGTTGGACATGACTGAAATGACTGAACAACAACAAGGAGTTCTACTTCTGCCTCAGATGCTAACTAGCTGTTTGATTCTGGACAAATCACTTAAGCTTTGTCTTTATTTTCTCATCCGTAAAATGGGGATAAGAATAGAAACTACCTTCCGGGGCTGTTGTGGGGCCAAAATGAAACAATATTTGTAAAGCACTTTGCAGACTTCAAAGCTCTATGTAAATGTTGGTGATTATTTATCTTAGTTTTATTGTTTGGGGGAAGGAACATAAAAGTTTTAAATATGTCCATATTTGAAAAAATTATCATGGCCTCTGATAATGTCTTCTGTTGTTTCAATAATAATGAGTTTATCTTCCTCCCATAGTTAAAATAAGCGTACTGTTGTATTTCTTCTAGTTTCCATATGATTAAATATTACTTAGTTCAACCCATTTGGAATTTTTATAGTCTATGGGGAAGAGTGCCATGGCCAAGCTGTCAGTTTTAGCATGACCTTCTAACTGACTAACGGAGACAACAGTGATAATTAATCTACCACTTGTCCAAAATGGGAAGCCTAAAGCTATTAGGAGCCAAGTGCAGGGGGCAGGGTCCTAGGAAGGACAGATGCCCTTCTGGGGTGGACAAAACAGTGTGAAAATAAAGAAGGCAGGCTTCAGGTTTGAGAGTAGAACATACAATTAAATAGAACAGGGAATATTTATAAAATGAGGGAGTTGTAGAGTTTGTTGTCTTTTGGTCTCAAAGAGGACCAAAATGGCATCACTTCGTTGGAGTCAAGTTTCAACATGTCTGACTGTGGTTGATCAGATCGATATGAGCTTGGAATGCTCTACCACAGGTCTGGCAGAAATAGTGCATGTGAAGGTTTGGGATGGATACTCTAAATTTATGCATTTTGTGTTTCCTTTGAGCTGTTTCAGTTCTGGTATGCTCATAGAACACAGCACCTTCTTGGGTGAAAGCACGCCATGCTGAGAGTTCCTGTGCCAGTGTCTCTCATGTCCCACAATCAATTCCAAAGTTCTTAAGAGAGACCTTGAGAGTGGCCTTGTATCACTTCTTCTGACCACCATGTGAATACTTGTAGTAAGTAAGTCACTGTTACTGTTAATAAGTGCTAGGGGTCAATGGGGTACCAGTGTTTTAGCTCTACTTTTTGTGAAGGGTTTCAGGAAATCCTCAGAGGATAAGCTTTTGATGCTGTCGTCATCTAAGTAGACTGAAAAGCAGGTAATTTAAATAATTGTTACATAATGGGTTTGAGCTCATTCTCTGCTGTGGTTGAAGTAAATACTGGAGCACATTTATGAATCCTGATGCTTTGGGAAAGGGAGGAAGGATATTGCTGTGGAAAGACCCCTGGACTTTTAGCCAAAAGACCAGGATTAAAGACTTAGCTGTGATTCTGAGTAGTTCTGTGACTCTAGGCAAATTTCATGCTTTTCTAAAGTTTAGTTTCCCAATTTGTAAAATAGGCATAATAATAATAATATGTTTGTGTGTGTGTGTATGTGTGTGTGTGTGTGTCAAAAGTACCTTGTAAACCATAAAGTTGTATGTACATACACACATATATACATACTCTTATAATTTAGTTATATTTTTTAAAAAGTGACTGAAGCCTCATTGAAATGTCATCTTCACTGTTAGAATATAAGGTCCTTGAGGGCAGGGACTATTTCACTTTTGACATTATATGCTTAGAGCTTACCATAGTGTCTGGTACATGTTGTTGTTTAGTCATATCTGGCCTGACCCCATTTGGGATTTTCTTGGCAAAGATACTGGAGAGGTTTGTAATTTCCTTCTCCAGCTCATTTTACAGATGAGGAAACAGAGGCAAACAGGGTGAAGTGACTTGCCCAGGGTCACATAGCTAGTAAGTATTCTGAGGCCAGATTTGAACTCAGGGAGATGAGTCTTTCTGATTCCAAGCCTGATATTCTATTCACTGCTCCACCTAGCTACCCCTGTCTGGTATATAGTAGGTACTTAATAAATGCTTATTGCTTCATCAATCAATTATGATGTAGAGAGGTAATCCTGAATTCTCAAGGACTATATCTGTACAATATAAGGTTTGGTAGGTTCTACCAAGCTATAAAGGCTTTGATATAATCTTAGAGATAGACTTTCTAGTGTCTAAGACTGTCCTTGCTAAGTATGGAGCAACTTACTGTGATCAGGTTTTTCTGAACATTACAAATACTTTGACTATAAAGACCATGGAACAGGCAAAATGTTAATGTTGTTGTAGGCTTTGTCATTCTCCTAAGCTTGAGGTTGAATAGTGTCTTTTTTAGCCATCTTGTTGGGCACCTTTCATGTTGCATATTATTGAACAATGGAAACTTCTTGAGGGCAGGGACTGTTTTGTTTTTTAGCACAGTACATACAGTGAGCATTTAATAAATGCTCATTGAATTGAACTGAATCCTTAATATACCATTACTCCCCCAAGAAATTTATTCAAGTTAATTCTCAGACCTCTTTAGAATTCAAATACTTCTACTAGGATGTATTAAGTTTATATTTAAAATTCTCATTAGATTTTTATGGTTCACAATATCACTATTACATGTCAGAAGATAAATTCAATGCTACAGTCACAGTTGGCACTTTAATTATAATTTAATACAACTTATTTTTTTTACATATAGATCTTAATATACTTTCTTTATATTGTTACTTACTTCCTTGGGAAGGTTTTGATTGAATAATTGAAAATAACAGCATTTGGCTGTTAGGAACCACAATGAGATGCTATTGTTTTTAAAGTCCTATACAGCTGTAAAGTTCTCTATTGATTAAAAAATTCTGAGAGATTTAATTTCTGGGTAACTTAATCATTTTATTAATAAGGCCAGCACATTTATTATTAAAAGGATGGCCATTTGCTGTCTCTCTTAGACCAAAGACCACATATGGTAGTGGGCTCACAGTTTATGTGTGCTTTGAAGAATACGTGTTCCTCAGGAGTAACATTGGTTAACAGAATGGGATGTGGATTATATTACAGTGAAGGTCTCAGTATGTGACTTAGGTCACCCAAGTCTTGGTCAAAGGGACTTATCTATTTCTACATCACCTTTCTCACAAAAGGGAGAATCAACATTTTGCCCCACCTATGGAGAAAGCTCGATGAGCAGGAATGAATCCATTAACCTAAAATTAGAATTTCTTTTACTGTCTGATTAGATCTTGACCTGGATAAATCTTTAAGACTTAGATTTTCCACACTGGGTGGCTTCTGGATGAAGGAGTAGAAAAGGGGAAAAGCCTTGGTCCTGATTCAATAATTACTTATTAAATAGAAGAGAGAACTACTCATTTCTCATAGTTCTTATAGTTTTCTTCTTCTTTTTTCTTACATCTCATGTAAATGAATATTGTAGACGTGTCCTCACTGTTGGACTCTTCCTTTAAAACCAGTTTGTCAGGGTTTTTTTCCTCACATGCCAGGTAATGTTCTGGGTATAAGAATGACTTGAATTCTATTTTTTCACTGCCTACAATTCTGTTTAGCCAGAACAAGATATTCTTGTCCCCATCTTCAATCTTGTCTGGAAAGTCACCATCCTATAGGAAAGAAGAAAGGAAAACATCTCAGGTGTTATAATGTTGGGCCATAGACAGCCGAAATGAGAAGAAAGACGTGTATTTACACTATCTAGAATATTGTTGAGGTTCAGGGGCACCCCAAAATGTTGAGGTGTGTGGTATGTGTGGCAAGGTTGTTGGGAAAGAATTCACCCAGACAGTCTCCAAATCAAGTAAAGGTGTTTATTTTGGGTAACACAGCACACCAAAGCAGGCTCCTCTGCCCCTTAAGGGAGATGCAGCTTAAGGGAGTCCCCAGTTTAGAGGTGGGGCCAGCTCCTCAAGGGAGATAGCTGCTCCTTAAGAGAAACAGTCCCCCAAGGGAGACAGCCAGTTTAGGGAAATGATTCCTTAAGGGAGACTCCCACTAGTCAGGAGAAGCTAAAGATTCTTATAGAGGAAAACCTGCTGTGGGCTGGGAGGTGAGGTATTACAGACAGGGCAGGAAGGTGAGGTAATCAGGGGGACATGTAGGCAAGGGGATGGGGTTAGTCCTGAGTTTTGTTCATATCTAGGCACACTGGTACTGTGTGAACCTGGTCAATTCACTTAATCTTATTTGTCTTAGTTTCCTCATCTATAAAATGAGCTGGAGAAGGACATGGTAGTATCTTTACCAAGCTAGTATCTTTACCAAGAAAACTCCAAATGAGGTCACAAAGAGTCATACATGACTGAAAAACCACTGGTACTTGACATACCTTATGACATCTTTTTTTCCTTTGACACTTTTACCTTGCTAATTATCTTTTATTTAGTCAGTTATTTAAATGGTTTCACTGAGAATTAACTTAAAAGCAAGATTCATTACTGAAAACAACAAAAACAACAATGTTTTCACTCTTGCTCCAGACTAATATGGCAACTCACTTTACAGGCTGTAATCCATGATGGAGGGGCCAGCTAATTGTCTTGATGACCTGGGTTTTGATATTGGTGTTGGGCCTACCCTATGAGCAAAATGCAAATGTGATTCTCTGACTTGGCAAACGTAATTCTTTGTCTCTTGCTCTTTATTCTCTGGACATTGGTTTTAGACTCAGGAACTGGGAGTTATTTCTAATGTTTTCCTAGAAATGAAAGTAAGACTCAAGAGACTTAATCTTACCTTAAATTGAAGTTCTTCATCACTTTTGCATGTTAGAAGATAACTTTTGTTTTCGCCCCTCACAGAGATGGCTACTAAAGGTGGTGAGCTATCGCAACCATAATACTGCAGCATAAATTGAGTCCAGGGTGCATTGCCTGAGATTCAATATTTATGAATTAGAATTATTTTGATAGAAAGGTTTTTTTTTTCCCTCTTCAGACTTGAAAACTTAGTGATAGTTACTAAGTCCTTCTAACGGACGTCTCTTCTTGATCTTACATTGTGTCTTTATAGTTGAAGTGAAGCAGAAGAATGTATTGATCTTGCCATGGCTACTTCACATTTCCTAATATGTCATTAATTATGCATGCAAAGAATTCTAGAGTCTGTCCAAGTGCTTTCTAACCTTAAAAACCCAATCTGGGCCTTTGTTTCACTTCAGAAGTCAGAACTCTTATGTGACACTTGTGTTTCTTAGTCTTTCTTGTTGAAACACAATTTGAAGTACATAATAGTAGTTGGAGTATCTGTCACTCTCTTTGTGAATCAGAATCTATAGAATGGAAAGCTCAGGAAGTTGACTATTTTTTGAGACATTTTAAGGCTATAACTGAATTCAAAAACCATCTGAAATAATTTTGGGCTTCTTTTTGACTTTGTTTAGACATTACTCTAGAAAATTCTACATCAGCAGTCATAATGTTGGGGACCCAAAGGAAATGAAGGCCTGGTTGGAAGCCACAGGTAAGATCTTGACATGGTGAATTTTGTTTTATGTCTTCTCTAAAAAGGAGACTGATGTTCAGATTAGAACTAATAGATAAAAAATAATAAAGTTTTAAAGAAAACATAGACCCCCCCTTCCAAAAAAGAACTCTCAAAAAGAATAAAGAAAATTAAAAAAAAATTGTTTCAATCTATATTCAGACACCATCAGTTGTTTCTCTAGGGATGGATAGCATTCTTCACCATAAATCCTCCAGAGTTGTCTTGGATTATTGTATTGCTGAGAAGAACTAAGTCATTCACAGCTGATAATTCCACAATATTGCTGTTACTGTGTACAATATTCTCTTGGTTCTACTCATTTCACTTTGCATCAGTTCATGTAAGTCTTTCCAGGTTTTTTTGAGAGCATCTAGCTCACCATTTCTTAGAGCACAATAGTATTCCATCACAATCATACACCACAACTTCTTTTTTTTCTTTTTTTTTCACAACTTCTTAATGTGAATTATTACAGTAGCTTCCTAATTAGTTCCCCTGCTTTAAGTCTTTACTCACTTCAATCCATCCTCCACACAGTTGCTGAAGTGACCTTCCTAAAGCTCAGGTCTGATCATAATTATTAATATAGCAGTACATATGTGTTATTAATAAATAAATATATACATATAGGGGTATGCACATTTTTTTAAAAATTTGAGAACCACAGGTCTAGATTAATGTAGCGATAATGCTGTTGTGTTCTGTTGGTCACACTATGCATAGAGTATAATGTTTAATTCCTGGCAAAGCATTTAAATTTTTTTATTATAATAATATTAGAAGAGTAAACCAACATACTAACACTTGTATTAAGGTATGTAGTATCAATGAAATATATAATCTTTACTTCAAGGTTCTATATATAATCTTTACTTCCAAGTTTCTATGGTTTCATTTGGTCTGGGTGTTCCTTCCGTGAATGTAGATTCCTCACTAGGTAGTCTTCCTTAGTTGCTGTGGCTGGAAAAACTCCTTTACCAAGTGACCAGTTTTCTGGTGATTGTACTTCTCCAGACTTAGCTAGGCTGTTACTTAATGTCAGGTTCCCAGGACTGCTAAATACCAGGGTCCTTTGACATCGGAACCAGGTTTGGGCTAGCATTTTAAGAACTTTTTTCAAACAAGAATGCATCTAGAGAACTGATGACCAGCATGGAAAGGGGTCTAGAGACCAGGTCATCTAAGGAATGGTTGAACAAACCAGGAATGTTGAGGAAGAGATGACTAAGCAGGGGTGGGAGGCATGGGGGGAACAGATGGAGATGACAACGGTCTTTAAACAACTGAATGATTGTGAAATGTAAGAGAGATTGACCTCATTCTGCTTGGGGAGAATGAGAATGAATGGGTAGAAGGTACAGGGAAATAAGATTTTAATTCAATAAGAGGAAGATGAGCATGTCAGCCATAAGAATACCTTTCTAAAAAAAAAAAGCTTCAAAAGTACAAGAAGGGGAATACATGGTTAGACAGAAGTTTCTCAGAAAAAGGTTGTGTTTTAGTGAATTGAAACCTTGATTTGATTCATCAATATGATGTGGCAGCCAAAAACCCAAATGTAACCATGGGTTGAATCAAGAGAGGCAAAGATTCTGGATAAAAAGAATCAATATTCTCTCTGCACTTTGCCTTGATTGGACCACATTTGGAATATTATGTTCAGTTCTGGGCACCAGAGTGAGAATGTTAATAATACTAGCTTGTGTGACAAAATAGAGTTTGAAGAACAAAGACCTTGGGCAGGAAGGTGATAAAACACAGAAAGATCCCTAAGCTGGTCGTCAGGACAATTGAGTTGTTAATGCTAGTTCTGCTTCTAACTGGTCATTTGACCTTTGACAAATAACTTATTTAAGACTTATAACTTTACAATCTGAATACAGATTGAAGTTAAAAAAAATTTTATTTTTATTGAGTTTTTTTGTCTGCATTTTCCTTTACAACGTGACTATTATGGTGTAATGGTAACAACAATTTGAAGATCTTACCTGCCCCTTAATAGGCTTAGGTGAATTTGAGGACCTTTCCTGCAAGTAACTTAACCCCAAGTGCCCTAAAAAAACATTGATAAGATGATGAGTACTCAGAGGAGAGCAACTAGGATAGCTAAGGATCTTGATTCATATGAGGATTGCAGAAATTGGGAGTTTTTAACTCAGAGGAAGAAGACTCAGGGAGGGCATGCTTGCTATGTTCAAGTATTTGAAGGATTGTCACCTGGAAGAGCAATTAGACTTTTTGTGCTTGGCCCCAATGAGTAGAACCAGGAGTAATGGATTTGCAGAGTTGCAGAAGAGAAAAATTTGGCTTTATCTCAGAGGAAACTCTTTCACAAGTAAGTGGGCTGCCCCAGGAGATGGCAGATTCCATGGAGGTTTTCAAGCAAAAGAATGGATGTGACCACCTCTTGGGTATATGATGATTCCTTTCAGATATGGATTGGACTAACTGGCTGCTGTGGTCTCTTCTGACTAAAAATTCTGTAAATCTCTAATTAGAGTTATTTAAAAATATAGAGGGCTGTGTTATGAAGCAGCAAGTTCCTTGTCACTGGATGTGTTCAGGTAGAGGTTTGGAAAATCATCAGTAAGGAATGTTAATAGAAGGGCTTCCTGTATTAGGTAGGAGGATGGGGAGGTTAACTAAAACATCTGGGGCTCTTCCAATTTGAAGATTCTTTAATTATAAGAGTATAATTATTACAAATTGCTCTGTAAAATAAATCGAAACCCATAGCAACAGTATATTGTTGATTGGGTTTATGCTGTATGTGCTTTACACAGGGAAGAAGAGAGATGTGTAAGAGGTTTGGATTCTCAAATGAAGCCCCCAGGACTATTCTTGATAATCAAATCCTCCAAGGACAAATGGATATCCAAATGGAGTTTGTTATGAATATCATTAAATCAGACCTATTCCTGTATCTTTCACTTAAGGCTGGGGTCTAGTAGGGCTTTGGGACTTAAGCGATAAAATAGAGTTTGAAGAACAAAGACCTTAGGAGGGAAGGTGATGAAACACAGAAAGATCCCTAAACTGGTAGTCAGGACAATTGGGTTGTTAATGCTAGTTCTGCTGCTAACTGGTCATTTGATCTCTGGCAAATAACTTCTTTAAGACTTATAACTTTACTGTCTGAATACAGATTGAAACATACTTTAAAAAAAAACTTTATTTTTATTGAGTCTTTTTGTCTGTGTTTTACAACATGACTTATGGTGTAATGGTCATAGGAATTTGAAGATCTTCCCTGCCCCTTAACAAGTTTAGGTGAATTTGAGGACCACTCCTGATTTGAAAATAAACTCTGCCCCCTAATAGGCTGCAGGTACTCACATGGAGACTGTGGTGGGAGGCTTGTTTTTCAGGAAGGCACAACTTTTGTTACTTTGTAGTCAAGTGGATCAGGAGGGTTGTGATGTTCTCTGACCCTGGAGAAGGCTATATGTATACCTCTGAGGCCAGGTTTTGCTTTACAGCTCACTTATGGAAAGAGTTGTGTGAGTTGGCCAGATGAGACTCTGGGCAGTTGTTGACCCCACCCCCACCCCTCCCTCACCAGCTTTGAAAACCCAGATGTTGGTGCTTCCCTCTCTGGTGACTAACTGTATGTATGTGACGTCAGACAGCTGGAAGCCCTGTTGGTCTGTTGAATTGTGTTATTTTCTCTGTCTATATTTTTGTCTGCTTGTAACTTCTGTTTGTATTCTCTCAAGTTCAGGGTGCTGACTTTTCCCCCTGAACTAGGTAAATGATATGTGTTTGATTGATTAAAGTAAGGTTGTTAACCTGTTTTGAGTTGCTTTCCTTTAGAAAAGCAGAACAAAGAACCTGTGCTAGCAGCCATCCTGGGAATGCTAGGGTGCTTGCTGCTACATATGGATATGTTTTGCATGACTATACATGTATAACCTATATTGAATTGCTTGTCTTCACAATGAGGTAGATTGGGGAGGGAGGAAGGGAGAGAATTTGGAACTCAAAGTTTTAAAAATGAAAGCTAAAATTTGTTTTTATGTGCAATTGGGGAAAAACAAAATAGTAAATAAATTTAAAAAGGCATATAACCTTACATTTCTTCTAGGAAAGTCATTTTTGCATTTGTAAAATGACAATTTGGGTTAACTTTCTCTAAGATCCTTTCCAATGTTATGATTTTCTTGATTTCTACAAAATGAAAGCCATACCTTTGATCTCACCATCAGACATCTCCTCAAATATGGCCATTTCTTCCTTTTCATTGAAAAAGAGAACTTTTTGTTTTGAATTCTTTAAGATGATACAAATGGGCAGTCCAGCCTTTTTGAGTAGTGCTTCACCTGTTTTAAATACACAATATAGAAATAGGAGTTTTTCCACATCTACCAGTAGATCTTAGGCCTAATTCTTTCATAGTGATTGATGACAGTTTGTAGTTACAAAAGAATGGATCACAAAACTGCATATTTCTTTGAACTCTCTGCACAAGAAAATCACAGATATGGGAAAAAAGTGAATTCTCTGAGGAATTTGAGTGACTGCTCCCACAATACCAAAAAGAGGAAATGCTTTTTACCATCTTGAAGGAAGGAACTACTTTTCATTTTTGTCTTTATGTTCTCAGTTCTCAGTATCTTACGCTTAGTAGGTGCTTTGTAATGACTGTTGAATTGAAGGATGCTACTTTAAGAAAAAGGAACCAAAAAAAATGGAGAAACCACCCATACTCAAGAGCCTACAGGAACTCAAGGAGGCACAAAGTCTGGACAGTGGAGAGAGGATTCCCGTTCGTTCTTATAGGGATTTATTGGCTCCAACAATGCCTTCCCTCTGAGATTACCTGATATTTAACCTATGTTTCTAGGGCTCACAGAGGCAATTAGGTGACACCATGGATACAGTGCTGGGCCTAGAGTGAGGAAGACTAGAGTTCAAATCTGGCCACAGATACTTCCCAGCTGTGTGACCCTAGGCTAGTCATCTCTATCTGTCTATTTTTCACCTATAAAATGGGAATAACAATAGCACCTACCTCCCAGGGTTGCTATGAGGATCATTATAATGCGAACTTCTTGAGAGCAGGAGTCTTTTGTCTACCTTGGGATCCCAGGGCTTTGGATAACGTCTGGCACAGAGTTGTTGTTCAGTTGTGTCCAACTCTCCATGACCCCATTGGGGATTTTCTTGGCAAAGATCCTGGCAAAGATCCTTCTCCAGTTCATTTTTACAGATGAGGAAACTGAGGCAAACAGTTAAGTGACTTGCCCAGGGACACATAGCTAGAAAGTGGCTGAGGCTGGATTTGAACTCAGACCTTCCTGACTCTGGGCCCAGTGCTCTATCCACAAAGAGTAGGTTCTTGCTAAATGCTTGCTGACTGACTGACTAAAGAATCAAAACAAAGCAATGGATATCTCTTATTCTATGGGGTATATTCCTGAGCACAGTACTGGTGAAGGTAAAATCAGAAAAAAGTATGGATGGTCAGTTTCCCTCTATTTACAGGTTCCTTTCTGTGTTGATGCCCTGGCCCCAAAGACAAACACCATGTACCTGACTTTTTCTGGATATTCCAAAGAGCCCATGATTTCTTACTTGAATCAAGCCCTGATTAGCAGCACATAGTCAATGTGAAAAGGATGGATTTTGAGAGTTGGATAATTTCCAGAGCAACAAAGAGCATTTGGCCATAATCTCCCCTCTTCTTACCCCATCATTTTCATACAGTGGGAGTTACACTGATCCCATATGGCCCACTTCTCTTTCATGGAAGGAATCCAGCCTCTCAAACAAGATCCGTTCCATTTTTCTCAAGGTTGAGCAAGTTGACAAGGGCATGTGGGTATGTACTAACAAGCAACTCCTCCTCTCCCTCCCTAGTCTAGAGGCAATATTTAGAGAAACCAAATCATATTTTTTTCAGCTTAAGGGGAAAAAGTTAAATACTGAATTAAAAGAAATACATTCTCATTTCCCCTCACCTTCTTCTTGTGTTCCCTCACTGTTTTGTCTCCCTGTGCTGCCCCATTTCCTGTAACTTCTGCAGTTATGTGCAATTTCTTTAGGGAAATTTGTTCAGAGAGCCAAATGTATCCCAACAGATGAGACACTGAGGTCTGCCATCTTGGAAACTGAGACATGACATTTCAAATCAAGGTTTTGTAAATTATTTTTGTAAGTTTTAGTTGTGTAGATTTCTTGTAGGTGAATGGATATGTCTATGAGATAATGACTTTACTCTTTAAATGACTCAATGTAGGGGTAGAGGAAGGTGGGGAATGAAAAGCTTTCTATACACTCTTCAGTGGTAGTGGCTTCTCTATTACAATGACAAGACTACATTCTTACTTGCTAATACTTCCCAATATAGGTATCCTTCAATTTTATAGCAGTTTATTTAAGAGAATTCAAAACCAAAGAGCTCATGGTATGTCATCCATTTGCTAAGGAACAACACATTTTAAACTTTTTATAATTGCAGGGGGTCCATTAAGGATACAGAACTCCTATGTAATTGGATGTTGCTGTCACTAGGAATTCCTCCTTCTATCGTGTGTGTGTGTGTGTGTGTGTGTGTGTGTGTGTGTGTGTGTGAGTCAGTCTCTAGGGGCCCAAACTTTTTCAAGCAGACTATGTGTCCAATATCATAATAGAAGTTGATGGGGAAAAATTAGATTCACTTAAGAGAATAATTATAAGAGCTCACTAAATATTACATGTTTTACAATGTACTAGCTTATAATATAGTACAATCTACAATGTATTACCTTATAAAGAACAGAAGCTAGAATTCTTGGCATGTAATCAGGAAGATCTAAATTAAAATTTGAACTGGGCAAGTCAATTAAATTTTCTTTGCCTCAGTTTCCTCAAATGGGGATAATAATAGCTCTACCTCCCAGAGTTGTTGTGAGGATCAAATGAAATAATACTTGTAAAGCATTTAGTCCCTGGCACATAGGTGTTTCCTTCCTATTTTATACCATACTACAGTTTATAAAACATTTTTCTCATGATGACCCTGTTAGAAAGGCACTACAATTATAAAGAGTAACCACAATAACCCATTAAAAAAAAGAGCTGTGGGAAGATGCCAAAGAATTCTCTTGTTTAGGTTTAAAACACATGTAAGGGGCTACTTAAATTAATTTTGTTGTTGTTGTTATTCTGAACTTGAAAAATACCAACATGAGCATTTTCATATAGACAGAAGCGAAAAAGGATTTTACATGAAAACACAAATCTCTGTGATATAGAGCTTACATTAAAATGTGTGTATGTATGTGTACACATACATACATGTATACATACATACATACATATATACACATATATAAATAATATTTATCATGTTAGTTTCAAAGCTGCCCTGTTTATATGGGTCTCTGGTTCTCTTCTGTGTATTAAGAAAAGTCTCACTATGACTGACCTTCTTTTCTTCCCTCCTTCCTTTCCCCTTATTCATCACCTTGGTACTCCTAAATCTCTCTCTCCTCTCCCCCCTTAAAAAACAAAATCAAAACAACCCTTAGAACAAATGAGTTAGGCAACACAAATCCACACGCTGGCCATGTCCAAAAATACCTGTGGCTACTTACCACTTAAGTACCATGCATCCTTTCTAAGTTCTGACTCCATAGCATTGGCAAAATCAAGACTGAATTTACAATCCACTTCTGGGGCACAGGCCGCTTCCTGACCGTCATCCACAGCTGCCATCTTTATACCTAATGAAATCGGAGACCATATTGTCGAAAAATAACTGAAGTTCTTTTGACATCTTATATAATCTCCCAGCTGTTTTCCCAACTCATATTTCTTAGAACATTTCTTTTCTGTTAGCATTTTGTCTTCTTTCCTGTTATAGTACTCTATTATTTAGGAATACTTCTTATTCTCTGAGTTATATTGTAAACTCCTTGAGGGCAGGATTACCTTGTTTTATTTTTTGTATTTCTAGCACTCAGTACTGTGCTGTGCACATACAATGTTAATTTATATATTTTATAGGGATAATTAGATATAAGTTATAACTATATGTAGTTAATTTATATATTTTGTAGGGATAATTAGATATGTCATATCTATATAT
>CM053582.1:167925056-167970316 GCA_028627135.1 Pseudochirops cupreus | reverse complement strand
ATATAGTTAATTTATATATTTTTAAAACTGAAGTCAGTCCTTCACTTAGAACCGTGGATGTTTAATATGCATTTGTTGAACACTGTAATCTGTTGACTATTTAATTTCTTGGCTATCTGATAGGTTTCTCCTAACAATGTGAATACTTTTGTCACATTCTTAAAAGTAGAACTCATCATGTCCAAGACAGGTGCATGCTTGTGCCATCCTTCATAGGAGCTTTATAAATTCTTTTAGGGCAGAACAAGACCATGTGTTTCATTCATTTTATGAATGCTTGACTTTCAGGCTTTAGCACCATACTTTGCACAAACCATTCATTTGGTAGATATCTGTTCAGTGAACAAATGAATGAATCAAAACCAACAGTGTGAATGCATTTCCATCAATGTGGAAATGATATCAAAATTTTTCCTGTTTTATTAGGGCAAAGAAGTTAGTAAACAGGAAGTACTGGGTATCTGAAGAGGGTAGATCAGATTCCATGAACGATGAAGAAGAAAACAAAAAAGAAAGGTGAGATCAGAGGCACCAATCACAAACTTCAAAAATTTCACAATTATCATACAAACTCAAAGTTGGAAGGCACTTCAGGTCCAATCTGTACCTAAATAAGTATAGACAGGAGTATTGTATGTGTGGCTCACACATACAAGAATAGGCATTTTTAAGGAAAATTTTAATTCCAAATCAGGAGGGGAAACAGGAGGGGCCAGAGGCTGCACGGGGTACTGGATAGAATTATATCTATATGATCCCTTAAATATTATTAGTCTGGGGGAAGTAACTTTGAGGTTCAAGCTAAATTCTTTACCTCAATTAATGGGAAAAGCCCTCCTTCCCAAGCTTTGTATGCAAGACTTGATGCTCTTCCCACCAAATACCAGTTCTACGATGAACATGCATAACAGCTAAAAAAATTTATCCAAGTCAATAGCAAAAACAAATTAGAGAAAAAAATATATGAAAGTATATACCAGACAATGTGGATTGAAAGACTTCTCCCCTTGTGAGCAGGATATTTCAGTTCAACTGAGAGAGAGTTCTAGATTTCACCCAGAGGGAAAATTCTCTGAAGTCTCTAGAATAGCAAGCTGGGAATAAAGACATGATAGAGATTGCCAGTTCCTCTTGTGTCATCTTCTTAGAATCTTTCTCTCCCTTCAGTGACCTGGAGAGAGGTTGAAGTGGCTATCTTCTCTCTTAAAATTGGAAGCTATAAGAAGCCACTAGAAGCCCTACAAGCCAGGATCTCTTCTCTCTTGCTCTCGTCAACTCTGCTCTGCCCGTCATGTTGGTGCAGGGCATAGATTTCCACAAATGAGGAGAGAGTCCCATGCCAATGGGTTTTAGGGCTTACAGAAGAATTCATGCCAGACAAATGATTATCCAGCCTCTGATTGAATGCCTCTAAATGATGAAGAGTGCACTTCTTTCCAAGGTATTCCTCCCCCCTCTGGGAGAGCTCTAATTCTTAGGAAGTTCATTTTAAAATTAAATCAGAATCTGCCTTTCCACAGCTTCTTCCCTAGTTCTTCATATTTCTAACTTCTAGGGAAAAGCAGAACAAATCCACAGTTGTTTCCCTTGGGTATGACAGTCCTTAAGACAGCTCATATGTTTCTGTAAAACAGCTCTATTACCTTCAACTGATTCTCATATGGCATGATTTCCAATCCTTTTACCATTCTAGTCATCATCCTTTGAATGCTGTCCATGCTTGTCAAAGTCATTATTAAATGTGGTCCCTGTGGCTAGACACAGTAGTCCAGATGTGACATAACTAGCACTGAATACAATGGCACTCCTTCTGGATGCTGTGTTTGTCTCAATGTAGCTTTGTCTCAATGTAGCTTAAGACGGCAGTGTTTTGTTTTGTTTTTGGCTTTCATGTATCAAGGCTGAATCATATTGAATCTGCAGCCCACTAAAACCTCTATGTCTTTTTCTTATGAACAATTATCTGAAGGCTATCCCTATTTATCTTTCCATTTGTGTGCTGATAAATAGAAACTGTGGTCAAAGGTTCTTCTTATCCTTCATGGTTGTAAAGCATCCCTTGAACCTTGTTAGCCTATCCACTGTGGCAGCCCATCTTGCCCTGCCCCCTACTATCCTACCCCACTATGCTTGCTGAATCTCCATCCAGGTCAATAAAAAGGGTTTTTAAAAATCTGAACTTAAACACCAGATAAAGTGGGGATTTCTGTATAAAAATAGGATAGAAAAAGATTATTGTAAATGAAACAATAGGAGATATATATGTATGCATATATACATGCACACACGAGTGTATATATGTTATATATATATAATATATAAAAACATAAATAATGAGCATTTTATAAATTCAACCTACAGTTTTCAATACTTATTTGTGCTTCTTTCTGGCCTTTCTTCTGTCTCCTCTTTAAAGAGGATGCCTCAATAACCCTCTTTTTTTTTCCTTTTTCTTTTACTATTCCTTTTTTCCATCTTTTACCTGCCACGCCCCTCTCCCAACGCCACTGGAAAAAAAGCAAGAGAAAGAAAGCCTTTGGAACAAATATAAATGGTCAAGTAAATCAAATCCTACATTGGCTGAATCTGAAAACATATCGTATTCGGCATCTTGTGTCCCTCACCTCTCTGTCAGGAGGTAGGTAGCAAGCCTCACATCAGTCTTTTAGAATCTCAGTTGGATATTGGTCAAAGTTCTCAAGCCTTTCAAAGTTCTTCTTCTTTAAAATCTTGTTTATATTATATAAATTATTCTTCCAGTACTACTTTCACTCTATATCAGCTCATTTGGGTCTTCCCAAGATTCTCTGGAAATATTTCTTTCATCCTTTCTTATGGCAAGATAGTATTCTATTACAGTCATAGGCCATAATTTGTTCAATTGTTAATAGATGGGCATTCCCTTAATTTCCAGTTTTTTGCTGCTACAAAAAGAGCTGCTATAAATAATTTTGTACATATGGGTCTTTTTGCCTTTCTGATTGAGGTCAAAGAGTATGTGTACTTTGGTGACTTTTGGGACATAATTTTTTTTTCTTTTTCTTTTTTTGCTTTTTGGAGGGGGGAAGGTAGGGCAATTGGGGTTAAGTTACTTGCCCAAGGCCACAGGCTAGTTTTGTGTTAAGCTTGTATCTGAGGTCGGACTTGAACTCAGGTCTTTCTGCCTGTGCTCTATTCACTGTGCCACCTAGTTGCCCTTGGGACATAATTTCAAATAGATTTTCAGAACAGCTGATGCACTGGTTTTCCGGTAGCCTGTCTAGCAACTGTTATTTTCCTTTCATGTCTTCTTTGCCAATCTGATAGATGTGAGGTAGAACCTCAGAGTTTGTCAACTTGGAATTTCTCTGATTAGTAGTGATTTGGAAGCTCAGTTAAAAACTTTCTGTCCTGTATCACATCTCCTTAGCTCTACATTCTCTGTGCCTTCCTTAATAACTAATTGGACCAACCACGTCATGTTAATGTGCTAATGAGGGCTCAGAAGTTCTTCCCTTTAGTACTATATCTATATTTTAATTATAACCTTCTGTTGACAAAACACTGTCCATTTGTTGTCTAAAAAGAGAAGTGACTCTGATGGTGGAGATTTCAAGTTAGATTGGAGAGACTGGTGTTATACAGGTCAATAGCAGAGCTATTTATTGGTATACCTGACTTTTCAGTATTAATCTTAATTAATTAATTAATCTTCAGTTTACTTAAATAATTCTAAAGCATCATAGCTTCCTCTGCCTAAAGCTGGCTTTGTGTGTAACTGTACTTTTATACCTATGTAAATCAATGGAATCTCACAGGTGGAAGGGAATTTAGAGGTGGCTTCATCCAATCCACATCTGAAGAAGATTACCTTCTACAGTATCTCTGACAGGTTGATGTGGTTGATCAACCTCTCTGATGAAGAAATTACTTGAAGATTTCTGGTGAATAGGAACCCACTATTTTTTTGAGGAAAGTAATTCCTCTTGTGGGTGTCTCTAATTATTAAGAAGTTTTTCTTCCCAATTATACTGAACACCAGTCTCCACCCACTGCTCCTAGTTCTGCCCTCTGGGGCCAGGAAGAACATGTGTAATCCTTTTAATTCACAGGCCTTTTTAAATTTCCTTATCTAGGTTAAAATCTCATATTTACTCCAAGTGATCCTGGCACAATACAATCTTCTGTCCCCTTACCAGCTTGGTTCTTCTTTGTATTAGTCCAAGCCTGTTGGCGTTCTTCCTAAATTATAATGCTATAACCAAACACAGTGCTTCAGATGGGATCTGATCAGGGTAGTGTTCTCAGGAAGGAATACCTGCTTAATTCTGGTCATGACGAATATATTAACATGGCCCAAATTTGCAGTGGTTTTTTTGACTATTATATTCTGTTGTTGCTTCATTGAGTTTGCAGTCCACTAAGCCTCTCAGATATTTTTTTCACATGACCTATTGTGTGGGTCATGGCTGCTCCATTCTATATTTGTTGTGATGATTTTATCTTTACTTATTTTCATCTAATTAGGACCAGCTCATCATCCGAACTTGCTGAGACCATTCTAGATCCTGACTCTATTGTCCATATTGACCATCTCTCTCAGCTTTGTGTCACCTCCATATTTGATAAGCATGTCATCTGTGTCTTCATCCAAAACATTAATAAAATGTTAATCAGCCCAGGGCCAAGAGGAGATAATTGAGATTCTCTAACAGTGACTTCCCTCTACTTTGGCAATAGTCATTAATCCCTTTTCTTTGGGTCCAGACATTCCACCAGTGCCAAATTTACCTAACTTCCTAAAGAGCAGAGTTCCAAGAAGAATGGTATGAAATAATTGAATATTAGTTTGGTTGCTGTGCTTATGGAGCTTTCAAGTTTATAATGGGACTCTGAAGATTGAGATCTGCCCCCCCCCCAAGGAAAACTCCCACAGTTCTCTTTCATTCCTCAAAACTCAACATTATCACTATTCTCCCCTCTTTCCCTTTAGTCTCAGAAGAAAAGGTGTGTCTCTACTATTTCTTTAGGCTAATTCTTTAGCTTGTGTCCCCCAGGAGTCATCTTCTATCTCTCATGCATCTTCAATCTCTCCTCTATTGGTTATGTCTCCTCTTCTTACAGACATGCCTAAGTCTCCTAAGAAAAGCCTTTCCTTAACCTCACCCAGTTGCCATCTCTCTCCTGAGTACTGAGTTCTTTAAGACCAAAGTACCTATTATATACTCATCCCTTAAGAGTCAGGAGGGATAAAAAAGATTAATCATACATGAAAATCATCCAACCTTTGAATTTTTCAAGCCAGTTTCATATCTGTAGTCAAAAGGTAGCATAGGATAGTGGCCTGGGTTTGAATCCTGACTCAGATGCTAGCTGTGTGACTCTAGGCAAGACCCAACCTTTCTGGGCCCCAGGGAAAGGTTAGGTTTGATGACCTATTAAGTCCCTTCCAACTCTAAATCTACGATCCCTATGATACTATGACCTCTTCATTCTCACAAGAAAGCTTGATAGCACGTAGGACAGGTACAATTATCCACGTTTTAAATATTAGGAAAATGAAATGGAGGAAATTGTTTCTTGTCTAAGAATACATAGTTAGCTAACCATAGAGCCAGGAGTAGTAGACCCAGTTGTTCTACCTTCCTGACTCCTTCTACCATGTGGTCTCAAGATCTATGCCCTTGAGAACCTAACATCTAGTAGAAAAGATAACACTCACAGATAAAATTTGCTTTTTTAAATGATGTGGGACAAACCAAAGTTCTCCAAGGATTGAGAGTGATGGGGAGAGATCAATGGGAGCTAAAATTTTAAGGGGAGCCTTAAATATGTGGTAAAGATGGGACTGGAGCTGGGATTGGAAGAATGAGAAGAATTTCAATAGGTAGAAAAGGTTGAGTAATGGCATCTTCCAGTCTGAGTAATGGCATCAGTAAAGGCACTGGAATGAGATGGAACAATGTCTAAATAATGCAAGAGGGGAGTCAGAAGGCAGCAAACCTTACTGGAATGGAGGATTCTTCCTAGGGAACAGATGAGGATAAAGTAGGGGTGAGGGGAACCTTGATTTTAGTTGACCTCAAATGCCAGGGTGAGGAGTTTGAATTTAAGTTGATAGACAATAGGGAGGGATCATAGGTTCTTGAGGAGGGGAAGGGCATTATGTAGGTGATGGATGAGGAAGGGTAGTTGGGGAGCAGTAGGTACAGTGATTGGAGGAGGGAGAGAATAGAGTCAGAAGCAACTCAGGTGAGGTGGTGAGACCCACAGGAATAGAAGGGGGAAGAGAATAAGCATTTATATAGTGCCTACTCTGTGCCAGACACTGGGCTAAACACTTTACAATTATTATCTTATTTGAACCTCACAACAACCATGAGAAGTAGGCACTGTTATTGCCCCCATTTTGCAGATGAGGAACCTGAGGCATACAGCTAATAAGCATCACTAAGAGGCATGGCAAAGTGGGTTACATTTCCAAATAGTATGCACAGCCTTGACTCTCCTCATTGAAACAACAAATAAACTTCATCCTTCTCAACAGTTCATGTTTGTATCATGTCTGATAACAGCTTTTCTAGATGGTGATGGTTGAAGGCACAGTGGACCCAGGAAACATGAATTCTACTCCAGGCTCTTCCCCTAATTAGCTGTGCTACCTTAGGCAAAGATACTTTACCTCCTGAGCCTCAATGCCCTCATCTGTAAAATGAAGGAATAGGACTGGATAATCACTAATAGCCCTTCTGCCTTTCTAAATTAAATAAGTTATGGCCTTTCTGACCCTGTTTGGCCATTGATAAAATTGGGGATTTGTACTAGACTTTATCTAAAGTCCTCTTTACTTCTAACATTCTATGAATCCAGGTTCTTCTCCCTATCTCAATGTTTCTGCAAAAGAAAAGAGCTAGTTGATTCTTCTTAGGTATATCTAAGAACCTGAGAGAAAACAGACAGAGAAGGACAAAGATATTGAGGGAACTATCAATCATCTTGTATACATTTGCAAATTAAGCAGGGGATGTAGATGATTGTGCCCTCTGCATCTATCTGCCTGCACAGTTCATGGACTCCTATGACCCCAAGATCTATAGCACAGAATTCTAACACTTGTACCTCCCTACTGAGACCCACTGAGCATTCAATGGTCTGTTCCTACCTTCTGTCAGCTTCCAGTCCAGTTTCCAGGCGCAGACTCAGTACTCCTACTTCTGCAGAGGATTCTCCATAAACAATGAAATGACTTCTCTGGAGAGCCTTATAACAGTTGGTCCAGTGGGAGGAGACTAGAAAGATGAAGTGGGTGGAGATTAATATTCATGAATGACATGAACCTGCCTTACTTCTAGCCCCATGAGAGAGGAGAGATCAGAAAGGAAAAAGAGGGCAAAAAAGAAAAAAAAAATCTTGTAAAGGATCTGTGATGCTTCTTTTCATGCAAAATCATTATTGTATTGAAAAAGGTAGCATAAGATAGTGACCTGGATTTAACATGGAATCTCATAGCAGAAGTCACGTAGTCCCATCTCACCTGAGGCATGTCAGGGAACCAACTGCCTCTGAACACAGCCCATTTCAGTTTCAGCTGCTTCCATTAAAGAAGTTTTTCTTTGTAGTGAATAAAATTCTACCTCTGTATAACTTCCCACCAGTTATTCCTGGTTCCTTCCTTTAGGGCTCAATAGATCAAATTTCATCTCTATTCCACATGATGGTCCTTCAGGCACCCAATGACAGATTTTATTCCTTTTAAGTCTTTTCTATTTCAGGTTAAATATCCCTAGTCCTTTCAATGTTGGTTTGGTATCACTGTGGGTTCCCTGACTCTCCCCTAGAATGCCTTTCAGCTTGTTCATTTCATTCAAGAGTGTGGAGAACAGAAGTGAAGAGTTAGGTAGATTTAATCTGGTGAAGACAGAGTATTGCCCCACTCTTACTTTTCAAGCTCTGGATACTGTGCCTCTTTTAATGCAGCCTGAATTTTCATTAGCTTTTTGTTTCTTTCTTTGGCTCTCATGTTACATTGTTGACTCAAAGTTTAACTGCTTAGTAACTGTATCTTCCCACCCTGTTCTTGTGAAGTTGATAGCTGGACTCCATTGATCCTAGAAATTTTCACCTAATGAAATTTGACCCATTATGTTTTATCCTAGAAAATGTCACCTAATTAGATTTTACTCATTATGTTATCACAACAAGATCTTTTTGGAGCCTGACTCTTTAATATAGTATGTTAGTTATGTCTCTCAGCTGGGTGTCACCTTTAGACGTAATAAGCCTACATTCCAGATGCTTTCATCCATCTTTTCTTCTTCCACGTTATTGGTTAAGACACTGAACAAAACAGGGCCAGTAAACTCTAGACTTCTCCCTTCAAACTGGTATCAATCCATCTCTGATTCCTTGGGGTGACTAGTTCCCAACTCACCTTATGAACCATCATCTATCTATCTAGCCCACATTCCTCCTTCTCCTCCAAAACTGTCTAATGTACTAGTCTTGTGACTCTTATCAAAAGAAGTAAATGAGTTTAGCTAGCCATGTTTTCCCTTGCATCTCTATATTCATATGCACTGTTTCCAAGTGTTTTTGTACTTCTTTTTCCTTACATTTGTGTATCTCAACTTGTTTAGCTATTACCTGATTAATGGGCATTTACTTCGTTTTGAAGTTTGGGTTTTTTTTTTTGCTATTACAAAAATTATTATTATATAAATATTTTGATGTATATAGAATCTTTCTGTTTTGTAAGTGATCTTCCCAGGGTACATGCTTAGGAGTGGAGTCTTTGGGTTGAAAGGTCACTTTTGTTAAAATGGTTCTTGTTAAAAGGTCAGTCACTTTTGTTAATATAGTTCTAAATTGGGTGTCAGAATGATCCAGCCCAGGGTGGGTAATGGCAGCCTCAAGGCTGTTCTACTTATGAGCATGCATGACTTTCTACAACCTCTCCAGCACTGAATGTTTCCATTTTTTGCTGCCTTTGCCAGTTTTGTTGGGTGTAAGGCGGAACCTAATTTTTGTTTCTCTGATTATTAAGTCATTTGGAGAATTTTTCATGTGGTTGTTAACAATTTGCAATTCTTTTGAAAGCTATTCTCAAAAGGTTTTTTGACCATTTTTAATACATTTTGATTATCTATTCATTTTTAGTTCCCTATATATCAGCAGTTCTCAACCTGTGGATTATGTTCAATTTGTAACAATGAAAATACATCCTGCATATCAGATATTTACATTATGATTCATAACAGTAGCAAAATTACAGTTATGAAGTAGCAACAAAAATAATTTTATGGTTGGAGGTCACCACAATGTGAGGAACTGTGTTAAAGGGTCGTGGCATTAGGAAGCTTGAGAACCACTGCTATATATCTTGGACATTAGACCCTTATCTGAGATACTTATTTCCTTGTTAATTATTTTTCTTCTATCATCCCTGGACCAAAGATTCATTTCCTTGGTAGAAAAATCAGACATAAAGTAATAAAATGTTTATGTCTTCTCTCCATTCTCTTCTTTCATCTTCCCATCCAGCCCAAGTAGTGGTCTTCTCTCTTTGATCTTCCTCTTGCTCCCAGGATGGCCCTCAAAGCCTTTCTTGTTATCTTCAACAGTCATCTCCAGCCTCAGTTCATTCTTAAAGAATTAGTGTATTATTAACTTCTCTGATGGTATTCTCATAGTATTATTATTGTTTTGGAGAAAAAATGTCTTTTTCTTCAAAATTCTATTTTAGACTCAAAGGCCAGAACACAAATAGAGAATAAAAAAAGAAACAAAAAACACATCATAAATTTAAATATTGGAACTTAAATACAAAGTTAGAAAGAAATAAATGCATATCATGTGCACAGCAGAACATGAGAGGATTCAAAATATGTAACAATAGATTTTCATTTCAAGAAAGCCTATATGATAAATAATACTTGTTGTGCTGAGAATTGTCCATCTTTTCTTTGCTTCCTTGTGACTTTTATTCTCTGCTGTGCACTTTTTTACTTTGTTCTTTTTTCCCCTCCCCTGAAAACTCCCCCAGAATAAAGTTTAGATATGTTTCTCCACAGCTATGATATATACATACACACATACATATATATATGTATGTAGGTACATATATATATATATATTTATATATGTATAGACATATACATTCCCAAACCTTTTTTATTCCTGATCTTTGTTTGTATGTGTATGCATATCTCTTGTTTCCTATCCCTCCTCCCTCCTCTACTTTATTTTTGCCCACTACCTTGCCTTCCTATGACTTGCCTACCCCCCTCCAAGGAGCCCTCCCCTATCCTCCCATTCCTATAAATCTAAACACCCTTCTATGCCCCTGTTTACCTATTCTCTCATCCTCCCCTCTAAAGATCCCTCCCTTGTCCTCTCCCCCCTCCCTATGCCTCTACCATTTTATCTCTTCTGAATTTAGAAGACTTTTATACTCTTCTAAATATATATGTATTGTTCCCTCTTACACTCATTCCCGATGAAAGTAGGTTACCAGGACTACCAGCCCTCATCCCCCATCTAATTCGTATATTTTAATTCTTTCTCTTGCACCTCATTTGTATAAAATAATTACTCTTTTTAGCTATTCCTAAATGGTTTTACTTTTAAAATTCATATCATGCCCAGGTTTTCCCTAATCTTTCTTATGAACTATCCAATTATTAATAAGAATCTTAGACATAAAATTTTACATTTTATAGCTATAAAAATAAAGTTTGTCCTTATGAATCCCTTATAATCAGTCTTTTTAATGTACCCTACATTTATATTGGTTTTTGTGTGTCGAATCATCTAATAAGTTCAGGTTTTTTTTTTTAAACAAAGTCTTGAAAATCTGAGAGTTTATCAAATGTCCATTTTTTTTTCATTCAAGATAATAGTTAACTTTGAAGGGTATGATATTTTTGGCTGGATCTCCAATTCTTTTGTTCTTCAATGTGTTGTATTCCAATGTTTAATGTTTCTGCTGCTAGGTCTTATGTAATTCTAATTGTGGCACCATCATATTAAAATTTCTTTAATCTTTTAATAGTTTTTCCTTGAGCTGGGATTTCAGAATTTGAGTTTTCCTCATAGGATCTCTTTTAAGTGGTGATAGATGGATTTTTTTCTATTTCTATTCCCCCCTTGTTCTAATGCTTCAGGACAATTTTCTTTAATTATTTCTTGTACTATTGTATCAAGAGTCTTTTTTTGATCATAACTTTCAGTTAGATCAATTATTTTTATATTTCAAATTTGTTGTTTTTCTTATAAGATGATTCACTTTCTCTTCTATTTTTTTATAATTCATATTTTGTTTAATCATTTCTTGATCTCTTATAATTTCACTGGCTTCACTTTACCCAATTCTAATTTTCCTTAAGATTATGGATTTTCTTTTCTAGTTGGTTGACTTTCCTTTCATACCCTTCCTGTTTTTCTTGGATTATTCTTATTTTCTATTTTAGTTTTTCCTCCATCTCTGTCATTTGATTTTTAAAACCTTTTTTAGGATCTTCTATAAATTCTTTTTGGGCAGGTGACCATTTGGGTCACTCTTTGAGGATTTCTTTACTTCATTTTCCTCATCTGAAAATGAACCTGGTCATCTCTATTCCCATAATAGGTTTTTATAGTTGGATTCTTTTTCCTTTGCCTGTACATTTTTTTTGGAGGAAAAATGTTTTTGTTTTTTTTAAAAATTAAAATACATAGTAACTGCCAACAAAGAACAGCATGGATACTAGATCTGGGATTTTATGGTAGAAATGAGAAATGAATGAGGAAAATTCCCTCCATTAGAGCATATTGGCACCTTCTCTTCAATTTATAGTCTTACAGAGTTGTCTAGACTGAGGGGTTAAATTACTTGCCCAGAGTCACACAGCTAGCTACAAAGTATCAAATGTCTGAGGCTGGATTTGAACTTAGATCCTCCTGATTTCAGGGCCAGTGCTCTAATCCACTGTATCACCTAACTGTCCCTCTGAGGATAGCTTCTTTAAAAAATCTTTTTGGAGGGAGGAAGGCAGGGCATTTGGGATTAAGTGACTTGCCCAAGGTCACACAGCTAGTAAGTGTTATGTGTCTGAGGCTAAAGTTGAACTCTGGTCCTCCTCATTCCAGGACTGGTGCTCTATTCACTGCACCATCTAGCTGCTCTAATGATAGCTTTTTAAGGCAGCTAGATGACACAGTGGAGGACACAGCCCAGGCCTGGAATTGGAAAGACCTGAGTTCAAAATCGAGCCTCAGACACTTACTAGCTATGTGACCCTGGGCAAGTCCCTTGAACTCAGTTTCCTCATTTGTAAAATGGGGCTAATAATAGTACCTATCTCTCAGGGTTGTTGTGAGGATCAAATGAGATTATAAAGAGGTTAGCGTAGTTCCTGGAACATAGTAAGTGCCATATAAGTGTTAGTTATTATTTATTATGCCATGATGCCAACAAAACACCGAAATAAGCATGCTACAGAGCAAGGGATAACATTTACCTAAATCTCTAGCTTCAGCAGTCATTTTTGTCTTGTTATCAAAAGCAGTCAACAAAAGCAATTTCTCTCGTAGCTTCTTCCACTTTTTGTGTAACTGCACATTTCCATAAAGGAATACTATTGACTTTTGGGTTGGGAAATAGTATTATTAGTTTTAAAAATTGTTATAATCTATCTATATATGTATACACACACATATATATTCCCACTGTACTACAAATGTGTTTATATTGTCACAGATGCTATGTATGTTTGTGGGGGCATATGACCCAGGTTTGGGGAGAGGGGATATCTCACCATTGCTGTTCTTATTTTGATATATATATATGAGGATTGGATTTTGAACAAGTTCCCAACCAAGAAAGCCCAGAATTTAATCACAGAAAGAAAAGGGAGATAGTAGATGAAATGTAAAGACTTGACCATATCCTGTAATGCCTTTATGAAATGCGTTCCTTTATTGAACAAGAGAGGTATCCTGGCCATTGGCTGGAAAAAAGACTGACCATGCCATTAGGTGGCTCTTAAAAGACAGTCAAACAATCTGATAGTTCATTCAATTTGGATGAGTCCAGTATGTGAGTGATTTTGTAGAGTGTCACCCCAGTGCCTATGCCAGAGGGCACTGGAGGAGAGAGGAAGGGATTTCTCTTTCCTCACTCTCTATCAGCTGTGGTGTCTAACATTGGAATTTCTCGTCTGGTAGGACGAATCCCATCCAGCAGTTAAAAGAATTCATTGTTCAAGGATAGTCCAAGCAGGAGCCAGTATTTGAGCAGAGACACAATGTCCAGAAAGATGTGGACACAAGGAGGCAGCTCCTCAAGGGAGGTAGCAGCTTCAAGAAATACAACCTCTGGCAACAGAAAAGAAGTTACCATTTATTAAAGGGAGAATTAGTTCTGGCATGGAGAGTGGAGTTACAAGAAAAGAGTGACCCCTGGGAGCTAAGAGGAATGACTCACTCAGCTGCAGAGGTTCTCAAAGCTTCTCAAAGGAGCCTCGTAAGGAATCATATAAAGATAAAAAAAGACACTGGGGACCCTGTAGTACCAGAAGTGTGATTCTCTTTGACCATATGTGTTCCCAAATGTGTGTCTCATTCCCACTGTACTACAAATGTATTTATGTTGTCACAGATGCTATGTATGTTTGTGGGGGCATATGATCCAGGTTTGGGGGCAGGGGATGTCTCACCACTACTCTTCTTAGTTTGATATTTTAGTAAATAAATGTCTTTGAGCTAATTATATCTACTTTCTGACTGTTAAGGGGAAATTCAACATACTATTACAAATCAAAATGATTTGTTATTGTTAAAAAAAAATAAAGAGACTGGGAACAAATGAACCTAGTCATGTGGTGTTTGATAAAGCCAAAGACCCTAGAGCATGGTTCTCAACCTTCCTAATGCCGTGACCCTTTAATACTCGTATGTGGGTGTATCTGCAAGTGAGTGGACCTGCCTAGAGACAGATAGAGGAGTGGTGTCTCCGTTCCTAAGACCGATGGTCTTAGGTGACCCTGTTTGACCCCCAAAGGGGTTGCTACCCACAGGTTGAGAACCACTGCCCCAGACCCTAGGGTAAAAACTCACTAACTGACAAAAATTCATAGGAAAACAAAACAAAAAAAAACCAGTCTGTGAGAAATTAGATTTAGACCAGCTCATAACATGTACCCAAAAAATCTTACAATTGGATATATGACTTACATTAAAAGGTCACATAAAAAAATTAGAGGAATAAAGAAAAAATTTCCTTTCAGATCTATGGATAACCAAACAATAGGTAGAGAAGCTCACAGAAGATAAAATAGATAATTTTATTACATACAATTGAAAAGTTTTTGCACATATGAAACAAATGCAGCCAATATTAGAAGGGAAAAAGTTAATGGAGAGAAAAATCTTAGAAAAATCTGATATAGATTCTACTTCCAAGACAAAATTGAATCAAATTCATGAGGAGAGCCATTCTACCAATGCTAAACAGTCAAAGGAGATGAACAGGCAGTCTTCAAAAGAAGAAATCCAGACTATCAACAGTCATATGTAAAAATGCTCCAGCTCAGCAACAGAGAAATTTAAAGCAAATTAAATTAAAGAAACTATAAATTTCTACTTCACAGGCATGACTGGAAAAAAATGATAAACAAGGAAAATGATAGATGTTGAAGGGACTGTGGGAAGACAGGCACACTAATGCTTTGTTGGTAGAGTTGTGAATTGGTCTAGTCATTCTAGAAAACAATTTGGATTTATGCCCCCCAAAACTCTTTGATCCAGTGATATATCACTATTAGGCCTGTTCTCAAAGAGATCAAAGAAATGGGAAAAAACCCAACAGATATACAAAAAATATTTATAGCACCTCTTTTTGTGGTGGCAATGACTGGAAACCAAGGGGTTCCCATCACCTGGGGAATGGCTGAACAAATCATGATATATTTATATAACAGAATACACTGTAAGAAATGCACTGTGCTATAGAAATGGTGAAAGGAATGATTTCAGAGAAACCTGGGAAGACTTATATGAACTGATGCAATGTGAAGTGAGCAGAAGCAGGAGAACAATTTACACAATAAATACAGCGTTGTAAAGACAAACACCTTTGAAAGACTTAGAACTGTGATTAAATAGATGGCCAACCACAATTCTAGAGGACTGATGCTATCTGCCTTCTGATGGAGAGATGATTTGTTCAGGGTGTAGAATGAGACATACATATTTGGACATGAACAATAAAGAGATTTGTTTTGCTTGATCATGAATTTGTTACAAGGATTTTGTTTTTATTTTCCCAGTGGAGGGAATGAGAAAAAAAATTCTTTTTTTCCCATTCTTTTGTCACTTTTACTCAGTAGTTTTTTTTTCCTCTCCTCTTATTTTGTTTTCGGTGCCAGGCACAGCAAGGAGTGATTACATTCCAGCTGTCATTAAAACATTTGTTTGAAACATAGACCCCCTTTACCATTGACCCCAAACTGACCCATTTCATGTGCTTTCTTTTCTTCTTTCTTTTTGAAAGAATGTACTACCACCAGGGTGGGGTGGAGGGGAAGTAAGAGAGTTGATGGGGAGGAGTCTAGGAGGCCAGAAGAGGAGGAATGCTACAAGCCACAGTAAGAATGAGCTGTATTTAATAAAAAAGGGCCACAAATGATGCAGTAATGAGGTTACACAATTAAATCCCGTAGCAAGACTTAAGGCTTTCACTGGGTTTGATGTCATCACAATGGAAGGCATAAAAAGTGGAGCAAACCAATGTTGATACAGTCCAATCTAAGCCATTAGGCAAGATGGTGCAAGTAATCATTTAAATTGAAAGTTCCCTACCCTTACCTAAATGGCTAACAGACATGGAGAACACCGCAGTGAATCATCAACAGACCTTTCTCCGTGTAGCTATAAAAATGTGCTGTCACATGGCACATTTTTAAACACTGGAAAGGTGTGCCACAATGGGCACCTCTCTCTCTCTCTCACACAGATACAAATGCTAGATTCAACTATCTCAGCTATGCAAGAAGTGGACTCCTGCTAGGAATGCCAACCCTAATTCACTTTGTCTTGAAATATATACAGATTATTTGTAGTAGCTACAGCAGTGATATTTTTCTTGCGGTGCCAAGCTGTGTGAAGGATTTTCTTGTTGAAGTCCAGGCTGTCAACACTTATTTCATCTTTCGTTTGCCACTTGCACAGACTTTGTGTGGCTTCAAAACAGTGCATGGCTCATTGTTTTCCCATGATGATTCCAGGGTGATATCTAGTTTTGTATTTCTGACAATATTCTGAAGAAATTATTGTAAGATCCTATCATGACAACACTGTCTGATCCATTCCAACAACACTCAAATTTGTCAAAAATGCAGTCATTCTCATACAGCGAGCAAAGTTTACTTCTGACGTATTCATGCACCTGGTAGGTTTCCACAGGTCTGTTTTCCATGTTTAAATCCCATATTTTTACTGACAGGTAATCTCTAGTCATTATATATTGACCACTGTGGCTGAATTTTACATCAGAAATGGAGGAAATGATTTCAGAGTAAAAGGACCTGTTACTGGGATCTTCAGGTTCCTCAAACAATTTCAAATGCCTGTCATACAGTAGAATTGTCCCTTTACTGCTGCTGTAAACAAAGGTGTTACAGCTGTTGGGATGGAACTCATCACCCTCAGTCAGCTCTTCCATGTTGGCAGGTTTGATATCTACAATATTAAAACTTCTGTCTGTAATTTCAAGGTGCCACAAATTAATCTGCAAATCATCTGCAGATAAATATGTTCTATAATCACTATTGATAGAGATAGAGTTGATGTGATATGTATGAGCATTGGCAAACATTCTCCTTGGATTTGCCTCAACCATCAGATCCATGGGCCTAACCACTGGCACCTGCAGTGTGGTGACTGTGGTAGGATCCCTATAGCGACCGTCTTCTTCCTTTAAATAATAGCCCTCTGGTCTTTTGTCCCTTTTAGATATTTTCCATAACTTTATTGTTTTATCATTGGTAGATAATAAAAAGTGAGCAGTATTTTTATGAGGCAACCTCCTAATATTGTTGATCTTTTCTTCAATTTCTAAACTTTTCAAGTAGTCAAACTCAGGTTCATGGCTCTGGAAGGTGCTGTAAACATTGTATTCTCCTCTGCTATGCATTTGGGTTTTGTTCTCCTGCTCCTGTTGGAAGATGACAACTCTACCCCCTTTATCTCTTGTTGCTAGCAATTCTCTAGAATGGTTAAATGCTACTGTAGGAATTATATCTGCTATCTGGCCTCAGACACTTAACATAAAACTAGCTGTGTGACCTTGGGCAAGTCACTTAACCCCAATTGCCCTACTTTCCCCCCTCCAAAAAAAGCAAAAAAACCCAAAAAAAGATATTAAGAAGGGGACAGAGTCAAGATGGTGGTGTAGAAGCAGGAATTATATCTGTTTCTCTTACATTATCATCAACTGCCCTTTTCACCTGAGAAAAACACCACTGAATATAATTTGCTCCTCCAGCTCTTGCCAGGGTGCATGTGTGAAGGAGGCCCCGCTGGGCTGCTCAGGCTTTCTGGGCCAAGGTTGTCACCCTCCCCAGGTGGGAGGCAGTAGTGCCAAAAAAAATAAATTCTTAATAATTTTTGGGAAAAACTAACCAGTGGGCTATGGATTCAAGAGTGTAGACCCACTGAAGTAATCTTTGATTCTGTAAGAGTAGTGGTCACCCCCTGAAGAGTAGCCCAGAGGGAATGTGACACATAAAATTGCTTTGAGCTCAAGATGCCCACTATAGAAATTGTTGGGCAAAATCTTCAACAAAAATAATTAGCTCAATTTTCAACCATTAAAGGTTTTGGGCTTGTTGCCATATTTGAGATTGAAAATGGGCAAACAAGGAAGGTTAGGTGGTTCAGTTTTATCGCTAAAGAAAATAAGGACCACAGTTAGGTTCAACTGAAAAAATTCTTAGAACCCCAAGTGAGATACACAAAATACTCCTTGTGTCTTCATCTTGAAATGTATGGCTAGTTTCTTAATATTTTATATTTGAAACTTTCAGGTTTGTGTTTTAAGAAGAATTAATATGACAACAGTGTAGAGGAAAGACTGAAGTGGGAGGGACTTACCAACCAGCAGGCTTAAATGAGATAATATTTGTAAAGCAGGATCCCTGGGACATAGTAGGTGCTTAGTAAATGTTTCTACCCATTTTTTCCTTTCCTTCCCTTCCCTTCAAGGGCATTGACATTAGGACAGCAAGTGGTTAATTGTGGCAATCAAGTGAATCATACTGACTCCATCTTGTGACACAATTCTGGAGCTAGCTCAGTTCCCTTTGTATTCAATTATGGGTTTAGTCCAAATTCTATCTTGTAAGAAAACTTTATTCAACTGTGGGAACTGGGAGAAAACCTTATTGTGTCATTTGATCCTGGCCCTGTGTGGAAGGGAAGCTGGATCACCTCCACCTGCTGCTTAAAGACCTTTAACTAATGATTTAGGTCATGCTGACCAGAAACCCAATCACATCTGAAGATTTGATGCAAAGAGTTTTCTCACAATTGTACATCTCAAGCAATCCCTATGTCTTTCCTGAAAATTGGCCTTGTACAGTTATTGTTTCCATGTTCTTTTGATTGTTTACAGACACTTGAGGGGAGTGGGACACCTCTTTTTCTGATTTTGGGGAATTGTACATGTTTACTCTCTCCCTCCCAACTTAGAAAGTCCCCAATTTTTCATTCAATTAGAAGTCAGATCATCCTTTTTAATTAGTTACTTATTTTATTGTTTTTAATGTATAAAAATATGTCTCCTCCTGTATTCAGGGTCCAGTGCCAAAGATAAGGAAGATGACTGGTCCCAATTTGTTAAAAATTGGCATGCATTATTTAATAAGTCAATATGCTTAGAAGCTTGAACCTTTTTTTATTCTGTCATTTCATCTTTTACCTGCCACAATTTCCCTTCCTTTCTTTTCTCTTTCCTCCACTCCTCTTCCTTTCCTTTCCACTCCCCTTCTATTTCAGATTGTAATAGTCCAAGAATGAGGGAATCAGGACCTGCACTCTGGTGGTTGCAGTGTCAGAGGTGAGAAGGAGGCATACTTGAGAGATGTTATGAAGGTCAGATGGACAGATTTTGGCAACAGAAGATTGGAGATGTGAAGTGAGAGAGACTTAGGAGCCAAAGGTGACACCTAGCTTTCAAACCTGGGTGACTGGGAGGATGGTGGTGCTCTTGACAGAACTAGGAAAGTTTGGAACAGAGAGAAAGCTTAAGGGGAAAGATAATACATTCAGTTTTAGATAGGTTGAGTTTAACATGTCTACAGCTAGCTTGAGATGTCCAGTAGACAACTGGAGATGTGAGTCTGGAGGCTAGAGAGTGTTTAGAGTTGGATAAGGATCTGAGAATCATTAGCATAGAGAATCATTAGCATGATTCCATGGGAGATGAGATTGTCAAGCAAAATAGTATGGAACGACAGGAGAAGAGGGCTTGAAACATAGCCTTGGAGGTTACCCATGGTTTGTAGGCATGATGCAGATGAAGATCTTCCAGTGAAAACTGAGGAGTGGTCCAACAGGTAAGGAACATGTAGCTTGTGTTAGTCCACAGCTTTCCTCCCCGGCAAAGCTAAATTCTGTTTTTTTTCCTGCTGCAGAAGCTCTGTACTGTCATTTGATAAGACTGAATTCCCACAGAAAGTTTTATGATCATAGGATCATAGATTTAGAACTCTCCTCCCTACCACCTTGTACTTACTTAGTTGAGAACACATTGTACCTGTATGTGTGTGTATCTGTGTGTGTGTGTGTGTGTGTATGTTCAGTCTTTTGAATTGTGTCCAATTCTTTGTGACCCCATTTGAGTTACCTTGGCAAAGATACTGGAATGGTTTGCTATTTTCTTCTCCAGCTCATTTTACAAATGAGGAAACTGAGGCAAACAGGGTTAAGTGACTTGCCCAGGGTCACACAGCTAGTAAGTGTCTGAGGCCAGATTTGAACTCATGAAGATGACCCTTCTTTTCTACCCTAGCTGCCATTGCCTCTTTTCTAAACAAAATATAGGTCCTTGAGGGTGAGCTCTGTCTGTGTTCGTATACCAAGCACCAAGTGTCGTGTCCAGAATATAACAGATCTTTAATAAATGTTTGTTGATTATGGGCCTTTGTGTTCTTCTAAGGGGGTATTCACTACCATCCTACTCCTCCATCCATTTTTCAGATGAGGAAACAAACCCAGAGAGGTAAAAATAACTTGTCCAATTATAAATCCTGAGAAGCTTTAATTTTGGGGTTGTAGTGAGCTCCATTTCAATGAGAGCCATGTCAACTCTGGTAACAAATGACCAAGGAATCACAGAGGTTTTGCAACCACTATTAACTTCAAAAATAGCAAAGAGTTCATACAGGTTAAAAGCAAAAAGCTTTCTTTATTCCATTGGGGGAGGGAAATTAGACACAAGTGTCAGGGCCTCCTCTAGTAGGAGACCCAGGGCAGTGGGGCTAAGCCTTGATTTACATAGTTGTGGCTAAATAAAGACTCAAACCTTGTAGTGTTGCAGCAGTGGTGGGGTACAACAGCAACAGTGAGCCAAGGTTGTCTAGTGACAAAAAGTCCATTCAAAGCAGGGCTTCACATCTGGGCTTGTTGGTACTTGGCCAAGCTCAGAAATTGTGATTTAGTTGCAGCAGTGTTCATCCAGAGGGTGAGTGCAAAGGATTGTTGTTATGCCAAGGTCAGCACACAGCTTGCTTGCTGGGCCTTAGCTTTGGAAAACAGGGTATCTCCTAATAGTAAAAAAGAGGAGTAAAAAGAGAGGGGTGGTCTTAGGTCCTGACATTTCCCCCTTTTGGCCAAAAGGAGGGGATCTGAAAGATCTTTACTCTTCTGGCTAATAAAGGAGAGGCAGGTATAAGCCAAGATGCCACAAAAGGCCAGTTGGGTCAGGACAAGATGTTAAGGACCAGCTGTGGGAGCTGAGGGTTAAGGTGGCAGATCTAGAAATTTGTTAGCCCCTCCACGCATAGTAATGATGGAATGGCATTTTTATCTCATGAGATCAGTTCCTTGAGAGGACTTGTTAGGGAAGTGTGTCCCAAATATCATTGAGAAATTCCAGATTGCTGGGCCTTAGCTTTGGAAAACAGGGTATCTCCTAATAGTAAAAAAGAGGAGTAAAAAGAGAGGGGTGGTCTTAGGTCCTGACATTTCCGCCTTTTGGCCAAAAGGAGGGGATCTGAAAGATCTTTACTCTTCTGGCCAATAAAGGAGAGGCAGGTATAAGCCAAGATGCCACAAGGGAATCAAGGTGTTGGTGATGAGGCACATAACAAAAAAGAGGGAAAAAAAACTAGGACAGTATACTTGGCTCTTGTCTGGAATCTTGGGACAGCTGTCTCATCTGGGTGTTGGCTGCTTATGGGTCTTACCAGATGAATCTTGAGGTCCCTAGAAGGTTCTGCCATTCACTCAGGAGCAGGGTCTTTCTTCAAATAATCTAGGAGTCTATACCCACAAATCTGGGCAACTGTGAGAGTAGTGAGAAGGACAAGTAGGGGTCCTTAGAAACAATGACTGATTGGTCAGTACGGGGTCACTTTTCAGATAAGACATATGGTTTGTTTGAGATGTACAATTGTGAGAAAATTCCTTACATCAATCTTTGAATCTGAGTTATTGGTCAGTATAACACAGGTCCTTGGTTAAGAGTCTCCAAACTGGACATAGAGATGGTCCAGTTTCCGAGCCATGCAGGGTTAGGTTCACACATGCAATAAGATTTTCTTCCAATTCCCACAACTAAATAAGGTTTTCTCACAAGACAGAAGTTTGACTAAACTCATAATTAGGTACTAAGTTAATTCCAAGATTGAATCATAAGATGGAGTCAGTGTGGTTCACTTAATTTCCACTATTAACCACTTGTTGTCTTAATCCTTTCAATCCACTATAAACCAAATCTATGAGATTTTGTATAAATTGCTAATCACAATTATATTAAGTCAGGTTTCATTAATGTCAGGTTACAAATCAAACTATTGCTGCTCTAGAATTTAGAGGGTTCACAATGGACGATTTTGAGAATGGAGATTTACATGTCACCAAGATAACCAAGAAAACATAAACATAAACCGGGATATCAAGGCTGAGATCAGAAACCCGAGTCTTAAAAGCTGAGACTAGAGACAAAAGACCAAAGCAATGAAATAATTATCATCACTGTTAACTTACATCAATTCTTTTGTAACCCATTCTCAATGTTCATTTAACCAGCATGTTTTGAGTCCCAGATGTCTCATGTAGTCATCTGATTCCTAAATAAAAAATTAGGAAAGTAGATTTTAATTTTCAAGACAGCACTGAAGGGAGCTTTGCTTTCCTGGTTCCAAACCTACAGGTTCCTAGATAATTCTCTTAGTAACAAGACAATACAATTTAGTACAATTACTTAAATCTGATTCTCCAATTTTGAAACTTCAGAGAATTTCAGTTTATATGTCATTTGCTGTTTATAGCCTTACCTAAATCCTGTACCTGATAGAAGAATCTTAAAAATTTATGAGGGTCCAACCATAAAATGAGCTTTTCTGACTTGTACAATTATCAGATATTTTTTAAAATGGGAAAATAACTTGCCTTTCTTTACCATTATCAATACAATTTATGTGTAAAGTCCTTAATCCAATTGTGAGAACTTATTACCAAAACATACTCACAGCACGAATTTTCATGATAGATAAATCTGGAAACCAATCATATACACATTTATACAGTTCTTGGAGAAAAGAGTTTTTAACCCTGTTTTTTTTCTCAAAATTTACTGTTCCATTTGATTGGAAGACTTTTATATTTCATCTTCATCTTATTACTTTGCCTAGTCATTTCCTCCGTGGGGGGATACCATCCCTATGTTATAATTTGACCACGAGTGCCTGTAGAAATTGTAAGATGCCCATACTTGTACCCTATTTTAGTAACTCAGAAACATTCCTGTATCAATCTATTATTTAATAGATTTAGTATTGTACTCACAAAATTTGTTAATTATAGAAATTTTCTATAAAAGGAAAAGGAGAGACATAGTTATAACAATGTCACTTCATAGTAGGGGGAAAAACTCCCTTAGTTCTGTTTGATTCCAGGCATGAGTCATATCTGACAGTCAATCATATAGTCACAGAGGATTAAAACAAGGCTCAAATTAACCAGGTAGGGAATTTTCCTTTTCAGAAAGGAAATAGTACAATGGTGACATAAAATCAGGAAGATCCTATCTTAGGTCATGCCAAGATCGTCCCCAAAACTCTTCCCAGGCACAGACATCCACAGCTGCCAGTGCCGAAGTCCCCTGAGGCCTGCTTCAGGTTTGCTGGGTTCCAGTCTATACTGGCACATTTTGTGCTGGACTGTTCTCTCTCAGCCTGGTGCAACAGACCGCTCCTGTTGATCTTCCAAGTTGGTAGGCTGGAAATTTGTTTTACTCTGTCATTTTGTGGGTTCGGCTGCTCTAGAATTTATTTAGAGTCATTTTTGCAGGTATTTGTAGGAGTCTGGGGAGATCTCAAGCAAGTCCCTGCTGTTACATCTTGGCTCCACCCCTCCCCAAAGGATTTGTAAGAATGGATAAAGGACCTGTTTGAACAACAGGTGCTTTTTTTGTAGTAGCGAAGAATTAGAAATTGAGGGGTTGTCCATCAATTGGGGAATGGCTGAATAAGTTGTAGTATATGATTATAATGGAATATTACTGTGCTATAAATAATGATGAGCAGGTGGATTTTAGACAAACCTGGAAAGACCTTCATGTGTATTAGCAAGCACCCTAGCACAGCCAGGATGGCCTGCTAGCATAGATTCTTTGATCTGCTTTGCTAAAGGAAGGACACCTTTTAAAGGGGTCAACAATCTTACTTTATTTACAGGTGAGTAGAAAATAGAAGCAGAGAAATAAGCACAGAGACTCAATAGATAGGGCTCCTACTGTCTGAACAAAGTAATGCAACTGTCTACATATACCATTGGATTGGGAGCACAAACCTCTGAGTAGTTGGGGGGGGCTCTTAACAAACGGCTATTCAGTCTCATACAGGAAATCAAAAGGTCCTTCTCATAAGCAAACCCTCAAAGTAAAATACCAGTCTCCCAATGTATACAGTTTTCCGCTAATAGACTCAGAGCCTCAGAAGGCATCACAACCCTGGTGGCTCAGTGCCTAATTAGCTTAGTATCAAAATGCGTGAAAACCTTCCTACAAGCAAGCTTCCCCCTAAGCAAGCTCCTCCTTAGGCAAGTTCCTCCCGCAATGAGTTCTATGTGACTCAGGATGTACGACAGCTGTGAAAGAAGCAAGACATCTGTGATTGAAATACCTGTGCACCTTTAGACCTAGGAACATGACTCCTGTTCCAAGGGAAAAGGGGACACATGGTCACATAGACCTATTAATGGACAGGGAAGATCTTCCTATGCCATTAACATTACAATATGAACTCATGCAAAGTGAAGTGAATAGAACCAGAACATTGTACACAGTAACAGCAATACTGTACAATGACCAACTATGAATGATTTACCTATTCTCAGTAATACAACAATCCAAGACAATTCCAAAAGACTCATGATGAAAAATTCTATCCCCCTCCAGAGGAAGTCTGGATGCAGATAAAAGCATGCAATTTTTCACTTTCTGTATTTTTCTCATGTTTTTTCCTCCTTTGGGTCTGTGTCTTCTTTCACAACACAACTAATAATGGTAATATGTTTTGTATGATTTAACATGTATAATCTATATCAAACTGCTTACTGTCTCAGGGAGAAAAAATGTGGAATGCAAAAATTGTTAAAAAAAAAGAATGTTATAAATTGTCTTTACATGTAAATGGAGAAAAAATATTATTTAAAAAATCTGTTTTTTCCTCATGTTTTCATATATATATTTAGATTATTATCATAAGGTTTTTGCAGAGATATGCATGTGAGCTCGTAGTTACTGATTTAACTCCCAATCTAGCAATAACACAATCTGTTACCTTTTTCTAGTGATTTGGAAAATTCTCTTTGCTATATCTTGAAAATCAGCCCCTTGGTGCTTTAAAAACTGATCTTCAGTACAAGTCATGTCAGGTGAAGTCAACAAGCATTTATTAAGCACCATTTATTAAGTGTGCCAGCCACTGGGCTAAGACAATGAGGATGCAAAGAAAGGTGAAAGACAGTCCCCACTCTAAGGAGCTCACAGTCTAATGGGGGAGACAGCATGCAAACAACTCTGTACAAGTATTATGCACAGGATAAGTCAGAGGGAAGGCTACTAACATCAAGAGAGATCAGAAAGATTTTTTGCTGAAGGCAGGATTTCAGCCAAGAGTTGAAGGAAGCCAGGAGGTGGAGATGAGGAAGGGTAACACTCCAGGAATGGGGCAGAATCACTGAAAATGCAGATTTGGGAGACAGTATGTCATTTATGAAGGATAGTAGAGAATACAGATTTTTTTGTTTGTTTATATGTACTTGGTCCATTTTAATTCTAACGTCTTACGAGTAGTGCTGCTATATGGCAGTGAGATAAGGCACACATGTCTCTAAAGAAATAAACATGTAGCATTCTGAGGGCTGCACTCTGGGGACTTCCAGGACTTTTCACCTGCCCTGGGGCTGAACTGTCAATTATGTCATGTCCTCCAATTAGATAACTTAAACACTCTTAGAGAACAGAGACTGTCTTGCTCTGTTCTTTAGATCCCCAGCATTTAGCACAGTGTTTGGTACATAGTAAACACCTAATAATGCTTAAATAAATAAAAAATGCTTTTTCTATTAATTCATTCATGATGGATGTAAGTAGGATGCAGTGAGGAACTCTGAAGGACAGGAATAAAAGCTGTTATCAAAGAACTGAATGATAAGAAAAAAGAAGAAAAAAACAAAAGAAAAAAAGAAAAAAGAAAAAAAAAGAAGATGGGCTAGTCATGCAGTAAGCTCAAGAAATGACAAGTGAGATCCACTGGTACCCCCTCAATGTCGGGAGAAAGTGAGGAAGGTCTACAACATGTGTGGACCCTCCATGGTGAACTTATAGAAGAGCTTACAAGAATGGCATGGGATGGGTGGCACGGATGGCCCGTGAGCTGCATTGTTGGAGGAAACTTCAGGATGAAGGCTAAACAGATATCCTTCTCTTTGAAAATTGATCTGTTACCATTTAGTTGCATCATTTTTAGTATGTTTCATGTTTTCATTGTTTGCTTTTTCAAAGGATGCTATAAAGGATGCTATAAAATCTATAACTCCAGTAGGGTCAAGCTGTTTCTTGGCTAGTGTCATAAGTGTGGTTTTGTTTTATTGCTATTTGAGATTGCCACTTGCCTTCACCAGTGATTGGAACAGGGGCCCCACCAATTTCCATCTATAAAAATGATGATTTTATTGCAATGAAAAGTATTGAGTACAGGTACATTAACCTATCTGCCTTCCTGCATACTCTGATACAAAATGTCTTTTAAATAGAACTCTCTGTAAATGTGTCCTTCTACATAGCTACAGAACTGATGAGTCAAAATAATAATAATAAATAACACGTATATAGTCTTACTGATTTACAATTATTATCTCATTTGATCCTCACAAACAACCTGGGAAACAGGTGCTATTATTATCTCCATTTTACAAATGAGGAAACTGAGTTAAGTGACTTGCCCAGGGTCACACATTTAGTAAGTGTCTAAGGCCAGATTTGAACTCATGTTTTCCTAACTCCAGGCCCGGTGCTCTCCCCACTGTACTGCCTCAGTGCCCCTCTAAAATAATTAAATGGGAGATAAAGAGGATCTGACTGTTAAAGAAGAGAGAATGGGTCACATGTAAGAGATGTGGTGGTGGTTAAAAAACAACAGTGATATTTGCCAACTGAATGGATACATGGGGTGAGAGTGAGAAACTGAGAGGAACATCAAGATCATGAACCTGGGCAGCTGGACAAACAATGATGCTTGGGAGAGGGGTGAATTTTGTTCAGTCTGAGGTATCTTTGTGACAGCTAATTTGAAATGTCAAAATGTCCTGGTGAGGTGTGACTGAAGTTCAGGGAAGGGGGAGCCTGGGGCTTAATATACAGATATGTGAATTATCTGCAGAGAGACCACAATTTAACTCAGGGGATCTGAGGAGGTCAGCAAGTGCCTTTTGAATCATTAAAGAAAGGTCAACATATGTTTTTAATGTTTTCAGCATAATTTGATTTTACTGTTTATATATTTTATAAATTAGGTTTTAGGGATACAAATACATAATTGATTAACCTAAACATTTAAATTCTCTAACCATGTCAGATAACAGAGAATTTGCAATATATATCTTAGTGCAATTCTCCTATTATAAGCAAGCCAGCTGGCACAGTGGATTGAGTGCAGGGTGTAAAGTCAGAGACTCATCTTCCTGAGTTCAAATATGACCTCAGACACTTATTAGCTGTAGGACCTTAGGCAAGTCACTTTACCCTGTTTGCCTCAAATTTCCTCATCTGTAAATTGAGCTGGAGAAGGAAATGGCAAACCACTCCAGTATCTTCACCAAGTAAACCCCAAACAGAATCCGAAGAATTGGACGTAACTGAACAAGAAACAATTTTTTTCTTTTTGAACACATGTGCAGATGTCAACCTAATAATCTTAATGTGGACTGTAATTTATCTTGCTGAAATAGCAACTGTAAATATCTCATTTTATCAAAATATTTCATTTAGTATACACCTGCATAAAGAAGGTTGGAGGGTGCAAGGGAAGGGTCAGAATAGCTTTATTTATGAGAGAAAAATAAGTTGCTGAATAAGAGAGATTGATGCACAGGGTTGGAGAAAGGAAGGGATGACTGAATAGTTATTATAGTAACAACCATAAGCTTGTGTCAAATACTAAGTGTATCTAAAATGAATGAATGGACAGACAGCTAGGTGGTGCCATCATGCACAGAGGACTGCATCTGGAGTCCTGGCCTTAGACACATACTATATGTGAGCAGAGGGAAGTCACTTAACCTGGTTGCTTCAGTTTCCTCATCTGTAAAATGGGGATAATAAAAGCCCCTACTTCACAGGGTTGTTTTAAGGATCAAATGAACTAATATGTGTGTAAAGTGCTTAGCACAGTGCCTGGTACATAATAAGCACTAATTATTATTATGGTATAATATATACACATATATTATATCAATAGATTAAAATCAGAAACTGCATTTTAATTTGGTTCAGCTGCACGCGAGAGTGTTGTGGGACCCACATTTCTGTCTGCTCTGGGAGATATAAAGAATAAAACAGAAGCTGATCCTTCCTTCAAGATGTTTGTAATATCAGGCAGATAAGACATAGACATATGATGTCGCAGAAGCTGGATTGTGATCTAGACAAGCTAGTTCAATTTCAGTTGTGTTAATTTCTAGCTATGTGATCTTATATCTCTGCAGCTCAGTTTCCCTATGTGTAAAATGATGGGCATTCTGAAGGAGACTCAAATATAAATGAGACTTGGGCCCTGCCCTCTAGGAAGGCATAATAGAGTGGGTGTAGAATGACTTGTCCGTAAGGTGACTTCTAAGGTCCTTATGTAGAGTGACTCACTCAAAACGCAATGGAAGGAAAATGAGTCAGCTAAAAAAGACCGTAAAGGCACAAGGAGGAACATCTTCACCCCGAGGACTCTAAACTAAGCTGACTCGCTAAGATATTGTGCTCAAGATAGAGTTGGAATGAACCTTAGAATCATCTAATACCCACTGGAAACTGAGTCCCAGAGAGATGTGACTGCATCAAGATAGTGAGGGTTCTGTGTAGAAAGCTCTGATCACAAGATTTCTTCTTAGTTTACCACGTGGGGGAGCCAGTTCTAACCGCTGGCAAGCACCCATGGTTAAATTTTCAATGTGAATATCTACTTACACCTCAGATAGCAGAAATCTCTACAAATCAAGGCTTGATTTTGTTGTTGGTTGATTTTCTAGACTTAAGAAAGTACTAATAATACAGATTAAACTTTCTAAAAGGGTTTGCATAATTTACCTCCATCTTCCCATCCCTCAACCTTGGTTGTTAAATAGTTACCAACCCAACCCAGTATTAATTGGTCTATAAACTTTGCTTAAGCTCTGCACATCATCAGAAGGAAAATAAGTCATCACCTCGTGACAGTGGTAATAATGATAATAAACAGGAATATATTTAGTGCTTCCAGGTTTGCAAAGTGCTTTACCTCCAATTTTCTCATTTGAGCCTCACAATCTCCCTGGTTTCATGTACATTGTAACCTGGGCGACCACGATTTTTTCCCCAGTGACTCTAAAGTGCAGATAGCACACGTTTTCTTAATAATCTTAATGTGGCCCGGAAATATCTTGCTGATGATCCAAATGTAAAATTCTCACTTAATCAAACTACCATATTCAACCCGCATACCCTCAATGAATGACTTAAATTGAGTGAACCGTGCGGGAACTCGACCACAAAAAGGTAAGACCTGCCCCAAAGCAGAGAAAGGTTTGCTTTAGGGTTTAGTATTTGGATATTTTAAAACAAAAACTTTAATCATCTAGCTCTGAAAAAAGCTACTGCACACTTTCAGTTCTAAGCTTCATATGTTTCTCTGATTGATTTTATTGTTTTCAAGGCACAGCTCTCCCCATCGTTTTTATCGGAGATTAAAGGCCACTCGACGCTCCGCCCCCTGTCGTGCCTCTAGGCTCCTCCCTGGGGAACATTCCGATCAGACAGCAGGCTTCTCGGGACCCAGTCAGAGGCGCCAGACCCCGGATCTAGCTTTCGAATCAAATGCAAAATGTTTCTCAAAATCTTCCCCGCTCTCATAGGCGTGTCTGCCGTCTCAGTGCGTTTCCTCGCCTCTCTAGCTAGCCGGATTCCAGGTAGGGGTTCCACCCCTTCCTCCTGCCAGTCTGCGGAGTTCCCCCTCTAACTCAGAGCGCGGACTCCGCTCTGTTGGTGCCGGGGCCCGGATTCCAGTGGGCTGCAGACTTAGGGGTCAGTGGGCGGGGCTGGAGGAGAGATTTCGGCGGCGCTGGGGGTGGGGCGGCGAGAGGGTGAGGGGGAAAGAGAGGGTCAGAGCGCCTGCTCCAAAAGCGAAATATTCCATTTTTTTCCTCCTGGGACAGCATCCTCAGCTAAGTGCGTTCTTAATGTCCTTAATATGCCTGCAGGTGGTTTTCTCTGGCTTCCAATGGGGGTTAAATTTACTTGATAATCAGATCGCACCAATATTTTATAATAATAAAAAAATAAATAAACGGGCAAGGTTTCTTAAACCTAGTGCATACACTTTGATTCTGCCATGTAAATGCCAAGCACAGAGCCAGAGTTGTTACTGTATCATGTTGCCTTGTTACTGTACCGTGTTTTTGTTACAGTTCTGTATTCTGTATTGCCACTGAGGAAATCTCGACAAATATTTATTAATTATCCATTATACGTCACTAAATAATCAGTAGATATTTACTAAGCGCCGACTATGTGCCAGGTACAGTACTAAGCTCTGGGAATCCATAAAGAGGCATTATTAAGTAGTTGCTCCGTGTTTATTAGGCACCTACCATATATCATTAAGCACAGTGCTTAAGATGAAATAAAACTTCCACCACGGAATTTGTAATTAAATGGGGGGGAGGGGCGGAGAATGAGTTGGGAGGTAAGCGTGGAGAATAAGAATCTGAGGCATGATGATTGTAAGGTTGCGTTCAAGGGTACAGGAGAAGTCCAGACTGAAATTGCAGGAGAGATCACAGCAAGGGGCTTTGGGGAGGGATGACTCGGAGATGGAGAGCCTGAATTGGGCCTTGAGGGAAAGAGAGGGATTTCAAAAGGTGGAAAAGGAAGAGAGGAGTGTGAGCAAAGTCGTGGAGACTAGATGAGGCATGGACTGGGTTTTAAGAGTAGTGTAACGTCAGTAGGGAAACCTAGGTCTGGAGCCAAATGGAGGAGGGTCTTGAAGCCAAGATAAGAAGTGTGTATTTTATTCAGGAGGCACTGGAAATCACTGAAGGTTCTTTAGTAAAGGAATGATACGATAGGAAATGTGCATCCTGAAGCTAATTTTGACAGATCTTAAAAGGAGATTTAAAACTTTGATGCTAGTGCAGGGGAGAGAGGTTGAAGGCTTGAACAAAGGTGGTGGCAAGTATAAATGGCAGGGGGGGGGAGGAAAGGACCTCGGTGCTAAACCTATTTCAGAGATAGATTTGACAGGAATTGGTAACTTACTGGGAGGGAAGAAGGAATAATAAAAGACGATGGATTTTGAGCCTGAGTGGACCTGCCAGATGGTGAATCAATGGACAGAAGTAGCTACATCAAGGGAGGGAGCAGGATTGAAGGAAAATGATGAGGTCAGCTTTTCTACAAATTGAGTGGGAGGTGCCAGTGGCACAGCCAGGTGGAAATGTCCAGTAGGCAGTTAGCTAGAACTGACTAGTATGGGAGCCCTAGGGAGATATGGAGGTAGAGGGAGAACACATGAAGATTATGAAGAATTGTATAGGCTGAATTGAAGCCATGAGAGCAGATGTGATTGCCTGGGGAGAAAATATAGAGAGAAGAGAAGAGGGTCAAGGAAAGAGCCTTGGAGAATACACACAAGTAAGGGGAAGGAGGACTGATCAGTAAACATTTTAAGTACCTACTGTGTGCCAGCACAGGCTCATCTAGAGTAGTTGGAGGACTGTGAAAGTGTACTGTTGCAGAAGCCAAGGGCAGACTTAGAACATTTAGAAATTATATGGATAAACACTATATAATGTTTAAAAAAACAATATAATTAATGTTTTTGAGAGCTTACTGTGTGCAGGGCACTATGAGAGATTGAGTTGGAGAGGACATGCTCCCCACTCTTATGGGATCAAGGAATGGTCCAAAGAGGAGATGATATTTGATCTGGACTTTTAAGAACAAATGAGGTTTCTAGACAAGGAGATTAGGGGAAGATATTCTGGGAAGAGGGAGTGTCATGAGTAAATGGGGGGGGAGGGGCACAAAGGCATAAAGCATTTTCCTGGAATGATAGATAGATATGCTAGTTTGACTGGATTAAAATTTATGTATTGGGGAGTTGTGGGGAAAAAAGGCCAGGAGCTCCATGGAAGCTGCTGAGACCTCTGGGATGGGGTGTGAAAGAGAAAAGGAGAGAGCTCAGGACACAATACTAGGGTACACTGATACATAGAAAGGTAGATAGGTTGGGGCCAGATATTGGATGATCCTAAATGCTAGACTAATGAATTTAACTTGTTCAGAGACAATGTGGAGTCTCTGAAGATCTTTTTTTTTTTTTGCACAATCTCAGAATTGAAAGGGATCTCAGAGACCGTTTAGACCAGGAGTGGGCAACCTGCAGCCTTAAGACCATATGTGGCCTTCTAAATCCTTAAGTGCAGCCTTTTGACTGTTGTTCTATAAAGTTTGGATTCAGTTAAAAGTCCCCACCTAAGTTCTGTAAAATTGTTCACAGGTAATTCAATATAGCATATATATAATATTATATATATATAAACAAAAACAAATGGATATGGGTGAGCATTCCCAATTAGAGAGGAATCAGGAAAGGCTACCTGAAGGAGGTGGCACTCCCTGATAAGAACAGGGATTTCAGGAGGCAGAAGTGTGGTGTACAACAGTTCTGGTATTTTGCTGTGTCTGAGATCATCCAGAAGGTGTCACAAAGGATTATTGGGGGATGAGAAGGAACTAGCACATGCCTGGTGAGTGCAGAAGCAGAGGGGCAGAAAGCCCCTGGCTGTGGGCACTTAAAGGAGGTTGGAGGTTTGGCTTTTCAGGCTAGAGGGAAGAACTGAAGATCTGGGGCAAGGGGCACCATTTCCCATACTCCAGGGCTAGAGGTGGCTACAAATAACTAAGCTGTCACCACACACACAGACACACACACACACACACACACACACACACACACACACACACACACAGTGCACAGGCAAAGGAAAAAGAATCCAACTATAGAAACCTATTACAGGAATAGAGATGATCAGGGTTCATCTTCAGAGGAGGATATTGAAGTAAAGAAATCCCCAAAGAGTAATGTCAAATGGTCACCTGCCCAAAAAGAATTTATAGAAGATCTTAAAAAAGACTTCCAAAATCAAATGACAGAGATGGAGGAAAAAACTAAAAAAGAGAATAAGAATGATCCAAGAAAAACAAGAAGGGTATGAAAGGAAAGTCAACCAACTAGAAAAGGTGATCCAGAATCTTAAGAAAATGACACCTTGAAAATTAGAATTGAGCAAAATGAAGCCTGTGAAATTAAGAGATCAAGAAATGATTAAATAAAGTATGAATTATGAAAAAATAGAGAAAATAAGACATCTTATAAGAAAAACAACAGATTTGGAGAATATATCCAGAAGAGAAAATATAAAAATAATTGGTCTAACTGAAAGTTATGATAAAAAAAAGATTCTTGATACAATAATACAAGAAATAATTTTAAAAAATTGTCCCGAAGCATTAGAACAAGGAGCAAAAGTAGAAATAGAAAAAAAAATCCATCCGTCACCACTTAAAAGAAATCCTATGAGCTAAACTCATAGGAATATCATAATCAAATTCTGGAATCCCCAGCTCAAGGAAAAACTATTAAAAGCATCAAGATTAAAACAATTTAAATATGATGGTGCCACATTTAGAATTATACAAGACCTAGCAGCAGAAACTTTAAAGAACTGTAGGTCTTGGAACACAGCATATTGAAGAGCAAAAGAACTGGGGCTCCAGCCAAAAATATCATACCTTGCAAAGTTAATTACTATCTTGACCAAAAAAACTCAGACATTTGATAAACTCTCAGATTTTCAAGACTTTGTTAAAAAATTGGGGGGCAGCTAGATGGCAGGCACAGCAAATAGAGCTCCAGCCCTGGAGTCAGGATTATCTGAGTTCAAATGTGGCCTCAGACACCTGACACACTTACTAGCTATGTGACCTTGGGCAAGTCACTTAACCCCCATTACCTTGTCTTTCCCCCTTCAAACTCCCCCCCCCCAAACCCAAAGAATTATTGTTATATTAAGCTCAGGACACAGCTTGCTTACTGGGCCTTAGTTCTGGAAAACAAGGTATCTCTCAATAGTAAAAAGAGAGGAGTAAAAAGAGAGAGGTGGTCTTGGTATGGGGATCCTGATAATACCCATCTCCCAAAATAAAAGTTATGGAACCAGTGCTCAAAATTCTTTTAAAAAAGAGGCAAAAGTGAAGAGGGAGAACATTCTAGGAATGGGGAGCAATCTATGTATAGGAATAGAGGAGGGACATGTATTTTTGCGTATAGGGAACAGCAAGTCATCCAGGTAGCTTGGGGCAAAGAGTGTAAAGGGGAGTAATAAGCCTAGAAACAGTATCAGATTGTGAAGACATTAAATGCCGAACAAAGAAATTTATATTTTATCCAAGAGGCACTAGGCAATTGCATCATTCTGAGCAGAGGAGTGCCATAGTCTGACTTGTGCTTTAAAAATATCATTTTCAGCAGGTTGGAAGGATGGTTCAGATGGGGCAGACAGACATTAAAAGGAGGCTAATTGGGAGGCTGTTGCAGTAGTTGTGAGAGGTGACAAAGGCCTGAAGTAGGGTGATTGTGGTATGAGCAAAGAGAAGTGATGCATGTGAGAACTATTGAGAGGTAGAAGCAATAAGACTGGACAGTTGATTAGATATAGGGGTGGGGTAGGGTGAAGTAAGTGAAGAATTAAGGACAACTCCTAGTTTGTAAACTTTAGTGACTAGAAGAATGGTGATACCTTAATAAAAATAACGGACTAAAGAAGAGGGCTGGATTTGAAGAGCAAGAGAGTGAGTTCTGTTTTAAAAATGTTGGGTATTTATAGGACATCCAGGTAGAGATGTACTATAAGTAGGAGATATGTTACTGGAGCTCAGGAGGAAAAATGAGGTCTGGCTATGAAATAGAACTGGGGGTTTTAGAACTGTGTGTTAGAGAATTGGGAGTAATTTATATAGATATGATAGTTGAATCTATGGGAGCTAATAAGATCACTGGGATTGAGTGTAGACAGAGAAGAGCAGGCTCAGTGCACAACACTGGTGTACACCAATACTTAGGGGGTGAGGAAGCATGGATGATGATTCTACAAAGAAAATTGAGGAGAATCAATCTGACAGGAGGAGAAACAAGAAAACAGTGTCACAAAAATCTAGGGAGGTCAGAGTATCTAGAATTGGGATTCTTTTTTTCAGATTTATTTTTAGTTTTCAACATTCATTTCTCAAAGATTTTGAGTTACAGATTTTCTTTCCATCTCTCCCTTACCCCCCACCTCAAGATGGCAAGCATACTGAATACCTCTTCCCCCAATCTGCCCTCTCTTATGTTCCCCCCAATCTCCCTCTTACTTTCTTGCAGGGCAAGATGAATTTCTATACCTCACTGCTCGTATGTCTTATTTCCCGGTTGCATGTAAAAAATAATTTTTTTTAACATTTGTTTTTAGAACTTTGAGTTCCAGATTTTCTCACTTCTCTCCTCTTAAAATTTTGAGTTCCATATTCTCTCCCTTCTTCCTTCTAGAATTGGGGTTCTTAACACATTTTGTGTGTGTGTCATGGACTCCTTTGGCAAGTGAAGCCAATGGACTTCTCAGAATAATATTTTAAAAAATAATAATAGAAAGAAAGGCTAAATTTCAGCTAGAACTTAGTGAAAATAAAGGTCTAAGTTTTCCCATTCAAGTTTACAAACTCCGTAAAGTCTATCCATAGAGTCCTATGTATAGACCATAGGTTAAGAACCCCTGATCTGGAGGAAAGGAATAGTCTACAATAGTGTCAAAAACTGCAGAGTGGCCAAGAAACCCATATAAGGATTGAGAAAAGATCATTAGATTTAGCAATAAAGAGATCAGTGGTGACCTTGGAGAGGGTGGGTTTAATCCAGTGGTAGGATCAAAGCCAAATTGCAAGGGTCAAGAAATTGTTGGGAGATAGGAAAATGGAGCAAAAAATGTAGTCAGCTTTTTCTAAGAGTTTGATAAAGAAAGGAAAGATGTAGGATGATAGCTTGAGGTGACGCTAGGAAGATTTAAAGGAAGATCTTTTTTTTCTTAAGGAAGGGCAAGATCTGAACATATATGTTGGAAGCTGGGAAAGAGCCATTGGATAATGACAGGTTTAAAATTGGGAAAAAAAAGGAATGATCAAAGGGGTAAGCTCCCATAGGAGATAGGAGGGGATGGGATTAAAGGTCCATGTAGAGAGGATGATGTTGGCAAGGAGAAGGCTCCCTAATACTTGAGAGTGGAGCAAAGGATGAGAGAATGGGGGATACATTGCGATGATTTTTCATTTCTCTTCCCAATTTTTCCCCCATTTCTCTTACTTGATTTTCAAAATCCTTCTTGAGCTTCTCCATGGCCTGTGACCAATTCATATTTTTCTTGGAGGCTTTTGATGCAGGAGTTTTGACTTTGTTGTCTTCTTCTGGTTCCATGTTTTGATCCTCTTTGTCCCCCCAAAAAGATTCTGTGGTCTGATTGTGCTTCCTCTGTTTGCTCATCTTGCCAGCCAGTTACTTGACCTTTGAGCTCTTTGCCATGGTAGAAATCTGCTTCCAGAGTGGAGAGAGCTGTGTCCCAAATTTCTGGGTTTTGCACAGCTGTTGTCAGAGCTATGAGGCGGACACCCTCTCTACAGCCACCCCAAGCTCTGTACACTAGTGCTCCTCACCCCAGGACTGCTGCCTTGGGCTAAGACCAAGATCCAAGCAGATCAAAGCAAGAACAATTACCCTCTGAATGGTGACTTGGTCCCTCTGTGAACTGCAGGCCAGAACTGCAGGCCAGGAGCTCTGAAGGCAGCCACACAGCAGGAGCAGCAGCTGCACCGCTGCCGACACCTCTGTTGCCCCAGGGCCAGGGGCCAGACCACACTCTTCTCTCATCCAGTTCCAACAGCATTCCCTACTGACCTTTTACTTTCTCTTTGGTGTTTATGGGTTGAAAAGTCTGGAAACTGCCACAGCTGCTGGTGATTCACTCTCTTGAAGTCTGCTCCAGCTGGTCTGGACTGCCAGTCTGGGCCAGTGTGGCTCACATGGGACTGCGCTCCACTCCCAGCCCAGTGTGATAGACCCTTCCTGTTCACCTGCCAAGCTGCCTTCAGTGGGAGATTTGTTTCTCTCTGTCATTTTGTGGGTTCTGTAGCTCTAAAATTTGTTTAGAGTCATTTTTTTTATAGGTATTGGTGGTGGTTGGAGTGGCAGCTCAAACAAGTTCCTGCTTTTACTGTGCCATCTTGGCTTCACCCCGCCTCCCCCCAGATGATTTTTCAATGCAGAATTTGGGAGGAGAACTCCTGACAAACTTTTCCAATGAGGTCTGAGGCAGGGAGACCAATTAGGCTATTGCAGTACTCCAAGTAAGAGGTGCTGAGGGTCTAAACTAGGATGGTAACTGAGTAGAGAGAGGAGAATGTTTGCCTCAGTTTCCTCATCTGTAAAATGAGCTGGAGAAGGAAATGGCAAACCACTCCAGTATCTTTTCCAAGAAAATTGCAAATGGGGTCACCAAGAGTTGGACTGAAAAACAGCTAAACAACAACCAAAGATAGTAAGATAGCTAATAGGATAATCCTGGAAGTTGATGAGACTCCTGAGATGGGGTGTAAAAGTAAAAGAACTTTTTACCTCCTCTACCACAGAAAATGTATATTTGCAGGAATAGTGGGATTTTCCAGAAAGATAATAAGCTCTGTTTTTCAGACACATTGAGTTTGACATGCCTAGAGGACTTATAATAAGCATTTATCCTTGTTGAATTAAATTTAATGTGGGGAGAACAGATAGATGGATGTTGTAATAATCGAGGAAGTCCTGTTATGTGGAATAGTAATGAGAATGGAAAAAAAGGAACAGACTGACCAGTTTTTGAGTTGAGATTACATGGGACTAAAGCTTTTAGGATGCCTCCTAGTCTAATTGAAGATAACATCCTCCCATATAAACTCACATAGATGAATTCATATGCCATTAAAACACAAGGTGTTCTAAAAGTCTTAGTACAACGTTAAGCTATTAACACTTTAATCTATTAATATTTATTAAAAATGAAAACTATTAAAACTTAAAACTGCACAAAGACTTTTGAGATACCCTATATGATTGGATTAAACATGTTATTTTTATGTATCACTAAGTTTAATGTAAACTTGGAGGAGGTTTCAGGGGATTTTAAAATATTGAATAGGTATGATTACTCTTATGAGGACAAAATTCAAGTCAGTCAGTCAGTAAATATTTTTTAAGTGCCTACTATGTGCTGGGCATTGGGCTAAGCATTAGCAGTACAAAAAGGGGCAAAAGATAGCCCCTGCTGTCAAGATGTTCACAATCTAATGAGGGAGACAGGTAAACTATTATTAATTATTAAGTACAAATTATTGATTACCTTTATGCTATTTTTATAAACACAGTTGATGCTTCATAGCATGTGAAATTATCTATTTAGACACAGGGTCCTTAGCCCTTTTTTGTGTCATGAGCCTTTAGTCTGGTGAAACCTGTGGAACTTTTCTCAGAATCTCACTTGTGAATACATAAAATGAGATACATGAGATGGCAAAGAACACCAGTTATGTTGAAATTTGATTGTGTGTGTGTGTGTGTGTGTGTGTGTGTGTGTTCATAGACTCCAGATTAAGAAGCTCTGATTCAGATACACATAACTCTTGCTCATCGAGTGGCAAATGGTCATTAGTCATCCTCAGTAAAGTCCTGAATTGATTACTAGGCAATTAAGTCTCCAAAGTCAAAAGATCTCCCATAGCTGGATTAGTGCCTGGCCATTAAGGAGAAAAGGAAAAAGAATTGTGTGGCCATTTGATGCCCTTCAAAATCTGGTTCTAGCCTACCTTAATGTATCTTATATAGTTCCTCTTCACTCATTCCGTGTTCTAATCAAACAGGCCTTTTTGCTACTGTTCTCCAAATTTGGCTTTCTGTCTCTTGTTCAACAACATAATTCTCCTGACCTCCCCAAATGCCTTTGTACAGTCTGTTCCCCAAGACTGGAGCACTCTCCCTTCTCACTCCTGCCCCTTAGAATTCCCAGCTTCCCAAGAGGTTCACCTCGCAGGGGAGCCACACCTCTTGCGGGAAGCCTTTCCTGATACCCCAAGCTGGAGTATTCTCTCTATCCTTACTTTGTAGTTACTCTTTTGCCCTGCTAGTCTTATCCCACCCGAGGAGAACGTGAGTGCCTTCATAATCTCATGTTCCAGGTTTTGCCTTTGTATGCTCAGGAACCGGCCCGATGCCTGACGCACAGTAACCTTTGACAAATGCTTATTGGATTGGATTGTTCATGATATTAGAGTGGAGAGGAAGGGAGAGAGAAGCAGAATTTTGGGGGATATTTGGCAGGGTTGAAGTGCGGACATTTTCTTTTTTCTTGTGCTATAACCAGTGTTGTTTACTGTGGAGAATCTATAACTGGTTCATGAAGACGTTCTGTGCTTTCATTTTTTCCCATAGTTCTGAAGAACTTTCTGCCAGAAACTCAACAGAAGCATGTGACCTTCAGTGACCGACGGGGTCTGCAATGTATTGCCTCCTTGGTAGCCACTGTAGAGGAGACCCCTCAGCCCATCCCTGCCAGGATCCAAGGCCATTTTCCCGAGTGGCTCAACGGTTGTCTGATTCGGACAGGACCTGGGAAGTTTGAATTTGGAGAGGACAAGTATGCCCCGATTGGAGAATGGAAAGCCATTTCTTTTTTTACATTTTGGAGGGGGGAAGGCAGGACAATTGGGATTAAGTGACTTGCCCAAGGTCATGTGGCTAGTAAGTGTGTCAAGTGTCTGAGGCCGGATTTGAACTCAGGTCCTCCTGACTCCAGGGCCGGTGCTCTATTCACTGTGTCACCTAGCCGCCCCCCCCCCCCCCCCATTTGTATTGTTATTACAGGACAGGTCCTTTCCTATTCTACATCTCCAAGCCTTATTTTTCCAGTTTGACACTCTGCATAATTCCTTACTCCCACACCCCCTGTACTTTTCCCTTTCCTTTCAGGCTACCGCCGGTTCGTTGATGTTTTTGGTAACTGTGATCTGCTCCTGCTTGCAGGTACAATCACTGGTTCGATGGCATGGCTCTGCTTCACCAGTTCAGGATGGAACAGGGCACTGTGACATACAAGAGCAAGTTTCTGCAGAGTGACACCTATAAAACCAACAGCATTAACAACCGGATTGTGGTCTCAGAATTTGGCACCCTGGCCCTGCCTGATCCATGCAAGAGTGTTTTGGGACGCTTCATGTCAAAGTTTGAGTCCCCTGGTAAGGAAAATTCTACATTTAAGATTTTCAGGTGTTTGATGTTAGTGGGTATTTTAATCATTATTCTTTATAACGACCAGTCCAGTTATAAACTCCAAAGAGGATTTTTATGGGTCCCTGAAACTGTGTTGGTGGTTTTAAAAAACCCTTTAATTCGATATTTAGGACCCACTACAAAGAGATAGGGCAGTTATCTGTGTTAAGTAGATCTTGGGTTTATTTTCAGCCATGACAGACAACACCAGTGTCAACTGTGTGAGGTACAAGGGTGATTACTACATCAGCACTGAGACCAACTACATGAACAAAGTGGATCCTGAAACCCTGGAAAAGACAGAAAAGGTGAAGTGTCAGTCATGAGTAAGAAAAGAGAGGCTATCATTTCCTTCCTTCAAAACGAGCTTTGGAGGCAGCTCACAACTGAGTAAGAGGTTGGAAACTTAAACTTGACTGAGCTTCAGTCCGCTATGCTAAGCCTCCTTGGGCTGGTGAGCGTTATTGTGCTCCAGGATGATAAGCACTTTATTAAATCTGGAGGACATAAGAGTAACCTACTTCTCAGTAATGGTGGAGGAGTAGAAGAAAAAAGGTTATGCTCCTGCTGCCCAAAGCCCTGCCGCCTCCCTCCCCCACCCAGATTCTCTTCTGGTCCTTGGGGCTGTGGTTCCAGGGAGGCCTAGAAGAAAAGAGGTGGGGGTAGGGGTACGGATGGGGTAGGTTAACAAGAGCCAACTTGTACAGGCTCATAATTGTTAAATTTTCAGTGTGCACATTTACACTCCAGAACTCTGCAAATGCTACACATTAGGGCTTGATTAATTATGTTGATTGTCTAGATTTAAGAAAATGATGAAAAAATGAAAATAGTGTAAATTCAACTTAAAAGTGTATCCTTCTTCACCCTAAGAGCTGGTTGTTAAACACTTGGTCTGGGTTTGTGATTTTACTGGTATAAAGAACTTGACACTCTCTCTTTACCAGTACAGAGAGTCAGCAACTTCAACTTAGAATTTTAGAGATTTGCATGGGGCACTGAGAGGTTGAAAGATTTGCCCAGAATCACATAGCCAAGGATGTATGTGTCAGAGATGAGACACAAACTGGAGTCTTCCTAATGCTAACTCCATCTTTCTATTCACTCCCTCATTCTGATGTGTGTGTGTGTGTATATATATCTATATCTATATATCTATATCTATATCTATATATATGTATATATCTCTATATATATACACATATGTAGGTATATATACATATATGTATACACACATAGATAAATATACATGGTATCCCAGTAGCCTGAAACTGAACTAAAATTTTTGGGATACCCTGTTTGTGCCATGCAAGTGTGTGTACACACATTCTTACACATATACGCACGTGTGTGTGTGTGTGTGCACACAGACACACACACAAACACACACACCCTGCTGTTTGCGAGGCTCTACATAAAGGCTTCTTGAAAGACTTTTTTTTTTTACCAGTTTTCAGCAAATGTTTTGTCAATACATTAAAAACAAATCTCTGATTCTTTAAAATTTGCAGGTAGATTGGAGCAAGTTTATTGCAGTGAATGGAGCAACTGCACATCCCCATTATGACCCTGATGGGACTACTTACAACATGGGGAATTCTTACGGGGCACAGGGTAAGTGGGAGTTGGAGTCTTTTTGGAAATTACTTGGATTAACTGGCTCCCCAGGCTTCCTTCCCTCTTCTAGTTGGCATGTTAGTGAATCACTGTATATTCGGGAAAGGAGACCATTGTTTTTAATTGACACCCCCCATTGAGGAGATTCTGAAAAGACTCTCCAAAGTCCCAGCCCTTTACTTAAGGATGTCACTTCTCGGTAGGGGGTTGTTACTGAGAAACCAATCTGTGGTCCCTTTGCACATTCCTTACCATCAACGTATACATTCTCTTCCTCCCTTTCCTTCCCACCCCCTCCCTTCTTGAGAAGGCCCTTTGCTTGTGGCTCAGCTTTTTGCCCCTTTTCCTTCAGCCCTGATGACCCACGTGCACGGAGGAGAGCTTTCCAGGACTAGGCATGGATATTTAGGTGGAAATAAATATTGAGATGACCCGCAACTATAAATTATAAAGAAAGCTTTGATAAAAGCAACATCCTGTGGTTCTTTGGCTGACCAATTTCTGATTCATGCACACATTTTTCTCTTACAACCACATATTTACCCACTATCTCAGGAAATTACTCAATATTTACTAAGCAATAGCTATTCGGTGAACATGCTATTGGCATCTTTACTGTCCACCTTCTGCCAGTTGTCCATCTACTTGTTCATTATCTTTTTCACAAGCTAGGCCTAAGGCATGCAGGACTTGGTTCCAGAAGAATGTGGTTTGAATTCCATCTCAGACATTGACCGGCTGTGTGTCCCTGGGCTTGTCATCTGATTTTTTCTGAGCCTTGGCTTTCTCAGCTGTAAAATGGAAAAAATAATAGCATCTACCTCACAGCGTTATTGTGAGGATCAAATGAGATAATGTGATCTATGCCGAAAGGCTTAGTGAAGTTTTAAGCTATTAAAGTTTCAAGCTGCACTAAAAGTTTTGGCACACTATAGATCTGTAAATGTGTTGCTCACTGATGGTAGCTAGGTGGATATGCAGTGGGTAGGGTGTGGGGTCTAGAGTCAGGAAAACTCATCTTTGTGAGTTCAAATCTTGCCTCAGAAACTTACTAGCTATATGACCCTGGGCAAGTCACTTAACACTGTTTGCCTCAGTTTCCTTATCTGCAAAATGAACTGGAGAAGGAAATGGCAAACCATTCCAGTAGCTCTGCCAAGAAGATCACAAATGAGGTCATGAAGAGTCAGACATGACTGAAAGATGACTGAACAACAACCCTCACCAATGGATGCATTTATATCTTTCTGTGCATAGGTATTCAATTCAATAATAATTTATTAAGTTCTTACAATGAGTGCTAGGGATACAAAAATAAAATTATAATCCCATTAGTCAAGGAGAGAGATATATAGCCTTGTGGTCTGTATTTTGTGTTTCTGTAGGTCAAGGGGTGTGTGTGTGTGTGTGTGTGTGTGTGTGTGTGTGTGTGTGTGTGTGCGTGTGTGTGTGTGAGATATGGAGTGTTGTATGTGTATCATATATCTGTGATTGATATTTTCTGTCTACTAGTCAGTGCAAATCTGCATGTTAGTTCATGCTTGTGGGGTGGGTTGTGAGTGTGGGTGTATACATAACTTGTTCGAGGAGAATAAATGTGAGACTCAATGTTTGCAGTATGATTTTGTATAGTATCCCTTAGGGGGTTTCAAAATGAGATCTGAGTAGTATCTTAAATCCTTTTCCTATCTCTAAACCCCAGCTATATTTTAAGTTCTCTGGTATTATCCTCATATAAGCCCCAAAATAAGAGGACCTTTTTGTCATTTATAGTTTCTGAAAGTACTGTTTTACTTAGACAAATATTACCCTCTGTTTTCCCTTGGCAAGTAATGTAGCCTCTCAGTTTGCTCATCTGTAAGATGGTGATGACAAATCCTTTACTTCATAGGCTTGTTGTGGGCATCAAATGAAATAATTTATGGAGTGACTTTCTAATGTTAAGGTGCTATACACGTGCTAGCTGTCACTATTATTCTCAACTTTGAGTCATCTTCAAATTTAATAAGTATTCCATCTATGATGGGCACATGATAAATAAATGTTTGTTGAATGACTGTACTTTCACTTAAATCACTGATAAAAACCTTGAAAGAATGGGACCAGAGCTAGAGTTCATCTATGAGCGATAGCCCGCTAAGCTGTTTATGTTTACTTTAACCAACATTCTTCGAATCCTATAAATTAATTTGTTCCAAATCCATCTGATCATACTGTTCTTCAGCCTACATTTATTAAGCCACATCTTGTGGCAGAGGATATCGTGAGAGACTGTCAAATGCCCTGGTGAAACCCAGAGCATTTCTCAAATCTACTCATTTGTAACTCTGTCAGAAAAAGCCCATCAGGTTAGTTTGGCACAGCTAGCCCTTAACAAAGCTGTGCTGGCTTTCGGTGACTCTGTTTTCCTTTCTGAGAAAGGAAATGTCCCTTTAATAATCATTTCTAGAATTTTGCCAGGCCCATTGACATAGTTTAAAAATACCCATCTTATTTCCTTTTTAGAAAATCCATTATTTTTACCCATTTCTAGGTTGAAATTGACCATTCACCATGATTCTTTTTTTTTGAGGGGGGAGGAAGGCAAGGCAATTGGAGTTAAGTGACTTACGAAAGGTCACACAACTAGTAAGTATATCAAGTGTCTGAGGCTGGATTTGAACTCGGGTCCTCCTGACTCCAGGGCCGGTGCTCTATTCATTGCCCCACCTCGCTGCCCCATGATTCTTCAAAGACAGCTAATAGCAATATAATTTGCAGATTCTTTCAGTAGCCTGAGATGTAGTTTGTCTGGGTTCTGTGACAGTAGGAACGCTTTTCTCTCTCTCTCTCCTTATTTTAGATTTTGATTCCCTATTTAACATTTTCTTCTTTTTCTTTCCTTACAGTCTTGAAAATCATCCTTCTTATAAATATATATATATATATATATATATGTGTATACATACACATATGTCTATGTAGGATAGTATATATATGTATATGGATACACATGTGAGTGTGTGTAATATGTGTGTATATAGACAGGGGGCACAGGATTAATTGAATAGGAAGGGATGCTATTTTAAAAGGTGAAACTGGGAGGTGGGAGAGGAATAGAATGAGAGGAGACAGGGAGAGACAGAATGGGGCTAAGCATCTCATATAGAAGAGGCAAGGGATAACTGTTACAATGGAGGGCAAGAACAGGAAGGCAAAAGGGAATGGGTCAACCTTACTCTCATTGAATTTGGCTTAGGGAAGGAATGACATACATTCTAAATTGGGTAT
>CM053582.1:167887749-167924556 GCA_028627135.1 Pseudochirops cupreus | reverse complement strand
GTATTATTATTATTATTTACATGCAACTGGGAATTAAGAGACAGAGGCACTGAGGTAAGGAAATTCATCTTGCCCTACTGGGAAGTCAGAGGGGTGATGGGGGAGGATATAGATGAGAGCAGATTGGGTAGGGGGGTAAACATGGGATCGCTGTTTTGGGGTGATGGATAGGGGAAAGATGGGGGGAAAATTTGTAACTCAAAATCTTGTGGAAATGAATGATGTAAACTAAAAATAAACAAAAATAAAAATTAAAAAAAAAGAAAATCATCCTTCTTGGTAGAGAAAATAGAAATTGAATTTTCCCTTCAAGTCAATAAATTATTTTTTTTATAGTACCTACTATGTATTATTAAACACCTACATAGTGTCAGGAACCGTGCTAAATTCTGAGGACATTAATAGTGGCAAAAAACAAGCTTTATCCTCAGGGAGCTCTAATCTAATCTAATCTAGGAGATAACAGTTGTCTACTTTTACCTTTCCATTAGTGACAAGCACTGGCAATCTTTGTACCCACAGTGCCTAGTACAATGTCTTGCAGGTAGTAGGCACCTAGTAAGAGGGTGTTGCCTTGCTTATTGATTTGAACAGAGTGGAGCTGACATCACAAGCTAGATTTTTTGCTCCTTTGAGTCTTGCTACAAATATTTTAACTTACTGACAATGTTTGCATGAAGACTGGTCTACTTAAGTGATTTTAGTTACTATATGTTTTGACATTGAAGAAGCTGTGTGCGTCCTCTCTGGTCACCCTTCTTTGCCTTGTTCTTGGCATGTAGGTGGTGCCGTGGATAGAGTCCTAGACTTGGAGTCAGGAAGATCTGAGTTTGAATTCTAACTTAGACACTAGTTGTATGACCCTGGGCAAGTCACCCTCTGTCTGCCTCAGTTGCCTCATCTGTAAAATGAAGATAATGATAGCACCTTCTTCCCATGGCTGTTGTGGGGATCAAATGAGACAGCACAAAGAAAATCTTTGCAAGCCTTAAAATACTGTATAAATGCTAGCAATTATTCTCTGCTGTGAGCTCTACTAAGGGCTTCCTTAATCCCTTGCCAGCTATTCTGTGCTACTGTTTGCTGGCCAAACTTTGCCAAGCCTGGGAACTACTGTAGGCTTGCATCGGATCCTTTGAATGCCCCCCTCCCTGCCCCGTCATGCTGAGCTCTGTGTCTTGTGTAATTCATATTGCTGTGAATATGTCTGAACTGCCTCCTCCTAATATCCCTTCCCCCAGATCTGGTCATGTAAATCCTGTACGTACTTAGGAATGTTTTTTCTTTTCAAAGAGCTTATTTTAGGGGTATGGCCTATGTTCAATCAAGAGGTAGGCAGAGTGGCAAAGGGCTAGAGTTAGGAAGTTACAGTTAGAGTTAGGAAGACCTGGGTTTGAATCCCACTTCTGGCATTTACTAGCTGAGCTATCGTGGGCAAATCACTTAAATTCCTCCAGCCTCAGTTTCCTCATTAGTAGAGGATAATCCTTTTAATACCTACCTCATATTTATAGCACTTTGTAAACCCTAAAGTGTTTTGTTTTTGGTTTATTTGTGTTTCTTTGCATCCTTAGCACTTAGCACAAGTGCCTGGCATACAGTAAGCACTTAATAAATGCTGGCTGACTGACTGACTAAAGTTCTATGTAAATATCAATTATTATTCAGTGGCCGTTCACTCTTCATTCCTTTTAATCTCTCTCCAACATTTGATACTGTTGACCACCCTCTTCTTTCGGATCCTGGCTCCTCTCTGGGTTTTTGTGACCCTGTTTTCACTTGGTTCTCCCTTTGCTTATTTGACCTCTCTTCAGGGAATATTTAATTATCAGCTCTCTGTAGATGAGGACTCCCAGTCTTTGTATCACAGCTCTCCCTCACAACCTCCAGTCTTGTCTCATCAATTGCCCGTGAACATTTTGAATTAGAAGGTATCTTAAACCCAGTGTGCCCAAAATGGAGCTTTCCTCTGAGACCTACCCTTCTTTCTCACTTCCCTCTTTCTGTCAAGGGCACTTTCATCCTTCCTGTCCCATGGATTTACAACCCAGTTTGACCCTTTGCTCTCCCTCCATATCCAGTCAGTTGCCAAGCTTTTTCATTACTTCCACGTCTTCCACATCCATCCCCTTCTCTCCACCTAACCACCACCCTATCTCCGACACTCATTGCTTCTTGTGTGGCCTATTGTAATAGACTCCTAATTAGTTTCCCTGCCTCTAGACTTTCCTCTCTCTAATTCATCCTGTATGCAGACATAACCAGTAAGTCTTCTGCTTAAGTCGTCTTTGTGACTCCCTGTTGCTTCCAGGATAAATTGCAAATTTCTCTCCCTGGCGCTTAAAGTCTTTTTACAATCTGGTTTCAATCTATTTTTCTCAGTCACATTTATATTCCTCTCCTTCTTGAATTCTACATTTCAGCCATATTGGCCCATTTATCATTTGCTACAAATGCTATTCCAAGTCCTCCTCCAGGGATTGTGCCATTTTTGTCCTTGTACCCTCATTGCTTAGCATACACGGTGCCTGTCACCTGTTTTTTTTCTTAAACTTACCCTATTGGACATCTCAAACAGGATGTCTCATAAACATCTTGAGCTCAAGCTTGTCCCAAATGGAACTACTGATGGAACTACTCATCTTTCTTCCCAAATTCTCCCTTCTTCCTAACTTTTCTGTGACTATTGAGGCTGCTACAACCCTTCTAGTCACCTAGGTTTGCAACCTCTGTATAAAATTTGACTTCTTAGTCTCTTTCATAACCTCACACTTCCCTCATATCTAGTCTCTTGCCAAATCCTGTGAATTTTAGCTTTTTAACATCTTCTAGGTATATGCCTTTCTCTCCTCTGATGCTGCCACCACCCTGGTGAAGACCATCATCAAATAGCCTGCTATCTGGTATCCCTATTTCAAGGCTTTTCTCACTTGAGTCTATCTTTTGCTCATCTGTCAATTTGTGATTTTCCTAAAAGGCAGATCTGACCAGGTCACTCCCTTTACTCAGTAAATCTCTAAGATCAAAGACAAAATTCTCTTTCATTCTAAACCCTTCAAACATGGCTGTCTCCTGCCTTTCCAGTCAGTATTCTTATGCTCTGTTCCCTTTTCTTCCTCTTTCTTTGCCCCCCCTCCCAGATCAGAGATCCAGTGACACTGGCCTCCTTACTAAGTGCCTCAAATAATCCACTCAATTGGAGCAATTTGCACAATAACAGCAATATTGTAAAAATAATTTATATAAATATATTAGATAAAGAAACGTTATATAATAATATTTAGTAATTCTGATCATCACAATGACCAACTATAATTCCAGAGGGCTCATGATGAAAACTACTACCCACTTCCTAATAGAAAACCAATGGATTCAGAGAGCAGACTGAAACACGTTTTTTTCTCTTTATTTCTTTTATTGGCTTTTCCCCCCTGGAACATGCCTAATGTGTAAATTTGTTTTGCATGACTTCATATTTGTAATAGGTTTTATATTTCTTGCTTTCTCAATGGGTGGGAGAGGGATAGGGGAAGGGAGATAATTTGGACTGAAAATAAAATAACATTGAATTTTTAAAAATAAGGTACTCCATCAAGTGATTCCATGCGTTTTCACTGGCTTGTCTCTCATGTTTGGTATTCTGTCACTTTTCATCTCTGTTTCTCAGCCTCCCTGGCTTCCTTCAAGTCTCAGTTAAAATTTCATATTTTGCAAGAAAGCTTTCCTGATATTTCTTTTTTTTTGCTTAATTTAATTTTTTTATATATATACATATATACATGCATACACATATACACATATATAAAATTTCCCCCCACTTACATGTTAAAATATTCTGATCCTTAATGCTAGAGTTTTTTTCCATCAATTACTTCCAGTTTATCCTGAGTGTAGCTTGTTTGTACATGATCGTTTGCGTGTTGTCTCTGCCATTAGATGGTGAATTTCTTGAGACCAGGGACTGTTTTTATTTTTGTTTTTTTTTTTCTCTTATTTTTTGAGAGCAGTTGGGGTTAAGTGACTTGCCCAAGGTCACATGCGTAGTTTTTTGTGTTAAGTGTCTGAGGCCGCATTTGAACTCAGGTACTCCTGACTCTAGGGCCAGTGCTTTATTCACTGCGCCACCTAACTGCCCCTATTTTTGTTCTTGTTTTTACCTTTGTATGTATCCCCGGCATTTAGCACAGTGCCTGGCACAAATTAACAGCTTAAGAAATGCATATTGGCTGATTGAATTGACATAGTGGGTGCTCAGTAAATGCCCGGTTGAATTGGAATGTATTGAATTGAATATCTGGCTCTTATTTTCATGTTCAGACAGCTGCTGCTCTCAAGGAAGAGAGATGAAAAATGTTCCAATGAGTTAACACAGTTCTTTCTCAACTTGCTTTTGATGCTCTAATGCCAAGGAAACAATTTTAGAGCATAAAATTAGTGCTTGTGTTTATTATACAGCATTATAAAAGAATTCGGAGTTACAGTTATCAGGCTGGTTGCTTTTTTTGTGAGTGCGTGTTATCTTCCATTTCCAAACCTACTGTATGAAATCTTCTCTTCATGGAACATGAATGTTTCAATTATTGCATTCCCACTGTAACTACTTGCCCAGGATCCAAGGGAGCGTTGAAGCTTTTGGTCTGGCATGAGCATTGCTCTTTAGATGACCCTTCTCATTTTCCAGGTTCCTGCTATAATGTTATCCAGGTTCCTCCTCAGAAAGCAGACCTCGAGGAGACAATCCACGGAGCTCAAGTGATATGTTCCATTCCTTTTGGCCAAAAGATGAAACCTTCTTATTTCCACAGCTTTGGTGAGTTCAAAGAAAAATAAATCACTAATAAGCAAATAGACCTTACTGGTCCTCATTTGTTATTGTAGCATGCTTGGTCAGCAGTAGTTGATTGGAGCAATGGGCTAACTAGGCAAAGTTCCCAAGTTCTCTTCCACCATTAGTATTTCAGACAGTCCTCACTGTGGCCTTTTGCCTTCTGTGCTCTACTCATAAAGCAGATTGGATGGATCAGTTCAAGCCATCACTATTGGGGGGGAAAAAACCACAGCTCCAAGCACATAACTGCTTAGTAATGGATTAGTCAGTCAACAAGCATTTCATAGACACTTAGGTGCCAGAAACTAGGCTAAGTGATGAGAATATAGATGTAAGCCTCAAGATCATCCTTGTTCTCAGGGAAATTATATTCTAATGGGAAAAGATAGCAGAGAAGAAAGTAGAAAAAGGGGGGAAGTGGGAGATGGAATGGGGTGAGGGGAGAAAGGAGGAGCACAATAGAGAAAATCTGAAATGCAGTCTGGAGAGGAATGAAACATGGCGGACCTGGGTGTCCTCCTTAAATACATAATCTGGAAAGACCTATTCAGTTGGAAGGAGAAAGGCTGCAGAGAGTGAAGATAACTTCCAATGTATGAATTCCAGGGCTAGAGTAAGCTTTCAGGATGAAGACGTTTCTAGGACATGCTAGAGAGAGGAGAGTCCAGAGGGTAGCCTGGGGAGGAGTGTGACATTGTCTTGGTATATGATTAAGGTGCCCTTAATTCTACCTTATTAGTTTGAAAGCATGATAGGAAGGAGTTATTTAAATCTTTAGGAAACCCCCTCTGTAGATTTCTTCAGGATTGCTACAGAAATGTGTCTTCTGCATCTTAAACCATGTTGTCCAAAATGCTCCTGCTTTGCTGACTCCCTGAAAGAAGAAAGAGGTCTGAAGAGTAAAGATGTTTTTGTCCTATGAATTCCTGTGCATATAGTACCACATGTGAAGCTAATTCTGTTGCTCTGGCTCAGCATAAGATTTCCAAACCATGTGTGATACCTGCTTTTATAAATATAGTATATCTGGATCAAGAGATGAGGTAGTGGAAGATGCATGTCAGTATTTCCTGGCACTTCCCTTCATTTTGTGGGGATTGGAAATGCTATTATGCACAGTAGAGCTGACAGAGAGCAAGTGAAGAATTACTACTAGGTAGTCTTTGTTGAGGTCAGTGATCTGCTGAGACATGGTTTTGTATCACCCAAACTGTGTATTTTCCTCTGCTTTGCCGAACTCTAAGGTCCTCCAACAGAATGTAAGCTCCCTGAGGTGAGGCATGGTTTCATTTTTGCCTTTGACTCTCCTGGTGCCTAGTATAGTACCTGGTATGCAATGGGTATTTGTTAAGTTCATTGAGTGAAAAATCAGTAAGCCAAAATTGTTCTTCTGGACCTTTCAGGAATGACAAAAAACTATATCATCTTCGTTGAGCAGCCCCTAAAGATGAACCTGTGGAAAATCATCACTTCTAAAATTCGGGGGAAGGCCTTTTTGGATGGAATCAGCTGGGAACCCCAGTATAATACACGGTTTTATGTGGTGGATAAGCATACAGGACAAGTAGGTATTTTGAGTATATATGCCAGCAGTGCTTTGCATGCTGTGGGAGCTTAATAAACGTTTGTTGTTTTAGAATAATTGTTCAGAGATGAATTTGCACAAAGGCCAGTTTCTGTATTATTAATTTCTTACCAGTGATGAGGAGTCCTCCGTTGGTATCAAGAAATTCCTTCTTCAGTGTCAAGAAAACTCAGGGTTTACTTCCATCACATTGGTTGGAATTCCTGGGGTGGATTTTTGGGAGGACATAGGATCATAGGGGTAGAGTTGGAAAGGACCACAGAGGTCATTGAGTACAGCCTCCTCATTGAAAAGATGAGGAAACTGAAACCCAAAGAAGTTAAATGACTTGCTTGCACAAAGTTATGGATCATAAATATTTGAGGCAGCATTTGAACCTAGATCTTTCAGGGTTCTCTAGAGTCATACAGGATGCAATGAATCAGTTGTAATGTTTTGGAAGGAATTCCCACACCGATGATATCATGTGGTGTTAGAGAAAGCTAGGTGGCACAGTGGAGAGAGTTCTGGGCTTGGAATCAAGAAGACCTGAGTTCAATTCCAGTCCCAACCCCTTCCTCGCCATATGACTTTCAGGTGCCTCAGTTTCCCTAACTATAAAATGGGGCTAATAATGACACATGCTTGGTGGGAAGGTTGTGAGGATCAAAGGAGACAATATTTGTAAGGCACTTAACACAGTGCCTGGCACTCAGTAGGTGCTTAATAAATGCTTATCAGACATATAATTGCCCACTGGGACCATTTCTTACTCTCTAATCTTATCTCCTTTGAAACCATGGCTATTATCCACCTCCATGGCCTGGATTAGCTATTTGCATTTAATACAGCAGGTTCTGCATATTAGAATCACTTTAGGAAATGATTATATTAACCAGCTGAATCAATTAAAAGGACATCTGTGAGCATTATCCTAGCAGTGCCTCTTCCACATGGCAGTTACTGCTGATGAAGGGATTGCATGTATAGTAGTCTCATGACTTCCTTCATTTCTCCACTGTTTAATTATAAGCTCTCCTAACTTCCTGGTAGGGTTACAACAATGCTCACAAAGTCGGGAGTTTCAGCCTCCTGTTTCGCAATGCTGGCTGATGATCAGGTCCATATTCTAGGTTTTTGTCCCAGAGGACCATAAAAAATGATAGGTTTCTTGGAACCCCTTGAATAATAGGAATTAGGGTTTTTTTGTTTTGTTTTGTTTTATGAGCATAGGCCTGCATTGTAAATAGACCCAGAGATTTCTCGAACAGAGAAACTGTAGGGTGGGGGATGGTTATGAGGATAGAGGTAATTTGGGCTCAAATACTTCTAAAGAGACTGACAAATCAGGAAGTTATAGGAGCTGACGTAGCTTCTGTGGGATGGTTCCACCTGCACTTATCCTAGCATCAAAAAGGCAACCTGATGCCCCAAACTAAAAACTGATTCTAAGAGGTTATTTTCCTTTAACATGTGGGATAATGGACAGGGAACTAGCACTGGAGACAGGAAGACCTAGGTTCAAATCCTGCTTCTGATACATACTGGCTGTGTGACCTTGGGCAAGGCACTTGATGTCTCAGGGCTCTAGACCAGAGATGTCAAATACACAGCCAGCAACAAAAACCAGGTTAAAATGTAATTGGTAAATATTTAACAAAACAGATAAAAATATAATAGAACATAGATAATATTACATTTTAAAACTAAGTCAGTTTGCTGCCCACACGGATCCTTATGTACGCATGAGTGGCTCCCCTTTCTATTTGAGTTTGACATCACTGGCCTAGATAACTCTAAGACTTATCAGTTGCAGAGAAGGTGGTGACTTGCCTTGGTTTCCTCATCTAGAAATCCCCTGTATCAGTGAAATCATAAGTCTAGTCCCTGTCCCTATGTAATAATATATAGGGGGTTGGATAGTCTCATTTAGGCTCAAATAAGACTAATTCTATTAATCAGTGATTCTTTAATGCAAATTCAATCAAATTGTTGAGGGACTGGTATCACTGTTTTCAATCTGAGAGCAGTTTAAACCATGGAATTCAACTATGGTACAGTGGAAACAGTCAAAAGGCTTGCTTTGGAATTTCTGGTCTGCTACTTATGGTTGTCGAAATTTGTGGAAATCATTTATTTTCTCAATCTCAGTTTTCTGATTTGTAAAATGGAGATAATTTGAGTTACTGTGAGGAGCAAATTAGATAATCTATATGGAGTGTTTTGTAAGTCTTTAAATGCCCTTCCTCCATTTATGTATATGTTTCTGCTTTGCTTTTCTTTCTAGATAGAATACCTTGAAATTGATTTAGTAAAACACCCCTTTTGAGATACTTTCCCAGTTTAATACTTATTGGTTTAAAGGTTGGATTGCCAAGGGACTGATTACTGTCTCCGGGGTTAAAGAATGTAGTCTATGGTTCTTTATTCTCAGAATTAAAGTTTGTTATGTCCCTATCAGGGAGGTTACCTTTAATAGTCAGCTAGTAGACACAATTAGTTTAAAGCAAAGGCATATATTAAGATGGCATAATATGAACCATAGTTATGAAACATTTTCCCCTCTTCCCATTAACCTGGAACATACTTTCCCACCAATACAGAAAGTGTCAATGGGAAAGGTGAACACAGACCTAGAGTTCACTGGTGGTTCACATACATATCTAGGGAACAAATGGCCAAAGCAACACACATATCTCTGGTATTCCAGAGCTCTGATGCTTTTATTCTTCTTGTGGTGTCTTCATGCTATTTCTTCCTGGGTTCAGCATCTCTGTTGGGGGAGTCTGTCATCTGGGCTCTTTGGGTATGCTCTTCAAAGTTCAACTCTCATCTGCTAGGTCTAATTCTTAATTGAATCCATAGTCAGCTCTCTTCTCTGCTGCCAGAGGTCTTGCTTCTTTGGAGCTGCTTCCTTCCTGAAATACTGCTCCTCTCTCTGTCCATATCTCCATAGAGCAGTGGCTCTTAACCTTCCTAATGCTGCGACTTTAATACTCATATATGGGTGTATCTGCATGTGGGTGGACCTGCCTGGAGACAGATAGAGGAGCGGTGTCTCGATTCCTAAGACCATCGGAAATATGTGTTTTCCGATGGTCTTAGGTGACTCCTGTGAAAGGGTTGTTCGACCCCCAAAGGGGTCACGACCCACAGGTTAGGAATTGCTGCCATAGAGGGTATTTAGCTGTTCCTTGTTTTATATCCCACCTGTGCCTGGAACTGACTGGAACTGTTTTACTGTCTTTTAATGTATAGCCTTTTACCTGTGCAATGGACAGGTCCCCTTCTAATTTTATCACTTTTAACAGGGATAAATGGGTGTTAATACATCTTTGCACCTATAAATACCTTATTACCTCTTACTTGCTCCTTGCTTTCTCCAATTTTATCAACTAGGGGGTGGTGGAATGATGAAGACAAAATTTACTGGATCCTCTTATTTCGTGTCTTCCTGACAGCACTGCTGACATTTCTGCAGCTTGCCAAGGACTCCTGTTTTTCTGACCCTGCCTCTCATGGGTTTATAACTTGTCCTAATTTGCTACTTTATACATGCGTCTTAAAAATGTTCTATAGCTAGTCATCTGGGTCATTGATGAGAATAATGAACACACAGTCCTGAGCTATTTCTTGCAGGACCTGGGTGTGTTTCTGTGGGCTACACTGACCCAACAATGTCACTTTTCTGACCCTTTGTGGTGGTTTTCTAACCCTATTTCTTCCATGTCTTGGTGAAAATTTGATATATGACTGAGTCATGGTACAGTCCAAGGATCCAGGACCAATGTCAGGATATGCTAGCCCTAAGTTTTCCAGATCAATAGAAGCCTGATTTTTGATTTGCCTATATTTAAGCTACATGAACCATAGTGTCATAGAGAAGAAGAAATAAAAACCCTCACTTTTTGTTTTCTTTCTTTGTAGGTACTTCCAGGAGTATTTTACAGTAAACCTTTTATTAGTTTTCATCAAATCAATGCCTTTGAGGACCAGGACTGTGTTGTAGTGGATCTGTGTTGTCAGGATGATGGTAGAATCCTGAATGCTTACCAGTTACAGAATCTACGGAAAGCAGGAGAAGGTCTGGACCAGGTAAACTTTTATTGTTATGTATGTAAGAAAAGAGAGCCCTGCATGTAAGAAAGGTGATCACGTGTGGTGGGGACAGTGTCCTTGTGTGTAGCCTGAAGGAAGGCAGGATAGATATCCCTAAACTCCTCTCCCTCCTCTTTCTTCAAGGAGAACTTTCATTCCTGCCAGGAGGGAAGACAAGAGGTTGAGTGGAGGCCACCACTCTGCTTTCCTTAGAGAGGGGGGGTACCAGGCTAGAAGTATATCTGTCTCTTCCCTTAAAGATTGTTAATCTAGGAGATATGATCAGGTTTGAGTTAATTTTTGATCACTTTGTCCTTTTTTGGAGAGGCATGCCTTACCCTTCACGAGGGGCAGAGTATCATAAGGAGAACGTCTCATACCAACGGGCCTTGGGAAAGAGGTTATATTTCAGTGGTATTAAACTTGCTGGTACCAGGCTTAGGGTATGAAGCTGCTTGTTGTTTTCTTGAGAATTACAGACCTATAAGGATTTGAAGTAATTTTATAGCACGGAAGTTAGAATTACTTCTTTTGTTTATTTAAGATTTCTATTCCAACTGCTCCCCCCAGTGAATTTGAGGGATCCTATAAAATCAAGGAGTGACGTGGAATGGTGGATAGAATAGTAGCCTTGGGGGCAGGAAGGCTTGGGTTCACATTCCACTTCTGACATTTGCGGGGTGACTCTGGGTGGGTCACTTAACATGTCTAAGTTTCGGGCTACTCCACAGGAGTTATTTAATAATTTGCAGATAGATTTTTGATCTGCAATAGTGGAGGGACTTCATCTACTGAACTGGTATTGCAGATCCTTCTTATGTCTGTCTGTTGACAAAATCAAACACAACACAAAATAGGATGACTAAAAATAAAAAAATGAACCAAATTAATTAAAATGATCAGAGAATTAAATATTACTAGACACATGAGATGAATTGATTACTGCACTGAGCACTGAATATAGCCATGTGTTTCCTGGAAGCCAAAGGATAAAAAAAGAAACAGGTTAGGTTGGATAATTCTTATTGTACAACAAATGAAAGCATATAGGTTTATGTTACATTACTTCGAGGACTTGTTGGTAATTCATCCACTGATGCAGATCACAATCTCTCATGATTTTGTGAATAGGGTTTATTTTTGGCTTAGGGATTTTACTGTGACCCGCAAAATTCATGATTAACCCTCTGGAGATGAGCCTCTCTAAACTTAGCTAGACTAGTCCTTGTTTGATAGGTATGTAGAACATTGCCAACCCTGTTCTTAAATTCTTTCCAGCTTGGTAGGGATGTAGATCATATAGTCTTGGTGGTATATAACCTTCAGCAACCCAGAGTCTCCTTGATGATACAGGCATCAGTGTTGGTCTTTTTTCCTGGTACTTAAAGAGGAATTTGTACTCCTTAGTTCGGCAATTTCAAAAGAGCTTTCAAAGTATAGGATTGCAGAATCTTAGTGTTGTTAGGGACCTCCAGGTAAAGAGGAAAAAACTGAGACCCAAAGATAAGTGACTTGCCCAAGTCTGCACAGGAAACTTGTGGAAGAACTGGGACTAGCAGCTGGGTCTCCAAGCCTCTCTAGTGTAGCACTGTGATTCTTCACTGTAACACCCTACCCTGCCAGTGTACTTTGCTGCCTGAATTGTTGGTTTACACTTGTAAGATATATGTGTATGGGTTGTCTAAATTTATAGATGTAGCTCATAGGTGGCATGGACAGATGCGATCTGAGGTTGGCCAACCTTTGCATTCAGGAGAAAGACCACACCTGCATTCCCAGCTTACTAGCTGAGCAGTATCTCCTTTACTCTCTAAGAGGGATGTTAGACTAGAAACATCTATCTGACACTCCTCAAATGTCTCTGTTCTAGGGTACAATAGGTTCAGAAGGAAAGCAGCTTCTCTGACTGCTCTTTGCCTAACCTTACCAGCTTTACTCTTCCACACCAAATGCTATTTACACACACACAAAGAGCACAAATGATGAATAGCAATTAAATCCATTTATCTAAGCACAACAGCCCATCGAAATCTGAGTTATACAGTTTTGAATATACCAGAGAATATTCAAGAGTAAATGAGTCCTTCCCCTGGGATTAAGATACGATTTCAGCTTAAATCAGGAGAGAGAAAATTATTTCACCCAGGGGAAGTTGTTTCTCATCAATCTCTACAATTCCAAGTCCTGGATGTTAAAGAACATGATGGGGTTAGCTGCCATACATGTCTGCAGCTTGGGGCAGGTTGCAGGGTTGCAGGGAGAAGGTTGGATTCCAATCTATCATTCAAATTCTGTTTCTCTTGACTAACCTTCCAGGAGCTTTTCTGACCTTGTGTGTTCTTGAAATGTCAGAAACCAACCGAAATAAGTCCTTTTATGGTAGGCACAGAGGGATGTGCTTGAAATTGTCCCAGCCACTCAGGAATCATACCTCCCACTGCTTACTATGATGGTATTTTCTCTCGAAACTGCTCCAGGCTTGATTGGAAGCCTGATTACACAATAAATCCAAGGTGGATTTTTCTGATAAGCTTTGATGTGCTAATATTGTGTATTATTGATTAAAGAGTGATCCATATGCTTTAAAATATGGATTCTTAACCTTTTGTTGCTGGTGGTGGTCGAGGACCCTTTTGCCAGTCTGACTTGGCCTATGAACCCCTTCTCAGATTGTTTGTTGCCTGCATTCATAGTTAAAAGAAATGCTAAATTTCAATGAAAGCTGAGTGAAAATGAAGATGTAATATTTTCCCCATTTAATTTCATGGGCTCCCTGAAAATCTATCCATGAGGATCTGCAAACTGTGTTAAGAACATACTGCTTTATCTTAAAAAAAAAATTTTTTTTTTGAAGGGGAAGGCAGGGCAGTTGGGGTTAAGTGACTTGCCCAAGGTCACACATCTAGTAAGTATTAAATGTCTGAGGCTGGATTTGAACTTAAGTTCTCCTGATTCCATGGGTGGTACTCTATTCACTGCACCACCTAGCTGCCCCACAATCTGTTGCTTTAGAGAACCCAGAGGTGACATTTCATGGCAAAATTTGAGGAGCTTTGTATTCTTAACCAGACAGTGTGCCAATTCACTTCTCCCAGAGGGACACTCAGAAGAGGGTGATTTTCCTCGAAAGGGGGCTCTGTCCCCATGCTTAGACAAGTTCTTGGTTGAACTCCTATAGTTCTGTACCACAGAACATGAAATACATTTTTCAGGGCAGGTGTGAGCTGTCTGATTGGCAATAGAAAGACCTTGGATTGGCCGTAGTAGGCCATCTGAGTAGAACTGTATCTTGACTGGTCTGCCAGGTTGAGTTAGCTGTCAATGCCTTGTCATGTAGCTGAATGAACTAACTTGTCAGATGGGATTATCGAGTCTTGTCCTTTTAAATGTTGGAGGATGTCTGTCAAAGAGAATGATTTTCATTTTGTTATAGTTGATGCAAAGCTACTCCTTCTAACAACAATTAGCCAACAGGCTCAGCTGCTTCTTAAAAGTCTGCTCCTAATTAGAGATAATAAAGCTTTGTAATCAGCATTGAGACAGATGCTTGTTTTCCCATTTGTTGTGGCTAAAGGACATGTATCCAATTTATCAAATGACTGTCCCAATTATTTAAATATAGATTGTAACAAGGTGTGGGCTGGGTCAGAACCCTGTTGTATGGCATTTTGGATTAGCAGTTCATTGATCATTAAATTGTTCCACTCTGTCCTGATTTTATCAGTAGTATTATGATGTAAATTTTAAAGAAACTTTACTAGACTGGATTAATAATAATAGCTGGCGATTATAAAGCTCTTTGAAGTTTACAAAATGATTTTCAAATATTATCTCCTTTTATTCTCATGACAACCTGGAAGGTAACAACTTTGCTATTATTATCTTTGTTTTATAGATAAGGAAACTGTAGCAGAGAGAGGTTAAATGACTTGCCCAGGGTCCCACATCTATTATATGTCTGTGGCTAGACTTGAACTCAGGTTGTCCTGATTTTATAACAAGTGCTCTATCATCTGTACCACCAAGCTGCCTCATTTTATTTATGCCAAGATTAGATCATTGGCTCCATAGACGGTGTTGCTGTCTGTCATGTGTGGGGCTGTGGTTGAACCTGATTGCCACAGGGAAGGCACCACCAATTTAGGTGGGGAAAATGTTCTGGACATTGCAGAACCCAGTGTTGTAGTTGAAAGAGCACTGAATTTGGGGTCAGAAGCTGTAGGTTCAAGCCCAGGCTCTACTACTTAGTACTTATGTGACCTTGGATATGTCATTTAACTTCTTTTGATTTCAGTTTGTAAAAATCTGTAAAAACAAAGGGATCAGCCCATTTCTAAAAATCCTTTTTACTCGGAAGCTATGATTCCTTCCAGTTCTAAATCTTTTGATTATCTCTACTTGTCAGACTCAGAGACAATGAAATTCGGGGTCAGAAAAAAGATTCAGGGGAAAATGATCCCTTTAAACCAGGATTAGAGAATTATAGAATTTCAGGGTTAGATGGGGCCCTATAGAGGCTGTCATCATAGTGGAGGGACAAAAGAAATGCAGTGAGGTACAGAGATGGAGGAGGGCATAGGGAGGACCACGTGATATACAGGTTAGATACCACCCCTAAGAGACTTCTATGTTGCTGAATGAGAGTCCTTAGGATGAGACTGGTTGAATGCACTCTCACATTTGCTCAGAGCTACTGTAGCCAGGGCATTTAAGGGCAGTAGTTAGAATAAACAGTGCTCATGCATGTTTGATAAATCTTGTGGGTGTGGCAAGTTAGCATGGTTTTGGGTGACTGGGAGGCTGTGAGTATGTGTGTGTGTGTTTATGTGTGTATCCATGTGCTATGTTGATTGCCTTCCCTTTGGAATAGCAGATAAGGTAGCTGTACTTGTATCCCTATAGTATTGTGTGTGTATCCTGCCCCAAAATGTCTGTGTATGTATGTATATGTATATATGCATGTATATGTGTGTGCACACATATATGTGCACATATACAATACAATACACACACACACACACACACACACATATATATATATATATACACACACACGTATGAAGAGAGAGAAAGAAAGAAAGAGAGAGAGAGAGAGAGAGAGAGAGAGAGAATGATCTAACCTAGAGTCAGTGGACATTATGTCCATAAGAACACACACATTCTTAACTGTTACCCTGCTCTAAGGGAGAATCTGTACCTATAGTTGGGGAACCCAGCAGACATATCCATCTCAAGCAATTAAATCATCAATAATATTGTCCTCTTGGCTGGAGCTGTAAGTGAAATTTCCCTTAGAATTACTCCGTGGGTTAACACATAGTATTATGAGATTGTGAGGATAACTGGATTTGATGAGGCATTTTCCTCTTTGGTTCAGGCATGAGAAATATCCCATAGGGACACAATCTTCCTAATCCTGACTTTCTGTGAATAAAGCTTTGGCAGAACTAATTCTATTGCTGGTGTTCAACATTGCTAAAATCATTATCTGCTTTATTTGGGAAAAAAATGCTGTCTTCTGTGTTCTAGACATCTGAAACCTCCATGATTTGTACGTGATCAGGAGGGCCATAGATTCTCAGGCCTTTTAGGTTGCTTCCTTGTCAGGAAACTGGATCAGGGTTGAAAGGAATCCATTCTTGCTATTTGTACGAGGTAGTTTAGAAGTTAACCCACTCTTGAGAACTAAATTCAGTGTGACTGGTCTGCTATTGCCTTACCAAATTTAAGAAAAGAAATTGTTTATTAAAAAATTCTGGATTTCTAATATCCAGGCCTCTTAAATAGATGCTATTAAAGCATGAGAAGTTTAGAAAATCAGGATCTTTGCTTTTGCCTTCCTTACCTTGCCATATTCTAGGTCAAGATTTTAGTTATTGAGAAGTGTTAAAAAAATCAGCTTCAGAGTAAAGAAAGATTCATCTGCCTTTTGGGGATAGGGGCTAAGTGCTTCCACAATGACTGAAATATTGATACCCCTGGGGGTAGAAGGACCTCATTCTTCTGAGCAGGGGGAGGCGGTGGGTGATGGGTAGAGGGAACAGTTTAGGATTTGGGCACCATAACAATCTTGTTCTCTGTAGTGGTAGCATTTTCAAGTCTAGTCCAAGTGAGGATGAGGAGTGGAGGAGTTAATCAGATGTACAATGTTAGGATAGCCTGTGCCTGAGAAGAGTGGGATTAGGAGGTGGGAAGCAGTCACCCAGAGGGGCTGAAAAATCAACTGAGAAGAAATTTGGAGGAAATTACAGGGTGAGAGGGACAGGTGCCATAAACTAGATTCCACTCGGGATCAGGATTTTGATTAGGTGTGTACTGGAGAAAGAATGAGAGTAAAGATCAGAATTAAGGGACCTCAGAGGCCATTAGGTCTTTTCAATACCTGAACAAGAATCCCCTTGATAATCTACCCGACAAATTGTCATCCGGCAGTTGCTTGAAGATCTGTCTTGAAAGGGAACTTTATACGTTAAAAGAGTTCTAAATGTTAGAAAGTTTTTTTCTTAAATGGAGCCTAAATCTACCTCTTTCCAGCTTCCACTCATTGTTCCCACTTCTGCTGCCTGGGACTGGGCAGTTTGAGAATTATGGGACAGAAATGGAGGCAACCCAAGAGGGGTATTGTTTCCTCCATTCTAAAACTCTTATTTAGAACAATCTCCACTTTGGTCAGTTTTTGTGACTTTCATGTTAAAAGGAGTTGAAAAGAGTAAGAGAATTATTTTGTCATGTTGAGAGGTAAATCAATTTACTTATATTTATTCTAATAGGCATTCTGATGCCTTAGTTAAGGATTCTCTATTCTGCCCCCTCCCCCCAGGTGCTTACAGAAAGATTCAGAACCACCTGAATTATTTTCTAAAATAAATTTGTAGAGAGATTGCCTTGGGGGCCTCTGCCTGGATGTGATTTCCCACCCAGATCCTTCTGAGTCCATGTTATGGGCTGATTAGGAATCCTGGTTGCTGTCAGAAAGTTAGGTAGTTTGGTGAACATGGTTTTGTTGCGGGATAGGTTTTGGGGGGATTTCTAATGAGAAATCCTTTCTAGGTTCGCGTCTGAAAAGAATTACCAGCTCAGCTGTCTTTTGGCAGATTTACAAAAGTTTATTGATTCACAGGACCAAAAGGGGTAGTGTGAGGAAACCTGGCTAGGGGCAAGGAGGGGAGTCAGGGAAAGTTTGGAAGTTTGGAAGTGTGACGCTCTGCAGCGGGCAGATGGCCTACTAGAATGCCTACTTGACCTGGCAGAAAAGGCAAGAGTTACCAAGGGCCGTCTGTGGAAGTTCTAAGGGCCCCAGGGGCATTCTTAAAGATACCAAGCTGTCAATCATAAGCTTATTAAGCTAATAAGGTGTGCAAAGGTGGAGTTAGGGAGGAACCTGGGAGGAGCCAGGGCATGACTAATACTTAAAGGGCCATGCACCCTTGACATCAACTGTGCATGTGTTTTACCCATAATACACTGGGACAAACAGCAGGAGGGAAAGGGCAGGAGGTGTGGTTTGAGCCCTGAAATGTCATAAGGTCTACCAGTGGTCACAGATTTGAGGTCAGGTCAGTGAGATGTTCCCATCTTGATTTGCAAGTGGATGGGTTTAGTTTGCTAGGACAAAAGGAGGTAGTACCTTGAATGAAGAGTTAATGGTTTGAGAGGAAATAGCTCAGGGCTGGGGCTGGGAAAGACTAGTACAGCTGGGGGAAGGGGAGAAACACTTAAGAAATGTGGCTTTTACAACTTAACACAAAACTGAATTAAAGTTCCCCCAAAATATACTACATAGGCCACCCAGCACCTCTTCAGTTTCAGCTTGTAAATGTTTCCCTATAGAGACTGAGTGTTTGGGGATATAAGTAAACATTCTAGTAGCTCTCCTGAGATATTCATGAAGCTGGCCTTATTGCTTGGGGCATGGGTTGGGATGGGGAGAGTTTAGCCTGTAATTTTTCAGAGTTCCCAACAGCTTTGTGATATTAGGTGTGAAATTGGATGCCTTCTTTATAGGGCAGCATGGTAGTTGGGGATGGGAGGTGGGGTGGCAGCATTTAGGACTGAAGGTGGAGGAGGAGATTTGTTCCTGGCTGCTAAATGAACCATTCATGAACAAAACCACCACATCTGGAATCAAAGAACCGAGATCTGACTCTTACTACTTACCATCTGTTGGATTTTGGATAACCATTTTAGGCAACAGTTTACTCATCATCCCAATAAGAGTGAACTGGATGATCTCTAAAGGACCCTTCCAGCTCTAAATTCTATGATTTATTTTGTTACTTCAAGCTGTCTGTATAAAACTTAAAAAATAACTTTAAAATTAAAATAAATAAAATTAAATAAACGCAATGAAAAGATCACAAAATAGGGATTCTGCAAAGATTAACAGGACCACTGACGGCCCTGAAAGAGCCTCTGTCTAAAGTGGCTGAAGTCAATGCCCTAAAATAGTAGTTCTCAAAGAGTGGTCTAGGAGCCCCCGGGGGAGGGGTGGTCCCTATTATTTTTAAAACAATACTAATATGCTTTAATTTCTAATATGGCAAATACTGGTAGATAAAATCCATAAACATTTTGGGGGGGGGGTACTTAATTATTAAGAGTGTAAAAGGCTCCTGAAACTAAGACAGTTGAGGAGATGAAGTTGGATTTCCTTGCAGAAAGAAACTTTGAAAGTCTTTAGGGATCAAACAGTGAACACTTTGGATATACGACTCTAGCGAAATGCCTTGTCTCTCCTTATTTAACATTACATGCAGGAGAAGGGTGAAATAATTATCAGTTAAGGAAAAATCCAGTAGTTCCCCGAGTCATCTTCAAGCAGATCCAAAGCAAGCAACAAACAAAACTCGTTCTAATACTTGGCAAGTCACAGCAACCCCTGAAGTTCAAGAATGTAGCCATTAAATTATATGCCTGTTTTTTATATAGACTGGTTGTTTAAAACATAGTGATTCAATTCTAAATTATTGACAACTTGAATAGAATTAGAACTTTCTAGTATTTAAAACATGAGTGGTGGGAGGGAGAAGGGTTTTTGTCAGGCTGCAGGCCACCTTTTTGCAGGTGAGTGTCTAGGAAGTCAAAAGAAAAGATATGTCCAGCGCTGTACTATGCACATAATAGGCATGCACTTAGTAACTGATCAATGGATAGGCATTAAACTGTAACATTTTTCCATGAGGTAGCAAAGTGCTATTCTGTTTCTTCAATGATAACTCCCCCCCCTCCTTTTTTTTAACAGGTCTACAACTCAGTGGCAAAAGCTTTTCCCAGAAGATTTATTTTGCCATTGGATATCAGCACAAAGGCCTCAGTGGGACAGAACCTCAGTCCATTGACCTATTCATCAGCTACTGCTGTGAAACAGGCAGATGGGACGGTATTCTGTGAAGGCTCGTTTATGAAAACTTTGGTCTTTGGGAGCAATTTATACATATACATATATGTGAACATTATATATACACTATACACAACATTAGTGTATATTATAGCTATATATGTGTGTGTATATATATGTATACACACACTAATATTACACACATACACACACACACTAATATTACACACATACACACACTCACACACACACTTACAAATTGAATGGTGGCTTTGTGCCTAGTAGATTTTATAAAATGAAGCCTGGAAGAGTAAAAGATCTCTTAATAGAAATTCTCTATTCTCCTGTGACTGGACTGGGGTGAACACTAGATGCTTGTTGATTCATGCAATGTTACAGTATTCATGCTGTGTTACTTAACTTCAGCATACTGCACATAATTAATGTGGGGAGAGGGGGATAGAAACAGTGTAGAACTCACATAAAACAGTCTTATGCCTGTGGTGTGTTAAGACCTGAGACTGATAATGATGAGCACCACTATGGTGGGACTGCTCCAATTTCTTTGAATTTATATATCCAGACCCTTTGTTCTGATGAGGATCACCACCATCACCACCACAACCAGTTAATAGATTGGCTTTTGAAAGCTATATAATTTTCAGCCCTCTAATATCTTTCATTCCAGAGGTAAGAATAATTGAAGTGTTGATGTGGTATAAGGGAAAGAGTGCTCAGTATGGAGTCAGAAGACCCGTCAATCAACCAAACAAGCAATAAAACATTTATTAAGCCCCTACTATGTGCCAGATATTGTGCTTAGCTCAGGGGATGCAAAAAGAGGCAAAAGACAGTTGCTGCCCTCAAGGAGCTTACAACCTAATGGACTAAGATTCAGTTCTCACCTTTGTCACTAACTACATGTGTGACTTTGGGAAAACCATATTTTGGGCCTCAGTTTCCCCATCTGTAAAATGAAGGTGTTGACCTAGATCATTGAGGTCTAACTCAGATAGAAATTGATTTAGCCACAGATTGACTTCGAAAACCACATAAACATTATCTATATTGTATCGTATTTTTAATTTATTTTGTTCAACATTTCCCAACTACATTTTAATCTGATTTACCATACTGAAGAGTTTTGCTACTTCAGTCATGAGTTTGATGCCTCTGACCTAGATGACCTTTCAGTAGGTTCCTTTCACTTCTAAAAATATGATCTTCTGATAAAATATGACCAGAAAGCTCAGTTTCCAATTCATTTTCTAAACCCTGGAGTATTTCAGCCAGTTCTTAAAAATCTCCGTGCCAGAGGACAGAAACCTGATTCAGACAATCATTTTTAAAAATAGATTTTTATTGATACCTTCTTAACATCATGCATCCCACCCTCTTCCTAGTCATCCCTTAAAACAAAGAATTGTTTTTAAAAAGAAAGAAGAGATAAATACTTCAGGAAACCTAACCAACACATGAGAAGATCTTTTGTTATAAGCAGTCTCCCACACTCATGAGCCCCCACATCCTCCACCTCTGCGAAGAAGTGGGAAAGACAAAGAAATGTTCTCACAACTCTTCTTTGGGACCGAGCTTGTTCTCTGTAATTATGCAACATTAAGTTTCAATTATTTTGTAGTTGCTCTTTCCACTTACATTGTTATAGTCACTTTGTATATTGCTTTCATTGTTCTGCTTACTTCTCTTTTCCAACAGTTATGTAAATCCTTCCATCATCATGTTTGTTGCTTCTTACAGCACAGGAATATTCCACTGAATTCATGCACCATGATGTGCTTAGCCATTCCTCAGTCAGTGGCATCTACATTGTTTCAGTTCTTTGTTAATAACCTCCTTGTGATAGATACTTAGTGGAATCCCGGGGTGAAAGTTTGTAGGCATTTTAGTTATTTTATTTGCATAATTCCAAATTGTTTTCCAGGATGGTTGTACTGTAGCTCCACCAACAATGTATTAATGTGCCAGTCTTCTTACAACCTCTCCAACACTGATTATTCTTAAAATTTGCCAATTTGCTGGGAATGAGGGAAAGCCTCAGGGTTGTTTTGATTGGCACTTCTCTTACTGGTGATTTGAAGTATTCTCTTTTATATGGTAGTTAACAGTTTGCAATCCTTCTTTGGAGAACAATTTGATCATAATAACATAATGATTCATGTTACCCAACTTCACCTGGACCCTCATTGCAGCATTGATTCCTTATCTCACTCCTCACAGTAGATATTCCAAACCTTCTCTTCCCTCCTTAGGCCTTCTGAAAGTTCAAAAGTTCTGAAAGGTGTAAAGGTTTAAGTGACTTGCCCAAGTCACATAGCTAGTAAGTACTGACTAAAAGCAGGTATTCCAGACTCCAATTCCAGCAGTCTATCAACTATGCCACTTAACTGGCTTTCAGACTCTTTTATTATCTGTTGTTTTCTTCCTCGTGCTTTCAAACATGCCCAAGTTTTGCTTTCAAACATGTCCAAGTCTTTCTCATCCTTAAAAAAAGTCTTCATTAGACTATCGTCCTCACACTATTATCCTTTATCTTTACTCCCGTTTTCTGCTAGTCTTCTAGAAAAAGCTCCATATAATTCATTGTCTCTGCTTCCTTTTCTCTCATTCACATTTCAACCTTTAATAATCTGGCCTCCAATCTCATCACTCAGCTGAAACTCCTAAGTTATCAGTGATTTCTTAGTGGCCCAATCTGGTGGGCTTTTCTTAGTCCATATCCTTCTTGACTCATCTGCTGCTCTTAACACATTCTTCTGGACAGTCTCTCCTCTCCGGGTTTTAGTGACACTACTCTCTCCTGATCACTCGTGGGCCAAACCCAATATTGGTAAGCACAGACACTTGAACCTCCTTCATTTTTTGACCTGGACAGGTTTAGCTCTTCTTAGGCCACCTGCCTTGTCTTCCAGGCACTCACAATGTTGATGCCAGACTTAGCACAGGTACCTGCAGTTCAGAACTCCTGAACTCAAGGAATCTACTAGTCTCAGTCTTCCTCAATAGCAAGGATTTTAAGTATAAGACATTATACCAGATCAAAGCAATTTTCCTTAAGTCTAGATCTGATCATGTGACTCCTTTCCTACTCAACCAAATCCAGTTGTTTCTTGGATAAACTGTGAACCTTTCTGTTTAACTTTTAAAGCCCCGATAAATTGATCATAATCTATCTTTCCAGTCTCATTAGACATTACTCTCAATTGGCCTACTTTCCCTTTCTTACACATGACACTCCCATCTCTATGCCATTGCAAATAACTATTCCTTATTCTTGGAATGTATCCTCTCCTTACCTACACCTCATGGAATCTTCTCTTCCTTTAAGATATAAGAAAATCATGGCCTTCTGCATAAAGGCTTTCCTGATTTCTACCAACTGCTAGTGTTCCCATTTCCAGAGTACCTTGTATTTAACCACTTTGCATATATTTGTATTTTATTCATTAGATACTTATGCTATACACGTATATACATACATAATACACTTGTGTGTCTCCCCCCCCCCCCCATTAAATATAAGTTTCTTGTGAATAGGGATTATTTCTTCTTTGTACTTATGTTCCCAATGCTTGGCACACAATAGATGCTTTATGAATATTTATTAGATTAATTAATATTCTTTGACTACTTTTCTATTGAAGAATAGTTTTTGATCTCATTTATTTCTCTTAGATATCAAATCCTTATTAAAGATTTTCCTCCAGTTAACTACTTCTTTTATTATCCTAGATACATTAATTTTGTTTGGGCCAATTTTATGTAATCAACATCTGTTTTATCTTTTGTAATAGCCTCTGTCCCTTGTCTGATTAAGGATTCATCCACTATCCATAGCTATGAAAAGCGTATGATCTGTTTCTCTTGTAATTTTTTCATGGTATGATTCAACTCATCCTATCCCATTTTGCTATCCTATTGTATCCATTTTGAATTTATTGTGGAATATGGTGTAAGATATTGGTCTAAGCCTAATTTCTTCTAGACTGTTTTTTAGTTTTCCCAGCTGTTCTAGTCAGAGAGTTCTTTCCTAGGTAATTTGTATGTTTGGACTTGGTAAACACTGGGTTAATATTTTAGGTTATTTTTAATTTTTCCTTATTTTGTCTGTCCTGTTGATCTACTTTTCTATTTTTAGCCAGTACCAGGTAGTTTTGGTTATTATTGCTTGATATAGTTTGAGGTCTGGAAGTGCTATTCCCTCTTCAATCTCTTTTAAGTACTTCCTTGATTTTCTAGATTTTGTTTCTCTAAGTGAATTTTGTTATTCTTTTATCTAGCTCTATATCTATCTTTTTGCTAGTTTGTCTTGGCATTAGATCTGTGAACAACTTGTGGTATTGTTAGACAGTCCTTTATGTTTCCTTTTCTAGATCTGGTGCTCTCCTGAAAATCTCTGTCACAAGGATCTGGAAGAAGAAGGAGGCATAGAATTTCCCCAGATCAACTATGCCCAATACAATGGAATGAAGTACCAATTCTTTTATGGCTGTGGCTTTCGGCACTTAGTGGGAGATTCCCTGATCAAGGTTGATGTTGTGACCAAAAAACTGAAGGTGAAAACATGTGGAAATCTCCACCATTTACTTAAAGCCCTCAAGACCTATTCTGTTATTTGGCGTAAAAAAAGATAGCTGCTAACATGCTTTAATTTTCAAGCAGTCCTTATCACCTACTATATATGGGAGACATGAAATCTCCATGGGAACACAGATTAAGAATTCATTTTTTTTTAAAGAGAATGTAAACAGAACACCAGAGTACCAAAAAATTATTTCACATTTGGTGTTTGGAGACAACAGTAGGATTAAACCATTAGGACAATTCTGTTTCAGGTTGGCAGGACAAAAATTATGTTAACTGATGATATCTGGGTCTAGGAAAGCATATCTCCTCTTCTCCCCCTCCTCACTTTTTCTCCCTTCTCCTTACTTCCCCATCAATGCTAGGATCTAATTTTTTGTGTGACTTAGAATGCCATTGTGGGTAACCAGAGTTAGGGTGGGAGTGAGAACAGCCACATATAAATTCTAACTGGCCACTAACTTCTTTATCATATATCCCAGGTATGGAGAAAGGATGGATTTTATCCCTCAGAACCTGTTTTTGTTCCGGTACCAGGAGCCAGTGAAGAAGATAGTGGGGTTATTCTCTCTGTAGTGATCACTCCCAACCAAGTAACTATGTTTCCTTATTGTTGGTCAAGATAAAAAAAAAAAGTTTAAACACTTTGAAGCTTGGAATTAGTGATTTGACTCATCTTCAGCAGAGGGTAGGGGCTAATTTCATTTTTTAAATTTATATCCCCTATGCCTCGTACAGTGCTTTGCTCATATGGGTGCTTAATAATTGTTTACTAAATTGAGTTGAGTTATTGTCTGGGTGATATAACTCGGTCAAGGCTTTGTGTCTTTCATCTTCTTTTTCCTCAGCCCCAACCCAGTGGCCACACTGTACAACTCACTGCCCTTATCTTTTTTCATGTACCTGACATAGCTATGTTACATACAGTCCTGCCAATTTATATAAATCAATCAAGGTTCATTAATTAAACACCTATCATGTATGAAACACAGTGCTAGGTACTGCTTCATCAAAACAGCAAAGAATCCCTAAAACATGGCATGGCAGCTCTAAAATGATTATGATTGATTACTATCTCCTCAGTGCCTTTTCAGTGCCTTGAATGCTTTTTTTTCATTGAATTTCTACCTCTCCTTTAAGGCCTAATTCAAATACTAGCTTCTTTTTTAAAAATTGATTTGTTTATTTACTTTTAGTTTACAAGATTCAATTCCACAATCCCTTGATTGTGGAATTGTGTGGAAATGTGCCATTTTCTCCCCTCCCTCTCCCCTCTCCCCCTATGGTGGCTTGCAATCAGGTATAGGATCTGCAAATACTTTCACATTGGACATTAGTCAGGTTGTATAGAAGGGTTGTAACCAATGGAATGAAAAATGGGAAAGAGGAAACTTCTTCATGAAACCTTCCCTGAACCCAGTGTTGGCAACAACCTTTCACCTTAGACCTCAGATAGTGCTGTTTTGGATCTCTCTAATGTGCTTATCTTGCACTTTTGTTTACTTTTGACCTATCAGATGATATGTTTTATGATTGCAGAAACTGTTTTATCTAAACTTTATACCTTCTTCCAATGCTGTGCATGGTATTTACCACCGAGACCATACATTTGGCAGTTTCTTATTTCTTTCTTTTTCTTTTTTTTGCTTTTTTTTTTGGAGGGAGGAAGGTAGGGCAATTAGGGTTAAGTGATTTGCCCAAGGTCACACAGCTAGTTTTGCATTTAGTGTCTAAGGCTGGATTTGAACTCGGGTCCTCCTGACTCCAGGACTGGTGCTCTATTCATTGCACCACCTAGCTGCCCCAAGCTTTCTTATCTCTTGACATGAGCTGATTATAAGTTCCTTTTCCTAGTCCCTTTTATTTTTAAGGAGAACTAAAGTGCTGTTTTCTTTTCTAGAATGAAAGTGCCTTTCTGCTGGTGCTGGATGCCAAGACCTTTGAAGAGCTGGGCCGAGCAGAAGTGCCTGTGGCAATGCCCTATGGGTTTCATGGCGCCTTTGTTCCCAGGCAGTAGGGACGCTGTCGAGGCCATGATGACCAAGTGGGAAATGGAAACACCCTGATATATCGGCACCCAAGGAGACATCTTATTTCTCTTCATTTCAATCATCAATTGATAAAAATTTATTAATGACCTTTTCTGTGCCAGGCACTGTGCTAAGCACTTGGACACACACACACACACACACACACACACACACACACACACGGAAAAAAGACAGTTTCTGCCCTCAGGGAGCTTATAATACGTTCTAAGCACCATGTACTGCAGCTATGAAAGTAGTCTGTTGTCTTGCCATCTAAACCATGGACACTGGAGAATAACTTTGAAATGAAAAGTACCACTCATGATAGTGGTATAATTTTGTATTCTCAGAGTGCTTTTACTTTTAAGATGAAGTGACTCAGGGGTGGCTAGGCGGTGCAGTGAATAGAGCACTGGCCCAGGAGTTCAAATTTGACCTGTGACACTTAACACTTACTTGCTGTGTGACCTTGGGCAAGTCACTTAACTCCAATTGCCCTGCTTTCCCCCCTCCAAAAAGTTAAAAAAAGAGATTAAGTGGGTTGAAAATATCAGTATTTTACATTTATATAGCACTTTAATTTTTAAAATTAATTTTCATTTTTTCTGAACTTAAACACTAAATAGAATGAATATTTGCATGTAGAAAAAGAGGATTGCATGTAAAACTATAGGTTTCATAAACAATATATTTGTATGTTATACAATATATGTATATACATATACAACATATCTATACACACATATGTAGAAGACCACAGGCCAGTGGGACTCTGACCCTGATGGCTCAATAAGCCCTCTCAGCTGAAGAACCTGCTATTGGGTCTGGATCAGTTCCCCACCCCCCAGGAAGGAGCTCAAACATGCCTGCGTTACCACAGGTGTGAGCATTATGTCCTTGTGATAAGTGTGGTATTACCCCCCACCCCCCACCTGGGAACAAGGAAGTACACAGTGTTCTCAGGGAAAAACAATTAGGAAGATTTATGGCTTCATAAAAGCTTGCGCTTGGGATAATAAAGTTGGCTCTATTTTCCACCACTCTTGGAGTCTTGTCTTTTTTGTGCACTCTCTCAGCCTCTGGGTAAGCAACTCTTTTTCAGCCCTGCTATGGAATGGCAGGGCTCCCCACATACATACAGCTCTCTCTTTTGTATAGCTTGCTTTTCTTTTTAAGTATTTAGTAAGACCGACCTATAGCTTTCAAAGGGCAGCTAGGTGGTGCAGTGGACAGAGAGCTGGGCTGGAATCAGGAAGACCTGAGTTCAAATGTGACCTCAGATACTTCTGGGCAAGTATTGTAACTCTCTTTGCCTCAGTTTCCTTATCTGTTAACTGAACTGGAGAAGGAAATGGCAAAACACTTTAGTATCTTTACCAAGAACACTCTAAAAAGGGTCATGAAGAGTCAGACACTACTGAAAACGATTAAACAACAGCTTTCAAAGCTATCCTACTTATTTGTTTTTCCACTTATTGCCATTTTAAAAAGGCTCCTCAATGATTCTATTTTCTTTTATTTCTTCCCCCCCCCCCCCACTTTATTCCTATCTCTTCTTTTTTTCTTCTCCCCATATTGGGGGGGAAACATAGAAATAAATTCCTTGTAACTGACACACAGTTAAGAAAAACGAATTCCTACATTTACTGTGTCTGAAAATAGGCCGTTTTACTGTTTATGTAGTACTTTAACATGCCATAATAACAATTCAAATTTATATAAAGCTTTAAAGTTTATAAAGTGTTTTTCTCACAAAGGTGCTGTGAGGTAGTATAAGTATTATAAATATTATTTCCATTTTACAAAAGAGAAAATGAATTCTGAGATGTTAAATGTTACATCAGTCATTAGTCACAAAATTAAGTTTTCTAATCAAGATGTATACTCAGGTCTTTCTGATTTCACATTCACTCTCTCCACCACACCACACTGCCTCATTATATCTTCTGTTATTGTATATATTCTCTCATATACATACATTCTCAACAGCTCTATAAGGTAGGTAGGGATAATCTATCCTTATTTTTACAGCTCATAGAATTGGAACTAGAAGGTAATTATTTAGTTCAAACCCCTCATTTTACAGATAAGGAAATTGAGGACCAGAGAAGAAAAGGGATTTGCCCAAGCTCAAAGATGTTGAGTAGCAAAACTTGGATCTAAATCTGGATCCTCCTTCTCTGAGTTCTGTAAGCTCACTCAATTTCACCAAACAGGTAGTTTCATGACTTATCCAACATATCGGATAAGAACACTTGTGGTGAAGTTCTGGAGGGACATAGGAATATAAGAGCATAACTTTAGAGCTAAGGGGCCACTGAGTTCAACCCCGTCATTTTAGAGATAAGGAAAAAGAAAAACAGAAAGCAAAAGTGATTTGCCCAGGATCACAGAGCTCTTAAGTATTTAAGGTAGGATTTAAACTTAGGTCTTCCTAACTCCAAGCCCAGTGCCCTATCTGCTATACTGTGTCAGCTCACATAGATAAGAGTTCCACAGGACAGGGAGACATGGATAGGTTCCAATTTGCACTGTTTGGGGGAGGGGAGGGAGTCAAGATGGTCTCCTAAACTGATGAGATTTTAGTTCCATTTGAAAACTACAAGTTACCAGCTAGCAAATTGTAGACCTAGGATTCAAAATATGTGTCTTCTACTAAGACCAGAAGCCTACTTTTTCTATTTCCAAATGCTTCTACTTGTCTTTTCATCATACCAGGCTACCATTCAGCTCACCCAGCACCCCTAGGCAATACAAATAATGCAAACAAAACTAAACCATGTTGTTATCATCATGGATAAAGAAAGATGATGACTCTAGGGGTTGGGAAGGAAGAAGAGAAGAAATACAAATTATTACTATTTTGACTATTATGCATCCAAAAATTAATTTCTACTTCCCATCTATATCTTTTCACAGCTGCCCCAAGTTCATATTGTCTACTATGTGTCTGTCTGTAAACTCACTCAGAGAATATCATTATTGTCCCATATGACCCTGTGTTCCATAGGGCCCCAAAGCAGATAAAGATAAAACAGTAGAGGAGATTCCAAAAGAGACCTTAATTTATGAGGGATGCAAGGACAAGGCAAATAAATCCAAAATAGGTGAGCTCTGAATCTTGTCAATTCTACCTATTCCCATCAAACGTATATCCAGCACTCAATTTTGGCATGGTATAATGCAGTACAGCGGAATTGAGGTAAGCAGCAAGCAACTTTAAAATTAATCCACTTCTGAGACTCGCTTTTAATCTCCATAGAAACTGGAAACTACCCTTCAGTAACGACTTTCTCAACTATAGTTATGTCTTGACAGAATTGGGCAGCAGGTGGCACCACAGGCCACATAATTCCTTAATTTCCATTTACACTATTAATTTGGCTACTGTATTTCTCCTTGGCTCAAGAGCAGTCAAAACACCTGGCAGATGACGCCAATTGCCTTTAGCAACCCCTCACCTGCTCATTTGCAAAACATTTCATATGGAAATAGAATGCATAAAAAAAACCACCTTTCAATTAGCTGCTTTGCTGAAGATGTGTACAAACTCAAAAACCCTTGCATCATAGCATTTAGAACTGGCAGGAAATTTGGAAATCATTTGATCCTAGAGTTCATCTAGTCTAAGCCTCTTATATTACAAATGAGGAAATTGAGATCCAAGAATGTTAAGTGATTTGTCTAAGGTCACAAAAAATTAGAAGCAGAGCCAAGATTCAAAAGAACTAGGTCTTTTAGCTCCAGATTCAGGTATCTTTCGATCATACCATATTACCATCTCTGCGGTATAACTGACTCTTGGGTGGGATTAAAAGAAAGTAGAGTAGCAACTACTAAGACTGAGAGGGAATAGGGAAGGAAATCGTTTTAATTGTGGTTGTTCAATTGTGTTTGATTCTTTGTGACCTCTTTTGGGATTTTCTTGGTAACAATACTGGGGTGGTTTGACATTTCCTTCTCCACCTCCTTTTACAGAAGAGGAAACAGACAAATCAAGTGAAGTGTCTTGACCAGGGTCACATAGCTAGTAAGTGCTTGAGGTCACATTTGAACTCAGGAAGAGGAGTGAGGAATTCTCCTGACTCTAGATCTGATGCTCTATCTACTGTGCCACTTAATTTTAATAAATCTCTTAATATGTATTATTGATATAAAAATGTGGTAGATGGGTGGCACAATAGTGTGCCAAGTCTGGATTCGGGGATCCAAAATTAAAATCCTTCCTCAGACATTTACTAGCTATGTGACCGTGGGCAAGTCACTTAACCTCTGTTTACCTCAGTTTTCTCATCTGTAAAATGTAGATAATAATAATATCTACCTACCAGGATTGCTGTGAGGATTGAATGAGATTATGGTAAAGCATTTAGTAGAGTGCCTGGCACATAGTATGTACTATATAAATGCTAGCTACATAATGCTGTTATTATTATTTTATTATTATATCTGGTAGACCATCAGTCTCAGAAAAATAGAGTAGCCCCATTTAATTTCCTTTGTTGCACCTTGCTGATATCCAGAATGATAGCCACCCTTTGCTACTAAGCCAGTTTTCAACCCTTTTTTTTTCCCCACACATTGTTTCTCCTCCCTAGTCCTATGGTGACCAACAAAGTTACGGTGCCAGGGCCTTTCCTAAGAATCAGTGACCTGGTCAAATTGTACTGTTGATTCTCTACTACTTTGATGCATTTTTATAGAAGTGAAATTGATTTAAGTGAACATCAAGGACTGACTTGAAGGGGAAATAAAGTCACAAAAGAGTAGCCTGACAAGTGCACAAAACCCAAAGGAAAAATTTCCCTATTCTTTTATTAATCAGTGATACATCTTCTATTTCATTTTTCAATTATATGGAGTTTAATCATTTTCTGGCACTGGAAGTATGAACTTATTAGGTTTGGACGAGTGATACTGAAAAAGGTAACAGTGGAGCTGAGGTCAATTCCAGATGCCACTGTGACAGTCTTTAAAAGCTGAGATTACCCTATTCAAGGTTAATTTGCAAATACATTAAGTGTAATGGAGGACTGGTCAATAAGGGCCTCATCTCCAGTCCTCTGTTAAATAATGATGAATTCAAAGAGAGTACCATATTATGCTATTTCCACATGTCCTACAAGAAAAATTTCTGTAATAATAGGTTGTTTGTAAGGTTGTATGTAAAACTTTACCTAGATATTTATTATTAGGACAAAAATGAATTTTTAAAGAAAGTTTTCTACCTCATACTTTTTGCGCTGATGAGGAGAGTTGTGTGATGTGAAAGCTGCACATGGGGCACCATTTCTTAGGCTTCCAAGTCACCTTCATTAATTTAAGTGTAGCTCAATCATACCTGTCTGAGTATTGGTTTGGAGGCTGAAAGTGAACAAAAACTTTGGCCCCACCTTCGGAATAAAGCCAAAAACTGGCCATGTCCTTTCTCCTCTGACCAGGTAGTTCCTACTTCTTTATGTAGTAAGTTCCTTAAGAAGAAGAACTGACTTTTGCCTTTCTTTGTATCTCCAGCATTTACCACAATATTTAGTACTCTGTAACTCCTTAATAAATGCTAATTGACTGACTAGTCACCACCCTTGACTCCATCCTTGCAAAATGCCACTGTCCCTCAGGGGCTCCCTAGTCTCTAGGATTGTTTCACCTGCCATTTTATCATCTTGCTCCCTTGAATAGTGCTGCTGTTGCAACCAGACATTCCTACCATTCTTATAGTCAACCACTCCTGCTTTTATAAATTAAGTGGTTGCCTCTGAGAATGCCAAAACAAACTGTTCCTGTCCACTGCCACAGTGCTGTCAGTTAAAAAACTCCCTGCATGCAGGTGCAGCCCTGTATCTCAGATCTGCAATTCTCATAGCTTCACCCAACCTAACACCAAATAACCTCAGTCTTTCCAAAGTCAAGAAGAAAAATATTTATCTCCATTTTCCAGAAACCTCCTTAGCTAGGCTTCAAACACTTTTCCCTGTTCACAGAAAAAGTTATATAAGCCAACAGTGAACATCAGTCTCAAACTTGGGCTCTGAAATTCCTATGAGGTAAATGGAGTTCCAAATTTCTATGTATCCCAAAGGAATTTCTGTTTTGTATAATTACTATCATCTTAGCTATGTGGCGACACTGAAACACATCTGTGGAGGGATACAAAATTATTTGTTGATGGTGATAATGATGGGGTCATTACATTATAGTAGTGGATAGACTCAGCAGCAAGTTATCTTGTGAACCATTATACCCAAAATGTCAGTCCCTTTTCAGAGGAGAAAGTAAATTGTAATCCTAGGCTCCTCACAGTGTAGAAAACCTACAGAGAACAGAAGTTTGTTAGGAGCTCCCAGGATCCTAGAGTATGAATGTGACCTTGTTTGGGATAGGACTGGGAGGGAAGGTCCAACCTCAGAAACCACTTTGGACCTTAAATCTACCCCAGACTGTATCTGGTATTGCTGCTCCTGGGTTTTCTAGTTTGATGTTTTCCAAAGTAGCAGCTGGGCTCTGATCCCCAAGGGGTGTGTGAATTGGTCAGTTGGACAATAGAAAGATGGATTACATTCCATCCTTGTTGTCATAGTCAGTTTTGGGACTTGTTTACAACATAATTAAATATATCCTTATGCTCCAATACTTCCCCATTCTCCCTCCCTCTGCTTCACAAGTTCCTACCCACCTCCACTCCCTCAAGTGGGCTTTGGCTCCTCAGGGTAATTATACCTAACTACTCCCCAAACATCTTACCCATAGCAGTTGAACAGGTGCATGAGGAAAATTCCACCCCATCCCAACAGATCTACCTGAGTCTCTTGAATAACCTGGTGGTTGTGGCAGATGCCCCTCAGAGGATATTGACCTGAGAATATGAGCCCCACTTCCTCTCTTTTCCTTTTGGGTGCAACTGAGTGAATTTTACTGGAAGTATAGGCCATCCATGCCCTGTGACAGATTGCAGCTTTCATTATTTTTCTCTCCAATCCCATTCCTCTTTCAGACTTCCTCCTCACTGATGACAGCACCACTATCCTTGCAGTCACTCCAGTTTATAACTTGTCCTTGGTGAGTGTTCATTCTTTTTCATCCCAGATTTCCAAATGACTTGCCAAATATCCCCATAACTTATTATCTTTCCCAACAGTTCCTTTCCTGCTAATTACACAGCTATCACACTAGTTCAGGGCCTCCTCCCTTCTTCAACTGGACTATTGCAATAACCTAACTGACCTCCCCGGCTCTAATCTCTCCTCTCTCCACACAAACTGCCAAAGTGACCAAACTAGCTTTTGATCATATTTCTCAAAATTGTTTTTTAATTTTTCCTAAATCTCAGGTCTGACAGTATCACTTCCCAACTCAAGAAGTTCCAGTGGCTCCCTAGTGATTCTAGGACTAAATTATTTCATCTTTTAAATTCCCATTTTAGGTTTGTGTTATTATGTACATAGCTTGTAATACCACGGTAAAGATGCTTGTAATTTATCAATAAGGAAACATACAAATATTTAAGGCATATTCTCTTTTTAAAAATTATTATTATTACTTCTACTGATAAGGATGGGCAATGAAAACACTTTGGAGAGCCTCGGTCTACTTAACGTTTGGTTATCAAAGGAAGAGGGGGATAGTCTTAAGTTCCTCTAGGCTACAGAAAACATTAGGTGCAGGGGGTGGAAGTTGCACACGGGAGCCTAGAGGGAGCTCCGCCGCGCCGGCAGAGGGCGGCCTTTCCCGCAGCCGCGATTCGTGGGCGGGCCTTCCGGAAAGCGAGACCCTTGACTGGAGCTGGCCAGGCGCTGCTGCACCGCCTCTCCACTGCCCACCTTCTCCCGGAGGTAACGGGAGAGGGCTGTGGCGCGCGGGCTCCCGACATGATGAGAGCGTCAGGCTCGCGCCCGGGACGTCGCTATGCGCGGGTCTCGCGGTGCGTCACCTTTAGCGCGAGCCATCGGCTCCACAGGTGAGGGGGGAAGGGAGGTTTTAGAAACGAAGGGGGTGGGGCCAAAGGCTGGGGGAGGTTGCGTGCAGTTCTTGGGGGAAAGGGAAGGGTTAGGCGTGTTAGTTATGGGGGGCGGGGCCACCGACCCTCGGCACCAGGGGCCGGAGCGAAGGAGGTGGCTGGCGTGAACCTTGGACCTTGGACCACATAGGACCAGGAAGGCGTGGAAGGGCAGGATCCTCTGCACCAACGGTTACAAAATGAAAAGCCTAAAATTGAAATAGAAAAACATTTGTAAAAGGTCACCTGCTCCAGTTAAGAACCCTGATATTAGTGTTATTGTTAATGATACAATAAAACATTTATTAAGCACCTACCACGGTCGGGCCACTGTAGTGCTGGGGATGCTGAAAGAGGCAAAAGACACTCCCTGCCCTCAAGGAGTTTACAATCCGGTGGGGGCGGCTACGAGCAAACCTATACAAAGCAAGCTGTTTACAGGATAAATAGGAGATGACGTGGGAAAGCACTGGGATTTAGAGGGGTTGGTTTCCCATGGAAGGTCGGGTATTTGTTGGGACTTAAAGAAACCTGGAGGTGAAGCTGAGGAGGGAGAGTGTTTCAGGCTTAGGAGTTGTTGTCTTTGTCCTTCATTCTTGAAGAGGACCATGAAATCTGGGAAATGATGACGTGACTTGCAGTTGACTTGGATTGGAGTGAGGGAGGGCTGTGCAAGGTCACCAGCCTCACTTCCTCCTCCAAGAGCAATTTGAGTTCAGTGTTAAGATATTCATCAGGATGACTGTATGGCCCAGGATGCAGTGCCGGACCCTGGCCCTTGTAGGTTAAGGTCTTTTCAGCTTCTCACTTTGACTGAGGTAAGGCCAGTTCCATGAATAAGCCTCTTTAAGAAGTGAGTCAAGGGATGGCCCTTTAATAATAATAATGATGATGATAATAATACTAATAATAAACTGGGAGGGGATTTAGGGTTACTGGCCAAAAGAGAAACAGTTACTATTTATTTGGCTTAGGGGGCAGCTAGAGAAAATGCCCTTAGCTGAGAGATGGACTGTCTAGTTTGTGGAACAGCCAAGAGACCAGGGTCACTGGTTCAAAAAGTACTTGCTGCAGAGTAAAGTGTATGAACATCGGAAAGGTAGGCGGGAGCTAGGTTATGAAGGGCTTTGAATGCCAAACAGAATATTTTGTATTTGCTCCTGGAGGCAATAAAAAGCTACTGGAGTTTATTGAGTAGGGCAATGACATCATCATCATCATCATCATCATCATCATCATCATCATCATCACCCCTGGAGTAAGGGAAAAGAGGTGGGACTCTTGGATGCCTTGTGTCAGGCTAGACAGGACCTTTAGGGTGGGGCCCACAGGTAAGGTGGGGGCTAGATCCATCAACAAAAGAAGAAAAGATGGATTTATAAGGTGTGGGTGTAGATGTGTAATAACTAGTGTTTGGGATGAAAAATATCCTTCATCCTTAATTTAGTGAAAAGAAATAAAACATAGAGATCTCTTAGGATAATAACAGGACTTTATTCTCTTCCCTGGGAGAAGAGGGCAGTCTTCCCCATGACTCATCATGGAGAAGAGGCAAGTTACAAAAGATAGTGCTGGAATTTATAACCTAACTTAATCAAGACCCCTCCCCGACTGTTTCCCCTCTCATTGGTGGAGAGGCACACTTCACCAAATACTTCCCCAACTGGGACAGCAAGGAGAGATAAGGGGAGGGTCCCACCAAGGCGGGAAAACAGACAAAGGAAGATAAAAGTGATTGACAGAAGCAATTTGAAAAGTTAACCACCCCAAATTGAGAAGTTTTCGCTCATCCCATACAGTCCCCAGTTTTGTGGTTTTTTTTTTTACTCTGAAAACTTCTCATGAAATGGCTCATCCTCCCAAGATGGGGTTTCCAGGAAAGACTCAGTCCTGATAAAGGCCAGGTCCGAACTCTTGGGAAAGCGGACAGCATCTGATGTTGTCTTCAGATCCCTTGGCTCAGAGGAGGGGTAGTCTTCAGATGCCTAGAATTCATATACACCAGCCACCATGGCCAACCTAACAGGATTCTCAGAAACGTGATTTGACATCAAGGGTACATATAAAGGTCCAGTTTTCCCAGCCATGCAAGACTAGGTCTAAACAGTGAAATTTAATAGTTCGGTTTTTCTTAGCCACTCGGGTAGGCTCAGGCAATACAATAAGGCTTTCTCACAATTTTACAAAGTTACATGCTTACATTAAGTCAGGTACAGATTAAATTTCTTAGATGGCTCACAGTATAGTAAAAGTGATTACATGTTGCTAAGGTAATCAAGAAAACTTACACACATTTAACTAATTATAACAAAGTTGAGACACATGCGATACTAACTGAATAATGGAATAATATTC
>CM053582.1:167865755-167887249 GCA_028627135.1 Pseudochirops cupreus | reverse complement strand
ATATATTTCCTAACTGAAACTTCCTCTTTAATATAGAAAAACTTGAAAGTTTATGATTTCTTAAGTTATAATACTTTGAAATGTCATAACACAACTGTTTATCAGTAACACAATTATTATGTTCTTACATTTAAACTTTTAAATTCAGAACCAAGTAATTACCAATCCAGTGACCTTAATTCAGCTGGATGTATTTTTCAAATTGTTGAACACAAACTTAAACTTGATTTAATGCCATGCAGCCAATCAACTTATCACTAGATATCTTTTACAATCCAGAAATCTTCAAATTAACACAAAAACATACAGTATATGAGGATTTTACAATTTAGACATCATAACATTAACTATTTCCAAATCATCACATTCCAGGGTTTACTCAGTATTTAGACCCTTCTCCCTTCCCGCTTTTTTTTTTTCCTCGGGTGGGAGAGGGTAACAAATTCTCTTCCCTTTTGTGAACTTACTTTACAATTCCAGGGTGGCCGGCCCTAGGATTATAAAGAGCAAGTCAATTGCCAATCTGTTTCCCTAGAAATATCTTTACACATGTACGTGTGATCTCTATTTAACTGAAATCCTCCCTTGCTCCATTTCTGCCTCTGCAGTCCCAAAGTGAGGGAAAGAGAAAGAGAGATTTTCAATTGCCTCAACTTCTTCTGGAAGGGGTATGCAATTCCTGCCCCCCTCTCCCATTTCAGAGGATGAGGTGCTCCTCTCCCTCCCCCTCAGCATTTCCTGAGGAATTCCTTTTGTCTCCCATACCGCCAGCTAGCCCCTGCCTTCGAGCCAGGCCCACTGCCTTTCTGCCCTCAACTCCTTCTGGAAGGAGAGGGCATGGAAGTCCTGCCCCCCCCCCAAAGCAGAGAAAATAAACCTTTCCTCCCCTCTGGGAACTGTCGGCAGGGCCCCCAAAATCTAAGATTCAAATTGTAGAGGGGAAAAAAAATACACCTTTCCCTTCCTTCCAGGAGCTGTCACCATTACTCCCCAAGTCTGAGACTCAATAGAGGAGGAAAAAAACCTTCCCTCCTTCAGTCACCCTAGAAGCTTATCAGATGGCATCCTTACCCCAGGACCCATTAGATTCACTTACCTTTAGGGCTATATGCATATAGTTTTCATGACTGTCTTCATCACCCCAGCCGGCTGGACTTTTGCCTCACTTTAACTCCGGTCTTCCCTCTTGTGCCTGTTCTTATCTAAGGAATGCATCTCTCTTCAGGATCTTCCCACCCCAGAAGCCACAGTTCCCCACCAAGTCCAGAGACCACCGGATAAAGCTCCGGGGGCGCCTGCCTCAAGAATGGCATGGGGAACGGCTGGTTTCAGAGGAGGGCACACCCGGACAAGAGCCCCCATTTGTTTGGGATGAAAAATATCCTTCATCCTTAATTTAGTGAAAAGAAATAAACACAGAGATCTCTTAGGATAAGAACAGGACTTTATTCTCTTCCCTGGGAGAAGAGGGCAGTCTTCCCCATGACTCATCATGGAGAAGAGGCAAGTTACAAAAGATAGTGCTGGAATTTATAACCTAATTTAGTCAAGACCCCTCCCCGACTGTTTCCCCTCTCATTGGTGGAGAGGCACACTTCACCAAATACTTCCCCAACTGGCACAGCAAGGAGAGATAAGGGGAGGGTCCCACCAAGGCGGGAAAACAGACAAAGGAAGATAAAAGTGATTGACAGAAGCAATTTGAAAAGTTAACCACCCCAAATTGAGAAGTTTTCACTCATCCTATACACTAGTGTTTGTGCACTATCACAGGTTAAATTGGGGGAGAAATGGGAATAGAAATAGGTGAAGCTAGGGAGAGAAGTGATGCCACGGTTAACTAATGTAATGTATTAGAGACATTTATTGAATCCTTTCTGGTGGGGAAGGCAGAATGTTGACAAGTTTAGAAGTCTAATCAATAAACATTTATGAAGTGCCTACTCTGTGCCAGGCAGCAGTGGGGATGCAAAAAGATCATTGAGTTAGGTGATCTCACAGGAGTGTCCCAGCATCTCTCCCTTTCCCTATTTATTTATTCTATCATTCCCCCTCCCCCCCAAAAAACTGGGACAATTAACTCTTTTTCATGTAGTTTTCATTTATGATTTCTTGAAATATAGATCTAAAAAAATAGACTTTGAAAAACCCACTGTGATTCAAATGGAACTACTTGACTATGTCTTTAAACCCAAATTACTCTGGCTTTCTCTGATTGGCCAGTAATAGATCTAAGTCTTCCTCATTGTTTGGGTTTTGATGGCTCACAGTGAATGTAAATAGCAATTGTTTCTTTTCTGGTCAGAAACTCTTAAGTGTCTTCCCCTCCTAGATTGATAATTTTTGTGAAGGCAAACTAGGCTGTTTTTTTGTCTCAATTCTTATTTAGCCTTTAATCATGGAGTGGGTATTGCTTTAGACAAACTGAAACTGGTAAAGACCTTACCTTAAAAAGACTAAGGTGTACCACTGTATCCTGGACCATCACCTGTCATCTTGACTTACGTCTTACCACAGGACTCCAGTGACTCTGGAGGAGTGAGGCTGATGACTTTGCACAGCTCTGCCTAACTTAAATCCAGTTCACTTGTAGGACAAGACATCACCCTCCTAATGTCATTGGTCCTCTTTGAGAATGAAGTATGGACAATGCTGGTTTATAACTAATTTGAAAGTCTCTAAATGATTGCCTCTAGAATCAGATATCAAATATAAAATCCACTGTGTGGCGTTTAACGTCCTCTATAATCTGTCACCTTTTCCATTTTTCTTGATCCAGTGGTACTGTTGCTGTTTCTCCCACTGAAAAATCCATATCCAGATGCTGGGTGTTTTCATTGACTCAGACCCCCCCAGGATCCTCTCACACTTCCTCCCCACTTTCTGGCTTCCTTGATGTCGTTCAAGGCTGGCCTCCTTCAGCTAAAATCCCACCTTCTACTGGAAGCCCTTCCCCCAATCCCTCTTAATACTAATAATGCCTTCCCTCTGTTGATTATCTCCAATGTATCCTGTGTATATTTTGTATGTGCATAGCTGTTTGCCTGTTGTCTCTCTCAATAGGCTGTGAGCTTCCTTGAGAGTAGGGATTATTCCGCCTTTCTTTGTATCCCACGGCCTTAGCACAATGGCCCCCAAATAGTACATGCTTAATAAATGTTTGTTGACTTACTGCCTGACTGGCTGAGGGAGGAAATTATTACATTTAGATAGAATTGGGCTATAGTAAAAAGAGAAACTTTGAAGGGTACATGACTAGGTTGTGTGATACTCTCAGAGAGAATGCTGGAAGTTCACAGCTTTGGAATGAATCACAATAGATAGAAATGGGCACTGGTCAGTCACTTTCAGGGGTCTGTGTGACCTGATGTGAGTGTATTTAAGGACCTGTGAATCACTAACCTCCATGGTACCGTGTTCTGATCTGAGACGATAGTAATCACAGGAAGTTTTGTAATTAAAAATAGAAAGAAAAAGAAAAAAGAAAGAAAGATGATGTGTGAGAGCCTATGTTGGGGTATACAAGCAAATACTGATTGATTTTCAAAGGATAAAGTTTTTTTTAAGCATGTAAGGGGTTTGCATGTATTATTTGCATACTATTGTTTCTTCTTTTTTCTTTTGACAGCAAATCTCTGAGTGATGAACAGAATCTGAAGCTGTTTGGGAAATGCAATAATCCCAATGGTCATGGGCATAACTATAAAGGTAAGAAAGGGAGCATAAGAATTTTAGCTTTTTCACAGGGATGAGAGGGTAGAGCACATGATCTTGCAGAGAGAACAGTGGTCTAGGAGGCAGGAGATTTGTGTTCTAGTCTAGACCCAGCTCTGCCAATTACCTTGGGCAAGTTACTCTCTCTCTCAGTTTCTATGTATAAAACAGCAGAGTTGGACTACAATGATCTTTAAGGTTTCGTCCAGGTCTTACATTCTCTGAATCTGAGTGTTAAGTGTATGTCTGTCATTGTGGACTTAATAAGTAAAAAAACATTATGAGCTTAAATTCTCATAATTTTAGATAAAAAGGAGAAGTTACATTACTTCAAATGTAAAATATCTCTCCCTTAGTTAAATAAATTTTAGTAGTTTTGAAGTATTCATAAGCACAGGAGAAGAGAAATACTCTCTATTATCTGCTCTAATGGACTGGAGCAATATTACAGCTAGTCCAAAATAATCAGTAGTTTAAAATCATTTTTATTTGGCTTAGGAATTCATAATAAGATTTTTTGTGGCAGTGTATATCCATCTAACGAGTGCTGGCCAAGGCTAACATTAAAATGAATTTGTATTCCCTTAAGTACATATTGAGGGAAGGAGGTAGTTAAGGAGCATGCTGCCTAGTAGGTATACTGCTGGGTTTAAACATTTGCCTGTGATAATTCACAAAGAGTAATTTATGCCTGGATAATTGAGAGTTTCTTCTCAGAAGAGTCAGCCAGGCATGGTATATAGTGGATAAAGTGAAGTCATTAGAGTAAAGACAACCTGTTTTCAAACCCCACCTCTGGAGTACTTATTAGCTGTGTGACCATGGCCATGTCTCTTGATGTCCAACTTCCAGCCAACTTCCTAGGACTTATTTATGAAGTTACTGTCAGGTGGTTGATCCCTATACCATGGGTAGAGGGAGTTTTCTACTCTGATAAAATCAAATCACAGATTCTTTTGAGTTCCATACTTGAAAGTTTATTCTATTAAGACATAACAGATGCTTCTAAGTGCTGATCTATAAACAATTCGCCTACCTTCAGATAAACATCCATTTGTGAAGCAGTTTTCTCCTAAATTACCCCTTACTTTATAAAAGCACCTGCTTTTCCTCAAATTATTGCTGTCAGCTTATGTGTGTATTCATGTGAATGAGGGAGAGAGATTCGTATTCCTCTTTTGTCTCTACTAAGAATTTAAGGCATTGGGTGTGCTTAATTTGCTGTGTGACCTTACTCAGACAGGTGTTGCTCAGAATTGGACACCAGTTCTGGTAGTTTTCCTGCCAAACTACAACACACTTTCCCTGGCTTTGGCTTTACTGTCTCAGTTTAGTTGGGATTTGATGATAAAGGAAATGGCTTCAAAATTGGGTAGTTGTTTTGTATGAAAATATTAGAAGGTTCCTTGTCTACTACAGCTTATGTTGCCAATCTGTGCTCATATGTTAGCTTGTTGAAAGTCATGTCTGTTTTTGTCATTTTGTTTTTCCTCCCTTAGTTGTGGTGACAGTACATGGAGAGGTACGTGCAGCAAATATTTCTTCGTCTCTGTGGTTTGTGCAGCTTGCTTAGGCCTTTTCCAGCTTATGTGGTGGACTCTGGGCATTGTGCATCCTATGCTGGAAAATATGTTTCTGTCAGTATTGTTTATTTGTTAGTCTCTTTGTATCTAGTGAATTGCTGCTTTTCCTAATTACTCTACTTCCAAAGGACTCTTCTTTAAACTGAGGACTTGACTGTAATTTTGTAGCTCAAGTAGTACTGTGTGAGGGCGGGTCTCACAGTTAAATGATTGTCTTGGAAATGAGTACATGGAGAAGCATTTGTGGAAATATATTGGCCTGTGCTCTGTGCTTTATGCGGGCTTTCTTAATTTCCCAAGGGCTAATTATAACAGATTGTCCAAATCTAATTTTTCACTTTATTTATCCCTTAGATTGATCCTGTTACAGGAATGGTTGTGAATCTGACAGATCTGAAAGACTATATGGAGGTAATGATGATACCCAGTACTATATAGCTCAGTGGTGTACTTTTAAAATTCTGGTCCTCGAATACAAACTTTCAAAGGCCTCCTCCTACAAACTCCTGCCTCTAGAATGGTTTTTTCTATGGACCCTGGGAAGCTCCCTTTTTATGTCTGGCCTCACTGCTGCCTGTTTTATTGCTGCTTGACTGATTCATGGAATGGAAACCAATCTGAAAGATTATATAGTGATTAAGAGAGCTATTTGTGTCATTTACCTTATTTGAACTACACTTTACTTCCCTACTTTACCTGTTTAAATTCTTCTCATCCTAAAAGAACCAATTGCATTTGTGGAGGCTACTATTCTACTCCTGCCTTCATAGATCTTCCCGTTCTCTGGGCTCCTTTAGTCTAGAATCGCTGCTGCAAAATTTAAGCACTGAATTACCTCACATTGTTCTTTGGGCAAGGACTACTTATATATCTGTATTTTCCTCAATTCCTAGTATGTCACTAAGTATGTTCAACGTATCCAATGATTAGCCACTGAGTACTTTTTCCAAAACAAATTCTGAAAGACAATAGCATCGTGATACATTGAATTCTATATGTTACATTTTTTTCTCCCTGTGCCATAAACAACAGATACTTTTTGAGCACTTTTAAGTGTACATTTGCTCTGTGGGGAATAAGAGAAGTGGATCTCAGAGCCCCGGCCTTCAGACTGCTTACTGACTTGGGAGACAAGACATGTATATGTACAAAGCCAAACAATACAAGAGATCTAAATCAGCATGTTAAAGTGTTACCTGGAAGGTTGAGTTGTTACATACAGATCCAGAGAAATAAGAGATCCTGGTGTTTTGCAGTAGTTAAGAGAAGGCTTGGTGGGGCAGGTAGACATTGTCTTGGTCCTGAAAGTCATAGAATCTCTGAGTTGCAGGGACCCTCTAAGACCAGCTTTTACTGGAACAAAAACCTCCTCCACAGCATTCCTGAAAAGTGCTCATCCATCTTTGCTTAGAGACCTCTAGGGAAGTTGTGAGTTGTGAGTTCCCTTACTCACTACCTCTTGAGGCAGCCCATTCTACTTTTGAACACCTCTCATTGGTGGGATTTGTTTTCCGCTTAAGTCTAAATTTATCTCTTTTCAACTTCCTGCCATTGCTCCTGTAGAAGTGGTATGATCTCTCTTGCACAGGATAGCCCTGTCTTTTCTTTTCTATCTTAATATCCATAGTTCTTTCAGCTTATCTGCATATGGCCTAATCTTGAGGCCTGCCACCATCCTCTTGGTCTCCTGGGTGCTCTTAAGTGAATCAGAGCATTTCAGAAACGTCACAGTGATAACTGAACATGATGTTCACACATTGTCTTACTGGGGCAGAATGCATCCCTACTATCACTTGCTTAGTCTGTACACTAGAACTCCCTTCATGGCCAAGGGCAGACTGGCCTTCTTGGCTGCCATATCACTCCTTTGATTTGTATTGAATTTTCCACCCATTAAAACTTTTTTTTAGGTGAACTGTTATCTAGCCATACCTATCACAGATTGCGCTTATGAAGTTGATTTTTTAAAAATCAAACTGAAAAATTTACGTTTATTCCTATTAAGTTTTATCTTATTAGCCGGAACACGAAATTCTAAGTTGTTGGGGATTTTTGGGATGCTGACTGTCCTCCAACATGTAAGCTAGCTCTCCTAGCTAAGTGTCATCTGCAAATTTAATAATCATGTCACTTATGTTTTTATTGAAGTCATTGAAAAAAATATGAAATAGCACAATACCAAGTACTGATCCCTGAGCCATGTTGACATTGAACCATTAATGACTATCTTTTGTGTCCATTCAATAAGCTCCAAATCCACCCAGCTGTGCTATTAACTAGCAAACACCACTCCTTCTTGTCCGCCAGAATAGTGTGAGAGATTTTGTCAAATGCTTTGCTAAAAGCTAGGCTGACTATATGTGTAACATTTCCTTGATCTGTCACAATACTAACTGTTAAAAAATGAGATGAGGTTAGTCTAGTGGGGCCTTTTTTAAAATGAATTTTATTTGTCTTTTGTTTTTGTATCACCTGTATTTCCTAATGTGTTTTCCCTGCTTCCAGCCAGCACTGAATATAAAGAATTAAAAAAAAAAATCCAACCTTAGCTTAGTCAAGCTAATCAGCCCATTGAAAAGATCTGATATATGCAGCCTTTCACCTCCATAATCCTCAACTCTGCAAAAAAGTGGGAGATATTCATAGCTCTTCTTTTCTAGCAAGCTTGGTCATTGTAATTTTACAGCATCGCTTCACTCGTTTTGTTGTTGTTGTTTCCGTTACACAGTTGTAGTTATTGTGTATGTTGCTTCCCTAGTTCTGCTTATTTAACTTTTCACCAGGTTATATTAGCCTTCGCATACTTCTTTTGATCCATCATATTCATTGTTTCCTTTAGCATAGTAATCATCCTTCACATTTCTGTTCTTTAGCTTGTTTATCCATTCTCCAGCTAATGGGCATCTGCTTTGTTTCATATTCTTCCCTACTATACAAAGCACTGCTGTATGGATGGGACCTTTCTTTTTAAATCACTGACCTCCTTGGAGTATGTGCCTAACAGTGTGAGACTTCTGGGCCAAAGGTTAGCATGATTTTAGTCACTTTCTTTGCATAATTCCAAATTACTTTCTAGAATAGTGGGATCAATCCACAGCTGCACCAACACTATATTAGTTTGCCCATCTTTTCATAATCTTCCTCCAACATGGTATATTTCAATCTTTTGTCATTTTTGCCAGACTGAGCCCGAGGTGAAACCTGAGTTGATTTGATTTGCATATTTCTCTTGTTTGTACTGATTTGGAGCAGTATTTCAAATTGTTATTAATAGTTTGTAATTCTTTTAGGAACTGTTTGTTCATATCCTTTGACTATTTATGTAGGAATGGCTTTTAGTGGTATGTCCTATTCTTGATGAAGCCATGTTGTCTCTTCATGACAATTGCTTTATATTCTAAGTGTTTTCATGCCATCCCCTTAAATGATACGTTCTTGACTCTTACCAGTAGAAGTCAAGCTCACTGTTCTTTAGTTTTTAGATGCTACTTTCTTCTTTTTTGGTGTAATCAAGACAATATTTGACCTTCTCCAGTTCTATATCACCTGTCCTATGCCATTCTGACAGTGATTCTGCCTTCACATCTCTGTTTTCTTACCCAGAGATGTAGTTATCAGAATCTGAAGACTTGAATTTATCAGGGACATCAAGGTACTCTTGTCTTATTTTTAATATTAGCACTGTTAGCCATTTTCTATGTCTTTTCCTCCTCTAGCACCCAAATCATTCTTCTTGGTAGAGAAAACATTTATTTTCTTACTACCCATATAGGACAGTCTTTTCAATTTATTGAAACCATAATTCATACTAATAGTAGCTGACTTCTATATAGTGTTTTAAGGTTACAAAGTACTTTGCAAACTTTGCCTCATTTAATTCCACCACAATGTGGTGAGCTCAGTATGATAAATATTATTATCCTCTTATAGCAGATGAGGAAACAGGCTTAGTGGTGTTAGCAGACTTGCCCAGAATCACCCAGCTTGTAAGTATCAGAGGCAGATCGGATTCTAGGTCTGCCTAACTCTAAGACCAATGTTCTTTTTACTGCATGCACCATGGTGCCTCTTGAGATTCTAAAAATGATTGCTTCCTTGATGCCAGGGCTTTTTAGGGTAGCTGAAAGTGGGTAGTAATGTGAGAAAAAAGGACCATTAACAGCTCTTGATAATGAAAAAGGAAGAAAAATGATATGAATATGTTTGAACACTTGGAAATAATCTACTTTGCATTTATAAAATATTTTTCTTCTGGGAGCTCAAGATGATTAAATTGATTCTTAACAAATTTTGAACTAACTTTGTAATTAAATTTCTCCTAAAAAAATAACTCTTAAAAAACCTCAGTACTCTGGTTGCATGTCCTTTTGCTAGCCTCAGATGCCTGGTTGTGGAATCAGATAGATGCAAGTTGTGATGAGGTGTTATTTGAAATATAAACCCTCTTGGAGATCATGCAAGAATTGTTATCTAATGTTCTTAATTACCTATGATCACAATTCAGGAAAGTTCTAATGTATATATTCTCACTCTGATATGAAGACTGGTATATGTTCATTATTGGATGGCAATTGTGGGTTTCTCATAGGGGTTTTGCCAAATGGTCTTTACACATGAAGGACAACTCATCAGTTTAGAGGAGGTCCTATTTTCCACTAATAGCATTAAGCTGCCTGGAATTTTGGTTGAATAGTTATAGCACACAGGAGCCCAAACTTCAGGTAACAGGACTAAGGTCTAAGAAGCACAAGCAGTGCCCATCCAAATCAGACTCACAAATGGAGCCGATCTTTTTTTTTTTCCTATTCCATTTTGGCTCCAGGAGGCAATTATGAAACCCCTTGATCATAAGAACCTGGACCAGGACGTACCTTACTTTGCAGATGTTGTGAGGTAGGTGCTGGCTTTCACTTTTGTCTCTTAACAGATAATAAAATGAGAATGAATTTTCATGTTGGTTCAAATAGACTGCAGTCTTACCCTCACCACACTTACCCCTCCATGTGGCTTCTGTAAGACCTGAGTATAACTTATAATAGTAGTGTTAGCATCATAGGCATTGCCTAAGACTTGTTTATCATCAAAGGCAGAAACATCAGCCATAGCTTTCCCTGGGACCTCACTCACTCAAGCAGGAAGAGCTTGGGTTGGTAGTTGGCCCTACTGTTGCTGTTGCTACAAGAAAAAAGGGAGGAAGATTCTTAGAAAAGGATTCAACATCTAAGCATCCATTTAATGACCTACCCAGTATCTTTAAGTCTAGAAAAAAACCACCTGGGGTGAGTAGTGGGAAAGGATTTTTGGCTGTATTTCTCCTCTTCCCAGAGCTTATGCTTTGGTTTCTATGTTCAGATAAATTGAGCCTTACTGCTCATGGCTTTGTAGATGGTAAAAACCGTCTCCAAACATATATGTAGATCCTATATCAGATTGCATGCCATTTTAAAGAGGGGGAGAGGAGGGAGGGGGAAAAAATTTAAAACTTGGGCAAGTGAATATTGAAAACTAAAAATAAATTAACTAATCATAAAACAAAAAAGAAAAGAAAAGCCCCTCCAAGTTATGGAATCTGGTCTTCTCTAGCTCTAGAATGGCCAGTTGGTGGGGGGCTATATAATTGGTCCATGTATGGTAGGAAAATGGCGCACTTAGCCAAGAATCCCTAGAGAGGCTAAATCTGAGCTGAAGCTGAGGGCAAGAGAGGGAAGATGAAAAGAAAGAAGCCTACGTGTTTGAAGTGCTGAAACTTCTTGTCAAAGCTCTGTTGTAGGTATTGAATGATGGTGGTAAAGGAGGGTGGGAGGATGCTGGGAGACTGGGGAAGGGAAAGGAGGAGACATTATGTTTGTTTCAATGCTGCCATGTTCAGAGACCATCAGTGGCCAGTGAGACCCCTAATGGAATTTTTTCCCAAAGCACATTTCCTAGTTCTATGTCCCCATCACTTGATGTGGAGACATTACATCCAAAAAAGATAACCTGCAGAAATGTGACTAATACGGATCTTTATAAAAAAGGCATCAGACCAAACTTAGTTCTCCAAAGTTTCTGGGGTTGGAAGAGTTGGCTTAATTTCATGGATACATTTTATTTGCATTTCTCAGTTTTTGTTTTACTGTTGTTTGAATGCCACACATATACATAGAAATGTACATTGTACAAAATACATTAAAAGGATTTTGAGAAATTGAAAACATTGCCATTTGTTTGCTAGAGTAGGCCAAGGCTACAGTCTATAGTACAGAGAGGCTGGCAGCTGTTGCACAGTCCACAAAGCTGTATCAGATATGTTTGTGAAATTTTAAAGTTCTTTATTTTAACATAGTATGCTGTCTTTGATATTATGGTATGATTTGATATGACAGATGTAATATAGTGTGATACATAATAGATAGTATGCATCTCAGTATGTCTGAATATTTTGGATTAAAAATATCTTTTGGTATTTTTAAGCCCAGTGTTTGTTATTCTAAAGGTTCTTTTTTAACTTGGGTCCCCAAAACCTTAATTACAAGCTTTTAAACTTAAAGCAGCACAGAGACTTTTGGGACGACATACATATAATATTTAATGATGAAGAAGTTTGGTTATTTATTTTGAAAAACAATTTCTCCTAAATAGGTCATTTTTGTGGAATAATTTTACATAATTAAATACCTGTACACATATATTTCCTTCTCAAAATATTTGATTTTAGAGAGGCATCCTCTGTTTGGGATAGTCTTCTCAGTAAATAATTTACTATATCTGGTTGTTAGTATAAATGCTAAAGTTTGCCTGAGAGTATAACATTTAAACAACAGGAACATTTATTTCTGAGAATGATGGGTATGAGACTTTGCTGATCATTTTCATATTGAACTTGTAAAATCTTTATCTCTATCCACAGCACAACAGAAAATGTAGCTGTATACATATGGGAAAATCTTCAGAAAGTTCTTCCTGTAGGAGTCCTTTATAAAGTCAAAGTGCACGAAACTGACCAAAACATCGTTGTCTACAAGGGAGAGTTATCAGCTGTTGGGGATTAGTATTACTATCTTAACATTACATTCACGGCTAATCTTTTTGAAAAGGAACTTTATCTATTGAAATATTAATAAGTTGCCACATAAATGCTACAATTATTGTATCTGGGAATATCTGTATGTAAAAAACATTTCAAACAAGCAGAATTTTTCATTTAAATCTAGAGAGTTGTACTTTAAAAATTAAAAAAAATTTGTTGCCGCAGTGCTTTGGTGTATCATTAAAAAAACCTCTTCATATTATTTTGTCATGGTCTTCTAGTTTTCCTAGTTGGGATAGTTTCTAGGTGTGAATAATAAATGAATGAATTAAAAAGTATTCCATAAGTGCCTGCTATGCCCCAACCACTGTGCTAAGCATTGAGGATACAACAAAAAGTCAAGACAGCCCCTCGTCTTGGTGACCTTATGTTCTTTCAGTGGGTACAACACACAAATCATAGTGGTGGCCAGTGAAGACTATTTAGAAGGTTAGAAGGTTACAGGTATGCTAAATGGAGTCATAGGAGATATAGTGTGACACACCCTTTCCAGGAACAATGGGGGATTGATTTACTGGAAAGAGAGAGGAGGGACTGAGGTGATTGGTATGGAGAAGTCTGGGGTTTAAAGTGAAGCTTAGCTAGAGAAAGAACCTGGATTTAGTGGGCCACTGAGGCAACCGCAGTCAATCTCTTAGAGAACCCAAGGGTAGGAGTTCTGGGCAAGAACATGTAAGCCCTCCAGGACATAACTCAGGAGGTAAAAGGTCTTTTTGTAGGGTATTTGAAATATTAAAATGTATGTGGAATTTTATAATAATTCAAACGTGAGTGACAACATAGCTGATTTTGAAGACCGTGAATAAGGATTACTCATTGTACATCCGTTAAAATAATGCAACAGAAAAAGTAGTCCCTACTCTGGTGTGACCACCCTCCCATACAATTGCTTTCTCATTGGTCCCAACCATTTTTCTACTATGTTAATTTGTATTAAATGTATGTAAATCAGCAGGACCATGTTGTGTGCACAGAGCTATTTCTTTCTTAGCTTCTCATTTGCATGGCTGGGAGGTGAGGGGAAGGGGATGAGTTTCTCTTTTTTCTCATAGCACCCCATACAAAACTTTGTATCCAATGGAGAATCAAACAGATGAAAGGCTTATAATGTGTCTTAAAGTTATGTTAAATTTAATGCAGTTTCATGTACAATCATCCTTTTTATTGTGCTGTGTTATGGAAATGGTTATTTTGTTCCATGAATTGAAAATAAAATAAATTAAAAAAAAATTTTTTTTTAAATTTAAGAGGTCTAGATTTGGGGTCAAAAAATATAGGTAAGCCTGTTGCTTCATTAGCTTTGGGACCATGGGCAACTTACTGATCTTTCTCCATTTCAATTTTCTGTCTTTAAAAGAGAGGGAATAATTCCTTCTTGACTCATCCCATGTCATGAAAATCAAATAGTAAATCATGTAGTGAGGCAGTGTAGTATAGTGGAGAATGAGCTGGCATTAGAGCCAACAAGACCTGAGTTCAAATCCCACTTTAGACAAATATTACTGTGACCCTGAGTAAATTACAAAAACTGTGTGTTCTAGGACAGGGCTTTTAAAACTTTTCCCACTCTTGACCCCTTTGAGTTTTGGCAGCATTTGCTGGTGTTGCCTGGCCTGAGGGCATGTGCAATGAAAAGTGCACATGCTTTGTGTGTGTGTGTGTGCAAGGCTGCAGTGAAGTTGTTTGATGCAGCACTTGGAAGCGCTGCCACAAAGACCCTGGATTCATTACATGTTTGATTCTGAATTAATTTTTGGTCACTGCACATTCAGAAACCTTTTACTGTTGCCAGATTTTTCATGACCCCATATGGGGTCAAGACCCACAGAAGTGCTTTCTTTTTTTTTTTTTATTAATTTTTGTTTATTTTTAGTTTACATCATTCATTTCAATGAGATTTTGAATTACAGATTTTTCTCCCTGTCTTTCCCCTACCCACCACCTCAAAACAGCGATCCCACTGTATACCCCTTCCCCCAATCTGCTGTCTTCTATATCCTCCCCTATCACCCCTCTGACTTTCTGGTAGGGCAAGATGGATCTCCCTACCACAGTGGCTGTATATCTTATTTCCCAGTTGCATGTAAATAATAATAATAATAATAATAATGAATAAACAAACAAATAAATAAATAAATGTACTTAACCTTTGATTTTAGAACTTTAAATTCTAGACTCTTTCCCTTCCTCCCTCATCACCCACCCCCACTGGAAAGACAAGCAATTCACTACAGGCCATACATATGTAGTTACACAGAACATCTCCACAATGGGCATATTGTGAAAGACTGACTATATTTCTCTCCTTCCTATCCTGCCCTCCACTTGTTCTATTCTCTGCTTTGTCCCTGTCCCTTTACAGAAGTGTGTGCTTCTAACAACCCTCCCCACCAACATGGCCTCCCCTCCATCATCCCCCCTCTCATCCCCATCTCCCCTACTCTCCTGTACGGCAAGATACCCAATTTAGAGTGTATGTTATTCCCTCCTGAAGCCAAATTCAATGAGAGTTAGGTTTACCCATTCTCTTTTGCCTTCCTGTTCTTGCCCTCCATTGTAACAGTTATCCCTTGCCTCTTCTATATGAGATGCTTAACCCCATTCTGTCTCTCCCTGTGTCCTCTCATTCTATTCCTCTCCCACCTCTCAATTTCACCTTTTAAAATATCATCCCTTCCTATTCAATTAATCCTGTGCCCTCTCTATGTATACCTGTACACATATATACACACACTCACATATGTATTCGTATGCATATATACCCTCCTATATAGATATATATGTATGTATCCATATATACACATTTATATTCCCTTCAACTATCCTCATACTGAGAAAAGTTTCATAAGTTACAATTATCATTTTTCCATGTTGGCATGTAAATAGTTCAACTCTGATAAGCTCCTTATGATTTCTTTTCCATGTTTACCTTCTCATGCTTCTTGTGTTTGAATGTCAAATTTTCTATTCAGTTCTGGTTTTTTCCCCAAGAATACTTGAAAGTCCTCCACTTCATTGAATGACCATATTTTCCCCTGAAACATACTCAGTTTTGCTGGGTAGGTGATTCTTGGTTTTAATCCTAGGTCCCTTGATCTCTGGAATATCATATTCTAGGCCCTTCTGTCCCTTAATGTAGAAGCTGCTAGATCCTGGGTTATCCTGATTGTGTTTCCACAGTATTCAAATTGTTTCCTCTTGGTAGCTTGTAATATTTGCTCCTTGATCTGGGAACTCCAGAACCTGGCTATAACATTCCTAGAAGTTTTCTTTTTGGGATCTTTTTCACAGAAGTGCTTTCTATGCAATTAGGACTCAAGTTGCAGGGAAGGTGGTACTCTGGATTGGTAAGAACTCCCAGCTGGCAGGTCCTTTTACCAGTGAAAGCACTGGTCTGTGTTATTTATACAGTGCTTTGAAAATGAAAAACATGATTATAAACATCAGTTATTCTTTGAATTTTGTAATTTGTAATCATGATGAATTAGATACTTTAAATTTGAGAATAAGTCTGTATGTATCACATATAGTTTTTGGCCAAGTCATTTATTTGATAAATGATGCCATAACCAATGGTGGCTGAAAAGAGCTGTATGCCAACTAAAGATAGAAGACTAATGCATAGATTACAAATCATTACTTTTAGAAAGAAGTAGCATTAGTGAAACTGTAGCTGCTCTGAGTTGCTTCAAGAGAACAACATCTCTTGTTTTTGCCTCTTAGTGTTCTTAAGTGAAACCTTGTGTGTGTGTGTGTGTGTGTGTGTGTGTGTGTGTGTGTGTGTGTGTGTGTGAAAGAGAGAGAGACAGACAGAAAAACAGAGACGAAGGGAGGAAGACAGAGACAGACAGATAAGTGGGGTAGGGAGCCAGACAGAAAGAAAGAGAGCAAGCTATGATATATTGATAAGGGATGGAGAAAGAGAAAGAATAGAAGGACTTTGCATCATATAGAATTGAGAAATTTTAGGAATTCTGTTGTGAAATGGAGCTGTTATAAGGCTTTGAGGCTGTTGCAACTGGTTGTAACATTTCTTCCATTTGAAAGTTTCTCCCCATCTTATTTTGTTTCTCCCTAAAACCACCAAACCAAACCAAACCAAACCAAACTAATGTTTTGCTAGGGACCATATAATAAGAAGATCATTTCATCCCAAACTGATTTTATCTGACCTATTGGGTTGGGGTAGAAGAGCGAGGTAGTATGGTCTAGTTGAAAGAGTACTGGTCAAGGAGTCAGAAGAACTGGGTTTTAGTTTGAGCTTTGTCCCTTACTAGTTATGCAACCTTGCCCAAATATTTTAACATTTTTGGACTTCGATTGTTTTTTCTATAGAAAATCAGGAGGTTAGACTATATCTCAGGTCATTTTGGGCTGTTAAATTGTATAATTCCATGATTCTGCATCCACATGTCTATCATGGAAAGGTTAGGTTGTTTGTTTTTTTGTTTTTGCTTTTTGAGGGAGAGATTGCTCAAGTCTAAAGAAAATACATGGAAACAACAGTTTTGGAGATTTTATAGCAGTTTAATTCAGCTTGAATAAATATGGAAGAGCATGATTATTTGTATAGGTTGGAGGTGGCAGTTTTGAAACAAATCTCATAGAAAAAAGTTACTTTTGTGAATATCAAATCAACCAGATTTGATGAGTGAACTGTCTACAGTGTTAACATGAGGCAGTATGGTGTAGTGTAAACAGCACTGTCTTTGGTATTCTAAGTCTTAAGTTATATCCTTTCTTTGCTACTTATTATCTGATGTGTGCTCTTGGATAAGTTATGTACTTATTCTGAAACTGAGTTTCCTCATCTGTAAAAAGAAAATATTGGATTAGATGATTTCTAAGGTTCCTTCTAGCTCTAAATCCCATGATTTTATGTAAGGATCTTTTTAGAGACTATCAGGTGCAAACATATTAGAAATATTGGACTTTACTATGCCAAATGGGCTACTAGGTGGCAAAGAGGATGGAGTGCAGGGAACGGAGTCAGAGAGACCCAAGTTCAAATCAGGGGTCAAACACTTAGTAGCTGTGTGACTCTGTACAAGTTACTTAACCATGTTTGCCTCAGTTTCCTCACCTATAAAGTAAGCTGGAGAAGGAAATGGTAAACCACTCCAGAAACTTTGCCAAGAAAACTCCAAATGGGATCACAGAGTCAGACACAATTGAAATGACTCAGTAATAACAACTAGAAATGATAGGTAGGTTACCTTATGAGAATGGATGAGCTAGAAAGTGAAGAAGGTGAGAGATTCAAAGCTTTCGTCATCATTGTCACCAATCAATTAAGAAAACCTGAAAAGGTGGGGTTTTTTTTTTACTTTATTTTTCAAGTGACTAGAAAACCTCTATATTTTCTTTAAATGATTGAAAACAGCATAAAAATTCTATGTTGAGGGTTTGTAGAATGGTAGCACGGCAGCTTTGCATGCATTTGCAAGTTTTATGCTACTTTTGGTCCCTATAGGATCCAACCACATTTAATTGTGCTGGGGCATGAAAATATCAGAGTAGTAATGACTATGGCTAGCTTCTATGAAAATATATGCAAATCATTAAATCCCAATTTTAATAATTAAAGCCTCACTCTTAGGTAATGAGGGGAGAAGGTGACTATAGCCGTATCTTTACAACTCATACACCTTGGGGGTACGGCATAGTTCATTTGGTCATTTTGATTTTTATTGACTTTTCAATGTGGCTCACCATATGCCATACAGAAAGATGGCTGGAAGTAGCCTGCTCATATTCCACAGTGTCATGAACATTTTAATAATTTTAATGGTGGGACAGAGACAAGTTGTTCATCTCTTTTCTGTGCTATCTGGAATATTTCTGTCTTCCTTTGCATGTAGTAAAGTCGTTAGTTTCACATAATTTAATTTTATAGAAAGATCTTGTTGCAAGGCACTTTTGGAAGATATCCCAAATAAACACTATTAAAGTCTCTATGGAGATGCAGAGAGATCAGATGCCATCACAGGTAGAAATGAAAGGAGTGTACTTTTCCAGGGAAGGTTAACCTTTGGAAAGTATTAGAGAACTAGATGGGATGATCTGGAGGTTTGCAGTTTCTTATTAGAGAGATAAGCCCTTGAAAAGAACAGAGATACCCCCTTCTCTTGTTCTGCCTCTGCTTTGAGACCCACTAGCAAAAATAGTGGAATGCTTGACCCTCCTAAATATTATGATTAAGTTGCCAGAGGTGAGCTTAGGTCTTGTCTGCAAGATCTAGAAACTGCCGAAAGTGTGGTGTGGCGGAAGCTCAGATAGATTATACCTATTCTCAATCTAGGGTAGCTAGTTGGTGCTATACTGCACAGTGGCAGGCATGGACTCATCTTCCTGAATTCAAATCTAACTTCAGATAGTAGCTGTGTGACCCTGGGCAAGTCATTTAACCTTGTTTGCTTCAGTTTCCTTATCTGTAAAATAAGTTGGAAAAGGAAATGGCAAACTACTCCAGTATCTTTGCCAAGAAAACCCCAAATAGGGTCATGAGAAGTGAAGACACATCTGAAAAAGACTGAAAATGAGCAATAAATTTTTATTCTATCAGCCTAGTAACCATATCAAAGAAGAAAATGAAATTAGCCTAGCTTGACTTTTTAGGGACTCCTTTCTGATTCCTAGTGATCACCACTTTCTTTTCTAAAGTTCTTATAAACCATTCACTTAAAAATCAGTTTGAAGAATCATGTACATCCACTTCTTTTGAGAACTTAGGCAACATTTTGCTTGACGCTAGACCTTTATTCCACAGAGATTGCCAGCAGTGAGCAGCAGTCGTGCAATAATAACAGACATTTACAAAATGATCAATATATATTTTTTCATTAGAATCTTATACAACCCTGCGAGGCATATGTCATAAATATTATTATGACCATTTTATGGATGAGGAAACTGAGGCACAGAGAAATGAAATAACTTGCCCATGGTCTCATAGCCACTAAGTGTCAGTGGTGAGATTTCAACCCAGGTCTTTTGACCTCAAATCTAGCACCATATTTACTACACATCTTGCTAGATTCCTCTCCCTCCTCCCCCTCCCAACTTGTATGCCTATATCACAAGGTTTGGTATAGGGAACTGCCAGGATAATGTAGCTCTGTGGACCACTTCCCAGCCATCCCATCACCCCAAAAGATGACTAATTATTTTTCCTCTGAAGGTTTCAGGGTTAACCCTGAGGGATCAAGCAGAGGTGGGGGAGTTTCTTTATTTTTGCTCCTAAGCCCCCATCCAGTGTGCTCCCCACTAATTATCAATTAGCCAATCAGAATTAATTAGCTTTTTTTTTTGGAACAGGTATTTACTAAGGTGGTGTAGAAAACACAATTGTTATAGAAAAAATCCCCCCTAAAATCTGGGGCATATCCTCCATTTGTACACTTAAAGTCACTGGGGAAAATGGGCTCAAGTTGAGACAGAACATGTGACAAATAGGTAACATCTACTGGTTTCTGGAAGTCCTTTTCTCTCTTTATGTAGTCCTCATGAAGTTTCTTTTTGGTGGGTGTAGCTCTCTTCAGGGATCCTGAGAGTGAGCACTTGAAACTGCTTTTTTTCTAGCTTGTCCTTGATTCCTGAGGAAGATGCTGTTATTACCCCATGTTGTTCTGGGGATACTGCTACTAACATTGATGAGAAGTCTAAATCTTTAGGTCTTTCAAAATTCACAAGGTCACCTTCTACTCAGGGTGGATGTGAGACAGAGTCTCCCCTTATATCTCTCCCCCTTCCCCAAGGGAGTCCTTTTCTGCGGTTTGACTGGAGCTGCTCTACCACTATGGTGGCCTGCTACTTGACTATTGAATTCTAAAATGACTTACTGGAGTAGCTAGGTGATAGAGTGCTGATCCTGGAGTCAAGAGGACCTGAGTCCAAATCCAGCCTCAGATACCTACTAGCTCTATGGCCTTGGGCCAGTTACTTACCCCTGTTTGTGTGGAAAAAAAAATTGCTTACTGTTTTATCCAAGACTCTCAGGGTATGATGCCTGATTTTCTTCTACCTTTCTTTGTAGGCTCATCTGATTTCATTAAATCTGTACCTGGTTTGAACTTTTGATTGATTGATTCAGTAGAGGTATCTAGAAATTGTTCACAGCTAAGTTGTACTTTTAATGATTACATAACTCAACTAAAGACATGTTCTCACTTGTTAAAGGTATGTAGAGCATCTTGTTAGTTATATTAATTGGGAATGAGGAAACTCCTCTTACCAACACAAATGCCTTGTATGCAATTTATTGTCTTAGATAATTGGCTTGATCACTGCGTGGTTAATTGAATTGCCCAGAGTCACATACATAGCCAGTGTCAGAGGTGTTTCTTGAACTTGTGCCTTCCTGGCTTTGAGACCAATTCTCTATTCATTATGCTCTGTGTGTGTATTTGTATAAACCCATACACATACACATACACACATATACATACATCTGTATACACACACATATACATGTTTATCACTTATTATTCGCTATTATTATCCTGGGGTATAATTCATCTGGTACTGGAAACATGAACTCAGGAGAAACTAACCATTGTTTCTTGTTTCTCTCTCTTCTGTCTTGGCCTTTCTTTCTCACTTGATAGCCTGGCCACCCATGCGTAGGTTTCTTCCACTTTTTCAGGTCTGAAGTATATTCTTATATAGAGGGTAGATATAGTAAAGAATGAATTAAATTATTTCTCTCCTGTCTGTTGAATGACAATATCTGCCCTAAACACTGGGGTTATCCCTTTCTTGTGTTTCTTTACTGGAATATAGTGTAAAAAGACACAGTTCTTATGGGTCCTTGTCACCTTTTCATCTTTGCCTTTGTTCACATGGCCCTGTTACCATTGTTCCATATTTTTTGTTTAAAAATTTGAGTTCCTGGAGCATACCTTCCGAAATCCCATTGGTCCCTTTAAGCGCCTCCCCCACTTCTTTCTCATTCCATCAACTGATCAACAAAACTCTTCTTGTGTGCCTGATTCTGTGCTCAGCACTGGGGATACAAAGTCAGAATTTGTGAATATATAGTCAGAAATGTTTTCTTGAGCTGTGATCATAATTCGTATTTTCTTTCAGTTAAATTGTCTCTTCCCTGAAATACCAGCTGAAGTTTCAGT
>CM053582.1:167830755-167860755 GCA_028627135.1 Pseudochirops cupreus | reverse complement strand
CTGGGTAAGTCACTTAACCTTTGCCTCTGTACCTTCATCTCTAAAACGAGGGTCATAATAGCACCTACCCTCCCAGGATTATTGTGAGAATCCAATGGGATAATAATTGTAAAGTCCTTAGTACATAGTAAGCATTTTATGAATGTTTAGCTATTATTGTTATGAGTGACCATGTCCCTGCGTGACTGAATCTCTCTGGTAGGGCTTCATTGGAAGTTACAGAGAATGTGTGTGTGCGTGTGTGTGTGTGTGTGTGTGTGTGTGTGTGTGTGCGTGTGTGTGTGTGTGTGTGTGTGTGTGTGTGTGTTTTAACCCACTCCCATTTGTTTGGGAGAAAGAGAGAGACAGAGACAGAGACAGAGAGACAGAAACAGACTGACATATATGTGTGTGTGCTTTTGTTTTTTGCCTGCTTGCTGCATACCTGCTAGTTTCCCAAATTCTAGTTTTCTGTAAAATTTCAAACCCAGGTCTTTGCTCTAACCTGAGTTGTGAGGCCACATAGAGCAGCAGCTCTTGAAGATTGTAAGTTGCAGAGAGATGCTGCCCTACATTGGTAGAGGGAGTTTCCTTATCTGGGAGTTCCTTCTAAATTTTTTAAAAAATGTTTAATTTATGGAATAAAACAAACATTTCCACAACATAATATAACAAAAAGATAATTGCATATAAAATTGCAAATCTATTATGTATAATTTGCTATTCCTTTTAAATATATAATAAAGTTATCATGTTAATGTCTCTTTTTTTCTTTTTTTTCTTCCCTTCCCCTCATGGCTCCCGTTAGACACAAATAGGTATATATGTATGTAAAATTATTCTATACATGCTTCCATTTTTCAGTTCTTTCTTTGGATGCAGATAGCGCCTTTCTTCATATGGCCTTTATTGTTAATTTGGGTTTTTATAATAGTCAAAATGACTTATTCTCTCAAAGTTATTTTTAAAACTATTGCTGTTAGTGTACACAATATTCTCTTGGTTATGTTCATTTTGCTTTCCATTATTTTGTGTAAGTCTTTCCATGTTTTTCTGAGGTTATTGAGCTCATCATTTCTTATAGCACAATAGTATTCTATCACAACCATATACCAGAACTTGTTCAGCCATTTCCTAAGTGATGGGCATCCCTGGAGGTCTTTTATTTCAATGAAATCACTGGTCCCAGTCCCTATCCCTATATATAAATGTTATATTCCCACCTCTCCCACTACATAAGAGGGAATAGAGGGTAAATGATTTCTTAACAACCCTAAGGGACTGTCTAAGTTCTTTTGTTGTATTGAGCTTTTGGGTATGTTACATATTGTTCTGAAACAGCCAAGCCATTGATTAGGCAGTGGTTCTCAACCTTCCTAACGTGACCCTTTAATACTCGTATGTGGGTGTATCTGCATGTGGGCGGACCAGCCTGGAAACAGATAGAGGAGCAGTGTCTCAGTTCCTAAGAACATAGAAAATATGTGTTTTCCGATGGTCTTAGGCGACCCCTGTGACCCCCTGTGAAAGGGTCGTTTGACCCCCAAAGGGGTCACAACCCACAGGTTGAGAACCACTAGATTACAGTTTAAAAATCTTTGTATTATGGAAATCAGTGATGTAAACTAAAAATAAACAAAAGTTAATTTAAAAAAGAGACAGAAAAAAATCTTTGTATTATGCGGAGATCTTTTTGGTAAAAAAGATTTAATCCCTTAACAATCAGTTTCCCTCTCTATTTTGTAGGTGTAAATGTCCATCATCTTCAGTGAAGAAACAAAATGCTATTTCCAGTGTGCCATACACTGAATGAATGTTAACTGAAAGTTGCAAATGAAAGATTGGAATAGGACTGGGTGTGTGGGAGTTGGAAACTGCTTTTCTATTGTTTTCCAGGTGCAGACCAGTTTATGAAATGGCTTCTATTTATTTATTCATTTATTTTAAGGCAATTGGGGTTCATTGACTTACCCAGGGTCACACAGCTAGTAAGTATCTGAGAATGAATTTGAACTCAGGTCCTCCTGACTTTAAGTCCTACTCTGTCTTTGTCATACCACTCTACCTGTCAGGGAGTTTCTTTTAAACATTTTTGATTTATAGAATTAGTTGTAAGGGACCTTAGGGGTCATCTCATCTAACTTCCCCATTTTACAGGTGAGGAAACTGAGACTCATGGGGTTAAATGACTTGCTCACGATTACACAGATCCCCTTCAAATTCAATTCTTTCTTCATTGCACCATGTTGTCTATCCACCTCTCTCATTTTGTATCAGAAAAAAACTGCAGAAAGGTCAAAGTAACTTGTTCAAGGCCACAGAGCTGGTTAATGATACAGTGGGGTTTAGCACCCATTTTCCTTAATTCCTAACCCAGTTCTTTTTATACTAAACATTCTGCCCCTCAACTTTCTTTCCAAATTGAACCACCCACTTCCCTTTATCCTTCTAAAAATGCCTAACTTCAAAGAGGAGCAAGCAACACCTCGAAGGCCCTCGCTTTGTGGCCAACTCCTCATTTGCCAAACCTTCTGTACAGGCCCAGGGTGATGGTTGGGCGATTTCTTTGAAAAGTATGATTCTGTGTCTGGCCGGCCTAAACTAGTTGTGATTTATTGTAGGATGACATCAGAAAGGAGACTCACTGTCCTCCCCAGTTGTTTGTTGTGTAAGCCCAGAACAACCAGACTCTTTCCTTGTAACATGACCCCTAGGAGTAGTCATTTAACATGGATGTCCCTGGAAAATGAAGGTGCTACACAGTTAGCATGTATATAGCATAGGGAGGTGGGCATGGGTTATTAAGAAGAAGAAGGTTCAGGGGCACCTAGGTGGTGCAGTGAATAGAGCACTGGCTCTGCAGTCAGGAGGACCTGAGTTCAAATGTGATCTCAGATACTTAACACTTACTAGCTGTGTGACCTTGGGCAAGTCACTTAACCCCAATTGCCCTACCTTCTCCCCTCCAAAAAGCAAAAAAAAAAAAAAAGAAGAAGGTTCAATAGCAGCATCCAAACACTAATACTTTGTTAATATATTGTAGATTCAGGAGTGAGGCCCTGGGAGGTTAAGGTACTTGTGGCTGGTCACACATCAGAGGTGAGATTTGAATCTGAGATCTCTGACTTCAGAACCAGGGTTCTTTCCACTCTACCATGCTGCCTATGTTTTCATTGATTTATTAGACTGAATTTCTATCAGTTGGGATACCTCTCCAACTCGGGAAACTCTTTCTCTTTCCCTTAATACTTTTTTGAATGAATGTAAATTGTAAGACCTAGGGGTCTTCTCTTCCCAGATTAATTTTTTTAAACTAGATTGAAGAGGCCATTCTTTGCCTCATTTCTTACCTAGCCTTAATCACTGAATGGATGTTGCCTCAGTCTAACTGATACCTTAGCAAAAGGCCTTTGAAAGGGCACTGGACTTAGAATGAGATGCCCTAAGTATGATTCCTAACTCTGCCACTTACTGCCTGTCTGGCCCTGGGCAAATAACTTCTGTCTTTCTTGTACTCAGTTTCCTTATTGTACAATAAGGGAGTTGGACAAAATTATTTCGAAGGTTGCTTCTATCTCTAAATCTTATGAAACATGTAAGGATGTGACCTCCTTCCAAGAAAAAGATTCACTTAAATTATCATCATTATTATTAATTGTGGCAGTCTCTCTGCTGGTCTATGCTGGGCCCTGTGGCTAAGCTTCAGCTCCTATATGATGAAGTCCTCTCAAATTCTGTTTAGATGCTGCAATGTTTGTTCCCCTGAGGCAAAAGACAATAAACTTGGATTTCACAGAAACCATCATGGGGCCAAAGCAATTTGTAGCTCTATGGGGTATCAATTATATTTGAAGTTATCAACCTCCATGCTGTTTTAAGTGGTGTGTTATTACAGGTCAGCTAGCATTTGAAAAGTTTTCACGGGGAACCTGATGATAAGAACTCAAGCCTTCAGCTATCTAAGCCCTTTAAGTAGACAGGCATGATCTATTTATGTATTTATTAAATTTTTTATTATTGCCTTTTGCTGTTATATCACTGTTAGTTCCTCTCCCCCCTGCTCTAGCCCTCCCTCCTTACTTTGAACTGTCTCGTGAAATTAAGAAACACATTTAGAAACACAAAACTGACAGATCTGGTCAGGTAGGCCACATCCATCATGCTCCATCACTGCTGAGAGGAGGGGAGGTGGGTCTCATCCTGTATTCTCCAGGCTTGAAATAGGTCATTAGCCATTCCAACCACCCATCAATCAATCAACCATCAACAAGCATTTATTAAACTCCTGCTAGGTTCCAGGTTCTAGGTGGGGCCTCACAATATTAGTAAAAAGAATGAAACGATCCCTCTTCTCAAGGAACTTGAATTCTAATGTGGTAGGGTGGGAGGTATACATATGAAAATATATGCATCATCAATATAAAAGGAATAAATACAACATAGACACGGTTGTGAAATGTAAGACAGCTTGAGAGGAAGAGTACTAACAGTTGAAGGGAATCAGGGAAGGATCCACGCAAGCATATGGTGCTTGAAATGTGCGTTAAAGGAGAAGTTGAGGAGGGGATCCATTCCATGCTTGGGGAGCAGTCAGGGCAAAGACAAGGGTAAAGGCATGTTGTATGCGAGGAACAGAGAGAAGGCCAATTTACCTGAATTGCAGAATTCTAGAAAGGAAATAACGTCTCATGAAGCTGGAAAAAGAGATTGGGGCAAGGTTGTAAAGGGCTTTAAAGGAGGGAGTTTATATGTATCTAGAGGGAATAGGGAGTCACTACAGTTGTGTTAGGGCGGTGACATGGTCAGACTGGCATTTAAAGAACTTCATTTGGGCTGCTGCGTGAGGATGAACTGGAGTGGGGTGAGATTTGGGAGCAGGAGATCAATTAAAAGGCTGTTGCCACAATCTAGTTGAGATTATGAGAGCCTAAACTACCATCTGAGGGCTGAGTAGAAAGAAGCCGGACCCAAAAGAGCACATAGAGGTAAAAACGGATTTGGTGACTGAGTGGATTTGTGGGTTGGGGACAGGGGTGAGAAGCTGAGGATAACAATGAGGTCAACTAAAGCGTGACTGTCTTTTGGTGTTGTTTTTGTTTGTATTTTAGTTGTACATACTGTTCTCTCGGTTCTGCTTACTATATTCTGTATCAGTCAATTAGTCAATTCACAAGCATTTATTAAATGCCTGCTGTATACCAGTTACTATGCCAAGCTCATCAGTTCCTTCAGGTCTTCTCAGGCTTCTCCGAATTCCTCGTTTAATTGTTTCTTATGGGACAATAATATTCTATTGTAGTCATGCCACAATTTTCAGTCATTCCCCTAATTGGCAGACTCAAAATTACTTATTTTTTTGCTACCACCAAACAATTCTACTGCAAATAATTTTGATATACACGTTGCCTTTCTTTCTGTCTTTTTCCTGGTCATATATGCCTAGTAGTGGGATTTCTGGGTCAAAAGGTATGTACAATTTAGTGATTATTCTTGCATAATTTCAAATCATTTTATAGAATGTTTGGACCAATGCACAGCTCTTACAAAGGGGCATGACTTATTTAACAGGCTTGCATGAACCACGACCACGTATTACACTTGTAGGAGAAGGGCTTTAGTACCGTCTCCTATCCTGGATACCATGATATGGGCTGTAACGTCTTCCCTTGTTTTTCTTACTCAGGCTATTCCATCTTTATACCTGGACTGTCACTTCACTAAGTCCATATAGTTCAAGAGAAATAATTTCTGGGTAATTAGTCATTTTATTAATGATACTAACATTTTAATAAAACAAGTCAGTGGCACTCTTGAACTCCAAAGATAGTCATAGCAGCCGTGGGGGGGTTCACTGCTTATATGATCTTGGATAGCAGGTATTCTAGAGGATGGCAATCAGCCCTGATTGGTCAATAAGTAATGGGAGAGAATGAATATTACAATAAGGGATTGGGTCTATTCTAATGAACTTTGATTATGTCATTTACTTTTAAATTACACATAGCCTTGGGCAATCTAATCAAAGAGTTTACCCCACCCAAATCTGAGTATAACTCCATGGGCAGGAATTCACCTTACATGACTCCTTGAAAGGTTGGGTGGGGTCTGTACATGATTAAGGAGAAAGTTCAACCTTTAGAGACTGAGCTTTTAAAATGAGGACTTTAGAAAAAGGGGGAACTCTCCAAATCATTGATTGTTAATAATAATTTCTCTCAAATTACAGGATCTCATAGTTGGAGAGGACCTCAGAAGCCAACTAGTTCTATGTGTGCCTAAGCCACCTGTGCCCCTCTATAATGGCCCCTAAGAGTGATCCTCTAGTGGTTTCTTAACATCTGTAAGGATAAGGAAACCACTACTATCCCCTGAGGCCATCCAATGCATGCTTTTTGTGGTAGCAAGTAAGAAACAAACAAGTCATAAATAAATTTGTGTCTACCAATTAGGGAATAACTGAAAAATTGTGGTATGACTGTAACAGAATGTTATTGAGCTTAACAACTACATTAAGGTTGCAACTATGTTAAGTTATGTTAACAAGTATGTTAAGGTATATAATAGGCACTTAATAAATGCTTGTTGACTGACTTATTGATGCTGATACATCAGACTTATATTTCTTTGTAACCTACACACGTTGCTTATATTTCTCTCCTTGGGGACCTAACAAACCAAAATCCCCCTTCCACAAGTCAGCTCTTCAAATATTTGAATAACAAAAAAAATAAGAAAGAGTATTTATATAGCGCTTTAAGATTTCCAAAGCACTTTATATACATTATCTCATTTGATCCTCACAACAACCATGTGAAGTGAGTGCTATTATTATCCTGATTTGGTGAATGAAGAAACTGAAGCTGACTTGCCCAAGGTCACACAGTTAGTAAACATATGTGGCAGGATATGAACTCTTTTTGAAGATACTCTTGGCTAACCATCCTTAATTGATCCTGATATGGCATGGCCTCTAGGCCTTTCATCGCTTGGTTATCCTCTGAATCTGCCACAGTTCAGTCAATGACTTCCCTAAAATATACCCAGAATTGAACATAGTATTTCAGTTTGGGTTTGACCAGGGTGGAGTTCAAAATGACCATTACCTTTCTTATTCTGAACACCTCATAGTAATTTCCCACCAAGTGTGGTTGATAAACAAGGATTGGCTAAGATTCAGTTGATGCCCAGCCAAAAATGAATGGGCTATAGTAGGAGGGACCAATGTACATTGAATGACTGCTTTTAAAAAATTTCAAATGACATGTTATAATAGAATGCTGCGTGGTATATGGTATATGTGTGTGTGTCTATCTCTCTTTGTGTGAATTTTCTTATAAAGCCTTATAGGTCCTTCATAGAATGTGTATCTGGAAGGGATCTTAGATGGCATTTAATTCAATGCCCTAATTTTATAAATAAGGAAACTGATGCCCCGAAGTTTAAGTATCTTGTTCAATCAAGCTCACAGAGGAAGAAACTTGCTTAAATGAAGGTTGGAAACTGGGGGTAGTAAGAAACTAACAGATTTGGGGAAAGATAAGCTGCTTAGCTATGCTATTAGTAGAAAGTACTATTCAATGCTCCTCGCTTTTGCCCATATAAAGCATTTTAATAGTTTCCTGTATTTCACAAAAACTTACATATACTTCCAAATACCCAAAATAATTCCATATTCCATATCCCAAATCTCATAAAATAAAATATAAAAAGAAGTAAAAGAAGAGAGAAAGTGAAGGCTAAAAACCATATATATATATATATATATATATACACACACACACACACACATACATGCTAATATATACATAGATACATATATGCACATGTATGTGTATATGTATGTATGTATGTATATATGTATTTATTCTATCAAACCAAGAAATGAAATAGCTCAACATGGCTTATCCATTCTCTAGTAAGCTTAGGGATGTTAAGGGATGCAAAGCAAAGTGGTATGTGATGTCATTTTGGGAAACCCTGATGAATTGGGGGACAGGAGTGGATCAAGAAATGCTTGGTGGCAGACATATCATTTTGGTTGGGCTTTAAAGAGCAGTTTAAAACCAGTTTAAAAAACTGGTTAGAGCTGATGCAGTCAGATCTGAGTTGAAATCTACTTACTAGCTGTTTTTCTCTGGGAAAGTCACTTATCCTCTGTCTCTGTTCCCTCATCTGTAAAATGGAGATCATAAGCACCTACCCACCATAGATCGTGTGAGGGTCAAATGGGAAAATACTTGTAAAGTACTTAACACAGGGCCTGGCATATAGTAGGCGCTTAATTAATACTTAATATAAAGAGAGGGAAAACATTCCAATTCTGAAGAACAGTGTACAAACAAAAAAAGCACGAAAGTATGGGTCATTTTCACTGGATAATGAATAGTCTGGTTTGTTGGGAGTGTAATAAGAAATAGGGCTTGAGATGTAGGATGATGCCAGAATTTTAAGGACTTTGAATGCCCTCAATGGAAATGAACTTTAACCTTCTTAAGTTGGCAATTTTTTATTGTTCACTTGTTTCAGTTGTGTTAGATTCCCTGTGACCCCATTTTGGGATTTTCTTGGCAAAAATACTGGAGTGGTTTGCTATTTCCTTCTCCAGTTCATTTTACAGATGAGGAACTGGAACAAATAGGGTTAAGTGACTTGCCCAGGGTCACACCAGCTAGTAAGTATTTGAGGCTATGTTTGAACTCAAGAAGATAAAGTCCTCCTGATTCCAAGTCCATGCTTTATTCACTTTGCCACCTAGCTGCACCTAAATTGGCAATAGAAAGTTACTAAAGAATTTTGAACCAAACAATGACATTGTCCAATCCTTGAATAAAGAAGGTTAATCTGGCATTGAATTCAAAGAAGGGAGAAAATAGATGGAAGAAAATTTGTCTGGAGTTCATTGCAATAGTCCCAGAGGGTAGTAACCAGGGCTTTGCTAGGGCAGTGTGTAATGGCATTAGAGAGGAAGATATGTTTGTGAAAGATGCTATTGGGGTAGAGTTGGTACCTGGTAGAGTGTGAGAGGTAAAAGGTGGAAGCATCAAAGTAACACCAAGGTTTTGAGCACATAAAATACTTAGTTTGAGACATGTTGATTTCTTGTAGAGAGAGATGTGAGTCTGGAACTCAGGGTGGATGTGAGGACTGGAAGCAGAGATTCTAAGCCATAGGAGTAATGATATCACTAATGGAAAAGATTTTAGAGAGAGAAGAGGAACTGAGAGTAGAATCTCAGTTGTGGGCATAGACGCATTAAGAGATTGGGGAAAGGATATGGGTACCGAGAGAAGGCAGGACCATAGAGGTAGGTACCAGAAAAAGGTCTCTTAAGATCACAGATTTATTTTTGGAAGCAATCTTAGAAGTCGTCTAATCCAACCTTCTCATTATACAGATGAGGAAACTGAGACCCATAGGAGTTAAGAGGAGGAGTTAGTAACATGGGTAGTAAGTTGCAGAGACAGATTTGAACCCTTATCCAAACATATGATGTGTTTTTGTAACATAACACATTCTAAATCTAGTACCATTTCCACTGTGCAATGACTGAAGCCAAGGGAGGAGAGAGAAACTAGAAGAAGGAGGTGACATAAGTGTCAAATGCATTAGAGAAATAACATAGAGGGAGGTAGTGTGGTACAGTGGAAAGGGAATTGTTTTGGAGTCAGAGGAACTGGGTTAAATTTTTTTTTCAACTGTGTGTATGTGCACATGAGAGGGACAGGGTGTTCACGTTACGTGTGAAAAAAGGTTGAGGACATAAGGTCATGAATACCACACATTTCACAATTTTTCCAAGTACTGGTGCTGGTTGACAAGGATCAGAACTTTATGTGAAAGGAACAGAACTGCTGCAATGGGATTTCAGTCTTCTGACAAAGGAAGAGAATATTTGTGGGGTGGGGTATGGGACCTGCTGGGATTTCTGAAAAGATGCCCAGCTGGTAGTCACTTGACAAATGGTGAAGACCAGTCCTGGACAAAGAATCAGCAGATTTACTAGTTTATTTCTTCGTTTTGAAGGCAAAGCTTCCTAGATTATTAAGAGTCACTGCTAGGCTCCCTCAGTTTCCATGGTAGCCAGTTAGGTCAATCTTACATGAATAAGAATATCACCTATTTGCACGAGGAAAACCTTAACATGAAGAGACGGGGAGCAGCGTTAGGGAATAGAGCAGAAGAAAGAGGCACACAGAAAATGAGAAAAATAGGAAAATTGGGAAAACCACATTGTTCTTAGGAGACAGAAAAGATCTTTTTAATTTATGTTTTATAGGTAGAATTATGTACTCCCCCCAACCCCAAAGGCTCTGTGGCAGCTGGAAAAGAATATTGTTTCATTGACTTACAAAAGAAATTTGACCATTTGTAACATGTGTTAAATGAAAACAAAAACCTTTATTTAATACATGGCACAGAAGTTTTTTGCTTGTGACAAATTAGATTCTAGGAATACTGCATCTTCTTTATATATATGAATTACACCAATTTACCTAAAAACAAATTATTTGGAAGGGAAAATGGCCAGTCTGGTCTATAGGAAAATAGATGTTGCTATATTATCAACCATTGTTTCTGGCCTTGGACTTAAAAACAACCCCCAAATGCACACCAAAACCCAAAAATCCACAATTTCGCTTTACTAATGCCCTGATATATAAATGAGAAATGGGTGTCATAGTCTCTCTTTCAAGTGAAAATGAATAGGGATTATATTAGGATTTTTATTGTGTCAATTTATCTAGCTTATCCTTATAATTCATTGGGTGAGATAGTGAAAAAATTTCATTGGAAATTAAAGGAAATTTGTTTTTAAAATCATCACTCTCTGCCTCTCCTCCCCATCCCCCAAAATTGGTTTACCAGGCATTGTCTTTTCCTATGTTACCCTGCACAAACCTGCCAGTTTGAATGAAATGAGTTTTCCAGTAGCAGGACTAATTTCAGTTCCATTTCCTTTCTTCCTCAATAAATTAAAAATGCTATCAAATGTAAGCATTTTAAATAATCTGGATATATTTGGACCAGAAATCTGATCCGTCCTGGCCATTCATTCCATGACTTTCAGGGGTGCAGGGGAATCATTTGGCACCCAGTGAGGATTGGATGAGCTTGGGATTGACCATCAAAGTGATAACTGAGGATCGACCCCAATTTATGCTCTGCCCAAATGGCTATTGCTATCATCCATTCTTTTTTTTTTTAACCTTTTTTTTTTATCTGACTTGGCTGGATAGAAGAAAAAAAAGCCTAATTTCCAGTTCTAGAGATCTATTTGGCTGTCTTACGTAGCTTAATTTCACCCTCTAGTTGATTGTCAGACCTCTAGCACTGCATGCAGAGGGAATCCTTGGTCTCTGCTACAGTCAGACTTACATAGTAACAGTCGTACATTGTGGGAATGTGGAACCTCCATTCACTTGGTCTTCACACCTTGGTTCAAGAAGGAATGATGAAGGCCAGTGGAGCCAGAGTGCATGTTTCCTTATGAGATCAATTTGCTGGTGAAATAGATGCACAATAACTGAATGATGTCAATGACTGAACTGGTGTAGGCTTTCTGGACAGAACTTGTGGGGGTGGTTAGCGATGGGGTTGGTGCTGGAAAAGAAAGACCAAGCATTAGGATCCCTGCTGGCAGGCGGATAGAAGTGCTGTTAAAACGGAAGTAAAAATACCTACGTGTGAGTCCTATCACACTGGTTTCTTGTAAGAACATTCTGTGTACCATAAAGCACTATGGTAGTATAAACTAATGTAATATTATAACTATATACATATATATACACACATATACATATATAACTGTATATAAAACTATATGTAGTGCATACTGTAACACTATAGTAATGTAAACTATCGGATAATAGTTAAGTATTTTAATATTAAAGAAGGCTGGATTAGATGACTTCTAAAAATTAATATTAAAAACAAAAACAATAATAAATAACTAAGCAGGATTGCCAGCATTTTGGAGGGAAGAAATTGTTATTTTTTCTCATTTAATATCTTATTTTTCCCCAATTACATATAAAGATAATTTTACCATTCTTTTTTTCTCAAAATTTTGAGTTCCAAATTATCTCCTTCCCTCCTCTCCCCCACATTGAGAAGTCAAGCAATTTGACATAGGTTATATACGTGTAGTCATGTAAAACACATTTCCACATAAGTCATTCTGTGAAAGAAAACACAGACAAAAAAAAAACCAACCCTAAGAAAAATAAAGAAAGCTAAAAAAAATCTTCGATTTGCATTCAGGCTCTACCAATTCTTTCTCTGGAGATGGACAACATCTTTCATCACAAGTCTTACAGAATTGTCTTGGATCATATTGCTGAGAATAGCAAAGTTATTCATAGTAGGTCATCGATATTGCTGTTACTGTGTACAAGGTTCTCCTGGTTTTGCTCATTTCACTTTGCATCAGCCCATGTAAGTCTTTCCATGTTTTTCTGAGAGCATCCTGCTCATCATTTCTCTTTTTTTCCTTAATAGTATTTTGTTTTTTCCCCAATAACATATGATGTGTTTCTGTAACATACCACATTCTAAATCTAGTACCATTGCCACTGTCCAATGACTAAAGCCAAGGGAGGAAAGAGAAAGTAGAAGAAGGAGGTCACAGAAGTGTCAAATGCATTAGAGAAATAACATAGAGGGAGATAGTGTGGTACATTCATTTTTGTGAAATTTTCAGCTTCAAACTTTTTCTCCCCCCTTCCCAAGACAGCAAGCAGTCTGATATAGATTATACATTTACAATCATGTTAAATGTATTTCCACGTTAGTCATGTCGTAAAAGAAGAATCAGAACAAAAGGGAAAAATCACAACAAAGAAAAAAATAAAAAAATGAAAACAGTATGCTTCTATCCATATTCAGACTCCATAGTTCTTTCTCTGGATACAATTCGTATTTTCCATAATGAGTTTTTTGGAATTGTGTTGGATCATTGCTTTGCTGAGAAGAGCTGAGTCTATCACAGTTAGTTATCACACAATATTGCTGTTACTGTGTACAATGTTCTCCAATGAGAGCATACCACAACTTGTTCAGCCATTCCCCAGTTGAAGGGTATCCCCTCAATTTCCAATACTTTGCCACCACAAAAAAAGCTGCTAAAATATCTTTGTACATGTAGGTCTTTTTCCCTTTTTTAATGATGTCGTTGGGATACAGGCCTAGTAGTTGTAGTGCTGGATCAAAGGGCATGCATAGTTTGATTGCACTTTGGGCATAGTTCCAAATTGCTCTTCAGAATGGTTGGATCAGTTCACCATTACACCAACAATGCATTTGTGTTCCAATTCTCCCACATCTTCTCCAAATTTATCATTTTCCTTTTCTATCGTATTAGTCAATCTGATAGGTGTGAGGTGATACCTCAGAGTTGGTTTAATTTATATTTCGCTAATTAATAGTGATTTAGAGCATTTTTTCATGTGACCATAAGTAGCTTTAATTTCTTCATCTGAAAACTCTTTGTTCATATCCTTTGACCCTTTGTCATTTGGGGAATGACTTGTATTCTTATCAGTTTGACTCAATTCTCTCTATATTTTAGAAATTAGGCCTTTATCAGAAACACTGGCTATACAAATAGTTTCCCATGCATGTCACTTCTTAACATAATAATATTCCATCACCATTTCATGCAACAACTTGTTCAGCCACTCCCCTGTTAATGGACATCTAGAGGTGATATTATTATAGTGAACTCTGGCTTCAAAATGCTAATTCTGATATTAATTCTGCTTGGTTGCTATTATTACTGTTAATAACAATCGTTGCCTTCCATGGTGCTTTATGATACATAGAGTACTCTTACAACAAGCCTGTGAGGTAGGCAGTGCATTGATATCCCCATTCTGCAGATGAGGAGACTGAGGTTAAGAGAAATGCCTTGTTCGTCATCACACAGCTGTCTCTGACTCCACGTCCAAGGCTATTTCTACAACATACCTCATGTGTCTTTTTAACAATTATTATTGAAGGTGGCTTGGTGGCACCATGGATCTGTATCCCCTGGACAAGGAATCAGGAAGCCATGAGTTCAAGTCAGGCCTTAGGTATTTGCTAGCTGTGTGACCCCGGGCAAGTTATTTAATCTCTGTCTGCCTCAGTTTCTTCATCTATAAAATGGGGATGTAATAGGGCCTACCTCCCAGAATTGTGGGGCTAAAATGAGATAACAGTTAGAAGTGTTTTGCAGACTTTAAATGCTAGCTGTTGATTATCATTTTAATGTTATAAATCTTTCAAAGAACACAACATTATCTCTAATCATGGCATCAATATTATTTATGATGGTGTTTTCTTCCCTTCCAACTTGTTTCAAAGGGCTCAAGAGCAATGAAATTGATCATATCCATGATCAAGAGGGTGAGACTCTCTTGTAATATTAAGGATACCACACTTGTAGATTTTCTTAGGATCAAGGATCCATATGCAAGTATTAGGCCCTCCCAAATACGGTGAACTGAATTATAATTTGATTCTCTATTCCTGGAACTTTGGATATATATGGCCTAGGCTTCTGGGATAGCTTGACCTGGGTCTTGTTATATTCAGAACCTTTATTTAAGAGGAACAAGACAATGACCACTCCACAATGTATGTGTATATAAGAGAGTTTGAGGGCAGCTTGGTGGCATAGTGGATAGAATGCTGGGTCTAGAATCAGGAATACTCATCTTTCTGAGTTCAAATCTGGCCTCAGACACTTACTAGCTATGTGAACCTGGGCAAGTCACTTAACCCTGTTTGCCTCAGTGTCCTCATCTGTTAAAATGAGCTGGAGAAGGAAATGGTGAATCATTCCAGTCTCTCTACCAAGAAAACCTCACAAATAATCTTTTATGACTGTATGACAAGAGAGTTTGATTTATAGATTTATAGAATCAGAGCAAGGGGGATTTCTAGTGGTTTACTTAGGAACACGCCTTCTTTTGAGAAGAAGCATGGTATACTGGATAGAGAACTGGCCTTGGAGGCAGAAAGACTTGAGTTCAAGTCCTGGTTATGACATATACTGACTGTATGACCCTGGGTCACTTAACATCTTGGTGCTTTATGCCAGAGTGGCCTAACACAAATGGCCCACAGTACTCTGAGTACAGCCTGAGGAAGATTAAAATGTAATTGGGAAATATTGAACAAAATACATAAAAATACAACAAAACATAAATAATGTTAATGTGTAGTTTTCTAAGACAGTAAGTGCCAGCAAGGATCTTCATGGTAGTTTAGTGGCTTCTCCGGCATTCCCTATACTCCCTTCCCTTAAGAGTTTGTCACCACCATTCTAGGGAGCTCTACAAGACTCTCTCTTTCTCTTTCTTTGCTTTTTAGAGGGGAAAGGCAGGGCAATTGGGGTTAAGTGACTTAACCAAGGCCACAAGACTAGTTTTTGCGTTAAGTGTTTTGAGTTCGAATTTGAACTCAGGTCCTCCTGACTCCAAGGCTGGTGCTCTATTCACTGTGCCACCTAGCAGCCCCTCTCCAAGACTCTTAAGTTCTGACCTGCATGGTAGAGGATGGCTCTTTCTTTGCCTACCAGTGGAATCACAGACCAGTCCCTATTCCTTAGCCTTCTTTTGCTCTGGACATACTTTGCAGGGCTGTCACATTTGGGCATTTTGTGACTTCCACTCTTGCCATGCTGCAATACCTTATTCAGTATTTCCTCATGACAAATGTTTTCTGGCTATCGCCTGGAGCAGGTGGATTTGAGAATAGCACCAGAGGTCCCAATCCTCTTTTCACCAAAGGATTTTGTTGACTTGAAAGCTGAGGGGTAGTGACTAGGAACAAAACTATTTTCTTTCTTAGCCCTTTATACCCATGGAATTTATAAGAAAATAAGCTATAGTTAAGAGGAAAGAACACAGCAAATGCCAAACCTTGCCGGCCAGAGAAAACACTAAGAAATGTAATTGCATGTGGTTAAAGCCCCCCCAGAAGTATTCCAGGTTGCATGATCTCTAACCACTTCTGAATTTGTTGTTGAAAATGGATTTTCCCTTTAACATGTTTTATGACAAGTGGTTGACAGGACGACATAGTATTCACTGCATTTTTCACTGTCAACTTTGAATCCTGTGCTGCTGGTTACCAGTGAAAAGTGCATATTATTGGATCAGACCCAATCAGTTCCCTGTTTCTGGGTGAACCTTTTAATTAAAAATTTAATTGAAAAGATGACCTGCATGTTGCATTTGTGATACCCATATAAGCAGATGCTCTGGAAGAGGAAGGGCCAGCTTCCCAGGACACAGGAGGCCAGGAAGGCTGCTTTAGAATCCAGCTGTTTGGATGTGACTTAAAAGAAAAAACTCATTTCCCAAGCTAGAAGGGGGGCAGGGTTGTAAAGTAGAAATAATTGATACTTCTTCCTGGGGCCCTACAGGGATTCCAATTAGCCATCTCTGCTAGAGATGAGCAGATGAAGTGTGGAATAATGGAAAGAGCTGGGAGTAGGGAGTCCTGGGTTCTGTCCTGGCTCTGCCACTGCTACTCTGCATAACCTGATAGGTAGTTGGCTTATCTTCTGTGAGCCTTAATTTTATCATCTGTAAAATGAGGGTGTTGGCTAGATGATTTTTTTTAAAGGTTCCTTCTATCTCTTGTATTCTAAAAAACAAAACAAAACAGAATAAAAACATCCCTCCGCCCATTCCAAGACCTCCAAACCCTAAACTAACCTCTGGAAGCAAAGATAGGTAGTAATTCATTGGCACAGGGAACTTCTCCCACCACAGGTTATCACCTTCATTGCAATTTATCTTCTATGGAATTCATCTAGATCTCTGACCTGTTAAGTGACTTGCCACTGGGGTCATTTCAGCCAGTATGTGTCAGAAGCGGGACTTGAATCTGGGTCTTCTTGGCTTTGAGACCTTTTCCCAATTCACCATACCAAGATGCTCCAAAACAACTTACCTTTCCTGTTCAGTTTGAATGAAGAGAAGGCAGCCAAATAGTTGAAATAGAAGGTAAAGGCCCTGTGGGAAGGTAAACAACAGGAGACAGGGGTGAGAAACTAAATCTATTTCATGTCTTCCTCTGTCATGGAGGAAAGAGTTCAGATAAGACATATGTACATCAGGTAAAGAGCCCATGAAGAGCTGTGTTAACTAGAGAGCCATCGCTTTGATCAGACCCACAGAAAATGTGAATCTAGGACTGACTTCCATTGGATCTTAACCGTGAAACAATCCTCAGAATGGCCACTTCAGGGAAGCCTTCCAGGCTGGCCCAAGCCCAATTTTAACTATTTTTGCCTTCCCTCTTTCATAGTAGAGCACAATTAGCTCCTCATTAATACCATGTTGCTTTCTGTTTTATTTTATTTGTGTTTGTTTGTGAGACACAGTGAAGAAGGTATGCAGGGGTAGGGAACCTGTGACCTCAAGGCTACAAGTAGACCTCTAGGTCCTCAAGTGCAGCCCTGTGACTAGATCTAAATTCCGCAGAATAAATCCCCTTAATAAGGGGATTTTTTTCTGTGAAACTTAGACTCAGTTAGAAGGCCACACCCAAGGGCCTAGAAGGACACATGTGGCCTTGAGGTCGCAGGTTCCCCACCCCTGCATAGTCCCTTATTATGGCAGTATAGAATACAGAGGTTCACCTGCTGTCAAACACCAATGATAATTAGTGATATGTCATAAATTGTTTCCCAGCTATGTCTTGTCTCTTCCAACTAGACCATAAAATCCTTGTGGTCAGGTACTGTGTCTTACAATTCTTTTGTGGTCCATAGTGCCTAGGAAAGTGCTAAAAATATACTAAATTCTCAACAACCAATTATTAGTTCTCTGTGACTGGTCAGTTCCATGATGCCTCTCTCTTACCTTTCACTACCCCATGCACTATTAACCTTCAATTAGTGTGAAAAATCAAACAACCTCATAAAATATTTGAACCTACATTTCAGCACAAATATATTTGTCTTCTACTAACCCCAGTTCATAGGGAGCATTCAATAATCCTTGTTTATAACTACTTGTGAAATAAGTTTGTTGTATTAGAGTAGCTAAAGAGTAGTTAATCTGAAAAAAAGTAGGAATCTTAGTGGATTACACCTAATGAAGCTTAATGAGTCAACAGTATGATTGTCTTTGTTCATTTGTGTCCAACTGTTTATGACCCCCCCTTTGTGATTTTCTTGGCAGAGATAGTGGTTTGCTATTTTCTTCTCCAGCTCATTTTACAGATAAGGAAACTGAGGCAAACAGGGTGATAAGGTCACACAGCTAGTAAGTATCTGAGGTCAGATTTGAACTCAGGAAGGTGAGTCTTCCTAACTCCAGGCCCAACATTCTATCCACTGTGCCTCAAAGCTGCCCCAACGATATTATATAGCAACCTAAAACAAAAGCTAATGGAATTAGAGGAATAGTGTCTAGGACTAGGAGGTGATAGTTCTGGAGTATTCTGCCCTGGTCAGACTAGGGCCAGAGTATTTGTTTGGTTCTGGGTAGCACATTTCAGGAAGGAGACTGATGAGGTGGAAGATGTCCAGAGGAGGACAACCATGATGATAAGTAGCCTCAAATTCATGATGTTTGAGAAAGTTGACCAAAAAACCTGGGGATACTTAACAGGGAGAAAAGACTTAGTAGTGGTGGGGGGAACAGGACAGTATTTACATATTTAAAAGGCTGCTGTGTGGGAGAAAGATTCGACTTCTGCTTAGCCTCAGAAGGCAGAAGAATCAAGGAATGGTTAGGAATGACAAAGAAACAAATTTGGGTTTGATGTAAGGAAAAAAAACTTCCTAACAATTAGGTATTCTAGAAACAGAAGGGGCAGGGTGAGGGAGGTGAGGGAGGGGAGGAGGTAGTACGCTGTCTTTGATGAGCAGTTTTAAAGCAAAATTTGGCTACTTGGAGATTGAAAAAGTAAAGATATTTTATAGAAGGGATTCTTGTTCAGGTATAAATTGGATTAGCTGGCCTCTGAGGTCCCTGCTATAATCTCTAAAATGGCAGCTATGGCAATTAGGTGGTATAGTGGATAGAGTACTGGGCCTAGAGTCAGAAAGAGTCATCTTCCTGCATTTGAATTTGTCCTCAGACACTAGCTGTATGACCCTGGATAAGTCACATAACTCTGTTTGCCTCAGTTTCCTTATCTGTAAAATGAGCTGGAAAAGGAAATTACAAACCATTGTAGTATCTCTGCTAAGAAAACCCCAAATGGGGTCATGAAGAGTTGGACATAACTGAACAACAATCCTTGCCAACTCTAAACCCAATCCATAGCGAAGAATGATTCTTCTAAACATGCACATTCTACAGCACCAGGGAAAGAATAGTTCCTATGGAAGGATATTTGAGTTATCAGCAATTTCTGCAAATTTGAGCTGCTTATTTGGAAGAGGGGGGCCAATGGGAGCCGACTGCTTTGCTTCCAGTCAGTTACAGCCTGAGTTTTCTTCCATTTCTGTCTGAGGGTGTGGAGGCTCTAGCAATCTGGAATGAAAGGGGATATGTTATCTTACCACTCCTCGTCTGGCTATCCTCAGACTGGCAGGTCACTTTCACTTGAGATTCTGTCCCTCTGAATCACTCTGTAGACAACTCACTACCCTCTGAAAATGTCTAGCCCTCCCCTCAAACTGTCTAATTCAACTGAGTAGCACAGGTAGTGCTTGGCTGTCCTCATTGTCCCATTGACACCAGCAAATATTTATCAAGCACCCATAGTGACACTTAGGTCAAATACTCACTTTCATGGGGGAAAAGAGACTCAAAGCATGTGTGGGAAAGCTCCCCTGCTAAGGAGTGGTTCTTAGTGAGAAATTCAATAGCTACCTGGAGACAGCAGGGAAGGAAACATAACTGAGGTGCCATGAGTCCCCTGTTAGCCTCCAGGCAGGGCGTGGCTCAAGCATTTTTGGAAGAGGACAGAATATTAGCTTCATCATGATGATATTACTTATCCAGTTCCTGAGCAGTTAAGAAATGAGTCAGTTTTCTCCATCCATCATTGTACCTACTGATCTTCTAATAAGATGTTATGTTGAAAAATAAGGCAGCATGGTATAGAGGAAAGAACACTGGCTCTAGAGTCAAAGACCCTTGGTTTAGATCCTATGTCTTAGTAACTGTGTGACTTTGGGGCATGTCACTTCAGGTCTCTGGGCCTCAGTTTCCCCATCTGTAAGATGAAGGGGGTAGACTAGATAGGACCTTCTGGTTTTAGATCTATTATATGTAATAGATTTAATATATATATATATGTATATATATGTATATATATATATGAAAAATATATGAAAAAATATTTACTACATAGAAAGATTGAGTGCACACAGTGTCTCTAAACATCACTGTATATTGCTGAGATCACAGTTTGATTCCTGGGGTATAAACTGATGAATTCCCATTTCAGATCTAGGCTGAATTGCCATTGGCTCTTATTGAAGAAAATCACATACTCTTCCCCATCTATTCCACCCTGTCCCTCCACCCCCAACCCCCCGCCCCAAATCCCCCAAACTAAAAATCCTTATGCAAATCAGAGAGCTTCTTACCGGATCTCAACTTCCATGATGTCTGAGCCATTAGGGGATGTCCACTTTGCCTGGAAGACGGTGCCATTTAAATCCTTCAGTTGGTAGAGGACAGAGTTGTTGCACTGGTGATCAGGATTTTGCCAATGGCCGACCGACTTGTTGTCCTTGTCCACAGCTTGCAAGATGACAGAGTAGAGATTCTCATTCCCAAAAAAAGTCACTAGGAGGAAATGATAGGAAAAATAATTAAGCTGTCTCCCAAGGAAATTCATAGGAATTGTGAGGATCCCAGTGAATACAACTGTATCCTGCATCTGGAGAAGCCAGCTATGACGATCCCAGCCTCTGTAATTATCAGCCAGCTGTGTGTATGGAAGGTCAGAAGGCAGCCTTTGAGTAGCTACCACACCTGGTGCCCCTCAGACTCACTTGGTGCCGTGCCCTTCCACCCCCGCACAAGTACAGAATCACCCTGCTCACAAGCCTGGGGGGAGTCTTGTCCAGTTTTACAGGTCCTGATGTATACAATGCAGACGCTTGGGAAATACTTGTAGATTTGATTTGGGGTGGAGGAAATAGAGGAAACTTTGCAACCTTATCGTGAGTGTTTTGGGAGTGGAGGTGGTGGAGGAAAGATATCTATCTATCTATCTACATATATATATATATATATATATATATATATATATATATATATATATATCTGCACTTATTAAAACACGATGATAATAAACTGACATTTTACCTAGTGCATTGAAGTCTGCAAAGTGCTTTATATACGAGCTCATTTAAGCCTTCAAACAACCCAGTAAGGTAGGAAGGAATTACAGCTATTTTGATGCCCATTTTTTCCATATCAGCAAATTGGGGCTGAGAAGTGAAGGGATTTCCCCTTGGTTACACAGGCAGCAAGTGTCAGAGGAGAGACTTGAACCCAGGTCTTTCCGACTCTAGCCTTAATACCCTATGCACTATCGGTAAGAGGCTGATAAGCTGTAAAATGATAGAGGGCCAGACTTGGATTTAAATCCTCGGGCACTAACTAGCCATGTGACCTTGGTCAGGGTCTTTAACTATTCTCCATTTCAGTTTTTTGATGGCAATGTTATGGGAACAGCAAGAGCACTGACTTAACAGGGTTGTTGTGAGCATCATCTCAAATATGATAATGTATTTAGATTGTCCTGCAAACCTGAGAGTCACATATAAATGTTAGCTTTTACTGGCAATTATTTTTGTTATTCAGTTGTTTCAATTGCGTCTGACTCTTTGTGATCCCATTTGAAGTTTTCTTGGCAAAGGTATTGGAGTAGATTGCCATGTACTTCTCCAGGTCATTTTATAGATGAGGAAATTGAGGCAAACAGGGTTAAGGGAAGTGACTTGCCCAGGGTCACACAGCTATTAAGTGTCTGAGGCTGGATTCCAACACAGGAAGATGAGTTTTCCTGACTCCAGTTCTGGTACTCTATCCACTGCACCACCTAGCCACCTCATTAGTGAATATAGGATGCTGCAAACACTACCTCCCTCAAATTTAGGACTTTTGTAGGGGGTTTTAAAGTTTACAAGACAGTTTATGTCCTTGAGTCTCCCAATAATCCTATATAATAGGTATAATCCTCTCCTTGTATGTGAGGAAATAGAAGCTGGAGAGGGTTAGTATCTTGTCCATTGTCACACTGCTAATAAACGTCAGAAGTTGAATTTGAACCCAAGATCTTCTGGCTTGAAATTCAGTACTTGATCTTGTCTCTTACTCCCTGTACTACCTCGGGTAAGTCATAGCCTCTCTGGCCTCAGTTCCATTCATCTGTAAAATGAAGGAATCACATTCTCTGGGCCTCACTTTCTCCATCTGTTGTGTTTGTCCTTTGTTTCTGAAGAGGGCCATGGCATCAAGAAGAGGATGATGTGACTTGCAGTTGACTTTGATTTGAGGGAGGGAGGGCTGTGCAAGGTCACCTGCCTCACTTTCTCCTCCAGAGCCATCTGGGTCCAGTGACCTGATATTCATCAGGATGACTGAAGGTGACTCAAGATGCAATGGGAGACCCTGGCCCTTTTAGGCTAAGGACTTTTCAGGTAAAAAAAATGATGGAGTTGGATTTGCTATCTTAGTTCTCCTGTGGATCTAAACCTATGAGCCTTGGATCATGAGCAACTATCTACTCCTTTGAGAACAATTTAGCTGGGCACTCTGTACATAGCTGGTGCTTGATAATGTTTGTCCCATGGATAAAAGGGGTGCAAAGAGAGTTCTTAGGACTTCAATATGAACTGTACAACCTCAAGCTCTTATTCCTCAGGGACCTTCTCAGCCTTGTGAGGAATGCCTTGCATTTCCTCCACATAAAGAAGAGGAAACATTTATATTTAAATTCCACTGAGCTCAAACCTCTTCTCCAGTATTTTCTTACAGATAAAGCAGTAGCTCCTCTAGTCGAGTCTGGTTCTGACGCCTTCTCCTAGGGTTACGGTAGTGACCCTGGATTTCCAAAGATTGTGAGAACTTTATAAACTGGGGCTGTTGCTGCCAGGCTGGAAAGTCTTCCATTACAGGCTTGGTAAGAATCCAATCTTGGTAAGGCGGAGAGTTTCCTCTCCAGAAGAGGCCTGTGTTATAATCATCATCAACATTATTAAACGAAGCTAGGTGGTGCAGTGGATAGAGCACTGACTCTAGAGTCAGGAGCACCTGAGTTCAAATCTGGCCTCAGATACTTGCTAGCTGTGTGACCCTGGGCAAGTCGCTTAACCCTGTTTGCCTCAGTTTCCTCATCTGTCAAATGAACTGGAACAGGAAATGTCAGACCACTCCAGTATTTTTGCCAAGAAAACTCCACATTGTGTTCTGGCATTTGAGTGTAAAATAAAATTTTGAAGGAAACATAAAAAGAAAACCCCCACATGGGGTCATAGAGAATTGGACATGACTGAAACAACTCAACAACAATCTCAAAAAATTATTGGGATGATTGCAGTTTATGTTAGAGAGAGTACTCTCAGATGAAATCAGATCTTTTGAAGTAAAAAGTAAGAGGTATATATCCTTGCACAGAAGGGCCTGAGCTGACTCGTTGAGGAAAACCCCCTTATCTGTATGTCACAGCTGCTCTGGTGAAGTGAGGAGTGTTGGAGTCATCTCTGACTCACCCCTCCCCCTCACCCAATCAGTCACCTGGGCCTACTAATTCTTCTGTCTGAATGCTTTTAGTCATGCTGTTCTCCCACCTGTGTCTCCTGACACAACTTTCTCACCCATTCTCACTCTCAGTATCTTTGCTCATGTTGTCTCCTTCCTGCTTATTCAAATCTAACCCACCCTTCAAGGCCCAGTCAGCCTCTTCCATGAAGCCTTCCTTGACAATTTCTCATCTACCTTTTTTCCAAATTATCATAGCATTTTATATTCTGCACAGCAATGACAGCTTCTATAACAGCTTACATTAATGTGGTGCTTTTAGGTCTACATATGTGTTATGGGAATCTGAAGATCTTCCCTGCCCCTAGGCCCTTTGCTTAAGTGGCTTAAGTGGCTCTGAGAACCTTCCCTGATTTGAAAGTATACTCTGCCCCCTAATAGGCTGAATATGGTCATATGGAGCCTGTGGTGGGAGGCTTGTTCTTCAGAAATGCCCACATCTTTTTACTTTGTGACTGGGCAGTGGGTCAAGAGGGTTGTGATGTTCTCTGATCCAGGAGAAGGCTATATATACGCCCTGCTGTGAGGTTTTGCTTTGGGGCTCACTTTGGAAAGAGTTGTGTGCTTTGGTCAGACAAGACTCTGGGCAGCTGTTGAGCCCCCAGCTTTGAAAACCCAGATGTTGGTGTTTCTCTCTCTGGTAACTGACTAGGTGTGGATGTAATGGTCAGACAGTTGGAAGCCCATCTGCTGATCTGTTTCTTTGTCTGCTTGTAACTTCTGCTTGTATTCTGTTTGCATTCTCTGAAGTTCAGGGTGCTGACTTTTTCCCCTGAACTAGGTAAATGATATTTGTTTGATTGATTAAAGTAAGATTGTTAACCCATTTTGAGTTGCTTTCCTTTAGAAAAGCCAATCTAAGAACCTGTGCTAGCAGCCACCCTGGGTATGCTAGGGTGCTTGCTGATACGATATGTTACCTCTTTTGGTTCTTATAACAACTGTATGAAAGAGATACTATTATTTTTCTCATTTTATAGTTGAGGAAATAAAGAGCCTCAAAGATTTGCCCAGAGACATCCAGCTGGTGTCTGAGGAAGAATTTTGACCCAGTTGTTCCTGAGTCTAGCATTCTGTCCATTATACTTTAATGTTTTGTGCAATGTGATTTGGTTTTGATTTATACAAAGTCTTACAACATTTATCCTTATTTCAGTCATTTTCATTTTGCAACCTCCTTGAAGGCAGGGACTGTGCCTTTTGCTTCTGAAGTTGACTACTAAGATTAGCTGACAGTGGGAAGAGCATTCCCTGTCTATCCATCAGTGTGTAGAAGCTTAGGATTCCATAGGGAATTGAGACAAGTTATATTCTCCCTGTCTGTATAATAGAGGAACTGAAGCTGATGTCCAGATAAATATAATTCTACCAACATTGATCTGGTGACTTGTTCCAAGAGCATCCACATTGGTGGTGTGATTCCTTTTTGTATCTGTTAAAACACAGGTATTATGGTATGTGCAGTTACAGCTGTAGTGAAAACTTGAAAACAAAAGATTTTACCCCATTCTCATCCCCAAATGGTATCAGTGTCATTCTTTCATCTGTTTCCCTTCCAATTCTAGTCAGTCCCAATTTTCTTGCTTGCCTGTTCATCTCTTAGTCCAGTTGATAAGCATTTATTAAACACCCACCAGTTCCAGTGATGGGTCCAGAGGCCTCTGGCTCAGACATTCACTGACTGTAGCAAACATTCAACTACAAGGAAAAAAAAAAAGTAAACTCCTGTATAAGCCCAGAACTCCTGTATTGTGCTGGGTCAATCCCCCTAGGAGAGAGATGAAATATATATTGTGTGTTCTCTACTTCCAGAGGGGCAGCAGTGGTCTTTGGCCTTGGAGCCAGGAGAGACCAGAGTTCAAAGCGCCAGACCTAGCACTTAGTAGCTCTGTGACCCCTGGGTAGTTTATCCCTCTCCTTTGAGACTCAGGTTCCTCATGTATAAAATGGAAACAATAATACTCGTACAGTCTGTCTTTCAGGTTTGTGGTGAGTAAAGCATCATGTCAACTCTAAAATGACATCAGTGCGAATTGCTGTTACTGTAGAAACACAGCTGGTATATAGTGCTGTGATTTAAAAATAAGGTCTTACTGTATTTCCTTTTTCCTCTTGAGGGAGCATAATGGGTCGATAAGAATACTAGACCTTGAGTTGGGAAGATCTGAGTTCAAACTCTACCACAAACACTGACTAGTGGTGTGTCCCTGGGCAAACCACTTAGCCTCTGCCTTAGTTTCCTCGAACCTGTAAAATAGAGATAATAATAGCATTTACCTCCCAGGGTTGTGAAGAAGAAATGAGATCTTTGTAAAGTGCTTTGTAGACCCTATAGTTCTAAACAAATGCTAGCTATATACTGGTTATTCTAAAAGTCTTAGTGCATCGCTAAGCCATTAGACTTAAAACTCTGTGTGTGTGTGTGTGTGTATTCAGACATGAGTGCGTAGCTACCTGTAAGTCTTTCAGAATTCTCTGTAGCTGCTCTCACATTCTCACACAAGGAATCTTGGAGTTTTCTCTTACTCCCCTTTCCTTCTCCTCTCTTCCCCAAATTTCATTTCTTCTTCCTTTTCACTCCCTCCACAAGTTTTGTCCCTTTTCAGTTCCTATAGACAAAACTCCTTTCCAGGGACCAGTCATCTAATACTTGTTGTTCTTACTGGCTTCTCTGATTCCAGTTTCTTTCCTCTTTGGTGAGTTCACAATGCTGCTTCTAAAGTCAGTTTCTTGATTCTTATCTCAAACTGCATTGGTCTCCTAGTTCCCTACTAGGCTAATAGTGTGTGTGGGAGTGGGGTGGGGAGCCAGCAGAATGTGTTCAGCATGGTCTAAGACAGAAGCCCCTGTGGGGCAATTTCTCTGAAATCTCAAAGAAAATGAACATAAGGCACATGTTCATGCTGCTTGTGTTTTCACCAATTAAAATTCCTGAAGCCTGAACTGCTCATAGGATTATAGATTTAGAGATAGAACAGACCTCAGGGGTCATCTACTACAGCCTCCTCATCTTACACATGGGGAAACTGAGGTTCAGCAAAACAAGGTGACTTGCTCAATGTCACGTAGACAGTAGGTGGTGCAGTCAGGATTTGAACCCACTGCACCCTGTGGAGCAGTAGTGCATAATATGCCTTGATTCACCTCAATCTGCTATAGTAGAAAGAGTATTGGACTCAGAAGACTTGTGTTTGAGGCCTGGCTTCTTTGGTAGGGGTATGTAATGCTGGTATTACCTCCTGACAGGACTGTCTTGAGAATGTGCTTGGTAAACTGTCAAGTACCGTATTGATGTGAGATATTGTTGTTATTACCTAGAACATAGGCATAGCTATCACCTAGATACCACCTACAAAGTGGTACAGTGGATAGAGCACCAGGCCTGGAGTCTGGAATATCTGAGTTCAAACCCTTCCTCGGATACTTACTAGCTGTGTGACCCTGGGCAAGTCACTTAACTCCATTTATCGTAGTTCCTCATCTGTAAAATGGGACCACAGTGGAGAAGGAAATGGTAAACCATTCCAGTATCTTTGCCAGGAAACCTTTATGGATAAAGTCCAGGGGGTCATGTAGGATAGGGCATGACTGAACAACCACCACCACCTAGACAGATACCATCTGTAGGGCTTAAAAGCTGAAGGACCCCCAAGAGAACAACCAGAAAGTGACCAACCCTACTTTTAATCTCTGCTAGCTCAAGAAATTACTTGAAGACTACAAGGGACCCCTAAAGCTTCTTCTATACTGATGATAGCAAGGCAGTTTCTGTTACTCATTTTTGTGGTTGTGGTCTGCATGGGGAAAGTACAGAAGGCAATGGACAAAAAGTTATGTTATTATTTTTGAGATGAGAAAACGGAGTCCTAGGGAAATAGAGTGACCTTCGCCACATCCCACTGCTGTTGTGTCAGAGACAGGATTAGAATTCACATCTGCTGACATTCTATGCAGGGCTTTTCCCATTATACCATGGCGGCCCTGCAGAGCAAGGGAAATAGTCCCTATCATTTTTTCCTTCTCTCCCATAAACATAACTTCAGTCACCGCCCTGGCAGCTCCCTCATGGCATGGGTGAGATGCAGAGCTCTGCATGTTTGAGCCCCCCAAAAGCTACAAAATGCCAGCCATGCCCCTGTGTGACAGAGGCCAGGACTGAAGAACCAGTTGATCTTACTTACCTATGTAAGTTTTGTTGGTCTTGTAAATGTTCGAATCTGCCTTGATGGAGAAGTTGCTGGTTGTGTTGGTTATCATGGGGAAGAGGCAGTCTTCAGGGGAACTTAAAACCAAGCCTGGAAAAAGTAGCACCTGGAGGCCCAGCAGCTGCAACAGCAGCAGCAGCAGCAGCTTCAGGGCTGAGCTGAGGGCTGCCATTGTCTCTGCTTCTGTCTGAGAGACACCTGCACCCTGAGAGGAGAGGGGACTGTCCTGGCTGCAGCACCCGCCTGCTTATACACTCTGGGGCAGGATGACGTCAGGCAATCGCAATTTTTTCTTCCCACCGCTTTCCAAAAAGAGATTGTTCATGAATCTGGAACAAGATTTCACCAGAAGTAATTGCCTTGTAAGTACTAATATCTCTTTTTTTTTAAACAAATGCTAATTCATATACTACAGAGTCGAATATCTTTGGTATTTCACTTCTAAGTTGTTTCAGTGCATATTATTTGAAATGAAATCAGAGCAAATGCCCACTCTTCAGCTCTGGTTGATTCCTTAGCCCATTCTCCACAGTAGCTTCTTCAAACCATTTCCAGTCTTCTCCATCCCCAATCACACACATCACTGCCCATCTCCCTTTCAACTGATACCTTCTTCTTTAGTGAGAAGCATGAGGCTCTCATGCACACATGCCTTCAATTCTCCTTCTCTCCCCTTTAGTATTTCTCTATATTTTAAGCCATTCTTTCCCCTATTTTCAAAAGGCAAAGTAAAATTTAAAGTTGAGAAGATCCAGAAAACTGTATCAGTCTAACAGGATTGTGGAGAGGGCTTGGTACAATGGGAAGCACATTGAACTTGGAGTAGGAGATTTGACCTTGAACATGTGATATAATCTCTTTGAGTCTCAGTCTCCTCATCTATAAAGCTGGGATAATATTTGCCATACTTAGGTACACATATATGTATAACATGTATGTCTATATGTATAATATATTAGCTGTTGTGAAAGTTAAACAAAATACATGTGAAAGTACTTTGTAACCGTAACTGTACGGTAATAATTCCCATTCTGGAAATATCAGATTTTTAAAAGGCCAACTGAATTATTATTATTTTAAATTATTTTTAAATTTTTATTTATTTTTTTGAATTATTTTCTATTAATAAGTGCTTGTTTTATTTGCCAGGCACTTATTTCAACTTTGTTTATGATGGGGAGGGAAAGGAGAAAAAGAGAGAGAGAGAGAGAGAAAGACAGGGAGAGATGAGATTTCGTTTGTCCTTTTGGTCTGTGTTGTTTTTCATAGTAGCTTCGTGGCATAAGGATGGTACTAAAAATCAGAAGAGAGTTTTATGTTTTCACTCTAACTCTTATGATATCTTCTTAACAAGATAGTTGGGAGAAGGAAGTAAATTTTCAACAAAATAGTAAGTTCTACTTAGGGGCAGTTCAGGATAGTGGAATGGGTTCTGGATTTGCAGTCAGAAGACATGGGTTCAGATTCTGCTGCTGACATGGATTAGATTAGAGTGTGTGACCATGACTGAGTCACATTACCACATTATCAGTGTGGCACGATTGTGGAGAGGGCTTGGTGCAATGGGAAGCACTTTCTTTCTTTCTTTCTTTCTTTCTTTTTCTTTTTGGAGGGGGGAAAGGCAAGGCAATTGGGGTTAAGTGACTTACCCAAGGTCATACAGCTAGTAAGTGTCAAGTGTCTGAGATCAGGTTTGAAGTCAGGTCCTCCTGACTCCAGGGCCAGTGCTCTATTCACTGAGCCACCTAGCTGCCCCTCTTGTGTTTCTTTTGAGCTTCTTCAATTCTGCTTTGCTCATAGAGCACAGTACCTTCTCTGATGAGGCCACCCCATGCTGAGTGGTCCTGTGTCAGTGTCTCCCATGTCACACAATCAATTCCAAAGTTCTTTTTTTTTAAAAAATATTTATTTTATTAAATTTTTGAGTTACATATTTTCTCCCCGTCTTTCCCCCGCCCACCACCCCAAAACAGCCATCCCAGTGTTTCCCCCCTCCCCCAGTCTGTTCTCTCCTATGTCACTTTTTGGTAGGGCAGGATGGATCTCCCAACTGCAGTGCCTGTGTATCTCAAGTTCCAGTTGGA
>CM053582.1:167796380-167830255 GCA_028627135.1 Pseudochirops cupreus | reverse complement strand
CCCCAGGCTCCACGTGACCACATTCAGCCTATTAGGGAACAGAGTATACTTTCAAATATCAGAAGGTCCTCAGAGTCACATAGCCACTTTAGCAAAGGGCCTAGGGGCAGGGAAGATCTTCAGATTCCCATAACACTTGTACACAACAATCCATCTTCTGACTACTTGCATTACCTTCTCCATACCTGAAACTGTCTCCCTCCTTATCTCTACCTCCTGGCTTCCTGTTCATCTCAGTTCAAGTCCCAACATTCTAAAAAAAGCCTTTCCCACTCCTCCTTAATGCCTTCCTTTCAAGATTACCACCAATTTATCCTTTACATCTTTTGCTAACCCATAGTTGTTTGCATATGGTATCCCTCCTCAGACTGTGAATTGAGATCAGGTGACTGTGGTTCTTTTTGTTTTAGCCGTTCTTTGTATCCTTAGCACTTATCATAGTGTCTAGTACATAGCAGGTACTTAATAAATGTTTATTTACTGACTAAATTACAAAAAATAAATCTATTCTGCAACATATCCAACAAGTGGTCCAACCTTCATTTTAAAACCCTTTTTAAGTTCACTGTCCACTAAAACAATCCAACCCATTTTTGCAAAACTTAAATGCAAGGAAGCTGTTTCTCATTTACGTAGACTCACAACCTATCTCTTACCATCTGTAGACTCACAACCTATCTCTTACCATCTGTAGACTCACAACCTATCTCTTACCATCCATATGCTCTCTGTTACCAAAGCCTGTTGATTTCACCTTTTCCACATCTCTCAAATATGCCCCCATCTCTCCTCTGACACTGCCATCACTCTGGTGAAGTATCTTAGCACCTCACCCCTAGATTATTGCAATAGTCTGCCTGGCTCAAATCTCTCCCCACTCCAATCCATCCTCCATCCTGCCACATCACTAAAACACAGGTCCATTCATTTCACCCCTGGCCCTAAGTCAGCTACCTACTACCTCTGGGATCAAATACAAAATACTGTGGTTGGCATTCGAAGCCCTTCATAATCTAGCCCCATCTTACCTTTCCAGCCTTCTTATACCTTATGCCCTGTCTCCACATACTCTTTGATCCAGTGACACTGACCTCCTGGCTGTTCCATGAACAAAATGCTCCATCTGTCACCTCGGGGTATTTTCTGTGGCTGACTCCCATGGCTGGAGCACCCTCTCTCCTCCAATCTGACAACTGACCACTCTGACTTCCTTTAAATCCCAACTAAAATACCACATGTGGCCTTGAGGCTTCAAGTGCCCCAACCCTGATAACCTCTCTACCACATGGCAGTTTTTCATATACTTAAAGGCAGCATCACATTTAGAATTCTTGCATCCTTAATTAATTACTCCAACTGATCCTGGTATCCATGGTTCCCAATCCTCTCACTATCATGATTGCCCTTCTGAATTTGATCTAGTTCATCAATGTCTTTTCTAAAATATGGTGCCTGGAATTCAACACTTCATTCCAGATGTGACTTTCCAAGGCAGAGAACAATGGCACTATCACCAATCTAGCTATGAAAATTATACTTTTATTTATAATACAACCTAAGCTCATGAGAGTCTCTGGAGCACCATAACTAAGCCAAGTTATTCAGTCCCATTCTATCCCTAACTGCTTAGTGTAAGAGAAAATCCTTTCTCTATGCCAACCGTTATTTTTAAAACCTATTAGACAGGTGCTCTTATTTCTTACTAATCACTAACTGGCTAAGTAATCACCCCCTCCTCACTGAGCCCTGGAAAGGAAGAGGGAAAATGATAAACATGGAAATAATTTTCTCACCACCTCAAAAGCATAATAAAACAGCCCTGTTTCTTTACCTATGGAAAGGGTCATCTGCCTGAATTGCCCCCTGTGGACAGTTATGAGCCAAGAAAAGCAGAGGCCAGAGGAGCTCAGGGAGCAATCCCTTCCAACTCTGCAATCCTAGGATTCTTTGGTTGTATGAAATGAAGCCTGGGGACTTTATGGAATCCTACCATGGTTACCATGTCACTGAAAGCAAGTGAGCAAATCCCCAGGAGTCCTTGAGGCAGGAACTGGTTAAGGTGTTGCTATCCAGGGAAGGAAGGCCTCAGCTGAGCTGACTCTTATGGTCATGGCCAACCAGAACCTACCTCCTTAGCTCTCTGGGACACTGTTATCTCTGACTTCCACTGAATCATTTATCCTGTTTTGTTTACTTGGATGATTGTGATACCTGCCTGAGAACTGAAGTGGGCAAAATATAAGATATAGCTGAAATGAAGGTAATTTTTCAATCGATCATACAAAAAGTATTCAGTAGGTGGCTCAGTGGGTAGAACACCAAACCTGGGGTCAGGAAGAGCTGACTTCAAATTCTCAGATAATTACTAGTTGTGTGACCCTGGGCAAGTCACTTAACCTTGTTTGCCTCAGTTTCCTCATCTGTAAAATGAGCTGGAGAAGGAAATTGTGAACCACTCCAGTATCTTTGCCAAGAAAACCCTAAATTCCATCACAAAGAGTCAGATAGGACTGAAAAAACAAAACAATAACAACATATTCACTAAGTACTTCCTATTTGCTCAATACTATACTAGGCAAGGTGGAGCTGATCAACAAAATATAAAACATTGTCCCTGCCTTCAGGGAATTTATAGTCTTAATGTAGAGACAAGAGTAACAGCCAAGAAACAGACAATAATGTGACATCACACAAGAAGTACTGAATTAGGGGGGTCAGACTCAGGGATGTGCTAGTAAATGTTTAACAACCAGCTTTTGGGGGAGGGGAGATGAATATGCATACAATAACAAACTCTTAAGTTTAATCTACATGACTAACATTTTCTACAACACTTTCTCAGGTCTAAGGAATTAACCAAACAATGAATCAAGCTCTGATTTGTAGTGTTTACTGATTTCTAAAATGTAAATGTTCACACTGAAAATTTAACTATCAATTTTTGTGAGATAGTACAAATTGGTCCCAGCATTTTTTATTCACTTATTCAAAAAACCATGTATTAAGGACCTACTATGTGCCAGGCAATGTGCCAAGTACTAAGGATACCCAAAATAAAGAAGCAAAAGACAGTCTCTGCCATTAAGGAGCTTACAGTTGAATTGGGGAGATAACATGCAAACAAAATATGTGAAACAAACTAAATACAAGATAAATAGGAAATATTAACAGAAGGAAGGCATTGGAATTAAAAGGAGCAGGGAAAGGCTTTCAGTAGGAGGTGGGTTTCTAGTTCAAAATTAAAGGAAACCAAAATTAAAGGAAATCAGTCGTCAGAGTGGAGAAGGGAGAGCACTCCAGGCACAGGGGACAGCCAGAGAGAATGCCCAGAGTTGAGAGATAGAGTGTCTCTTTCACAACCCTGAGGTGAAATTGGAATTCAAAAAACATGGCCAAGAGTAGTATGGGAAAACTTCATAAAGGAAACAGGATTCAACTATGGTGAAGACATGAAGAGGATTTGAATAAATGGAGAAGCTCTATCCCAGCTACTGTCAGATTACACATGGAAGAGAGTACTGATGGGGTGCCTTTGTTTGTAACATTCAGTTGTAACTTCAGTGTGTAAAATCACATTTGTGTTTGGGTACCAATGTTTGTAATATCCGTTTGTGAAACCAAGTTGTAAAAATCACACTTCCCCCAGCTAACCATTAACTCTGCCTCTCCCCTGAGCCAGCACTCTGCCTAGCTGCAACGCATGAACTGTTTATCCCTGCTTGGTACAATAAAAAACCATATCTATGAATCCTTCACAAAAGCATTTATCACAATCCTGTTAGTTTAGAGAAATGTATAGCCCCCTTGTTCTAGTGGCCAGCTGTACCTATGAATCTTTCAATGCACTATCAGTAAGCTAACTCCTCACCAATTAGGCACATCCTGGATCCCCAATTAGTCTAGCTTCCCAACATCCATCTTGTCAAACAGGACATTGATGGGTAACAGACTGGACACCTCTCAGTCAGCCCTGGCTGCTGGCTGACTTAGTGATGTTTCCAGGCAAAAACCACACCTCCTAGTAGCCCCCCCCCATGGGCTTTCTCCCAGTGAATTATGGGCAATATGCCTGCACAGTTGATATAAAAAATACATGTCCCTTTAAGCACTGACCACTCCTTAACTCCTCCCTATTCCCACCCTTACTCACCTAGTTAGCATAATTGATATCAGATTTATGGCTTTATCACTTTATAATCTGTACCTCTATCTCCTGCACTTTCGCAGGTCCCCTAACCCCCTGCCCGCTGCAAAGCATAATAATAAATTTTTACAATCCTGACTGCCAAGATTCCTTGAGTCTGGGAATCCTTTTCAGATTAAAAGAACCCTCCAAGGATTTCTTAGAAATCCCTGAAAAACCTTCACCTTCATCAGTACCGCACTAAGGATACCTCCTTGGCTTTCCTTTCACTAAGTAGCAATGTAAGAGCAAGCACACACACACACACACACACACACACACACACACACACACATACACACACATTTAAGAAGGGGTTTCCAGAACAAGTTGCTATCATTTTATGAACACCTCATGCCACTCAAACTCTGAGAACAAACATGTGACTTGAGTCTATGGGTATAATTCTTTAGATACAAAAAAAGGAAAAATTTGAAATCCCTCTGTTCCCACTCACATGGCCAATACTCTACATTAGACCTTCATCTCTCATCCACCCTCTTGCAACAGCTTCCTAATTGGTTTCTCCAAGTCTAGCCCCACCCCTGTCTAAGCCACATTCTATACAGCAATTGAATTAATATTATAGAGAAAAAAAGAGAAAAGAATTGAGGAAAGAAAATTGGGAGACATCCATAGGTAAAGCACATAACAAGAATAAAGATCCCTGGACACTGAAGAGTAGTGAAACAGGTAGAAAGAGAACCAAGAAAGAGCAGAGTTAAGGAGAAAATATTCAGCAGAAGGTGGTCAAAAGTGTCAGATACTGACAAGTTCAAGAAGGAAAATACAATGCTTCAGTGTTTAGCATAGTACCTGGCACATAATAGGTACTTAATATAGGTTTATTGATTGATTGAGAAGAAGGACTGTTTCCTTTTTTACCTTTGAATCATCAGTGCCTAGAACAGCACCTGGTTCAGAGTAAGGATGCCATATTTGTTTGTTGTATTAAAATGAATCGAATGGAAGTGCATTCAAATCCCAAATATGCCCATCCTTCAACAACAGCTGCACTCTAGTCCAAGTTCGACCACTTTTTAGCTAAGTAACCTTGGATGATTCACTTCAATCTTTTTTGGCCTCAGTTTCCTTCTCTGTAAAATGAAAGAGTTAAATGAGATGACTTTTATATAAGATTCCTTTCAGCCTTAAAATTCTAAAACTTCCTGAGCACTTTTAGGCTGAACTGATATATTTTGGGTCTTATGAAAAGGCTTCAGGGATACTATGCATCTCCTCAGAGTTGTTCTGGTCACTGTGACAACCTCCTAGCCTTTGTGACATCATCCTCCACATTCAATTTAATTCAGTTTGACAAAGCACTATGCTAAATTGGGGTTACAGAGACAAAAACAAAGGAATCTCTGCCCTCAAGGAATTCCTATTCTATTGGGGGCAGCAAAAAGGGTCTTGAGCTACTGGGGTTATTTCATTTGTTTGTTTTTATTTTTAGCTCCATGGGGGGGAAAGGAGGATCAAAGAAAGGGTAGGACATCTGGTTGGCCTATATGAGATGATGATGGTGATGGTGATGATGATGATGGGTAACAAAAGAACAGAGCTATCTAACTCACAGTGCTTGTTTACTCTGCCAATGAAAATTATCTTTGGTCTAGAAAGGACAGAACAAAATGAAGTGGTAGGGAGTTGATACCCAAGATAAATAGAGAGATATCAAGAGATGACCTAACTTTTAAGATCAGGTAACAAGGCCCAGGTTAGTGAAAGAATCATAGAAGTGAAGCTAGAAGGAACTTCAGAGGCCTTCTCATCAAAATGTTACCTGAAAGTGAATCTTAGCTATGTTTCCAACGAGGGATCAAACAGCCTTTATTCCAAGACTTACAGTGGGGAACAATACATTAACTCTCAGGTCAACTCAGTTTTAATGGTTAGGGACATTTTTTCCTTGGATTTCTCCTAGTTCAGTCTTCTGGAACTTAGTAGAATAAATCTAACCCCTCTTCCATGTGATATCACTTCAAATACTTGAAAACAGCCATCATCTCTCCCTTAAAAAAAGAACTAATAAGACGTATTTACTCAACTTGTCTGTTATTTTTTGAATGATAACAAGGAGTAGAAGTAGTGCTATAGGACCAGAAAAGAGGAAATATTATCTTGATTTTTAAAAAAAAGAAGTAGAAATAAAGTCTGTAAACTCTGTAACTGATCCCTGGAAAAATTCTAGAATTATTATTAAAAATATGGTTTATAAAAACCTTAAAAAGCCAGTAAGGTATGCTTCATTCATCCATTCATTCATCAAGCATTTTATTAGGTGCCTGTAACACATGGTGTACACATAAAACCGATTTATGGTTATGTATGTTTATCAAGGCTGACAGTACACTGGTAAGGCTTATATTCATCAATGCATGCAATCAAATTTTATTGACTATCCAACAATACAAACATTAACCCCTCTAGAAAAAAATAAACAAACATCCTGGTTCCTAAAGGTCCCAGTAAGCATTTTTTGTACCAATGCTAACAATAAGGTTCCCTTTCTGTATAGACACATGCCCTGCGCCTCCCTCCAAGGTGGCATTCTGATAAGTCTTCATCAATCAACACTGCTCTGAGGAGAATGTAGGTTTATCAAATTTCCAAGTACAGAGAATTCAGGAGTCTCTCCTACTCATGACCCAGGAGTAGAATGATGGCTGGAGCCTCTGGTGGGTTTTTATTGTTCTGGCTAGGATATTTACAAGTTACAACTAAGTTCTGACTGATATATACCGAAGCATATGATGAAAATGAAACTCAATCAAAGCTTCAGTTTTCTAGTATCCTTTACAAGTGTTTATCAATAATTTACCAGATTTGGGGGACACACATTATTAGCATGTTTTACCAAATCTAGAGGCACACATAGGTCATTAACAGTTGTTTACCATATTTGGGACATACACACACATGCACACATCAGAGCCAAACTATACCACTCAACTCTTTATTACAGAAAAATAGCTTACATAGTAACTCCTTAGTCACAAAAGTGGCAGCTGAAAAAAAAAGTTAATATGCTTTTTCCTACTACAGTGCCAACCATGGTTTTTTGCTTGAGATACAAAAACAAGAGCAAAATAGTACCTGCTCTCAAATAGCTTCCATTCTAAGGGTGAGGAAAGATACAATAGGAAAACACATAAGTCTCTACAAAGTAAATCCAAGCTAAGCTTCCTGGCAGAAGTGATAGGGAGAATCAAGATAGCCTATGAGGTAATGCATCTAAGCTGCATCTCAGGGATTCAAAAAGCTGTGGTGAGAAGTACATTCTTGCCATGGAAAATAGCCTATACAAAGACAGGAAGGTAGGAAATAGCAGTGCAGTGTATGGGGAACAGCCAACGGTCAGTTGGGCTAAACATAGAGGGAATAAAGAGGAGTAATGGGCAATATTATGTAAAGGTAGTCTGGAGCCTGATTTGTGAAGGGCTTTAAGTGCCAAAGGAATTTGTATCTTATCTTAAAAGCAAGTAAAAACCACTGTAAAGAGAGGACCGAGAATAGATTAAATGATCTTTAAAGTTCCTTCTGGTTCTAAATTCTAAAAACCTATGATCTCTCCCATTAGATTATGAGTACAGAATTGAAATCCCTTTCTTTTCATCTTTTGGCCCATTTAAGGAGGGAAATCTGGAGGTCTAAGCAATTATCACTTACCCTACCTCCCAGAAAAAGAACAGACCTGATTAACCCATTTCTTTTGTTTTTATACGATTACTAAAGTGATATATTAGGGGAACATTGTAAACAGTAATGGTGAGACAAGCAATAGTGTGTCTACATGTCTCGGGGTACTGTGTTGAGATTGGCAGATAATAGATCATTGTTAACTTTTAAGGGTTGGTTTCAGAAACAAGACTGCAAGGGGTCGAGAAGTGAGTGGGTAAAGCATTGAGTATAGATCATTCTTTCTAACAGTTTGGCTGTGAAAGGGAGGAGAGATTGAGAATGGCAGCTTAGGAGGATAACAGGGTGAAATGTAGAAGTTGGTTTCTTGTTTGTTTGTTTTTGCTTTTTAAGGATTGGGTAAGACCTAAACATGTTTTTAAAGCAACAGAGAAGATGCCAGTACACAGGTAGAAACTGAATAAGAGAAAAGCAACACTGATCAATGGCATACACTCGTGGAGTAGTCAGCGGGGGATGAGAACCAACCCATAGTGATGCAGACATTTATTAAGGACAGAGCAGGATATCTAGGGAAAGGGAAGCCAGAGGAGGTTGGGGCATGGTGAGAGATAGGGTGGATGAGGATGAAAGTAGAGGGATCGGTAGCAGAGGCAGATGGTGATGACAATTCTGAATCCCTGGGATTGGGGAGGGGCTAGAAATCAAGCAGGATTCAGACTAAGGATCTAGGTCACCATTATTGAGAGGCAGTGCTCACTCTGTGGGGACATACAGAACCATGCAAGCTTCCTTTGCTGCAGAAACCCCATTTATAACTGGTGCCAGAAAAGCAATTAATATGAACCTAGACAGCAAAATTTAGCAATCTGGAAGTACAAAGGATACAGCCCTTGAATACAAAGTTCATAATGCCTTCCCTAGGAAACCAGTTTTTGAGAGTTCTCATGATTTGCTTTTTTGATTCATCTGATTTCACTTTCTTACTGCTTCCTCTTAAAATAACAGAGCATCCCCTTCAATCGGGTGATCCAGAACTTGTTTTGTGCTCTTAATGGAAAGAAAGAGACAGAAGCGCAAGGGGAATACAAACAGACCCACAGGCCCTGTCTATAGAGACACGGTAGTTTCTTTGAGGCATGACCTTGGAAGAATGTAAACTCAGATGAAAAAGTCCAGCCTAGGTTGACAGCCTAGAAATTGAAAGAAATTGAAGGGAAATGGTTTCTCAAGTACTCTAGGGTCAAACCAGAATGAATGGAAGAAAGAAAAAGAAAGAATAACCTAGCAAGGAGTTCCTCTAGGGAGAAACTGGAGAGAATTAAAAACAGAGGGGGAAAGAATGAAAGTAAGATGTGCTCTGGAAATCCATGAAGGACAGAGGGCTAGAAGGAAGGGCCATCCTGAGCAGAGAAATCTGAAAGAGAAACACCTCTGGTAAGGATGGCAGGTCAGGGAAATGGTATGACCCAATGGAAAGGATATATGTGTGAGCATAGGGAAGGAAGCAAGAGTTTTTGTGAGGTTTTACTTACAGACTAAGTGCCTCATGACCTTGTAGACCCTGGTAATCACACATGGCCACTTGCCACAGAGAGCAGAAAGCCTCACAGTATGTAGTCTCTGATAATGCCCAAATATGTTTGCTGTTCATACCACATACAAGGAGGGCAAGGAATTACAAGAGAAAGATCTCAGATAAATCAAGAGACTTCTGGTCAAATCACAACACAGAAAAATGAGCCACAATAACAACGCTAAGTTGGAAAGTCCTAACATTTGATACTTAATGAGCATCCCTGGCTCCCACTCTAAGAATTTTACAAAAGCTGTTCATTAAATTAATATTCAATTACCAGGTCATAGATTCCAAGCTAGAAGGGAAAATAGAAGTCATTTAGCCCGACCCTCTCGATTTAGGTAGCACAGTGGATGGAGTGCTGGGCCTAGAATCAGGAAGACCTGAGTTCAACTCCAACCTTGGACACTTACTAGCTATGTGACCCTGGCCAAGTCATTGCAACTCTGTTTGCCTCAGTTTCCTCATCTATAAAATGCAGATAATAAGAGCACCTATCTCTCGGGGTTGTTCTGAGTATCAAATAAGATAATATTTGTAAAGCACTTGGAGTAAATTCTATATAAATGTGACTGTTATTGATATCAGCAGCATCATCATCATTCTTTTTATTACTGTGGGTGAGCAAACTGAAGATCAGACAGTAGAAATGACTTGCTCTAAATCACATGGGAAACACTGGAACCCAGATCCTTTGACACCAAATTTAACGCATTTTTGATTGGACTCTTCGCCAACAGCATGATATAGTGGAAAGAGCACAGAAATTAGAAATAGAAAACAAGGGCTGAACCTAACTCTTCCACAACTAGTTATGTGACCTTGGACAAGCTGTTTCATCTCTCTTGGTGAAGGTTTCCTTATCTGTAGGGTGAGAGTCTCTAAGCAAATGACTTCCCCAGTTGGGTACTCAGCCCTATTCTTGCATTTCCAACTGCCTATGGACATTTTGAACGGATTGTTCTCTAGCTAGATCAAATGCAAGAGGTCCACAACAAGAATTCATTATCTTTCCCTTAAAAAAAAAAAACATCCCTCTCTCCAAAATCCCCTATTACTATTCAGGACATCACCACCCTTCCAATCTGGTTTTCAATCTCATCATAACCAGTTCCTCACTCTCACCTACTCTGTATCCAATCAGTTTTGAAATATTGTCATTTCTATCACCATAATATCTTTCACACACATTCTCTCCTCTCCACTCACACAGTTGTCACCCTAATCTAAGCCCCCTGTCTTGCCAGGACTTTTGTAATATTTTATAGTATTGGTCTTTCTGCCACAAGTTTCTCCCCATTCCAGTCTATCCACCCAACACAGAGCTGCCCAAATGATTTTCCTAAAGCACAGCTCTGACAATGTCACCCCTTTACTTGATAAATTCCAGTGCCTTCCTATTTCCTCTAGGATCAAATCTAAATTCTTCTGATATTAAAAGTCTGATATTGAAAAACCTTCACAAGCAGGACCCAACTGGCCTTTCCAATAGCACACCAGAGACACCTTCCCCTTCTCTTCTGAGATCTAACCACTATTTCACATGGTGCCCAGGCCACATACTTCACTCCCTGCTCCATTCTTCTTTCAGAGAAAAATCCAGTCTTCCCTTCCCCCCTTTACCAACATCCTAGAATGTAAGCTTCCTGAAAGCAAGGGCTGTCTAGTTTGATTATATTTATATCCACAGTTTAGCACAGTGCCTAGCACATAGTAAGCAATTAATAATACTTTAGGCAGCCTGTGAGGGCTTGAAGAGAGATTGGGTGGTAAGGAAGTAGAGGCACTATTAAACACCTAACATGAGCAAACTAGATGTTTCCATTAGAAATTGAAAGGTCTAGAGGAGCCAAGATGACAGAATAAAAGCAGGAACTTGGTTTAAGCTCCCGCACCAACCACCTCTAATACCTGTAAAATATGACTCTAAACAAATTTTTTAACTACACAGTTCACAAAGTGACAGAGAGAAACAAATCTCTCCCTGAAGGCGGCTCATCAGGCCAACAGGAAGGGTCTATCACACCAGGCTCAGAGCTGAGCACAGTCCCGCATGAGCCTCACTGACCTGGGGCAGCCCTGACCAGTGGCACAGACAGGCTGGAGCAAACTTCAGGAGTGAATCACCAGCAGCTGTGGCAGTTTCCAGACTTTTCCACCTATAAATGCCAAAGAGAAAGTAAAAGGTCAGTGGGGAACTCTGTTGGAACTGGGTGATGGAAGAGCACAGTCCAGCCCCTGCCCCCAAGCAAGAGGTGGTGGAGGCGTAGCAGCTACAGCTGCTGCCACATGACTGCCTCCAGAGCTCCTGGCCTGCAGAACATAGGGGGACTCAGCAACCATTCAGAGGGTAATCACTCTTGCTTTGACCTGGTTGGATCTAGGTCACACAGTCTTGGGTGGTGGTCCTGGGGTGAGAAATGACAGTGTGCCAGAGCTTGTGGTGTCTGTAAAGAGGGTGCCCTCCTCAGACTTCTGATAACATCTGTGAAAACCCCAGTGATTTGGGACATAGCTCTCTCCACTCTGGAAGCAGAGTTCTACTTGTGGCAAAGAGCTCAAAACTCAAGTAATTGGCTGGCAAGATGAGCAAGCAGAGGAAGTGAAATCACACCATAGAATCCTTTTTTGAGGACAAAAAGGATCAAAACATGGAAAGAGGAGAAGTCAACGAAGTCAAAACTCCTACATCAAAAGCTTCCAAGAAAAATATGAACTGGTTACAGAGCATAGAGGAGCTCAATTTGCCATATGTAAAAGGAATTTCAAAAACTCACTGAAGAGAATAACTCCTTCAAAATTAGACTGAAGCAAATGGAAGCTAATGACTTTATGAGAAATCAGTATACTATAAAACAGATCCAAACAAATGAAAAAATAGAAGGCAATGTGAAATATCTGGAAATATTGGAAAAACCACTGACCTGGAAAATAGATCCAGGAGAGATAATTTTAAAATTATTGGACTATCTGAAAGCCATGATCAAAAAAAGAACCTATGTGTATGTGTATATGTATATGTATACATATACACATATATGTATAGGGTGATGTATGTGTGTATAAATACATATGTGAGTGTGTATATATGTGTGTACATGTATACACAGGATCAGTTGAATAGGAACAGATGATGTCTAAAAAATAAAATTAAGAGGTGAAAGAGGAATATAATGAGAGAAGGAGAAAAGGAGAGATAGACTAGGGTAAATTATTTCATATGAAAGAGGTAAGAAAAAACTGTTACCATGGAGGGGAAGAGCAGGAACGTGAAAGGGAATGGGCCAACCTTACTGTCATTGAATTTGGCTTAAGGAAGGATTAACATACACACTCAATTGGGTATCTTAGGCTACAGGAAAGTAGGGGGGAAGGGGATAAAAGAGGGGTGATAGAAGGGAAAGCAGATAGAGGAGAGGGTAGTTAGAAGCACACATTTTTGAAAAGGGACAGAGTCAAAGTAAAAAATAGAATAAGTCGGGGCATGGGATAGGACGGAGGGAAATATAATTAGTCTTTCACAATATAACTACCATGGAAACGTTTTGTGTAACTACACATGTACAACATATATTGAATTGCTTATCTTCCCAGTAGGGGTGAGTGAGGAGGGAAGAAGGGAAAGAAACTGGAAATCAAAGTTTTAAAAACAAATGTTTAAAAAAATTGGTTTTTTTACATGCAACTGGGAAATAAGACATACAGGCACTGGGGTATAGAAATCCATCTTGCCCTACTAGAAAGTTAGAGGGAGAATGGGAAAGGATATAAAAGAAAGCAGATTGGGGAAAGGGGTATTCAGTAGGCTCGTTATCTTGGGATGGGGGTAGGGGAAAGACGAGGAGAAAATTTGTAACTCAAAACTTGTGGAAATGAATGCTGAAAACTAAAAATAAATAAATAAAAGATTTTTTTTTAAAGAAATTGAAAGGTCTAATGAAGGCTTCCCAGGCAGGATTGACCTGTAATACCAGAAGACTATATAGTGCTCCTGGTTGAATCCAATAATAATGGTTTATTCCTAGTTACTCCTCCAACAGCATTGCCTAGATTAGAATGATAGGAAAGTCTTGTCTTTTCTTAGGTTTTTCCCTTTCTTTTCTTCTTGTAGGCTTTTCCCCATCTCTTTAATTCTTTCTTTTTGTCTTTCCTCTCAGTCTTTTCAGGACAAATAGACAATCCAATAAGGAACCTGCTAAGTGCATAATGACAAAACTAAACAGTCCTCCCAAAGAATGGATTTTTCTCTTGCAGAGTTCAGGGAAGAGGTCAAGAATAGCTCCAGAGACACATTTTGCTTTCAACTTGATTTCACCTGTCTCTTATGCAACAGATCTCTGCTGCTCCAGCCTGTCCCCTGGGGCTTTTATCAAATTGAACAAATTGTGTAGATATTGTAGGGAGGCTAGAATTTCTGGAAAATATGCATAATGAAGGCAAGAATTTTTTTAATGAATAAAAGGGAGCAGTTATAGAGTTACTAGATTCACCCAACTCTTTTGATCTTTCCCCCAGGTTGTTTGACAGGAGCATGAGTGCACTTTCAGGAGTTTTGTGACTGCAGTCCCACAAGGCTACTTTATAGTTCTGTTGGGTAAGGTCTCTGAAATGGGTGAAGAGATTACACACTGAAAATTTGGCATTTGACAGGATTTAAAAGGAATTTTCTAACCCCAAGTCTCATAATTTGTTAGGACCACTTTGAGTGAGAACAACAGAGAATCAGTAAAAAAAAAAAAAACCAACAACAACAACAAGAACACACAAAGAATATCTGCTTGTGTTTTCTGGAAAAGCCAAAAGATGTGGTATCCAGCATCCCACCATAAAGCAACCCAGGTTTGAGGCACTTTTTGGTTAAGTATCTAATTCAAAATCTTAGCTGCATGAATCCCCACTAATGTACTTACTTCACCAAGCCAACCAGAAAGCCTACTCAAAGCAAACAGCATTTATCCAAACAGCACAGCACATTGAATAACAAGAAAAGATTCCTCTGTACTCACAAGAGTGTGCTGTCCCATGAGTTATCACCCCCTTACCAGTGAGAAGATTGCACATCTGCAGAAAACCCATGCAACCAAGGGACACCTTGGAAGAGCATACGTGTGTGGAGCATGTATCCAGGATACACAAATATAGGGACACACTCACAGAGGGCTTATGCCTGGGGAGATGTGTGACCATGGGAATGCATCACACTCATGCCCTCTGTTAACATCACTGAACAGCGTTCTATTGGGTGTCACACATGCTCTCCCTATGTTTCATTTCTTCCACTAGGGGTCTCCACTGATGCCAGCTACAATCTTGGCTAAGATTTCTGATACCACCTGCTGGTCCTCAACTTTGCAGCCTCTTCTGGGTCATGAACGTCCACTACTGTCAGCTACCATCTCCTGATGCTGCAACTGATCAGCCTCTTCCTTAAAAAGGAATGTTAAAGCTCTCTTAGACATATCCCAGCTTTACCCAGCCAAGCACTCAGCAAAAACTAACAGTGGTACTCAAGCTAAGATGAAGTATATGTCCTTTTGACTTGGCTTTTCTCACTTTGGTCACTGCCAACTATCTAACTTAAAGTCAGGAAATTCCTGCAAAGGAATGCAAAAAGGAGCTGTGCAAGGGCTGAAGGGAAAAGGCTCCCCTAGACCCATACTGCTCTCAGCATACAAAACAATCTGAGGTAGAGAACAAAATAGTTACGTAATTTGGGCACGGTTGTTGGCCTTGACCTTTGATCCTGTGTTCTAAATTCTTGCTTTTATTAGGCATCCCTATCAGCAACAAAATCATTGGCTTCCTTACAAGAATTATTGTGAGATAGATGATAGATAGATAGATAGATAGATAGATAGATAGATAGATAGATGGATACATGGATGGATGGATGGATCGATGGATGGATGGATGGATGGATGGATGGATGGATGGAGCATTTATATAGCTCCTAATATCTGTCACAAACAGAGGTTAAGTGACTTTCTCAGGGTCACACAGCTAGAAAATGTCTAAAACTGGATTCAAACTCAGGTATTGTTGATTCCAAGCCCAACACTCCATCTACTGTGCCACCTGTAGATAGATAGATAGATAGATAGATAGATAGATAGATAGATAGATAGATGAAGGAAGGAAGGAAGGAAGGAAAGAAGGAAGGAATGAAAGAAGGAAAGAAGGAAGGAAGGAAAAGAAAGAGAAAGAAAAAAGAGAAAGAAAGAAAGCATATTTATGAAGAACTTACTTTGTGTCAGGTATTGTGCTAAGTGCTGAGAATGCAAATACAAACAAGCGAGATAGTCCCTGCCCTCAAGGAGCTTATATCTAGTGTACAAAGACTGTACATAAAGGGGAGCTGGAAAACTGGGAACAGGAGGAAGAGGTAGTTTGGTATAGAGATTGCTAGGAAATGGGTGAAGCCTGATTCTAAGCAAGGTAAAGTAAAAAATTCATTTTTAATAGCTTGCTGACTCAGAACACTGAGAGATTAGGTGACTTACCCAAGGTATCTCACAGGAAAAGAGTGGTCCTTCTCCTTGCCAGGGTTAAGCTTCTACATACACAAGAGACTCTATTCCATCCCATCATCTCCAAGAGGTTGTTTCATCTATCATCCCCACTCTTTCAGTTATCTTCAATCTCTCCCTATCTATTAGCTGTTTCCCTACTACCTAAAGATTCCCATGTCTTTCTCTTCTTCAAAAAATACCCTCACTGGATCCATCCATCCATCCCCACTATCATCCCAAATCCCTCTTGCCCTTTATGGCTAAATTCTACAATGAATGCAGCCACTTTCTTTCCTTTCACTATCTTTTTAAACTCTCTCTACAATCTGGCTTCCATCTAACCTCATCATTAAACTGAAACTCTTCTTTCCAAAGTTACTAATAATTTCTTAATTACCTTTTTGACCTCTCTGCTGTTTTTGACACTGTTGAACACTCTTTTCTGCTTGATATTTTCTTCTCTCTAGGCTTCCTTGATTCTCCTCTCTCCTTGTTCTTCTACCCATATGACCACTCCTTCTCAGTCTCCTTCTTGGATCCTCATCAGTCATACCAGATAACAGGGTGTCCCATAGGGACCTTCTTCTTTTCTCCCTCTATATTACTTCACTTGGTGATCTCACCAGCTGTCATGGATTCAATTATCATCTCTATGCTAATGATTTGCAATTCTACCTCTCCAGCCCTAATTTCTCTGCTGATCTCTGCTCTTGCATCTCCAAATTCCTATTAAACTTGAACTGGATATCCTATAGATATCTTAAGTTCATCTAGTCCATTATCTTTTCCCTCAAGTCTTCTTCCCTTCCAAACTTCCCTGTTATGGATGAGGGTACCACCATCCTCCCATTCACCTAGACTCCCAACCTAGACATCATCCTTCACTCCTCCCTCTCTCTTAACAAATCCCCCCCCATCTCCAATGGTTGGTTTTACCTTTGCAATATTTCTCACAAATGCCTCTTTCTTTCCTCTGGCACTGTGACCTCACTAGTGGGTGTCCTCATCTCCTGACACCAGGACCATTGCAATAGGTTGCTGATGGTCTCCCTGCTCCCATCTCTCACCACTCCCAGTTCATCTTTCTCTCAACTACCAAAGTGATCTTCCTATAGCACAGGTCTGATTATGTTATGCAATTTCCCTCATTCAATAAGTTCCAGTGGTTCCTATAACCTCTAGATCAAATATAAAATCTTTTGTTTGGCATTCAAAGCCTTCAAAACCTGCCCTCTCTCTCTTACATACATATTTTTTCAGTCTTATGACACCTTTTTCCCTGATATATCATGCCAATAACACCACTCTCCTTGCTATTTCCTCAAACAAGACACTCCAACTTCTGACTTTAAGCATTTTCATCAGTTGGCCCCCACCCTGGAACTCTTTCAACCTTATCTCCAACTCCTACCTTCCTGGGCTTCCTTCAAGTCTCACCAAACATCCCACCTTCCAGAGGAAGCCTTTATCAATCCCCCTAAATTCTAGTGTCTCCAAGGGGCTGATTATTTCCAATTTATCCTGTATATAGCTTACTTGTACATAGTTATTTACATGTTGTCTTCCTCATTAGACTATGAGTTCCTTGACAGCAAGACCTATCTTTTGTCTTCCTTTGTATCCCTAGAATTAAGCACAGTGCCTGGTATAGCATAGTAGGTACTTAATAAATTTTTATGGACTGACTAGTATTGGTCAGAGGCAAGATTTGAACCCAAGGCTTCCTACTTTCAAGGCCAGCTCTCTGTCCATTACATTACTCTACTTATAATGTGTCATTACAATAGTGAAAGATGTCTATCAGGTCCTCTTCTATTTCCTCATCATGGGATGGAGATGGCCCTGAATTTTTAAGACCATAGGTCAATAGACTACAAACTCCAACTAGCCCTCCTAGTATGGAAAGGCTTCATGGTTTGATGTATAAACAGTTTGAGAGACAGTTTCTGGGCAACTAATCATTTTATTAATCATGCTAGCAGATAATTAATAAAAGGGGTCAGTGGCACACTGGAATGCCAAAGACCTTCAGGGAACCCACTCAATGATTATATGCCCTTGGAAGAGTTGGGTGTTCCTGAGGGTAGCAATCAACTCTGAATTGTTTTTAATCGTAATTGTAATTAATGAGAAGAATGAATAGCATAATGAGAGGTCTGGGGGACATGACTTTGATCATTCAGACTTGTTTGTCTAGAAGACAATGGGTCAGATTTCATACAGATTAGATTAAATTTTTTGCAAGGTGCTTTAGTGGGTGTGTTCTCCCACCCAGGATGGAAAGGCATGTACCCCCGTATTTAGGTAATCTCATCCATTAGTAATGTCCTTCAGAGACTGAATAATCTACAAAATTCTGGGGGAAAAATCCTGGTCCTAATTCAATAATTGATTATTTATATGAGAGAGAAATAATCTTTTCTCTCATTGGATTGCTTCCATGATGCACTGTATGTCTGTTAGCGGAGGGGAGGGTGGGGGCAGGAGTTCCTAATTTTCTATCCACAGCAATTTCTAAAAGACCATCAACTAAATCAATGCTGTGTTGTTGGTCTGCATCAGTGTAGAGAATATCCTAGATTGAGTAAATCTCAGACCCTTAAAGGACTGAAGGATTAAGGAAGGAGAAAGTGCACTGGGCTGAGCATCAATCGGTCAACCAATCTAATAAGTACCTACTTAGGAATAGGCCCTAGGGAGCCCAAGACAAAGAATAAGTAATCTCTGCCCTCAAGGATTAAGTAAAATAGTCTTTCCCTGAGTTATGAAGGCTCAAAAGAAAAACATTCCCCACCCCTGCCATAGGGTTTGCAGAACACCCTGAGAGTGCTTCTCTGCCATGGGGCTCAGAGATTTAAAGACCTCTCACTTCCCTAGCACCTGGCAACTCTTCTAAATAAGGCCAGATAGGCTCATTTGACATGAAATGAACACGAAATCAAAGTGGTGTTGACAAGTCAGTTTTCCATTTGTCTGCAGCCACAGAGCCAGGCTATAGGAGCCAGCCTCCCAGCACCTCTGCATGAAGAAGGGCGGCTGGCACTTGATTAGGGAGTCACAGTCTGTGTGATTATTGCGGCAGCCTCTGCTCCCCTTTACTTAAGCACCAGGTCTGAGATGGGAGATTAACTGGGCTGTGAAGCAAAAGGGCAAAGGGGCTTCACAGAAACCAAGGCAACTAATAGAAACTAAGAGTCAATTAACTTGATTCCTTTCCCTGCTCCACACGTATGTTTAACCCTTTTTCCCCAGACCTTCCCAGAACTAGACAACTTTTCCACGATCACTTGTTTCGTGGGTGGGAAGAGGGAAAGAGAGGATCCCTCCCATTCTTCTCCAATTAAGCCTTGTTAGGAGGGCTGGAAAGGGGTAGGAAAGGGAGGATCCCTCCCATTCTTCTCCAATTAAGCCTTGTTAGGAGGGCTGGAAAGGGATAGGAAAGAGAGGATCCCTCCCATTCTTCTCCAATTAAGCCTTGTTAGGAGGGCTGGAAAGGGATAGGAAAGGAGGATCCCAAAGGTTCCCACTGGACTAGATGATTCTAAGGTCTTTTCTGTCCCTAAGATGCTATAATTTCAGACCCCACAACATAAACTAGATGAGAACAGAGAGGACACACCCCTCCTAAACTGACATGGCACAGTGGAAAGCATGCTAGATTTGGGGTCAAAGAAGCTGAGTTCAAATCTTGGTTCTGTGATGTACTACCTGTGTGACCTTGGGCAGGTCCCTTAACCTCTATGGGCCTTAGCTGTGTAAAATGTGGTACTTGAACTATATGACTTCTAAGGTCCTTTTAGCTCTAAATCTATGATCCCACAATCCCTCGCTCATTCAGTGCTCCATGGCATATTCCTCCCTAGTCAACAAACTGAGATCTTCCAGAGTCAATCTTCACAGGGCCTTTCTTTAGAGACCATGGTCCCTCCTTATGTCCTTCCTTTCCACTGAGTATGGAAAATGAAGTAGGAAGGATATGAACCCATTACCCCATGGGAACCTTTGAGGTAGCTTCTATAATTAGGCAGCATTACAACCTTGCACCACCTTACTTTTCCAGCTTTATCTTATATCACTCCCCTTTTGTGGGGTCATGGGAACCCATGAAAAATATCATTTCAATTTCTCTGCAATGGGAGTTTCCATTCTACCTCGGTACAAAATAGATCCCTGGGCCACCAAACAAGTGCTCCAGCTCACAGTGTATAAATATTCTGTTACAGACTAATAAATACACTTCAAAAGCAAGCTGCTTAGTAAAGAAGCCAGTGCAAAGAAATGATTAATGATTTGATGTCGACCTGGAAGAAACTTGCTCTTGGAATGGCCTGAGATTTGTCCTCCACCCTGTGTAGCTGTTCAACATTTTTATCAGTGACTGCTCAGATCCTATCTAGAGTCTTGTGCTCAATTCTGGGCATCACATTTTGGGAAGGACGTTGACAAGCTGTATTGGGTCCAAGAGAGGATGATCAAAATGATGAAAGAACCAAAGGTCCTACTATTCAAGGATTGATTTGGAAAAATTGGGGCTGTTTAACCTGGAGAAGAAAAGATTTATGGGAGACAGGATAGCCTCCTTCATGTCATGTGAAAAAGAGATTAGGCTTGTCTGCTAGGCCCCTAAGAGAAGGACTAAGAGTAATGGAACAACGTAGCAAAGGTACATTTCTATTGACTGGAAGCAAAGAATATCCTGCCAGTTAGCACTCTGCCAAAGCCAAATGGGCTGCTTCAGGGGGCCCTTCTTCTCTGGAGGTGTTCGTGTTGAGTCAGGACGGCCACTGGGAGGTTGTAGAGGGCAGATCTATATGCAGGTACGTAGGAGTTAGAGCTATCCTAAAAGATGCCTGAAATTCTGCAATTCTAGGGCCACAGCTATTCTAGAGTGAGGGCACTGGGAAGCAGAGGAACCATTTGAAAAGGAAAACAAACCTGTTTCACTCACCAAGATTCACGTCAGAATCAGGGAGCTCTCTCCTGGCTGGAAGATCAGCCGAGGGTTCCCATGGCCTCCCCATGGAAGGAAAATATGGCCACACAGTTCCAGGAGGTTCTCTCATTCAGGGCTTGGGTGGAACAAGATAGGCCTGAAGAGGGAGGCAAATATATTGAAATACACCCTCGTGACCACAAGAGGCCAGTATTTCCTCATTCAGCTATCCACCACAGGCCTAAGAGCCAAGACCAGAAGAGGAGGGTCCTTGAGCTTTGACTAGGGTAGGGAGTACTAAAAAAGTCCCTCTCCTGAGTGTTCTCCTTCCACAGAGATAATGAGGTAACCTCACAACCTAGGGCCACCTCGATTTCCAGTCTTGTCTTACATCACTCCCTTCCCAGTTCTCTACGCTCCAGATACATCGGACCCTTCTATCCTACACTTTCCTTCCTCCATGTCTTTGTTCACACTGTTCCGGGTGCCTGAGCAACCTTCACATATTCTTTACCTGCTGGATTCCTTTTAAAGTCAAATTAAAATACCATCTCATCCATAAAGTCTCTCCTAATCCCCTGGTCTGTAATAACCTTCCCCCTTAGATGTAATGTCTCATCGTGTTTTGCTTTTTAACTAAAGCTTTATTGTAGTTCAGTCACTTCAGTCATGTCTGAATCTTCACAACCTCATTTGAGGTTTTCTTGAAAAAGATACTGGAGTGATTTTCCATTTCCTTCTCCAGATCATTTTACAGAATGAGGAAACTGAGGCAAGCAGGGTGATGTGACTTGCCCAGGCTCACACAGCTAGTAAGTATCTTAGGCCAAATAACAGATGTGGAAAAAAAAATTCTAAGGATAAAGCACCATGGGAGACAGCAATAACATAGTGGTAGAGAGCTAACTTTAGAACCAGGAACATATGGGTTTAAGTCTTGACTCTGGCACATACTAGTTGAATGAATCTGGCCAAGTCACACAAGGTTTCAGTGCCGCCCCCCCACCTCACCTACCAGGCAGCTCTCTAAAACTATAAGTCACAGAAGACAGATGATTTGCATCAATGGAAGCTATTTCCATGCCAGAAGTTCCCTGTGCTGATGAAATCATAAATTCAGACTAAATCAAAGATGTGCTACGATGATGACAGTAAGGAAAGTGATTCTGTAGAGCCAGGAATCTTTTATATGTCCTTCTTCTTTCCATTTACAGAGCCAAAGCTCCAGTATGGACCCTCATCAATCCTGTAGTAACTGACTACTCTGTCTTGTGTACCTAACCTATTCCACTGCATTCCTGGTATAAATCTCACCTGGTCATAGAGTATTAAGATAATAAGTTGCTTTTATGTCTTTGCTAACATTTTATTTAAATTTTTTTTAGTGATTTTAAGAGAAAAAGAAAATTAGCAATATTAGCCAAGACCTCCTGTACGAGATGGTTCCTGAGCTCCACACTGGACTACCTGGGATTCTCTGAGCCCAGTACAATGACTCCTGTCTGTGCACTCATGAGGACTTTCTCCTAAGCCTCAAACATACTTCCACCTTGTAACCACCTTTCAGAATTCTCTTCCTTTGAGGCTCATTTCAGGTACTAATTCCTCCTTAAAGCCTTCCCAGATTCCCTTCATTAAAAGCATTGTTTTCTGCAGCAAATTTTCCGAGAACATGTACCCTGAATCTCTCCTTCACCCTTGCCAATCGCTACCTTATATTAGGGTAAGCTGGGAGGCGCAGTGCACAGAATGCTGGACATGGAGTCAGGAAGACTCATCTTCCTGAGTTCAAATCTGACCTCAGACACTTGTTGTATGATCCTGGGCAAGTCCCTTCACCCTATCTGCCTCAGTTTCTTAATCTGTAAAATTAACTGGAGAAGGAAATGGCAGACCATTCTATTATCTCTGGCAAAAAGACACCAAACAGGGTCACAAAGAGTCAGTTAAAACAAAAAACCACTGAAACCACTGAACCTTGTATCATACATATCTATCCCACTGTACTTAGGGTACAGCAGCAAAGCCAATGGTAAGACCCCATCTGCCTCACCCTCCTGCACTGGCATTAAGATCCTTGAGGACAAAGAAAGTATTGTTTTTAATTTTTATATCCCCAGTGCCTAGTAAAATGCCTGCCCCACAATAGGTAATGGCACTGGGTAAATCCCAGTTTTGATTCTATAGTAGCTGTTTGATTCTAAGCAAGTAATTTCACCTCCCTAAACTTCAATTTCCTTATCTATAAAGATGTGGATGATCATATTAATGTTAACTGCCTCATGGGATTGTTGTGAGAAAGTGTTTTGCAAACCAAAAAAACTGTGCCAGAATGTGAGCTGTTATTATTCAGCAGTAGCAGCAGGAAGCAGTGATTAAACACCCACGGGGCACATGACTTGGTTCAGGTGACTGAATTCTACTGCTGCTGCTTCTGTGGATTGGCCCAGTTGTCTTTAGTTCATCCTGACATACAAGGAGGCCCGAGGCTGAGATGGGTAACTGAGGGATGGGTATGTAGGACATCATACAGCGTCACACATTAGCTTGTGTTTGCTTGGCCTTTTGGGAAATGCTGCATGACTCATCCCCAAGGATAAGCAAAGTCTCGCCTTGGACTCCCTGAAATTCCAATTGGCCTTCCTTCCACACCAAACCCCCAGGCCTCCATCAGGCTCTTACTGTTGAGTCTATGAAGGCTGTGTCCCCTATTGTTGATGTAGTATAATTCCCTCTTTTCATGTTTTTGGAGAGTCTGTGCCAGATGCCCAGGACACCATGAGTGCTTGGCATTTGATAAGATCAGAGTAACAGCCTCTCCTTGTCCAGCTCCACCATGATTGACTGGGAAATGATGCCACACGTGTCCTTCCCCCCCACCAAGAGCTTCGATATTAATGCAGTCAATTAGACAGGGTCAACAATTCACACACAGGTCCTCTCCCAAGTACAGACAGGGCCTAGCTCCAGAAGATCAAAGACCAGGAGTTCAGTTGCCCTAGAAAACCAGTATTTCAGGAAGTTTCCTATTTTTGTTTCTTAGTTTCTGCTAATGCACATCAACCAATTTTAGAGGAACACTAAGAGTGAAATGGAGACAGAGGGGAAGGCAACAGTCTTGGGCATTGACTGCCATTTGAAAGACAAAGCAAGCCCTCCTTATTCATCCTAGCACCTAATCCTACATTGTCAATGCAGTTCATAGGATCATAGACCTAAAGCTAAAAGGACTCTTGGAGGTCATCTGGTCCAACCTCTTCACTTTAGGGATGAGGACATGAGGCCCAGAAAAGCAAGTGATTTGCCCAACATCACATATGAAGTAAGTAGTAGAACCAGGAGAGGATTCACACCAGGGCTTCTGACTCTAGATCCTGCATTCTTTTCATGGCACCAAACTGCCTCCCAATATGTATGTGCATGAATAAAGCATTAATTGAGAATTTACTATGAGCTTAGCACATAGAAAAGTTAGACAGTCCCTGTTCTAATGGCCCTTACATTCTAATGGGGGAGATACCATATATGGAAGCTTTTAGTTGCAAATCAGAAAGAAAAGTCCCATACTCCTTAGAGTACAGTGACAAAGAAGATGTTAATTCCTCTTCTTTTATATAATTTCCCCTGATAAAATCACATCAGTTCCTGATATTGAACCATTGGACAACACCAAGGATTTCGGTCCTGAATCTTAAATAGATGTGCTTATGGTACCAGCAGGAACAGTTGACCCCCCCTGCCCAGGGGCTGCTTCCCAGGATAATAGACATGGGCACTGGTGTGGAAGCTTGGCTAATCCCAAGGCTATTGAGTTCAGGGTCCTGGGCTTTCTCCATAGGGATCTGAGGGTAGAAGGTGATCAAGGTGGTGGTGGTTTGACTTGCCTGGAGCATGCTGTCTGTCTCACCTAGGCTGGCTGGCCTGCCCCAAGAATGGCAGCTTGTTGGCAGTGAGTGGGGATGGCTGGGCCCCTCTCTGCTTCCCTGGATGATGACTGAGGGCTTGGACTAGAAGCAGAACCATTGGCCCCTGGGGAGTTCCTGCTCCCAGGGCTCTTGTGCTATCTGCCTGGTGTTGGCAGCTGGCCAAGGGTCCCTTCTGGTGGTGATCAGAAAGCTGGGCTCTTTATTCATGATGATTCCTCATCTTGGTGAGCGCTGCAAGGGCTGGAAGATAAGCAAATCTGGTGGCTTAAGGATTCTGTTCACAAAAAGAAAAGTCCTTACTCTCAAGGACCATCTATTCTTTTGTAATATACACAGAAAGTAATCTCAGGAGATAGAGAGCATTAACCACAAAGGGGAGCGGGATAGGCCTCACCAAGCATGTAGCCTCCTTGAAGGAAGCTAGAAATGCTAAGAGGTAGAAGTGAAAAGAAAGAGTATTCCAGGCACAGGAAACAGCAAGGGCAAAGGCATGGAGATAGGAAATCGAATATAAGTAGACCAGTAAGAGGAAAAGGGAATTAATGTCAAATGACTAGAAATGTAATCTAGATTAGCGCTTCTTAAACTTTTTCTACTCATGACCCCTTTTCACCAGAGAAATTTTTATGTGACTTCGTGTATACAGATATAGAAAATAGATATACAAATCAAACATTTACTGATAATAAATCATAAAGATATTTATTTTAAAATAATTCTTTGGTATACATATAATTTTACCATTTATTAAAGACAAAAGCAAATTTGTATTTTAATGAGGTGGAGGTGCTCATTTATTTACAAGTAATTACTTTTTGTTGACAGTAACAAATTTCTCCAAACAAGCTCAGGAGAGAGATGAGGGCTGGATATATAACCCTGGGAATCAACTGCAACAGACTCCCTTGCCTTGGCTTTGTTACTCTTCACATGTATGTGTCTTATTTCCCTAAATAGGACTTAAAATTCCCTGAGATCACAGATCATGTCAAATACATTGATATGCCCACCGTTGTCTAGCAGAGTGATCGGCCTAGTAAAGTCAGTCCCCGGTAAATACTTGCCAAATGACTCAACTAACTAGTATTTATTGTACTCTTGCTATGTTCAGGACAACTGTTTTTCCCTGGACTGAGATAGGTAATGTGTCATGGACAGAGGGACTAAAAATATGACCAAGTTTCCTCTATCCTAAAAACAAAACAAAAACAAAAAAACTTTTGTATGATGCTACCATGCCTTCAAGTTATCTCCCCACTTTCACAGTCAAACTCCTATAAAAAGCTATCTACATTCATTGCCTTTGCTTCTCCTCCCAGTCACTTCTCAGCCCTTTGCTATCTGACTCCTGACTTCATCATTCAACTGAAACTGCTCTCTCCAAGGTTACAAATGAGCTCTTACAACAAATAATAGTCTTTTCTTAATCTTCACCCTCCTTAACCTCGCTTCAACATTAGACACTATTACTTACTTCTCTCTCTCTCTCCCTTTCTCTCTCTCTCTCTCTCTCTCTCTCTTTTTCTCTCTCTCTCTCTTTCCTTCCCTCCCTTTCTCCCTCCTATCTCTGTGCCACTCTCTTGATGATCTCTGACATCTTTGTCAGATTAAACTTTCATCTCAATGCAGATGATCTCCCCCTCTTCCACAAATCTAAATATCCCATATCCCATCCTAGACTGTTTCCTCAGCTCCAGTCCCATAGCACCAACTGTCTATTGAATATTTAAAATAGGATACTCCATAGACCCCTCAAAATCAACACATCCAAAACAGAACTCATCATCTCCCCTCTTCCTAACTACTCTACTTCTTTTCCTGGCTCCATGACCCAGGTACCCAAGCTGATAACTTCACAGTGATCCTGAGTCCTCTTTTCTTCAATCCCTCACATCCAAACAGCTGACAATCCAAATCAATTTTGCCTCCACAAGATATCTCAGATCCATCACCTTCTCTCCACTTACAAAGCCATCATCTTATTTCAGGCTTTCATTACCTCCTGCCTTGAGTATAGCAATGGTCTCTTACTTCTTCTAATCTCTCCCCTCTCTACTTCATCCTCCACATAGCTCACAAAGAGGTAATCCTAAAGTTCTGACCATGTCATCATCCTACTCAGGATGTTCCAATGGCCTCCATTGGCTTCAAGTAAAAAAAAAACAAACTTCTATGTTTGATATTTAGAGATCTATACAATCTAAATTATTGTTTCATTTTGTTGTTGTGCCTTCAAAGTTCCTAGAAAATAGTAGGAACTTAATAAATTATTTTTGGCTAATTATTCAAATCAATAGTGGGTTAGGCTCCAGGAATACAAAGATGAAAATAAAACAGTCCCTGCCCTCAAGGAGTTTATATTCTATAGGGACATGTCCATATTCCCCTAAAGGAGAAACAATTACTGAGCACCTAGGAAGTACCCAGCACCATCATAAGGATGGAGAACACAAGAAAAAACATGTGACATGGTGCCTGGTGTGAAACAGTTAAGATATATGGCTTGTGTGTCCAAACTATATGGCTTGTGTGTCTAAAAAGAAAGTGGGTGAGAGAACCCATGGTACTGGCCCTGCTCCAAGGGAAATACCCACTTCTTGTACAAAGACGGTGAGTCAGAGCTGACAGAATATCACTCAGGATCCACAGGTTCACAGCCTACCAGACCTGTTGTAGACATCTCACAAAAGTTATCAGCAGGGCTGAGACTTGACTGAATATGAAGGGATTCTATTTCCTTGAGCTACTTCTCCACATACTGAAGACCCAGAAGCAAAAGGATGGGGGGTGGGGAGGCCGTCCCCATGTGCAAATAAAAATAGTGAAAATCTCAGTCAGAATTACAGGCTTTAACATTTGATTTTAATATAAATTTGGAAAAGCCAACAAGAGGAAATTTCACATGGATAAATAATATGTAGACTTGGCAGAGAAAGTTTCCTCACAGGGAATTCCCTACATAGGATTCATCTAAAAAGCAAACCACGTAGTTAGTGTGTGAAGAGAGCATTCATCTAGGCTCTAAAGACTGTATTTGATTCCTAGCCTTGCTGCTTAACATTTATTGGGCCTTAGACATGTCATTTAATATCTTAGGAACTCAATTACAATCTGAGGTGGTCAAGATGATGAAACAACATGATATCATGTCCTATGAGGATAAACTAAAAGAACTAGGGATTTTTATCCCATACCTGAAGTGTCAAATATGGGGTGTGCGTCACCAGATTGAAACATAATTGGAAAATATTTAACAAAATCAATAAAAATGCAACAAGACAGATAATGTTAATTTGTGGTTTTCTAAGTCATTGTGCAGCCCACAGAGAATCTTTATGTCCCGCTTAGCACCCCATTTCTATTTAAGCTTGATACCACTGCGTTAGAGAATTAAAAGGCTTAGGAGAAATGTGATTAAATATTTAACTAATTAATTAATTGATGAAAAGGCATGCATCAAGTGCTTACTCTGTACAAAGCACTGTGCTAAGTGCTGGGATTAAAATAGAAAAGCAAAAAACAATTTGAAAAGTTCTCTAGGAGCTCACACTCAGTCATACATATAGCTCCTATATTGCTGTGTTTGAAGAACTTTCACTGATATGACTTATCTCAGTTGACCCTAGAGGGGAGAACTTGGGAAAACGGGTGGAAATTGTTAGGCAGATTTAGGCTTGATATGAACGAATACTTTCAAATGATTTGAGCTATACAAATGTGGAATGACTTTTCCCTCACTAAAAGTCTTCAAGCAAAAAGAGGCCTGATAACCTCTTGTAGGTAGTTGGGTGGTACAGTGGATAGAGTGCTGGGCCTAGAGTCAGGAAGACTCATCTTCCTGAGTTCAAATCTGGCCTCAGAAACTTACCCACTGTTTGACCCTGTCATGTGACCCAAGTCACTTAACCCTGTTTGTCTCAGTTTCTTCATCTGTCAAATGAGCTGGAGAAAGAAATGGCAAATCACTCCAGTATCCTTGCCAAGAAAACCTCAGATGGGGTCACAAAGAGTTGGACACAACTTAAACGACTGGACAATAAACAAAACCTCTTATTGGGTATATCGTACGAGGGTCTCTCACTCAGCACCAAATCTCTCCTGTGAAGCTCTGATCTGTAACATGATGAGATTGGACTAAATAATCTCTAAGATTCTTTCTAGCTCTAAATCCAACCTATGTATGCTTTGTATTTCAGAACACTCCGGTGTAGAAGTATCGGATGGAGATGCGGATAGATAGCAGTTCCTATGAATGAGGCCTCAGGGTTTTAATTAAGAGCTCGCTAGATGTCAATAGTGTGATACAAATGAGAAACAAAGAAAAAATAAAAAACCAACAGCTCCTTCAAACTTCAATAGCCATAAAATAAGTATAAAGATGAAAGACAATGATCCCTCTGGACTTTATGTTGGTCAGATAGCATCTAGAGTAGTAGGTTCAGTTCTGGGCACCACATTTCAGGAGTGACATAAACCAGTTGGAATGCATCTGTAGGAGGGAGACCAGTTCCGTGAAATCATGCAACCATGTCATATGAGAGATAGTTGAAGGAACCAAGGATACTTACTCTAAAGAAGAGATGATTATAGGATCATAGGGACTTTAGGGGGTCATCTAGTCCAACCTCCACATTTTACAAATAAGGAAACTAAGGTCCAAAAGTTAAGTGACTTGCCCAAAGTCAAACACAGCAAATGTCTGAGGAAGGATTTGATCCTGGGTCATCAGCCAGTGTGCTCTTTCTGTTGTCTCACAGTGACATGACTAGTCATCAAATATCTGAAAGGCTCTCATTCAGAACAATGGTTCTCAAACTGTCTCAGGAGCCAATAGACTCTTAAAAATTACTGCAGACCTCCCTCCAAAGAGTTTTTATTTAGGTGGCTTTAATCTATCAATATTTACAATATCAAAAATTAAAATGTATTACTATTATTAGGAGAATAGTTTTGACCTCACTGACCCCCAGAAAGGATCTCAGAAACCCCATGGGTCCTACCCCATATTTTGAGAACTGCTGATTTAGAAGAACTAGGTTTATTCTGCTTGATTTTGGAGGGGAAAGCTAAAGAGGAATGAGTGGAAATCAGAGAAAGTCAGATTTTAATAATAATAGCTAGAATTTCTGTAGCACTTTACAAGTATTATTTCATCATATTCTTACAGCAACACTGGGAGGAAGATAACTCAGTATAAGGGAGAACTTCTTAGCAATGAGTGACATCTGAAAATGTTGTTCCTCCTTCATTTTTGTAGAGGACCAGAGACTTCACAAGGTGATGTCCTGGCTTGCAAGTGAATTAAGTGGGGCAGAGCTGCACAAAGGCCTCAGTCTCACTCTCTCTTCCAGAGTCACTGAAGGCCAGTAGCAGGACCAAAGTCAAGATGACTGGCAATGGCCCAGGATGCAGTGGGAGACCTTGGTGTCTTCAATGTATGCCTAGCTCTAAGGGCTCCATAGCGCCTGCTTCAATTTCTTCCAAGGCTGTTGGAACAAATTGTTCTCACCTACTCATTCCACTAGAGGAAGTCTTCATGGGCTTGAGGTAGACACACACACCCCCAACTCACTGATAGGTTTGAGGGCTGTTGGTTACCTTCAATCTAGTTTAGCTTGTCTGCCAAAAAGGTTTTACTGGGGTGTGGCAACTGTTCAACTATGGAGTCACAGGTGAGAGTTGGGTGACAGGTAGACATCAAAGGTGGATGAGCACCCCTGAGAAGGGCTAAAATACATCTGAAAATAGAATATACCTGGAAGAGGTTAGTGACAGAAGGTAAGGTCTCCTGTATAGCAATACACAGAACAGCATTCTTTGTGGCAGCACAAAGCTAGAAGCAAAGTGAGTATCCATCAACTGGGGAATGGCTGAACAAATTGTGATATACAAATATAGCAACGCTATCTATCACACCATAACAAATTATCAGAATCAAGAATTCAGAAAAACCCGGGAAGACTTGCATGAAATGATGCAGAGGGAAGACAGTAAAACAAGAGAATGACATACAATGCAATGACTAATTTTGGTTCCAGAGAAAAGTGAGAGGACTTGGATTCAAATCCTGCTGCTGATGTTTATAGTCTGTGGCATTGACCCTCACTGGGCCTCAGTTTCCTCATCTGTATAATAAAGGGATAAGACCAGATGGCCTCCAAAATTCCTTCTGGGTCTAGCTCTATGATCCTTTGATCCAGGGAGATGGAATGATGAATGTACTCTCAATCAAAATCACTTTGTTGTTTGAATGTTGATCAATTTTTCTTCTGTTAAGAGGGAAGATTCAAAGAACCGGGAATATATTGAAAAATTATTCTGACATTTCTAAAAAGGAACAAACCAAGTTATTAATTGGGGGAAATAAAGCCAAAAAGATGGAAGTCAGCATCTATGTGACTTACAAGTTCTTTGTCACCAGAAATGTCTTCAGGGGTAGGAAATCTGTGGCCTTGAGGCCACATATGGCCCCCTAGGTCTTCACCTGTGGCCATTTGATGGAATCCAAAATCACAGAACAAATCCCCTTAGTAAAAGGATTTGTTCTGTAAAACTTGGACTCAGTCAAAAGACCACACCTGAGGACCTAGAAGGCCATGTGTGTCCTCAAGGCCCTGGGGAAGTTAGATGGCTATTTTCAGTTATATTATAGAAGGAAAGGATACAGCTACTGAGCAGGGAGCTAGACTAACTAATCTCTAAGATTCATTTCAGGTCTAGGGATTATGATTTTATGAGAAGAGAAGGAACAATGTTTGCTAAAAATATAATACAATACATCATACAGCAGCTACAATCTGTAGGTACTGTCTTTCTTTTTCTCTTCTGCATCCCCAGAGCCTAGCACATAGTAGGCTATTAGTAAATATTTATTAAATTTAATTGAATTGGGTTGGACTTTGAGGAATGCATAATTTCTAAATCGGGATGGAGAACCTGTGGCCTTAAGGCCATATGTGATCTTCTAGGTCCTCAAGTGTGGCTCTTTGACTGAATCTAAACTTCATAGAACAACAGGGTGAAGAACCTGCAGCCCCAAGGTCATATGATTCAGTCAAAGGTCTGCATTTGAGGACTTAGGGCCATATGTGGCCTCCAGGCCACAGGTTCCCCAGCCCTGATCTAGATAAACTGAGAGGAAAATGGAGAACAGCTTAGGCAGAGGAGACTGGTATGTGAAAAATGGCAAAGAGGTGAAAACAATGTTCATGGCCCGCTTAGACCCCACTAAAATGTACATTCAAGGAGATAAGGTAGGCTAGATAGGGTATGGGCGGATTCTAGAGGGCTTTGAAAGCCAGGCAAAGCACTATGAACTGGGTTCTCATGACTTTTAATGGGGCTAAGGAGAGAAGGGAATACTCCTGCATAACAAAGACTTCCATCTGTGGTCAAAATCCCAGAGTAATGAACATCCATAGTCCCCCATTCTGCCCAGAACCACATTCAGAGTTTTACATTTACACAGTGTGTTCTCCCTAGATAAGCAGATATCACCCTGGCCCAGCACAAGCCTTGGGGGAAGTTCCTGGTAGAGATTAAGACATGAGGGCTAAAAAAATTTTTTTTTTAAATGATGAAAGGGAAAATGAATATTGACTTCTGTGAAGGACAGCAATGTCTGTATTTGGAGATGACTATTCTGCCTTCTCTCTTCCTAGTGGTTCAGTGTCTTGAAAAACTTTTCCCTATGATCTAAACATCACAATCAACATTGAAGGGACTGGTTAAAAAAGGAGAGAACATAGTACTGTAGTAAAAAACACTGGATTTGGAGGAGAAGCCCTGAATCCTAATGTTGCTATCTATGACCTCAAGTATGTAATTTCATCTCAGCCTTAGTTCCTCACCTGGAAAATAGCCTCTAAGGCCCTTTCTGGCTCCAAATCTTTGATCCTATTCACCTCATCACCTGAACACCAGCAGCAATGCTGAATGTATTTAAAACAGAGAAGCACCATGGTATAATGGATAATGAATCAGAAAATCTCAGGTTGAAGGCCCTCTTTGGACATGTCCTGGCTATGTAACCCTTAGGGTACATGGGGTGTGCAGGGAGGACTGGCACCTCTGAAGATAGGGCTGCTTTGTCTACCTTCAGTGTCGATCTGATTAGGCCTCAAACCTGTCAGTGAGTTGGGGGGTGTCTAACCCAATCATGTGAAGACCTTCCCTGGCAGAATGGGCAGATGAGAAGAATTTGTTCCAACAGCCATGAAGGAGGCTGAAGCAGACGCTGTGGAGCCCTTTGAGCTTAGGACAAGGTCAGACATTGAAGACAACAAGGTCATCCAAATCATCCCAGGTCATTGTCGGTCATCTTGAGTTTTGTCCTGCCACTGGACTTTAATGATTCTGGAAAAGAGAGTGAGACTGAGGACTTTTCACAGCTCTGCCTCACTTATATCCAATTCACAAGCAAGTTAAGACATTGCCCATGATGTCATTGGTCCTCTTCAACAACAAAAGATAAACAACAATCCTGGGAAAATCACTTAACCTCTAAGGACCCCCAGGCAACCCTCAAAGACTAAACCTTGCAGAAAATTGCTAAGCTGTACTGGTAATGGGAATTTTCTTACCAGGAATTCCATAAACCAATGAAATCAGAGACTTGGGAGAATGGGGGGGAGGGCCGTGGGGGTGGGGTAGGAAGCATGGTAGACTAGGAAGAATGTCAGATATATAACTTCAAATCCGGGACCTGCCATTTATTAGTTGGGACAACTGAGTGATATAGCGGCTAGAACAATGGATTTGGAGTCAGAAAGACCTGAGTTCAAATCCTACCTCAGACATTTAGTCTGTGACTGACCCTGGACAAGTCATTTGACCTCTCTCAAACTCAGTTTCCTCATCTGTAAAATGGGGGTAACAATATTGAAGAGGTATAAGGAGGGGGAATTTCTATTGAAATCCTTTCTACATTCATCATCCAAAAAGAATTACTGGACTCAGCTGTCCTTGGCAGAGTTACAAGAGTTTATTGTTACACTGAGGCAAAAAGGGGCTAGGAAACCTGCAAGCTGACAGGGATTTAAAGTAGAGTCACCAAGTTAGTGTGATGCTCTTCAGCAGGCAAAGGCGGGGGGGGGGGGGGGGG
>CM053582.1:167760953-167795880 GCA_028627135.1 Pseudochirops cupreus | reverse complement strand
CCCCTGAACTAGGTAAGTGATATGTGTTTGACTGATTAAAGTGAGACTGTTAACCCATTTTGAGTTGCTTTCCTTTAGAAAAGCAGATCTAAGAACCTGTGCTAGCAGCCATCCTGGATATGCTAGGGTGCTTGCTGATACAAGGAACAGCAAAGGAACTTGTACCACTGGGTGGAAGAGTATGTGGGAAGAATAAGGTATTAGAAGACTGGAAAGGCAGGAAAGGGCCAGATTCTGAAGGACTTTAAAAGTCAAACGGGATTGTGTATTTGATTGAGCCAATATGGAGACATTGGAGTTTATTGAGTAAGGGTTGACTGACATAGTAAGATCAGTACTTTAGGAAGATCAGCTGAGTAGAAGATGGACTGGAGTTGGAGATAGATCTGAAACATGGAGACCCACAGCAGGCTACTGAAATAATCCAGAAATGATGTGATGAGGGACTGTACCAACATAATGGCAGTGTTAGAAGAGAGAAAGGGACTTATATACAAAGGTAGAAACAAGAGGACTTGGTGACAGCTTGGATATGGGAGGTAAGAGACAGTGAGAGTCAAGAATGACACCTAGGGTAGCTGAGAGCCTGGGAGCCTGGATAGCTGAGAGGATAGTGGTGCCCTCAGTGGTAATGGGAAAGTTGGGAAGTTGGGGGAAAGATAATGAGTTCAGTTATGGATGTGTTAAGTTTAAGATATCTACAGGACATCCAGTTCATTAGGGAGTTATAGATGTGAGACTGGAAGTCAGGAAAGAGGTCAGAGCTAGATAAATAGATCTGATAATAAGTTGCATAATAATAAGATGATAATTGAATCCGTGGAAACTGAAGAAATAACCATGTGAAACAGAAGAGAAGAGAGCTCAGGACAGAACCTTGGGGAGTCCCTCTGGTTAGTAGATGTGAACAGGTTAAAGATGCAGCAAAGGAGACTGAGAAGGAATTGTCCAATAGGTAGGATGGGAACCAGAAGAGAGTGTTATAAAAACCTAGAGAGTATCAAAAGAAGAGGGTGATAGAAAGGGGTCAAACTTCTGATGTCCTTTTCCAATTCTGCAATCCTGGTCCTGTCACCTTATGGGTTTGGGCTCAGTTTGGCCTGGGAACTTCAACGAGAAGGAACTAATATGTAGAAAGTTGTTCAGCCTGGGCTTGGAAGAAATTTTTCCTAGTCACTTTTGATAACTTCTAACTTCATAATAGCTTTTCAATGTATGTATTTTTTTTATCTTGTCAATCAGTTCTTATGAAGAGACACACCAAGTCTCAATAGGGTATTGCCAGAGGGAGAGAAGAAAAAAGAAGTCCATGCTAGAATAAAGATATGCAGGAATGATGGATGCATTAGGAGTTGGGGCATGGGTGGTATGTGGGATAGATGGGAAATGATTGAATATAACAGGTTTTTGAGCCCAGGGGACTAATAGTAACACAATCCAAGATTTAGAGAGAAGCAAGGTTTAGATTTCATTTGTCTATAAATCTCCAGGCTAAGTTCTTGGTCAGTTCTCAGAATCTGTACAAAGGAAATTGACTGTGGCCCTGTTACATGATCCTTCTTTCACTGGACTCGTTATTCTCAGAGACAGTGCCCTCCTCTCTGTCCTAAGGCCTATCCTTCCCACTGTCAAAGGGATTCTCAAGGGTGAATTTCAGTGGGATTTCGCTTTTTAGTATCTCACAGACTCTTTAAGGTGGTAGAGGCAGTGTGGTATAATAGAAAACATACTATATCTCAAAAGTATAATAAACTAGCCCTCTCTCTCTCTCTCTCTTTCTCTCTCCCCTTCCCCCTCTTCTCTCTGTCTCTCTCTGTCTCTGTCTCTCTCTGTCTCTATCTGTCTCTCTCTCCCTCTCTCTCTTCCTCTCTCTCTCTCTCTCTCACTGTCTCTCTGTCTCTGTCTCTCCCTCTCTCCTTCCCCCTTCTTCTCTCTCTCTCTCTCTCTCTCTGTCTCTCTCTTAACAAATAGAAAGAAGCATCTGTCTGAAGTACCACCCTTTCCTCCATGGACATGACTGTATGTCTTAAAAAACTGAATCCAGAGAAGCATTCAGGCAATAATAATTTTTTATGAAGGTTCTGTTCCTATCTCTGCCACTAATGCTGTGTGAGCTTTGAGCAACTCTCCTCCCCTCTCTGGTCCTCAGTTTCTAGCCAGACTGCATGATCTTCAAGACCCCATTCAGATACCCACCCCTGCAGATATCTGTCGGTCTAGCCTTCTGCCTATCCAGCTATAGATAGATAAAGCATTTATTAAACACTTACTTTGTGATGGGCACACTAATAAGTGCTAGGAATACAAATACAAGTGAAAAGAAAGAGTTCTTGCCTGCCCTCAAGGAGCTAACATTCTAATGGGGGAAGATAAAGGACAAAAGGGGAGGGGGAGGAGTACAGGGTCCAGGCGGAGAGGCTATGTGCAGGAGCATCACTGGGCAGGTTCAAATTTGAAGAGAGTATGACGCCGGTGTGGGTGCTTCCTCAAATAAAGGTCTGGCAAATTGGAGGAAGCGGCTCTGAGTTGAATTTGGCCAGTGGTGAATGGTGAGGGAACCCTTAGTAGCATCTTATATAGGAGTGAGGTGGGGGAAAGGGAACTACAGCGCCTGTTTTCATCTGGACATCCAGAGGCATCCTTAGATGTGGCCCAGGTTTCAAACAGCAGAAGCAGCCTGAATCACATCGCTGATGTGGACTGCTGTTAGTTCCCTTGCCTAGGAGGCCCCTGTTGGGGCGTCACTGCTTTGCAATGATCCCAAATGCTGCTGCTGCTGCTTCCCTTAAAGGTGCTTCCCCTTAGCTAGGAAGGAATGGGAAGGCTGTTAGATGTAAGGAGCAGAGACAGAACTGACCGAGAGATGGCAGCAGCTGTGCATCTCTGGTTTCTGGCTTCTGGTTACCTAAGGATCGGTTTAGCAAGAGACACAGCCCTCGGAGGAGAGTGTGGCAGGGACAGTTAATTGGCAGGTACTCATCAGACGGGGCTGGACTGGACAGTTCCTCTCCTGGGTGTAGTTCTGAGTTGCAGAGGAAGAGAGGCCCTGGAGATGCCTCCAGGCCTGATGCGGGCTCCAGCTCAAATTCCCTTCTAGCGACTTTCTGTCTTGGGGAATGCATGCGGTTTCTGCTTGACTTCACCACACTTTTATCCCGGGGTGCTCTACTTCTTAGGCCTTGAGCAGGTTAGAAATAAACCAGGCTACCTCTGCTTGGCTCTAGGGCGGGAGTGGAAAGAGCCAGAGATATCTAGAAAGAACATAATCCCTCTCTTTACAGGGCTGCACTACTGGGAGCTGGGCAAAGCAAGGGTGACAGACAATTATAGACCCTCATAGGGGCAACATCCTCTGGTCTTTTCCTACTCCAATCATTGTTCCACAGAGTTGCCCAAGCAATACTCCCAAAGTCTGACCATATCACTTTCCTGCCCAAGAAACTTACCTGATTGCTTCTTGCCTCTAGGTTAAAATACATAGTCCTTTATCTGGCTTTTTAAAGCCCTTTGCAGTCTTGACTCCTGACTACGTTTCCAGACTTATTTCACGTTACTCCCCTTCACACTCTTGACATTCTAATCAAATCAGCTTTTCCAGTGCTTGCTGCTCCCCACTGCCTTCTCATTTCTATGCTTTTGACAGTCTGGCATCCATGTTTGGAATGCATTCTTTCCTCCCCTCCAACGAATAAAATCTCTCACTGGTCTCAAAGTTCAACTCAAATGCTTATCCTTCCAGGTGTTACTATCCTTCCCCCTGGAGATTTTGGAAAGACCCTGGCTTGGAGTCCAACCTAAGCTTTGTATGATGCTCCTAGGGGTTCTGTGGTGTGAGAGCAAAGAGTCAGTTACATTAAGAAAGAACATGACCCCTCTTTTTAGAAGTCAGGATACCCCAGGACTGAACCTGGTCCATGTGAACCCAGAACTATGGCCTCTTATCGGAAAAGAGTCCACAGCCCCCCAAGCCCTCACCCATTTTCTAAGTACAAATTGTTTCATAATAGAATATAAGCTCCTTGAGGACAGGCACTGTTTCATTTCTGTCTTTGTATCTGTAGCACCTAGCCTGGTACTTTATATATACAGTGGTAGATGTTTAATACAATTTTGCTAAATTAAAGATTCTTATGGACAACAATGAGGGAAGGCAGCTCAGTTCAGGTGGTTCTGAGAGTGAGATGGGGCAGCAGTGATATAAAATGGCACCCAAGAGGACAAGGTTTATGGGATTAGAAGATTATCAGATTGTAGAATTAGAAGAGAGTTAGATACCATTTAATCCAAATTCCTTACCTCACTGAGCTCCAGCTCACCCAGGCAGAGCAAGGATTTAAATCCTGGTCTTTTTTATTGTAATGTTTTTTCCATCATCCAAAATGCTCATTTTCCTGTTCACTGCAAGCCTTATACCTATGTGCTATACCCCATCCCCCAAATAATTTTCCTTTTTTTCCCTTTTAATGCCTTAAATTAATGATGCATTATTTTATATTAGTCAATCAATCAATATTTATTAAATGTATACTTACTGGGGATACAAAAAGAGACAAAAGATAGTCCATGCCTCCAAGGAACTTGCAATCTAATGGAGGAGAAACATATTAAGCACTGCCTCTCCCAGAAATCCTGGGAAAGGTAACAAATTAAGTCTGTAAGTATCAGAATCACAGGATCATGAACTTTGATCTGGAAGGGACCTCACAGGTCATCTAAATCCAACTCTCCTCTTATAGATTGGGAAACTGGAGCTCTGAGGGGTACAATGAGTTGTCTGAAGTCATAAATTGGGCAGTAATTGGAATAAATGGGATTCCAAATGAGACCCTCAGACTCCAGATTCAGTGGCTTTCCTGCTGCCTTGAGCCAGCTGGTCAGATCTTGATTCTCCCTGAGAGGAGTGAGGACATCAGCATGATTCTAGGGCATTGTGGTACAAGAACAGAACTTCCTATTTTTCACATAAGGATCATAGATTTGGAGCTGGAAGGATCCTAAGACACCCTTTAGTCCAACTACCTCATTTTACAGATGAAGAAATTGAAAGATGAAGAGATTAAATGATTTGGCCAATGTGAACCTGTTTCTTCTAACTCCAAATCCAGTGCTGTTGCCCTTATACCAGGGGACCAAGATTGCATTAGCAAGGAATTCCATGAATGTTCAGTTATGGAGTGGAAGCTTCTGGGACTTGACTGTCCCATATGCATGACTACTTTAACATATCCTGCTGCTGCTGATACACCTTTGATTGGTACATCTTGAAGGCTGACCTTATGGGGGAAAGAGATTTATGAATTCAACATTAATTCATTCAATATCCATCCATCCATTCAATCAATAAGCATTATTGAGCAATTACCTCATGCAGTGTTGGATAGATTTTTGGATTGTAAACTTCTTCAGGTCACATGATTGCCCTACAGGGCTTCATGAATAGTTGATACTCAATAAATGTTTATTGAATGCAGAATAGATGAATGGATGGTTGGATAAGATGGATAGTTAGATGATTTTTGTTACTGTGATTCTCCCAAAGATGGGACCCAGTACTAATGTCATTACTCCTTCTGAATTATCCATTTACACACTCTGGATGGCAGATTCAAACTAGACATTTCCTACCATAGTCAGTTCGTGATCCTAGGCCTTTTTTTTTTTTTAAGCTGCTCATTTGGTATCCATTGCCTTAAGGCATTTTCATTTCTAATTGCAAAAGATAACAAGGGAAAGTGGAAGGGGAACGTGCACTTATTGAATGCCTGCTGTGTTCTAGGCACAGTGCTAAATGCTTTACATATATTCTATTTGATCTTTGGTCCTTGTCCCGACCCCTTTCTGTGGAAGGGTTGCTAGTAATTATTTAATTCCAGACAAAGATGCTCTTCCTCGGGATAAGAAGGTAAGCAAACATAGCAAAGAATGGGCCTCAGATGATCCTCTTATCTATACAAAGCAGGAAGAGAAGTGGCCAGAATTGGACAACAGTAAGAGGAACATGGAGAGAAATCCTCAGAACCTGGCAGTTAGAATAACCTGGATTTCTCCCTTCTGTCCTATAGCACAGTCTTATTTTCTATTATCCAGAAGAGGAGTACTTTGCATATTGGCCAATCCTGTTTGCTGGAAATCCCCAGGACTCCTTGAGATGGCTATGTACCTCTGGGGAAAGCTTATTCTCCGCACTTAGAACTCCCCTGGCATATGCTCAGCTCATTCCTTACAGGCTGCTTCCTCAGCCTTGACAAGCCCCTTCTGTCTGAAGGAGGGTGGCTCAGGATTTCAACCAGACACCAGCCTCTCTGGAAGAATGGATGAGTGTAGTGGGCCTCACCTCCCATATTGTGCCTGTTCTCCCCTGCCGTCTCCCAGGTTAGCACCCAGAATAAGCAATGAACAAGAACAGGTATGATTAGTGCTCAGGTTCTGTTCCTACTTGAATTATTTGGAGCTGGAAGGGGTTCTGTGCTTCATTTGTCCTCCTATATTTCCTGGTTCTGAATGTATTTATTATTACAAGAGCATGTCATGACCCATGTATGGAGGTGTAAAGGGGGGGATGAAATGAGTTTCTATGCCATTGGTTGAAGCCTGCCTGCTCTGACGAATGCTTCATAAGTAGGGAAGGACCAGGAGCATTTCGAGACAAAGCTCGGGTGAGCAATTGGGCTACAGGCTGTGGGACTGAAGGAGGACAGGTGATCTCTATAGTAGAAGCAGTTTCAAGACCAAGATCAGCAAAGTCAGAGGGGTCTAGAAGTAGTAACAACAACAACAACAATAAAGATGATAGAGTGCTTAGTGTGTGCCAGACACTGTGCTAAGAGCTTTATATTACCTCGTTTGGTCCTCACAACAACCCTGCAAGGTAGGTTATGCCCAATTTACAGATGGGGAAACTGAGGAAAACAGAGGTGAAGGGACTTATCCAGGATCACACAGCTAGTAAGTGTCTGAGGCTAGATTTGAATTTAGGTCTTCCCGACTCCAGGTTCAGTTCTCTACCCACTGTACCATCTAACTTGCCTGTTAGGAAGTGAGGTCCTGGGGTCAGGCTGCAGGAGTTTGATAGTGAGGTTGGTTGCCCATGTCTAGCAAAGAATTCTGTTAATTTGCTGAGCGTGTTCTGAGCACATAAATATTCTTATGTCTGTCTGAGAGGGGCTGGCTCTGCCCTTTAGCTGCTTCAGAATTGGTTTCAGGGAAAAAAAATCATTGTTCCCTATGGTGCCTGCTGCCTCTGAGTTGCCCAGGGAAAACCATCACATTCAATTGTACACTGGTTTGGAGTAGGTATCTATAGTCGCCATCTTGTGCCTTCTGTAGGGCCCAGAATAATTTACTTAACTCGATAAAAGCACTTATTAAGAACCTGCTGTGTGTTAGGAAATGGAAACCTATTTCTTACCCTCAAAGAGTTTACATTTGAATGTGGGGAGCAATATGTACCCAGATCAGTAAATGCAGAATCTCTCTATCTCTCTAGGTATTGTAACTTCATATTTAATATATAGTAAGATTTCAGATAAATACTTTGTATTTATTATATAGTGCTACCCCTCCCCCCCCCACAATACAAAGTTACAAAGGTAGGAGACACAGTAGCTGGGGGAAGGAGTCAGGAAAGGCTCTGTGTTGTTGGTGGCACTTGAGCTGAACCTTGAAGGGAGCTAACAATTTTTAAGAGGTAGAGACAAGGAGGGTTTTTAATTCCAAGCTTGGGGAACAGCAGGCATGGAGATTGGAGTTGGATTGTCATAGATGGGGAACAGCAAGTTGTTCATTTTGGTCTGAACAGTACATGAACCAAGATCCTAGGCCCTGGAAAGATAGGTTGGAGTAAGATCATGAAAGTCTTTAAATGCCACTCAGAGCAGTGTTTGTAAATTATGCTCAAGATAAGAGAAAGCCATGGAAACTTCTTTTTTCAGCTTTTATTTTTTAATCATATTTCCACATTAGTCACTTTGTAAAGAATAATTAGAACCAAAGGGGAAAACCATGAAAAAGAAGGAAAAAAAAAGAGAGAGAGAGAAAATAGTATGCTTCACTCTACATTCAGACTCCATGGTTCTTTCTCTGGATGTTGGATGTTGGAGGAGAATGGATGCAGGGAGGTTTTGTAATAATAGTCTGAGGGAGAGAGGGTGGAGTCCTGAAATAGGGTGGTAGCCAAGTGAGGGGGGAGAAGAGAACAGATGTGAGGGAGCTTTTAGGGGCAGACTTGATAAGTCTTAGCAACTGATTGGATATGATGGCTAATGCATTGGCTGCTGCCTCCATTTATAATTTGTGTTAATGTTGAATGGTGGTTAAATAGTGGGTGATTTTTTTTCTTACTTGCTTGATTTCACATGTGCTTTTAGACTAGAGTCCATTGAATTTAGTCCCCTGCTGGTATCTGGTAATGATTATTCACTTGGGGCTTTGTGATGTGTTGAGTTAAAAATGGGGAATTAGGCCTTCTGGAGTGTCATGGTCTCCCAGTGGGCTGTTGTAAAGAGCCAGTGAATAATTTCTATGTCTGGTTCTACACCTGCATCTTCATCCATTTCCTATCCTTCTCACTCCTCTTTTTGGCTCAGCTTCCACTTCTTTACAATTAGAAGACTATTTAATATGAAACTCACATTTTGTGACTTCTCTAATTGCAGTTGGAATAAATGAATGAACAATGACCACTCACATTTACTTTTCCATTTAGGAAATGTTTTCTTCACAATAAGCCGGTGAGTCAGATAATTCGGAGTTTATTGTGCTCATTTTGTAGATAAGAAAACTGAAGCTCGGAAAGGTCACGACCCTGTAAGACTGCTGGTATGAGCAGAATCTGAGATTTAGAGCTGGAAAGCATCTTACAGGGCTAGGTCAATTCCCTTATTTTAAGGATAAGGAAACTAGGTTACAGTCATGTACCTACAGTCACACAGGTAAATGCCAGAATTCAAACCCAAGTCCTCTAATTCCAAATCAGACACTTTTCATGATGTCAGTCTTTATTACTCTTATTTGGAGGTGGCTAGGTAGCACAGTGAATAAAGCACCAGGCAAACTGTGTTTACCTCAGTTTCCTCATCTGTAAAATGATCTGGAGAAGGAAATGACCATCTGCTCCAGGATCTTTGCTAAGAAAACCCCAAATGGGGTCATGAAGGGTCAGATTTGAAACAACTGAACAACAAAAAAGTTGTCACAGTGGATTAGAGGAGCATTGGGCCTGGAATCAGGAGAAGCTGATTTCAAATCTGGCCTCAAACCAAACTAGTTATGTTTAACTGAGTTAGCCTGCCTCAGTTTCCTCCCCTGTAACATAGGGAGGATAATAGTACCTACTTCATAGGACTATGGTGAGGATCAGATGGATAATATTTGTGAAGTGCTCAGCATGGTGGCTGGCACGCAGTAAGTGTTTGATAAATGCTTATACCCTTACTTCCCTTATTTAAGAGAAGAGGGAACTGAGCATCAAAGAGAAAAATGGTCTTGTTTGCTCTCAATGGCTAGTAAGTACCAGAGCAGGACTTGAACTTGGGGCATTGAAGAAACTAGAAGGTCTATTAGAGGCCATTCAAACCAGCCTCATCATTAAAAAAAAAAAAGCAGACCTGTGATTTCATTGATGTAGACACTCCCTGAACTAGCACTGGCATGGTATTTTCTCCAGAACATAATATTCTTAGAGAGTAGCCTAAGGGCATTGAGAGGTTAAGAAATTTGGACGGGGTCCCAGAGCCCATAAGTGTCCAGGGCAGGACTTGAATCCAGGTTCTCTTGACTCTGAGTCTCTATCCACTACACCACATTATTCCTCATTTTAGAGAGGAGGGAACTGAAGGCCAGAGGGGTGAGATGACTTACTCAACATCACACAGTCAGAAAATAGTAGAGCCTAGGGCAGCTAGGTGGCACAGTGGATAGAGTGCTGGGCCTGGATTCAGGAAGACCTGAGTTCAAATCTGGTCTCAGATACTTACTAACTGTGTGACCCTGGGCAAATCATTTCACCCTGTTTGCCTTAGTCTCCTCATCTGTAAAATGAGCTGGAGGGGGGAATGGCAAACACTCCAGGATCTTTGCCAAGAAAACCCCAAATGGGGTCAATGCAGAGTCAAACATGACTGAAAGATGATTGAACACCAACAGAGCCAGAATTCAAACCCAGTTCCCCAGACTCCAGAAGAATATGGTTTGGAAAGTCAAAGCATAGGTCTGAGTCAATTGCCACTATTAGTGTGGCTTCAGGGAAGTCAAGACATCACTCTTGTGATGTCATCGGTCTTCTTCAAGAACAAAGGATGAACAACCACCACAACAACAGGCTCCCAAGATCATTGATTTGGAGACAGAAGCATTAGGGTCATTTAATCTAACCCCTTCATTTTACAGATAACAAAACTGAGGCACAAAGGTGTGTTAATGGATTGCCTAAGGTCCCACAGCTGGCGTATAGCCAAGTCAGGTTTTGATCTAGGATCTTTTGACTGTAAATCCTAGTTGCCTTTTCACTGTACGAGTTTCAGTTTCCTCATTTGGAAAACCAGTGACAATGCTGCTTTCCTTGCCTACCTTGTAAAGTTCCTGTGAGCATCTAATGACATAATGTATGTGAAAGCACTTTGTAACCTGTAAAATGCTATAGGACTCTAATGATTATCATTACCTAAGCTCCTGAGTGTGTGAAAGGAAAAGTGTTGAAACATGACTTTCTGAAGACATTGTAGGTTGCCCAGACTAGTCATTATCTTCCCACCAGAATTCTAATTACTCACAGTGTTCTGATGGCTTGCAGAGAGACACATTTGTATGAGTAGTTGTTTTTCAGTTTGATCAGTCTACAATTTAAAAAGTATTTATTAAATAAATACCTACACACAGCACTGAAGATATGCAAGGGCAAACCAGATGAGGTTCCTGTCCTCAAGGAGCTTATGATGTAGTGGGAAAAAGAATGCTTTGTTCTTCATCAAGATAAGGTGTGCTTTGTTGAGTCATCTTTCAGTTGTGCCCACCTCTTTGTGACCCCATTTGGGGTTTTCTTGGCAGAGACACTGGAGTGGTTTGCCATTCCCTCCTCCAGCTTATTTTAAAGATGAGGAAACTGAGGCAAGCAGGGTGAAGTGACTTACCCAGAGTCACACAACTAAGAAGTATCTGAGGCTAGATTTGAACTGAGGTCTTCGTAACTCTAGCCCAACACTCTATGTACCATATCACCTAACTGCTCCAAGGAATACAGTTCACTGGAAAAAATACTCAATGAATTGGGGAAAGGTTAGAGGGGTTCAGGAATCTATGTTTAATTCTAGGTTTACCAGTGCATTCTTGGTTAATTTTTCAACCCCTCTGTATCTTGGTTTCCTTGCTGTGGAATATGAATAGCTTATGCACTCATCTCCTCCTGTTCAGTATTGTATAATTAGGGAAAGATTGCAATGGAAAACTGATATTTTAAGGACCACCTGCCTGCTTTTCCTCTTTGCTGCCTCTCTCAATTCATAACTGTTGAACTTTTCTCCTACCACTGCACTGATACCTTGGGCATATGTAGGTGACCCTTCTCTTTTTCTCCCAGGTTCTCTATCTACTTTTCTCTGTGCACCCTACAATCTAGACACAGTAGCCTCCTTGCCATTCTGGACATACAGCTCTCCATCTCTAATCTTTTTGCCTTTATACTGGCTGCCCCCCATTCCTGAAATGCTTTCCCTCCTTATCTCTCTGCCTCCTGGCTGCATTGGCTTCTTTCACGACTCAACTCAAGGCCAGATTTCTGCAGGAGGCATTTCTAAGTCCCTCTACATTCTCCTTTGAGATTCCCTTCTACAGTTATCCCTTCCACATCTTAGGGGGTTAGAGGCGTGGAGCTCCCATGATCTGGAAAATCTACGTAAAATTTTTTGGCTGTCCCTTCATAACAGAGAAGAAGTCTGAATATTTTCTTTTTCTTTTATGGAGTGTTTAGTACCTTACTGTAAAATTTGCTTTGATATTATATAATACCGTACATATATTTTATGCATTTTTGAGTTTCTACATTTTCTGTGTCATCTGCCAGCCTTTGCATGGTGTTGGTGGCTTCCACAAAACTCCCCCTCAAATTCCCATTTAATTTCTTATGCCCGACCTGTGATGTATTGAAACTGTAATGGAGAAAATTGTGATGTGGAAGGGATACTTGTTTCTGTATGTCTTGTATATAAATAGTTACCTTCACGTTGTCTCTTCCATTGGAAGGAGAGCTCCTTGAGGGGAGGGATTTTGTTTTGCTTTCTTTGTGTTCTCAATGCATGGCACAAGTTCTAGGATACCATAAGCACTTGATGATGACTTGTTGGTATGTATAACCTGTATCAAATTGCTTGCCTTCTCAATGAGGGATGCAGAGAATTTGGAAGTCAAAATTTTAAAAAATGAATGTTAAAAATTGTTTTTATATGTAACTGGGGGAAAAGAAAATATTAAATAAAGCTTAAAAAAAGTAAATACTTGTTGGCTGACTAGGCCTGGGATTAGGCTTGTTCTCTATTCTCGTGGCTTGTATTTACCCTCTAATCAGAAATTCACTTGTCTTATGACCTGGCTTTTTCTTCCCCTGGCATCTGCTCTATCACCATGATCTAGGCTACTCTTTGAACACCTTATTTCATTATCCCTTTTGTACCTGTCTTGTAGACCTTAAAGCACAATATAAATGTGAACCATTATTATTGAGGTGCAAGCTGGCGTGATGGAGAGAGCCCTGAACTTGGAGTCAGAGATGCATCATTTAACCTCTTGGCCCCAGTTGGCTCATCTGTAAAATTGAGAAAATAATACTTCTCCTACCTAACGTGGAAGAAGAGGGTTGTTGTAGAGAAAGCATGTTGTTAAACCTTGAAGCCTTATATAAATGTGAGCTATTGTGCCTCTTAGCTGGTATGAATGTGAATCCAGAGTGAGAGCACTGAGAAAATGAATGACTCAGGCATTGTCACACAGCTAGTATGTGTCTGGGGCAAGTCTTGCACCAGATCTTCTTAACCCCAAAACTGGCCTAGTTTTAAGGGTGAAAGGAATCTTAGTGAGCACATAGTCTCTGCCTAATTCTGTGAATAAGCCTGATAGAGATGTGAGCAAAACATTTTTAAAAATTGAATTAGTGACAACATGTGGACTAGTAAGGCAGCAGTGCCTAACCTGCTTTCCCCAGCTCCTATGTGCTGCCTGTTGTGATGTTAGCAGGCTTGGGTCAATAAAATGTTTTTACATTCCTCACACATAAGTATTTCTGGTCATTCATCCCACTAAGAAAAGCAAAACAAAGGAAACCAAAAAACCCTTGGATGTTTCCATGCAGTCCAAACTTCCTATTTTACAGATGAGGAAACTGAGGCCCAGGGATGTGAAGAGACTTGCTCAAGGGTCACACAGACAATTAATGGCTGATCTTGGACCAGAACCAGGATCTTTTGATTCCCAGGCCAGGACTTTTTCAATATAGCTTTAACCCCTTCTCTCTGTCACCCCAAGTTAGCTTTTGGGCATGAAGCCAGTAGATGGGATGGAAGAGGATAAAAATATAAAGAAGAGACAAAGAATTTTTGAGATGGACACATCAGCCTTTCTCTTGTTTGTGGTAGTTAGTCTGTCCCCATGCTCACTGCTGCTAAAGTTGTCTTTCATACCCGTCACTTAACCCATGGCAAGCCCTTCCTTCAATCTCCTCATGGTGCTTTCTTCATCAGGTGCAAGCTTCTGGATAGGAAGTCCTTCTTGCATTTGTTCCTTTCCTCCTGGATCCCTTCCCTAAACATATATTATGTATATAGTGCTGGCAGAGTACCGTGCTGATTGCTGTGGGTGATGCAAAGATAATTCCTGCCCTCAAAGAGCTTATTATGTTATCCCTGTTCTAAAGAGGAGGACAGTGAAGCTCACAGGGGCTTGCCCAGAGTCACCCAACAAACCTAGAAGGGTTTTAGGGATAGGGACAAAACCAATGTAACAAAAATTAGAATATGATGAATGCATAAAAGAAGTACAACTGGGCTATGAGAGTAATAACACTAAGAATTAGCATTTATTTGGCACTTTAAGGTTTGCAAAACGCTCTACAAATTTTATGTCACTTGATCCTCATGAAACTTTGGAAGGGTGGTGCTATTATTATCCCCATTTTGCCAATGAGGAAACTAAGGCAGAGACAGAAAAGATGCGACCCATAAAAGATTACACAGCTAGTAAGGGTATGAGGCTGGATTTGAGTTTGGGTTTTCCTGACTGTGGGTCCAGTATTCTACCCACTCTACTGCCTAGCTGTGTCTAATAATGGTAATAATTTACATTGCTTTATAGCATGTTAAGCTTCCTAGTGCATCATCTTCATATTAACTCATTGAGATAGGTGGTACAAGTATTGTTATCCCTGTTCTAAAGATGAAGACGGTGAAGCTCACAAGGACTTGCCCAGAGTCACCCAAAAAACAAGTTTCATATATGAGGGTTGAACCCAGGACTCCACCCGGTGTTCTTTCCTCTGTTTTTATCTCAGAAACTTATCTGCTGGTCTTCTTTAATTCACTTCAGCCTCATTTTCAGTTACTGTGAGCTAGATTGGTGTTGCCCAACCCTCTCTCATATAATACAATTACTCATCACAGCCCATCTTTAACCTACAGTGTCCCTAATGACTGTCCCTAATATAGGCTGTTATTCTGTCCTGTTAATACACAAAAGGCCTACTCCATGAGGTTTTCTTGCTGTAGCTGAAAGGAAATGCCACCAAGGTGGGAGACACCAAATGGACCGTTTGCCTTCTTACCCACAAGGTGGTTGTTTTGGGGAGGGATGAGGAATGTGTGCTTTCATGGATGTAGGCACCACTCAGCAGATGCAGCAAATTGTGTCTAAGTTCTAGTAAGAGAGAGTATCTCGGGACTCCCTGAGGTTGAGTGACTAACCCATGGCCACATAGTAACCATCTGTCAGGTGCAGAACTACTTGAATCTGGGTCTTCTTTTTTTTTTTTCTTTTTTGGAGGGGGAAAGGTAGGGCGGTTGGGGTTAAGGGACTTGCCCAAGGTCACACAGCTAGTTTTGTGTTGTGTCTAAGGCTGGATTTGAACTCAGGTCTTCCTGACTCCAGGGCCAGTGCTCTATTCACTGCTCCACCTGGCTGCTCCCAAATCTTGGTCTTTTTGACTGCAAAGCTGTCCTCTTATCCATTAGTTCATGCTGCTTCTCCTATGACACAGGCATAAACATACAACTACCCATATAAGCTGCATATATTCTAACACTCACAGGGCGTTGGGTATATCTATCCATCTATTTGTTGAGTGAGTGAGTGAATGAATGAATCTTAGTTATTAGACTATGAACTCTTTGAGTACTGAGAGTAATGAAGAGCTCTAACCATTCTCCTTATAGCACTCAAGGCCATGCTATATACTGAGAGGATGCTTGTAGATAGATGTTAATTGAATTGAGTTTCCCTGCCTTCCAGGAGTATTATGCAGCTAATTAGAGTGAAAAGCTAAAACAAAACAAGAAAAACCCAACCAAAGGGACCTCATGATGAGCTATGAATAGCTCAGATAGAGATACCATTTACAACACAAAATATCATTGTTGTCACTGTTGCTACCACAGATCTTGATTTAAAAGACATTCTGCCAGATCTGGGATGCGGCTGTTGGCTCTTGGCTCGTGGTATGGATGATGCTTGTTAGTGTTTGCAGACTCCTTCAGGGACAGAATTGGCTGGTGTTTGCTAGGAAGAGTCCAACCCCATGGAGATGGGTCATGTGTCTATCATGTTCCCTACAGTGGCTGTTCCAAACCTCTCTTCAAGCTCCCAACACCACATGCTTCCCTTGCTGCTGAGAGGAATACCTTACCTTATACTTCACTGAGAAAATAGTAATCAAAATAGCTAACATTTACATGGCATCTCGTATATTCCAGGCACTGTGCTAAGTACTTCAGAATTATTGTCACATTTGACCCCCATAGTAACTGTTTGACGTAGGTGCTATTATTACCTCCATTTTACAGATGAGGAAACTGAGGCAAATAGGTGAAATGACTTGCCTAGGGTCACATAATAGTCAGGATCTAAGCCTGGATTTGAACTCAGGTCTTCCTCCTAGGGCACCTCCTAGTTGCCCCATTAAAATTGAGACCATTTACTGTGAGCTTCCTTTCTTTCCCTTTCTATATTTCAAAATGCCTTGGCTTCATTCCCCATTCTCTCTTTCTTTATTCTAGTGTCTGATGAAAATCACAAAATCATGGGATTGTAGGTTTAGATGTGATCTTAGAGGACGTCGAGTCCAACTTCACCTTTTATAGAGGAAACTGAGACACAGGGAGCTTAAATGAATTGCCTGAGTCCACATATCTAGTAATTATCTGAGATGGATTTTGAACTTTGGTCTTGAGTAAAGATCCACTGTCCTTTGCACTATACCATGCTGCCTTGAAAACCAAACCACACCAAACTAAACTAGAAGGAAGCCTTTTCCTTGCTAATTATGACTCCTCTACTTATATTCTTGACCCTATTTCTTCCTGCCACCTACAGCCTACCTACAGCTCATCACAAGGTCCCTATGTCCAAGCAATAATTCTTCCTCTAGAAAATTCAGTGTTTCCTTATCTATAGGTTCCTTCCCTGTTTCCTACAAACATGCCCAGGTCTCCCCTATACTTAAAAAAAGCCCACCAATTTGACTCTACCATCTCATTATACAGTTATCCTAAAGGATGATCCTCTTCCATTTCACAGCCAAACATTTTGAAAATTATGTCTGTGCTCATTGCATTTATTTTCTCTCCTTTTACTCACTTTTCATTCTATTGCAATCTGGCTTGCGACCTCATCACTCAACGGAAACTACTTTCTTTAAAGTTACTAATAATCTCTTAGTTGTTAACATCCAGTGGCCTTTTCTTAGTCCTCATTTTTCTTGGACTCCATGTAGCCTTTGACACTGATATCACCCTTTCCTCCTGGATCTTCTTTCCCGTCTGGGCTTTTGTGACATTGCTTTCTCTTGATACTCTTTCTATCTTCGTAGTCTCTCCTCAGTTTTCTTTGCTAGTTCAATATTAGTGTTCTGCCTCTAAACTGTGGAAATGTTCAAAGGGTCTGCTTTGGCCTTCTTCTCTTGTCTCTTTATACTCTCTCAGTGATTCCCTCAATTCCTATGGATTCAATGATCATCTCTATGCAAATGACTCCCAGGTGTATATACCCAATTCCAAGTCTCTAGAAATTCATTCTCACATAAACAACTGTTGCAGGCATTTCAAACTCACAATGTCCCAAAGAGTGCTCATAATACATCCCACCCCTCAGCCTACTCATCTTCTGAATTCTCCTATTTCTGCTGAGGGCAACATTTTATTTCCTTATACTTAAGAGTAGTTCTCACCTCCTCACTCTAATGCCCATATCCAAGCTACTTGTCAAATTCTGTTAAATTTACCTCTACAACATCTTTCATATCCATTTTATTCTTGCCACTCATGTAGCCTCTACCAGCATTTAGGCCCTCATTGCTTTTCCCTTGTACTATTGTAATTTTCTTTTAATGGATCTCTTTTCCTCCAGTCTCTCTCTTCTTCAATTCATATTTCATGTAACTGCCAAAATGATATTTCTAAAAAACTCAGGGCTAACAATGTCTCTTCTCTGCTCAAAAAAAGCTTCAGTGGTTCTATATGGCCTCTAGGGTCCACTCAAACAACTCCTCTGTTTGGCACTTAGAGCCCTTCAAAATCTGATTTCAGGATAATTAGACATTAGTCCCTTCATGTGCTCTATGGTCCAGACAAACTGGTCTTCTGGCTGCTGCTCACAAATGAAATTCTATCTTCTCTTTCCGTGCCTTCACACACCTGGTCCCTTTGTCCTTCCACAATGTCTTGGTTGCATCCTCTCCTTACCTCTTAGGCTCCTTGGCTTCCTTCAGAGCTTGACTCAGTTGCCACTTACTATATAAGACATTTTAATAATCTCTTCCTTGCCTTCCCAACCCTGTCACTCCAGTTGCCAGGGATATTCTTTGGAAATCATCTTGTATTTGCTATGTTTTATATTTACTTATATTTATATGTTTTGTTTCCTCTGATATACTGTGAATTTTTTAAGCCTAGGGATTGCTTCACTTTTGTCTTGGCATCTCAAATGCCTAGCACTGAGCTAGTAAGTGGTACAAAATAAGTACTTTTATTAAAATTCTTCCTTGTTGATTGATTGATATACCAGTCTAAAGTTCCTGCTCTTCTCCCCCATCCTCAGAGATTCTGTCAATTCATCCTACATAAGATAGTGAATACACCTCCTTTAATGTTAATTATCTAAAAGCTTCTTTGGCTCCCAAACCTTAAAATTCCCTAAACTCTCAGTCTTTGTCTCTTCTGTCTGTCACTCTCCTAAGCCAAACAACTAATTATTCACATCTGGTACAATCCCTCAGGCTTTTTACCCAGATTCTTCTGCCAGATGCCTAGTCACCCATCCTAGAAGGCATTTGAAGTTGGGAATGGAGGGAGATATGGGGTTGTGCAAAGTCTGGCTAGGATCGTGAACCTTCTGTATTCTTCACCCTGTCTTAATATTAGTCTCTATTTGTTTTGTATGAGGATGACAAGGAGCTTGTGGTGAGTAGGACAATGGTTCTGTCCTCAGCAATAATAGGGAAGTTGAAAGTAGGGAGTATTTGGAAAGAAAGAGAAAGAGAATGAGTTCTGTTTCAGACATGTTGGATTTGAGGTGCCTACATGATATCCAGTTTGAGATGTCCAAGAGGTAATTGGAGACACATGACTATACCTCATTAGAGACACTAGGGTTGGATATATAGGTCTTTGAATCAACTGTATAGAGATGAAAATTGAATTCATGATAGCTGATAAGATTACCAAGTTAAATCATATAGAGGAAAAAGAGAAGGGTGCCTAGCATAGAACCTTGGGGTGAACCTAATATACAGAATGTGATAAGGATGAAGAACCATCAAAAGAGACTGAGGAATGTTTGGAAAGATAGGAGGATAACCAGGAGAGTGCTGTGTCATAAAATCTAGGGAAAAAAGAGAGTATTTAGAAGGATAAGGTTATTGACAATGCCATATCTTCAGGAAGGTCAAGGAGGCTCAGGATCAGAAAAGACCTTTAGATTAGACAATTAATAGATATTTAGTAACTTTGGAAAGGGCTATTTCTGTTGAGTGACTAGGTCAGAAGCCAGATTGCAAAGTGAGGAGAGATAGTGGAGGTAGTTTCTGTAGATAGATTTTTCAAGATGTTTAACCATGGAGGAAACGAGAAGTATAGGATGATAACTAGTGGGCACAGCTGGATCAAGTGAGCCTTTTTTTTTTTAAGGATGTGGGAGATATAGGGATAATTATAGGCAGAAAAGAGGTAGATAGGAAGACACTGAAGAAAAGAGGAAGAGAGAGAGTGGAGATGACAGCTGGAGAAGTCAGGAGGTGTTGGGATCAAGAATACATGTAAATATCTCCTGAGGTCCTGTGAGAAGGTGTTAACAACCTCCTGATAGGAGATGATGGACACAAGGTGTCAAATGAGACATATGTTTTTTGGGCATGGCCACCATGTGGATTCATTTTGCTTGACTATGCTTGTTTGTTATAAAGATTTCTTTCCTCCTCCCTTTCTCAGTTAATTGGGGGCAAGGTTAAGGGAGGAAGGAGGATTAGTAATAACAATGACCAAAAAAAGTAATAGACCATTGTAGCACTTTAAAAAATGCACAGAAGAGAACCAAAGGAATCCAGAAGGAAGCATAGACAAGCTAGACAGTTTAGAAATTAACATGTAGATCTTACTAGTAGAACAGGAGTTTATTAGAAGAAAAGAAGTTACTTACTAGGGACCAAACTGAAACTGGCCAGTTGGGCAATACAACTTCCTCCCTTCCTTCCTTCCTTCCTTCCTTCCTTCCTTCCTTCCTTCCTTCCTTTCTTTCTTCCTTCCTTTCCTTTCTTTCCCTCTGTCCATATAGGATATCATACCTGTTGGTACTCTGCCCAAAGGGAATATAAATTTTAATCTTTGAAATATTTAAAAATTTTTTTCCTTAAAGACCAACCTTAACCCCAAATCACTGTGGCTCTCCTTGATTGGCTAACAGTAGTCCCAGGCTAGGCCCTACTTGGTCATTGTTTGGGTCCTGATTGGCTCAGAGTGAATGTAAATAACAATTGTTTCTTTTTGACTAGAAATCTTGAGGTCTTCTCCTCCCAGATCTATTTTTTTTAAGAGCCGTTCTTTGCCTCATTTCTTATTAAACCTTAATCACTGAATGGTCATTGTCTCAGTCAAACTGAGACCTGTTAAAGACTTTAGCTTGAAAAGGCCAAGGTCTCCAACTGCATCCTGGGCCATCTCCAGTTATCCTGATCTATGTCTGGACATTGAACCTAGATGATTCTGGAGAAGCAAGTGAGGCTGGTGACTTTGCAGAGCCCTCCCTCACTTAAATCCAATTCATTTGCATGTCATGGCATCGTCTTCCTCATGTCACAGTCTTCTTCAAGAAGGAAGGAGAAACAGCAAGCAGATTTTATTATATAATTATGTAAGGTGTGTGTGGGTGTGTATTCCCTTTGTAGGTTATAGTCATTGACTTAGGTCTGTCTAAATGTGACTCAAAGGGAGGTATGAATAGATATCTCTAGAGTCTCCTCTACCTACCTTTCTCCTAGGGACACTGATTCCTGCCTATCAGGGAGCACAAGTTTGGGTTTACAAAGCTGACTACTGCACTTTACTTAGAGAGGAGAATTGGGTTAGAATTGTATCTGTCTTCCCCTGAATATTGTTAGTTTAGGGGAAATAATTCTTAAATTCAAGCCACTTTCCTGATTGATATCTCTTAATAAAGAAGAAATGCCTATAGCAATAAGGCTTGATTCCTTCCCACTAAATGATAGCTATGCAAAGACCATCACACATAGTGAAGAGTAAATAAACCCATTCATCCAAACTGATAGCAAACAGAAATCAGAGATGTTATATAGATGATATAGATGAGAATACACCAGCCAATACACAGAATGAATGAGTACCTTGACCAGCAAGATGTTGAGAGAAAGAGAGAGAGAGAAAGAAAGAGAGAAAGAGAGAGACAGAGACACACAGTGACAGACAAAGACATAGATACAGAAAGAGGCAGAGACATACAAACAGACAGACAGATGCATGTACAGCTCCTGATCACCACATTAGGGAAAATCCCCTGAAGTCATTAGAGAGATAGGCTAGGAAAAGGGACATTCCAGAGGTGCTAGTTTCTTTAGATGTCTTCTTCTCTTGGAGTCTTTCTCTTCCTCTCTGATGAGAACCTGGAACCTTGTATATTATCCCTAGAAGCTAAACGACTGGTCTCACTCACTTCTGAGTTCTTACCAACTCAACTCATCATGAAAGTACTGTAATCATTCTTTACCAATTAGAAGTCTTATGCAAATGGACTTGAGTTACATTTTTAAAAGAAAGTGGTATAAAATGGAGATCTATGGTTTCATTTTGTGTTCTGTTGTGTGTATTTTATTTGTGTAATTTATTTAATTTTTTTGGGGGGTGCTTAAATTCAGAATGAAACACATATAAGGGGGATTGACCTTGGTGAACAGAAGGATTCCCTCTTCATCTGAGACTAGAGTGAAGGATAGATAGGGAAAGAAGATGTCTGAATGATATGAGATGTAGAGGAGGGTAGAAGGGGAACTCTCAGAGAATGGTTTCTCTCTCTCTCTTTTTTTTTTTGCTGAACTATGAGGTCAAGTCCTCAAATGAGAAGGTAAGGGAGGTGTTGCTATAGGAAACTTGAAGAGAAATGGGAAGGTTTTAAAAGCCAATGTGGAGAGTGGAATAAGGAATCAATTAGGGAGGAATAAAATGTTTGCCTAGCTACAGTGAAGACCCAGGTAAGATAACATGAATTTGTTGTGAGTCTAGTCAGTATGGTTTCCTTATTTCCTCTAGCACTTTAAAACAGCATGTGAATAGGCTTGAATGTCCTAGATGGTGGGAATAATCCATGGTTAGGTCAGGTGTTGCAAGGCACAGTCACTGACAGGGCAACAAATGGATGGAAAGAATGTGAGCTAGGCATTGAATTCATTGAGGAAAGAAGAATGCCCTGAGAGCTGATCAGTATCCCTGCTATGGGTGATACTCCATTAGAGTCCTTTGATGCCATGTTATAGTGGACAAGTGATCCTGGGTTTTTAAATGCCACAGCAGCAGAGCCCAAGCTCTAGGAAGGCCTACCAAGCTGGGAATATTTTTGAGCAGTCTAGTTAAGTTTGGAGAGACTCGTCACCAGATTAGCATCTGGGTGATGAATTTTTCAGTCACAACAATTTGTGAAGGCCATCTGTTAGTGCTTCAATCTATATTGAGAGAGGAAGTTCCCATAACCTATGATAGTCACAGATACTTAAAATATTAAAAAAACCCTTCATTATCAAACAAATCAATATAAATCTATTGTGTGAGCACATAGTAGGTACTTGGTAAATGTTTACTGACTATCTTTGGAGGAGAGACTGGAGTGACCAGAAATAATGGGAAGTAATTGAATTCATTTCAACTTAACTTCAACCCAATTCATAAAGCTCCTTTGTACAAGGCACTATGCTGTGTGGTAGAGAAATAAAGACAAAAATGAGATAGTCCTTGTTCTCAGGGAGCTTATAATCTAAAAGAAATAGTAATCAGTAGCATTTTTAAGCTTAAATGCAGTGGTTTCTGCATAACAGCTCCTCGAGATAGATAGAACAAGTATTATTAGCTCCACTTTACAGATAAGAAAACTCTGAATGAATGCTCAGAAAGCTTAGATGGTTTGCCAAGGTCGCTTACCTTGAGTGTCAGCCCTGGAACTCTAATTCCAACCTCCTAATTCCAAAAGCAATGATCTTTTTTTCTCTTCCTCAAGTAATCCTGAATGCTCTTCATGTTTCTTTTTGGGACTGGATGTTGGGTAGCCAGTGGGATGATAAGGGTTGAGTCTCCATATATACCAGGCAAGGGAATGACCTTGATATATAGACCCAAGAGTAACCTGCCTTTTCGTGGGTCTGATTCCACTGAGCCTGCAAATGCTAGAACTGTTGCAACTACAGACTAAATAAATTCTTCTTTTCTCAAGGAAAAAAAGCAATTTTAGTGACCTACAGAATTCAGAATTTTCTGGATGGTCAAGCCAGGAGTGGAGGTTGGTTAGGGTCAGATTTTATGGGAGGTCTGGTGTGGAATGAATGTAGGCCCTACAGTCTCTCATGGGCAGTGGAAGAGGAAGGAGGCTGGAAGGATATTCAGTGCTTTTCATCCAAGTTGCTCAGGCAGAAGTTGGCAGGAGCAAACCTCACTGTTCACATCATCTCATCCAAGTCCTGGTCACCTCTAATCAGTGACTGCCTGTGTAGTCGGTTCCTGTAGCACCAGGTTGTTGATGTAAAATGTAAATCATGCATCTAATAAAGCAGACAGACAGCTAGGAACATGCTGGTGAGAAAAGGGAAGTGGATTGGAGAGCCTGCAGGGAACTGGCCACCCAAAGTCACAAATAACAAGGCCCCCTAATGAATGCTGTATTTTCCTAGGCAGCTGAAAAGGACACTTCTCCCACTCTGTGGCTGGCACTGTGGGATGGGTAAGAAGTAGCCACTGTATGAAAGGGACTCTGCAGGGAGGTAATGATGGCTGAGACCGGAGAGACTTCACATGCATCCTAGAGTTAGAAACAATTATTCTGTTTTTTTTTTTTCCTTCCAAACCAGACTGGCAGCAATAAAATGACCAAGTTTCCCACAAGAACTAGATTGAATAGACTTTTCCTGCTATGACTTGGGACTGCAGGGGAGACACGGTCATTATTCACCAGCCTCTAGGCAGCTGCTTCATTAGCATCCTCAGGTACCCTCTTCTCCACTGGCAGTATCAATGGTAAGCATCATCTCCACTGGAGGGGAACCTTTCTTTTCAGAACCTTTATGTGACCCCCTGCTCCCCAACCATGACATTTCTGTCATTATTAGGGAGTCAAGGAATACCCTAAGGAAGTTTATTTTAGTTGGAGAGGCAGTGAAATAGAGTGGAAAGAACCCAGGCCTTGGAGGGAAACAGTGTGGTGTCGTGGTAAGCCCACTGTTTCTAGAGATGGAAGACCTGGGTTTGATTTTTGATTCTGACACAAGCTTTGTACATCTGGGCTGGGCCCTCAGTGGTTCTCAGTTTCAGTTTTCCCATCTATAAAATAGCAATGATGATAACATTTGACCTGGTGACTTTGACCTCACAAGGGCATTGTGAAGCAAATATTTTGTGACTGATAATTATGTAGATAAAAGTGATTGTTTTTAGAAAACCTGTGTTTGAGGTTTCGTTTGTGACACGAGTTGTGTGGCAATGGGCAAGTCACTTCATTTCTTAGCCTCTGTTTCCTCATGTGTTGCATAACCCGGCCCCTTCCTGCCTTTCCAGTCTTCTTATTCTTCCTGTTTCTCCACATGCTGTTGGATCCAGTGATCCTGAGGTACCTGCTGGTCAATGAATAAACACTCCCTATTCACACTCAGGCATTTTTACTTCTTGTCTGGGATGCCTGGAACTCTTTCCCTTCTCATTTCTGCCTCCTGCTTCTCCCACCCCCTATCTTCCTTCAAGTCTCAGTTAAAATCATACCTTCTGCAAGATGTTTTTCCTGTTCCTTCTTAATCTATTGTTGTTTTTCAGTCATTTTCAGTCGTGTCTGACTTTTTGTGACCCCAGTTGGGGTTTTCTTTTCTTTTTGGCTTTTTGGAGGGCAACTGTGGTTAAGTGACTTGCCCAGGGTCACATGGCTAGTAAGTGTTAAGTGTCTGAGGCTGGATTTGAACTCAGGTCCTCCTGACTCCAGGGCCAGTACTCTAATCACTGTGCCACCTAGCCACCCCTTATTTGGGGTTTTCTTGGCAAAGATACTGGAGTGGTTTGCCATTTCCTTCTTCAATTCATTTTATAGATGAGGAAACTGAGGCAAACAGGGTAAAGTGACTCGCCCAGGGTCACACAGTAAGTGTGTGACATCAAATTAGAACTCATAAAGTTGAGTCTTCCAGACTCCAGTCCTGGCACACTATCCACTGCATCATCTAACTGCCCTTCCTTAGTCTTAGCACCTTTCTTTTGAGATTACCTCTCATTTATTTGGTATACACACACACACACACACACACCTATATACATACATATATGTATATATACATATATATTATATATATTTGTACATAGTTGTTCGCATGTTGTCTTTTCTCATTAGACTGTGACCTCCTTGAGGGCAGGGAATATTTTTTTTTTGGCCTTTCTTTGTATTCCTAGCACTTAGCACATTGTAGATGATTAATAAATATTTTTTTGCTTGACTGCCTACATTAGAGCTGTAAAGAAAGCACTTTTTCAACTATGAGACTATGCAATATCATACAACTCAAGAATAAACTGCTAAGTACAACAAGTGTGCCATATGTCTTAATTGTGATGTTACTTCAGATTTATTAACCTTTTTGGTTTGTCCTACTGTTATCTTTGGTCTTTTTTGCGCCTTTGGTGCTGCCTGTTCAGATTATTTTCAGGTATTTAAATAGGTAAAAATATCTTCCCAATGTTAGTTGTCTGTATGTTAGGAGTAGCACTATATCAACTTCAACATTTGTCAGTATCTTTATGCATTCTTTCCATTTTTTTCTCGCATATTAGAGGAAGAACTATCTTTAGCACTTTTTACCTATGCCCTTAATTCTATCTACTACTGTTTTCTCCAGGAACTCACTTCATGTAACATTCACTCACTTTTGAGAATCTTCAATTTCTCTCTCTCTACTGCCTACAAACATGCCCACGGTTTTCCAGTGGTTAAAGCTATCTTTTGACCTTTTTATTCTTTTAAATTACTATCCTACTTGTCTCCTGACCACTTCTAAACTTAGTAGAAAAGTGTCTGGTGCCCAAAGCTTCTACTCCACCTTCATCTTATTCCTTAACCCTGGTTTCTGTTCCCATGATGCAATCAACATCATTTTCTCAAAGTTCACGACAGATCTCTTTGTTGCTAAATCCAACAGAATTTTCTCTTCTTTTACTTTTCTACAATGTTTGATGCTATTGACCCCCTTTTGATTTCCCCTCTTGATTTTGATATTACAGTTCCTTTGAATTTCCTTTTATTTGTCTAATATTTCTCTATGTCCTTCACTTCTTCCTCTTCCTCTTCCCTGTCCCTTAATGTGAAGGTTCCTAAAGTTTCTGCCCTTGACCATTCCTTTTTTCCTCCTCTATCTACAGCATATCTTTTGACAGTCTCATTCATTCCTGTGACTTTATTTACTTCCTTTCTGCAGGTGATTTTCATCTTTGACCTCTCCTTTACTCTTCCAAACCATATTATCAATTACCTGAAGGCCATTTCACCTGGAGAGTGTCACAGAAGCTTAAACTGAACATGTCCAAAATTGTCCCCTTATACCTGCATATTTGTTGATTTCCACATTCTTGTTTAGTGGCACAATCATTTAACCAGACTCCTATGTTTGTAATTTTGGGATGATTGGAGGGGAAGGGGAAAGCTGAGCTCTTCAACTCTCTCTCTCTCTCTCTCTCTCTCTCTCTCTTTCTCTCTCTTTCTCTCTCTCTCTCTCTCCCTCTCCCTCTCTCTCTGACTTTTATCTTCGCTGCCAAGGGCAATGATCTTTGAACTGAAATGAAAAAGGCAGGGAAAAAATGCCTAAGAAGGAGTTAATAACTCAAGCAAGGGAACACTTCAATGAATTCAAGTCACCCAGATGAATTTCATCCTATAGAAAGGAATGGAAAGTTGTCTGCTGACCTAGTGTCAATGATCTTTGAATAGAAAGTAGAAGCACATGTTGCCATGATTGTCATGAAAGGGACAATCCCTTTGGCTGCTTGTACCTTCTCCTCTCCCAAATGATTTTGTACCTAATTTGTATCTACTTTATATGTGCCTCTATATGTACATGTTTTCTTCCCTTGCTAGATTGGAAGCTGTAAGAAGGCAGAAACTGTTTAGTTTTTGTTTTTGTGTCCTTAGTGCTTAGTATAGTACCTGCAACATGATTGTTGTTTTAATAAACTCTTGACTGAAGCTAGAAAACTGCTTGTCTGGTATGTTGTAGATGGGAATCTTAGGTTAGATTAAATTACCACTGAAGTCCTTACAACTTTGAAATTCTTGCCTGTTTGCCTCTTACCTCTCTTTTAGTCAATCAATTACCAATCCTATTGATTCTATTCCCAAAATAACTTGTGGCTCTATACTATTCTTTTTATTTCCACTGCCACCACCCTTGTATAAACCCTTATTATCAGACTATATGATAGTTTTCTAAATAGTTTTGCCTCTTCTCCTCAGACCCCTCTCCCCATCCCTATCCTTCCTACCATTACTAAATTAATAATTCACTGAATAGAATTGCTCATGGTATTCCTTTGTTCAAAACCTAAAATGGCTCACAGTTATCTGCTAACCCTTAACCCTTAATCTACAATCTGGCATCAATCTACCATGGTGACTTGATTTCATGTTCTCTTCCAGTTTAGTCTAAATTTTAGCCAAACTGGGCTATTTGTGACTGGCATCTCTGTAGTCCATTCCTCCTCTGTCTCAGTCTTCCTGCTTTCTCTCTTTGCTCATGGTTGAAATGTCCTCCCTCCCTGTCTCTACCCACCCACCTTGGGGAAATCTCACCCCTCCTTTTAAGCCCCTCTCCCTTCCACAAAGTTGACAGTTTGGCAATAATCTCTTCCCTTATTTGATCTTACATGATGGTGTCTTGGCTCCCTCTCCTGCCCGTGTCTTGTATCATTTTCTATTTTAGTTATTTGTGAACCACGTGTTATTCCTCTACTAGATGGTAGAGGACAAACATGGTACAGGGTAGTATTACAAACATGTACTTAATCATTGTTTCTCTCCTGGGAGCCAGCCTGGTGCTCTTCTTTAGTAGGCACCTAACAAACATTTTGTTAAATTCATGACTGAATGTATGGACCAGCTGTCTTGAGTTTAATCCATTGGATTCTTTCTTTTCTCTCAAAGGAACCAGTCCATGCTCAGCTGTCTCCTGTCTTCTCAAAGAATCACCCTTTCTCTGCTTTTCTCCCAGCAGCCCCTCTTGAACAAACCTTCTGACCTGCCTTTTAAAATGGAGCATATGTAGGCAATGTGTCTGCCCCAGTAGACCCCAATCCTCCATTCACATCTTCTTCTCTCTGGGTGAACAACTGGGCATCTTAGGATCCCTTTCCCTCAAGGAGTCAGACTTTTACAAGTAAAGCAAATATGTGTCAGACAAAATTAAACCATCAAACAAACATGGGTTAAGCAAAGGCTGAACATGGATAGCACAGACTCATCACACACCTAACAGCCTGAAAACTGCTGAACAGAAAGTATATTAATGAGTTTCTCACAGCCAGCTCCCTAGTCAGGAGTTCTTTGACTTAGTGGGAGAAAGGGTAGGTGGGCCATGGCAGTGCAGAGGTTAGCCTGAAGTAGGTGAGGGTTGACTACAGTGGGAGGGCTATTCAGCAGGGGTAGAGTAAGGGTTTGAAAGGCAGAGAAGAGAACAGTCTGCCTGTGGATTCAATCATGTCAGTAAAGAGCATGGCCAGCCCCCTAGCCAGTCTGACAGTATGTCCCTCAGGGTTGAGACATGAGGACAAGGCTTATCCTAGGTAAAGGATGCCATGATGATTATACTGTGCTCATAGGCATTGTAAAGAGAGTGGGATCAAGCAGGACAGTGCAGAAGACCAGAGGGCATGAGGCATGGGACTGTTGGTCTACAGTCCCTGTGGGGAGGAAGACCTTCCCAGGGAGGACAGTAGCCTGGGTCAAAGCCTGGACTGCTGCGCCAAAGTTGCCTCTGTTCACAGAGGGGTTGGGTGGGTATTGTAGAGAATGCAAACATAGAGACATTCTTCTCCTAGAAGCTAATGGATCTGGCCCAACAGATGTACATTCTTCTTGTTAGCTCATAGAAGAGCGTTCTTTAGGGATTCTGAACTTAAGATTACAGACCCAAAATAGGGCATAGTGGTCTTGGTGCCCTGAGGTGACTGGAGGAGTCTGCATGTATTCAATACGATTACTCTGTGTTGAATGTTCCAAATTGGCAAAGTTCTAATTCTGAAGTCAGTTATTATTGATTTTTTTTTTAAACAGAAAAGGAAAAAAATCTATCTGCTTGGAGACTGGCTTCCTTCATTTCTTATTCTAGGTCATGCTCATGTCTTTCCCAGCCTGTAGTGTGGAGCTTAGGAGAGCCAGGAAGAGATTTTATTGAGGGCTATCCAAATGAAAACAAACTTTATTATTTATTTTCTGATAAAGAGGAATAATACATATTACACAATAATATAAATTATATGTTCAATAGTATATAATAATGTATGTTATATCAGATATGTTTAACTTGCTTTTTTCAGAATAATGACTCAAGTGTTCATTTTGTTAGTCAATAGGTAAAAGATAAAAGGTAGAAAGAAGTAGGGAAAGAAAGATGATAGTTGATAGCATTTTACAGTAAATAAAGTGCTTTACTTTCCATTTTCTCATTGTCCACATTTACTAGATAGAGAAACTGAGGGTCCGAGAGATGAATGGATTGAGCCAAGGCCGTTTGGCTAGTGGCAGAGCAAAGGCCTAGTTGTTCCTTTCATTTTTAGTTTAGCCCCAGCCAGTACTGACTTATACTCAGTCTCACCAGAATCCAGTTTCTGATGTAGATGAAACCCCACTTCCCATTTTTGTCTATACTTAATGTCCACTCAGCCTGTCCTTATCCTAGGTAAAGGATATTTCCTGTCCCACATCTCTGACCTGCCATTCTCACACCTAGCTGGGCAGACCTCGATTCCCACCAACGGTTAGTAGCCTGTCTCTGCTTTACACTTTGTCTTCAATACCTTTTAACCCATCTGTAATGGAAATTTGAAGATCTTCCCTGGCCCTTAATAAGAGTAAGGGAATTTGAAAACTTTTTCAGATTTGAAGATTTTTCCCTGCCCCCTAATAGGCTGAATGTAATCACATGGAGCCTGTGGTGGGAGGAGTTTACAGAAGCGTGGAGCAGAACTCATAGGAAGCTGGGAGTCAGACCAGTTAGAGCTGGAGAGAGCAGAGGATAAACCCAGGGAGACAGCTAGGCTTGTGATTGTTGGTTTGTGGGAAGGTTAAAGGATGATGTAGCTCTCTGCTGTGTTGTGATATATTAACTTCTATGTTGCTATGAGGGATTTGGTTTCCTGGTGTTGGGATTTGGTTTTCTGGTGTCTAAATAAATGTTTTGTTTCTGTCTTCTATATGGACAATCTGTTATATTTTGTGATTGAGAACTATGCTGGCTTATTTACAGTTGCTTTTGGCGCTGTGAATATTGCATTGGTGCTGTACCATCCCTCCATAATTAAAACCACCTATAGGGCCTTATATAGAAGTAGGGATATGCAGTCTATGTCCATTTAATTTTTTTTTATAATACTTGCTAATGTGTTAAAGAGCTTAAGGTCTGTTTTTCAAAACCTAATGACTCAAATGATCCCCTTTGAATTAAACTTTTTCGAAGGGACTGGAGTATTTAGATTGAAGAAGCATGATGCTTACCTGTTTATTTCTTGGGGTAGGAGGTCTCCAACCAGCCCACAACTGGTTCTTGGTAGAACCAACAAACTTCCTACCTAATCTAATTATTTTTTCAGGTAAAAAACTGACTTAGAAACTAGAGCAGGTTCCCCACCTCTGAACTAGAGTCTCACTAGTTTCTACCTTAGGAAGTAGTTGATTCTCTCTCACTAGAAGTCTTTAAGCAGAAGCTAGCTATAAATAGTACCTATAAGTTTTCAATTATTTATTAGACTAGGTAGGTAGGTGGCACAATGGATAGAGTGCTGGGCCTGGAGTCAGGAAGACCTGAGTTCTAATCTGGCCTCTAACACTTAATAGCTGTGGGACCCTAAGCAAGTCACTTAATCCTGTATGCCTCAGTTTTCTCATCTGTAAAATAAGCTAGAGAGAAAATCGCAAACAACTCCAGTATCTTTGACAAAACCCCCCCAAGTTGAGTCATGTAGAGTTGGATACAACTGAACAATAACTTATGATTCCTCTGGTGACCTCAAAAGTTCTTTCTAACTGAGATTCTGTAATTCTAGAAGGGCAGGAGTTTTCTAGTGTTCAGTGAAAACAGAACAGAGCCAGCCCATTTAGGTGGCATGTTGTAGGAGAAAGAGTGCTGGTGTTGGAGAACTCAGTTCAGATCCATTCTTGGTTGGTTACTAGCTGTAGAACCTGGACAAGTCACTTAACTTCTCCCGGTCTGCCTCCCAATCAGTAAAAATGAGAGGGTTGGACTAGATGATCTCTTAACCACTCTAACTCTGAAGTCTATGATTCTATGAAGTAAAAACATCGATTTGATGTAAGATGGTGGTGTGATCTTCTTGGGATTCTAAAGATTTGTATGGATTTGAATAGTTGAACTCCAATTCACTCTGTTAGGATTCTAGGTGTTTCTCTCTCCTGCATTTCATGGGTGGGTCATAGGAATCCAGGATCCATAATAAGAACTAGAAAGGGCCTCAGAGATCACCTAGGCTGACACCCTCATGGTACAGATGAAGAGACTCAGACTCAGGGAGGTTAGAGGCTGGTAGGGAAGACATATGCCCCTCCTGAAATTTCCTCTCTGTCAATTCGTTTCATTTCAATAAGTTAGGTAGTGCTAGGTAGAGCACTAGGCTTAGAATCAGGAAGACCTGAGTTCAGATCCAGCCTCAGATGTTAATTGAATGTATGACCTGGGGCAAGTCATTCAACCTGTTTGCCTCAGTTTCCCCATATGTCAAATGGGGTAAATAACAGTGTTAAGTTGTGAGAATCAAATGAGATAATAATCGGAAAGCCAGGTACATGGCACATTGTAACCTTCAGCTTTTATCACCAAACTTTTTAAGGGCTAGGGACTGTGCTAAGATCAGAGGATACAGAGACAGAAATGAGGTCATGCCTGCCCTTGAGGAGCTGACATTCTTTTAAGGTAGTCAGAATGTATAAATAATACCAAATGTACAAAAATAAATATAAGGTTGTTGGGGAGGAGGAGGCATGAACAGTTAAAAATATCAGGAAACTTTCATGTAGGAGGTAATATTTGAGCTAAGCTTTTAAGAAAACTAGAGATTCTACAAGTGAGGAGAAGATGATGATGCATTCCAGGTATGGGAGACATCCTGTGCCTCAGCTATAAAGATTGGAGATGGAATATCATGTATGAGGAAAGGCAAGAAGGCCAGTTAGGTTGAATTGTAGAATAAATGAAGGAGAAGAGTAGACAAAACTTCAAATGCCTAGGATGGGTTTCTGGAAATAGAGGCAGTGGATGGGGTGGCATTGAGTGTTTGGGAGCAAAATGTAGAAGGGGCCATGGCAAGAAGTTATTATTTTAAAGTTGTTTTTCAGTTATGTCCAACTCTCTGTGACCCCAATTTGGGGTTTTCTTGGCAAAGATACTAGAATGGCTTTCCATTTCCTTCTCCAGCTCATTTTACAGATGAGTAAACTGAGGCAAACAGGGTGAAGTGAATTGCCCAGAGTCAAACAGCTACTAAGTGTCTGAGGCCAGGTTTGAACTCATGAAGATGTCTTCCTGACTCTAAAACCACTGCTCTGTCCACTGTACCACCTCAAGGCAACAAGGGTAGAGACCAAAGGACCTACTTCACAAACTCTCTCCCTAAGATGTCCATGGTCTTTGTATTGATGCAATCCATTTACTGCCATAGTTACAGAGGTTCAAGAATCCCTCAGGCAACCCAGTTGAATGGCTGCAGAAGTATCATGATCCATGAAGCAGCAGGGTCCTTTAGTGGTAGTGGGAGCATACAGCTGAGATAGTTGTTGCTCAGATGCTTGTGTCAATCTAAGCAAGAGAACCTGAAAATAAATCTATAGATCTTGGCATGAGTGGGCTGTGAACATGGGGAATGAGACATTTTATTCTGTAGGTGGATCTGTAAGAAATGAAGGAGAAGGAACCTTAGGGGACTCCTCGATCTAAAGTAATTTATTAGCTCTGATGAAGGAAGAAGACCAAAGGTAATTCACGTCTCCAAGCTCCCAATAGCATCTGGTTTTGGTGACTCAGGGCTTCTTGGAACAAAGTAGATACACAAATCCCCTTGACCTTTGTGGCCATGCCCAGAGCATGAGGACATAGACTGTAAGGGGCTCTGTAACCAGAAAAAGAGAAGGCAGGTAATGAGATGAGAGGGACAAGTGCACAGCAGTGACATTAAGTGGGATTTATTTCCATCATCTCAAATTCCCAATTGTACAGAGAGTTGCTTCCCATCCAGCAAATACAGCTATATTTTAAGATACAACTCAGAGGATTTGCAGGGCTGCCTCAGGAATAATGGCTGTGTGTGTTGTCACCTCATAGATTTGCCCTTTCCAAATTTACAAAACAGGAAGGTGACCTACACTCTGAAAGGAAGGCAATAAACCACACATTCAATTAGACTGACACACGTTTAATCACAATTGTCTAATGGTATTTGCGATTTCTTATTTAATCAGGAATGAGCCTACCTAGCAATTAATGTGCCTGGAATTGCAGATGCCCTCAGCAGCTCTAGGTTGATTTTGAACTTATCTTTTTATTTTATATCCACTTTCTAATTCTGGAGTTAATAAAGACACTCTAATGAGTTGTGTTAAAATATCAATTTCTTCTCTTACACCCACAAGTTTATCATCTTTTTAAATCAAAATATCTCAGTTAATTTCTGGGAAATGGGCTTGAAAGCATGAAGTTTTACATTGATGGAGAAGCCAACATGGGAGGTACTTTAGATCTTTTTTTCCTCTAACTCTGACTGTGGCCATCTGTTATATGCTCCCTCTATCCTTCCCTGTATCTCAAAACCTGTTTATTTTCACTTATCCTCTCCATCTCAGAAGATGAGGTAACTTGCTACCTTTGCTAAGTTTAAGTTCTCTCCTTGTACCCTTGATCCTCACTCCTTCCTGCTTCCTCCAGGATTTTATCTTTCTTCCTCCCTCATTTTCGGTTTGTCTCTACTGACTTGTTTCCCATTGCCTACAAACATTCTTAGGTCTTTCCCATATTATAACAAAACAAAACCAAAATCATACCTTTTCTCCATTCTGATACCCCTCACTCTACTTTAGGAATAATGATTTTGTTTTTTTCATATCCTTGGCTATAAGAGGTCCTTTGGTCTCAGACACTTACTGTCTTAGTTATGTGACTCTGGGCAAGTCGCTGTCTTAAACTCTCTGGACCCCAGTTACCTCAGCTATTAAATGAATGGGTTGAACTGGATGATGTTTAGTTCCCTTCCAATCTAAATCTGTCACCTTTGAGAAAAACGATTACTTCTCCTGATGGGGTGATGGGACCTGGACCCTGAAATTTCCCATGCATTTCAGTAACCCAGTCCCTGTTGTCTCAGTCCAAGGCATCTGGTCCATCTTGATTACTTAATAAATTTACTTGATACTCCTTAATCTCATCTAGAGCCCTTCAGGGTTGCACCTGGGCCCCCCAGGCTATTTACCACTCCTTAATCTCAACCAAATCTTCTCACAGTCTTTTTTGTGTAAGAGTCCCATCTTCATCGAATTTGCAGACTTATTAGGAACTCTGCCCATTCCTATTGTAGATACAATAGCAGATTCATTTAGAATCTGGCTTGCTTCTATTGGCATCACAAATAAACCTCACTACTTTGACTGGAAGAAGGCTCAAGTGGTCTAATTCTTTTGAGGCAGACCCCCTGTACCCTTGCCTTTCGAGGTTCCCAGCACCCCAAACTACAAC
>CM053582.1:167741118-167760453 GCA_028627135.1 Pseudochirops cupreus | reverse complement strand
AATATATAATACTAAAATGATATGTTAGTATATGTAATATATAATAGTAGTATTATATTATATTAGTATATATAGTAGTGTTTATAGCTGACTATAAACAGTTTAGTTACTTTTTGAGTTTAATTCCCAATTGTTTTCCAGAAAGATTGAACTAGTTCCCAGCTCTGGCAGTGGTGTATTACTGTGCCTGTCCTCCCACATTATTTCCAATGATGACTATTTCCCATTTTGTCATCTTTGCCAGTTTGACGAATGGAATCTCCGAGGTGGTGAGGCAGAATTTAAGAGTCGTTTTAATCTGCATCGTTATCATCAGTGTTTTGAAACAGCTTTTTTTTGTTTGCTTGGTTATTGGTAGCTTGCATTTTTTTCATATGAGAACTGGTCATTCATATAATTTGACCCCTTATTTGTTAGGAAATGATCCTTGTTTTTATATATGTGTACAAATTCCTTGTATATCTTGTATGTCATATCTTTATCAGAAAAATGTACTGCAAAGATTTCCTGCAATAGTTGCCATTCTAATTGTCGTAGCATTCATTTTGTTTTTTGCAGAAGCCTTTGTAATTTTACTTAATTGAAATGGTCCATTTACTCTCTCTGATTACCTTTATCCATTTCATAAAGAATTCTTCCCCTAGTCATAATTATGAAGTGTATTTCTTCTTTTATCTTCTAATTTTTTATGATATGACCTTTAAAATTGTGGTCTCATATCTGTTGGAGTTTATTGTGGTATATGGCACAAGATGCTGGTTTAAACCTAATTGTTACCAGATGGCTTTCCAGTTTTCCTAGAAATCTTTGTTAAATAGGTAGTCCTTATCCCAGTAGTTGGTATCCTTTGGTTTATCAAACTCTACGGTACTATACTCAATTGCTTTTGGGTTCTGTTTACCTAATTTGTTCCATTAATCAACTTTTCTATTTTTTTCCAATGATTCCCAGTTTGTTTTGAAAATTACTGCTTTGTAATGTAGTTTGAAATCTGTTATTGCTAGACTCCCTTCATTTCTACTTTTTTGTATAATTTCTCTTGAGATTGTTGATTTTTTAAACTTCCCAGATGTGTTTTATTATTATTTATCTAATTCAATAAAATAGTATCTTGGTAGTTTGATTAGTATGACAATAAATGTATAAATCAATTTAGGCAGCACCATTATTTTCATAAGATGATATTTTATAATTACATAGCCTAACTGTAAATAATTGAATATTGCACTAATCTTTATTTTTGTAAAGAGTTTTATAAGTGCATTCACATATGTTCTAAGTGCATATTGGTAGATGGGTTCCTAGATATTTTATATATTTTGTAGTTATCTTGAACTGAATTTTTTTCTACCTCCTCCTCTTGGGTTTTCTAAGTAATATTCAGGAAGGCTAATGATTTCTGTGGGGTTTATTTTTTGTATTGCTACTTGATTGAAATTGTTTTAATTAATTATTTATTTGAGTCTCTAGATCCTCTAAGTAAATCATCATATTATCTGTAAGTAGTAATAATTTTGTTTCCTCATTAGCTGTGCTTATTCCTTCAATTTTTTCCCCTTGTCTCATTTCTATAGCTAGCACTTTTAGAATTGTATTAAATAATGTTGTGGACAATGGACATTCTTGCTTTAGCCCATATCTTATTGAAATAACTTTTAGTATTTCTGCATTACAAATAATACTAGTTCTTAGTTTTAGATACTGTTTACCACATTAAGGGAAAGTCTATAGTTATTTTTGTTTTAGATGAATGTTGTATTTAGTCAAAACATTTTTGCATTTATTGATATTTCCTAACTTGTAAAAAGCTTGCACCTGTGTCCTCCATGGTATACTAGGTATACCTATTGGCTTCTTCATTTACTGAATAGATATTTGTTGAAATTATAAGGGATGAGTGAATTCTACCCTTATCACAATGAACAAGATGCTCTATTCTGATACCTTTATCAGGTTGAATTATAGAATCAACCAGTCAACCAGTAGACATGATATGTAAACAAGATACCTATACCCTGAGATAACAAAACTGGTATTTAATCCAGAACAAACAAAACTTATCTGGTCTCTGGGAGCTTTAACTAGCAGAGAAATTCCATCACTACCTGGAATCCATTAAGGTATAATTTAGTGGTAGAAGATTTCAGCATGGGAGTTGGGAATTCCAGTTCAAGCAAAGTCCCCAAAAGTGAACCCAAACTATATATATATTTAGAAGATTGGCTTGAATTTTTGTTGCTCGAAACAAGACTCATGATGAGCATATGTTTAGTGATGAGACAACATGTACCTTTTGTAAGGGCCCAGGGAGATGCAATCAATCAGCCTAGGCATGTTAGATATCATCATGTTAAGAAAGCAGATAATTAGCTTGACAATAATGGCATCTCCCTTTGTGAAGTAGTAGATTTTTGGAGCACTCACAGAGTCCAACAGACATCTTTTTAGACCCCCTCTCTCTCTTTTTCCAGGGATCAGTCTGAGTGTTCATGTAGGAGTTGGGATAGATGACCTTTGAGGTCCTTTCCAGGTTTAAGACTACAATTCTGTACATGTATATAAGTCACCTCTACCAATATGTTAAGATTGATCTGTGTGCAGGATATGCTGCAAGAGGCCTGTTGAGAGTCAGGGACATGTAATGAACAGTTACTAAGAGCCCTAGAGTCACAGATGTCAGCTAAAGAAGGGAGAGTCTGTGGGAACCACAGAATAGTGCAGATATAGAATTCAGAAAACAGAGGCTAGGTCAACTACTATTTGAGACCATGAAGAAGGGAGAGGGAGGGAAGAAAACTGAAGCTAAAACTGGGCTGATTAACTGGAATACATAAATATCTAGGCTGGGTTCCTTAGGAAGCAGGATACTAGAAAGGGGAGATGGTATGCAGAGGTCAAAACCAGGGTCGAATTTAGGGTGCAAGCCAAGGTCTGAAACCCAGTTGATTCATGTCAGTGTTCAGGAGTAGAGACAAATAGAACTTTGGTAAAAGTGATTCAGCAAGGATAGGTCTGTATTCATCCCCTTAAAAAACAAGTGAGCAAACCCCTTTTATTTATTTGTTTGTTTATATTCATCTCATTTTGAGGGCACAGGGATGTGCTTCATTTCTATACCACTGGCCATTGGATTTGTCCAGTCTGTACTAAAAGGGGTCTTTGACTCAGGGAATTCTGTTGGCTCCCGACAATGTAGAGGAAGAAGACACACGTTATTCTCAGAACATCATAAAAGAACATCAAAACAACATCAGAACATCAAGAATGATCTGGGCTTATGGTAAGAGTTTGTGAGGGGAAGGAAGAGAAGAAGGAAGTGGGATAGAAAGAAAAAACACAGACCTGATGGTTTTTGCTCAAATATGAACCCAAGAGATAGATGATCAACAAGTAATGTGTACCCAACACTGCTAAGCAGGATAGAAAAAGTCTCTACAATTTGACATTCATAAAATAACTAGGGAGCATTATAAACCGGGATATATCCATATACAAAGCTATCCATAGCAGAAAACCAAAGTGTTTTTTTCAATATTTTTAATTCAATAACAAGCTTTTATTATGTGGTGAGCACTACACTTGATGGTGGGGATAAAAAGACAAAATTCAAAGACATCCCTGTTATCCTTGTTAAAAGCTTACATTTTGCTGGATAAACCCTACATATGCTGATTAGGAAGCCCAAAATATCCATATAATATGAATGAATGAATGAATGAATGAATAAATGAAAGAATGAATGAATGAATGAATAAATAGGACACTGGATTATATGTCAGGAAGATTTGGTTTCAAATCCTTTCTCAGACACTAGCTATGTGAGTTTGGTTGGGTCACTTAATTTTAATGTGCCTCACTTCCTTACTTATAAAATGAGGAGGCAAAATACTATGGCTTCTAGGTTTCTTTCCAGCTCTAAACCTATGATCTTATGATTCTGTGAGTATTTTTTTATTGGTGGGGGAAACTCTAATAGCAGGAAGAATCAAGAAAAGAATCTTGGAGGAGGTGGCAATGGAGCTTGCCTAGATTACTACATATGGCTGGTTGAGTAGTCTGTTTATTTAGTCCATCAGTACATTTGTCTTGGACAGTGAGTTGGGCTTAGAATGAGCTTGAAGCAGGAGAACCTGCTGGATTTGCATGTAGGAAAATGTATGTTTTCAATGACGCAAAGCTGTTCTCTCATGCAAAGGTTCGTCTTTTTCTCACTAATATTCTTGTGGTGGCAATGATGCTACAAATTGTGGAATATCATAATATCCAAAGAATGAAAGCTGAAGGTGGCCCAAAGGAAAACATAAAGCTACATGGTAAGTGCATATACTTATGAGAATTTTACTGGAGATGACTTGCCCATGACAAGTAACATAAAAGACATAATTAAATACATGTATAATTGGAGAAGCTGATACAGCAAGGATAAAGGGTGACAGATAGACAGGCCAACTGCTGTGCTGATACTCCCACACTATTAAAAGTGCTATAGAGCTGTCATTGTGTTAGATAGACCTTCTATGGAGAACTTTTGTAAAGACAAACAGGCGACTGGCAAAGGATAAAAAGTCAGAAGTAGGTTGTGATCAGCATCGATCATATCAACATCAGAGAGATCATGGATTCATAGGAGCATAGAACCAAGTGATAGATTATAGATTACATATTAGAGGACTGTAATTCTATAAGAATTTTTAGAAAAGAAAACTCAACATGGATAGACAATGTGGTGGAATCTACAATCCTTTCCAGCTGTGAGTTGTCCCAAAGAAAGAATGCCTGGCTTTATATTAATCCTTACCGACCAGAATATGGAGTTAGAGGGGGCTGGGAAACCTGCAGCCTGGAGGTCACATGTGGCCTCCTAGGTCCTTGGTTGCAACCTTTTGACAGAGTCTAAGTTTCATAGAGCAAATCCTTTCATTAAGGGGATTTGTTCTGTGAAGTTTGGATTCAGTCAAAGGGTCACACTTGAGGACCTAGAGGATCTCATATAGCCTCAAGGTCATGGGTTCCCAATGCCTGACTAGGGGATTCTGACTCCAAGGCAGTGGCCTCACTACTATATCATGTTGCCACTTGTTTTCAAGATTTCCAAAGAGTATTTCAAGTTACCAAAGTGCAAGCAAAGGCAGTTTACTGGCATTCTGAAATCAGTCGGATGGGAAGAACACATTTAAAGCAATTAAAACCTGTGCAATCACAGTCTTTGAATTATTTACCTTTGGAACTGTGAACTAGACCATAAAAGATTTGGAAAGTATCCTAACAAAAATTCCTTTAGGTTATAATAGTAATAAAATTACTTAAATCAAAATTAATAAAATATTAATAAAACACATGGCCCATCACCCTAAAGCAGCTATAGAAAAAGAAACACATCCTCAGCAAAAATGAGGATGAAAATTGATAGACATTTTTAGGGCAGCTAATAAACAGGTCAAAAACCTACAGAAATAATTTTGGAAAAAGCAAGTTTCCCTTTACCAAGCAATAGCAAATAATAACGATGATGATGATGATGATGATGGTGATATTGATTTATATGGCATTTATATAGTACCTACTACATGCCAGATGCTGGGGTGAGCACTTTACAAATATTTTATTTCATCCACACAACAGAGCTGGGAGGTAGGTGCTATTATGATCTCCATTTTACAGTTGAGGAAACTGATGCAAACAAATGACTTGTCCAGAGTCATGTAGCTAGTATATATCTCAGGTTGGATTTGAACCCAAGTCTCAGGTCTTGACCTCAGACTAATAATACCCACTCTATACACTATGCCACCTCGCTGCCTCAAGGATGAGAATAGCTACACACCATTGGATTTCTTATGTGTAATTGAAAGGGGTTTATCTCCAGATGGATCCCATGAAATAACTAAGATCAAATGATGGAATCAAAAGGTCCCCCATAGGCAACATGTACCTGTTTGTTGTTGAGTTGTGTCTAACTTTTTGTGTCCCCATTTGGGATTTTCTTGGCAAAGATTTCAGGGTGGTTTGCCATTTCCTACTCCAGGTTAAGTGACTGGCCCCAGGTCACGCAGCTAGTAAGTGTCTGAGGCTGGATTTGAACTCAGATTCTCCTGCTTCCAAGGCCAGGCCCTCTATCCACTGTGCCACCTAGCTGCCACATGTGTATAAACTCTTGCAAACAAAAAGTTGATAAAGAACCATCAAACAAATGACCGTCATAAAGATTTGATTTTGCTTGTGGAAGTGGAGGGATTTGTAATGGCAATTTAGGACCAGGCCATTACCACTAGAAATTACAGGCAAGACTGGGCATGGCAGGTGTGAGGGATAGTGAAGAGACTGGACTGCTTGGAGAAACAGTTACATATGGAAGAGTCACAGACCAGTCCCCTGGGCTGAGGGGAACAGATAAGTGTCTGCAAATAGGTGGTTATTGGGGATAAAGGTCCCTTGTCTTCTGGGAGCTAGGAACCCAATGACAATTAGTGAATCTGCATTAGCCTGCTTTTTCGGTTATTCTTTACCAAGGAGGCTTGAAAAGAACAACACAGGTACTAAGAGATAAGTGAAGGCGACTGTTTCCCACACCTCAAGTGGAAACTGTGGTTTGCAGAAGTATATTAACATTTTGAGCTCGTTCAGGCAATTAAGCTGAAACACCTGGTTTTGCAGTAACTCTCATTTTCTGTGCTGAAGGGTTCTTGAAATTCCCATGCTTGGTGGATCACTCTGATGGTTGGTCACCAGCTGTCATGTTGGCAACATGCCTAGCAATTGATTGCAATTTCCTAGAGGCATTTTGGCAAAGCCCCCAGCAGAAGCGGGGAGCAGGTGACCTCTGACACTTTGGATTCCGTGTGGAGAACAGCCCCAGCAGTAGCAAGGAGCTGAGGTTCAAGGCTGTGGATGGAATGATGGAGTTGAGAAATGGTGGAGAGGTTATTTGTAGAGACCCTCTGGGCTGCCACATCTGTGCCCAATTAATCTGTGCCAAAGATGGGGGCATGACTCCATGGAAAGAAGGGTGTGTATGAGACTAAAACTTCCTTTTCCCTTGGTAGACAGTATGGTGGAGCAGAAAGCATGCTGGAGTTGGAATCTGGAATGTTTGGGTTCAGATCCAGCCCCAGAGGTGTGAACCTGGGTTAACCACATAACAGCTTGGTTTCCTCATCTATAAAACAGGGGATAATATCTGTAGTCCTTAATTCATAAAGTTGTTATGAAGGTCAAATGAGATAATGTATTTAAAGGGCTATATAAATGTAAATTATTTTATTGCATTTAAATAGTACTCTTTGTCACATGACTCACTTGCCACATGACTTATTTGATCCTCCAACAAGGCCAACAGGGTAAATTTATCATTTCATTTTGTACCAAAGTGGTATAGGAGATAGAGTGTTGTATTAGTGCCTCCCAGGATTGTTAAAAGGATCAAACGAGACAATATATGTAAAGCACTTTGCAAATCTTAAAGTAGCATAAATCAACTATTATTGTTAATTAGTAATATTATTGCTGTTGTTCGGTCATTTCAGTTGTGTCTGACTCTTCTTGACCCCATTTAGAGTTTTCTTGGCAAAGGTACTGGAATGGTTTGCCATTTCCTTCTCCAGCTCATTTTATAGGTGAGGAAACTGAGCCAAACAGGGTTAAGTGACTTGCCCAGGGTCACACAGCTAGTAAGTGTCTGAGGCCAGATTTGAACTCAAGAAGACAAATGTTCCTGACTTCAGGCTTGGCACTCTTATCTCCTGTGCCACCTAGCTGCCCTATATTATTAAAACATAATAATAACTGCAACATTATTACTATTCTGACTTATTACTTTTGCTGTTTCAGCAGTCAACATTTATTGTGTATCTGTATTGATTTAATATTAAATATTCTGTTATTGTAAGAAATAATATGTAATAAATAATTATACAACATTTTAATTATTATTAGAATATTACTGTGATTACAGATAAGGAAACCTGGGCTCAGATAAGTGAGGTGATTCACTTAGTGTTCTACAGCTTAGTTAACATCAGAGTTGGGATCCAGCTGCCAGCTGCAGCAAAAGATAGATCCTACATATTTTAATGACAATTGGCTAAATGGAATCCAAACTGAAATGAGACAATTGAAGATTAAAGATAAACAATTTAAACAACACTTAAAAGGAGTTCTGGGTTATGTATCCATGAGCTTTTAGGGCAACAGACTAATAATTTTATGCTATGTTTTTTCAATTAGAGACTAAACTGGCCCCTTAAACTGTACTGGGTGCCCTCTTGGTCTCAGGTCTGCCCTTTGTGGGTCATTGTACTCAATGCTGCTCCCTACTCCCTCCCCTCAGCTTTCCAGTATGGTTCCTGGTATACTACAACGAGCCTTACCTCTCTGGACCTACCTACGTCCTACTTCCCTGTGTTCTTCTCTGGCATTATGCTGGCACATTCTCTTCAGTTCACTTCAGTCTAGTATTTATTAAACACAAAATATTACGTTAATTTCTGGGGAATGCAAAGACAAAAATGGAAGAATCTCTGTCTTCAAGGAGTTTACCATCTGTTAGGAGGGGTGTTATCACATTTGTACAAATAGCTATGGTGCAAAGCATTGTGCCGGGGTGGTGAAGGTAAATGCAACATAATGTGCTCTAGGAGAATTTGGAGAGGGAGAGCAAACTCTCAGCTCTTCTCTCTCAGGCCTTTCTCTGTGTTTCCTCCTTCCACCTTCAAAGCTAGACTCTCTGTGCCTTTCAGAATGATTAACTGAGCTGCTAAACTAAGCCTGTGATCATGGAAGGAAGAAGGGGTGACCATGGGACCAAGGTGTCTTCTAAGAGCAGACCTTTGTTGTTGAACCCCTTAGTGATGCTAATGGCCAGTCAGGAAGATGGGGCTCTAGGCAAGCCTAGTGGGGAGATACCTTAAGGATGTGCTTTTCAGTGGCTCTTCAATCCTGTCATGTACTGTTAGTGTCAGCCCTGAAGTAGATCCCAAATTATGATATTTCTAAAACCTGAAAGGCTTTGCAAGCTGCAATCCTGTCCTGTAGGTTTTTCTTTTGCTCTCTCTGGCCCTGCTCAGACCTTTTCCAAATGGATCAAAGTCATTCATGCAGCAATCCATTTTAATATTGGGTTAGTAGTGAGTGAAGGCCCCTGGAGCTCCTGAAAACTGCCACTGTTAGAAAACAGGGTGGAGGCTTGTGTACCCTCCGGGAGCAAGGCTAGATGCTGGCTTCTGACTTTTCCTATTTTCAGCCAGTCAGGCGTCAGTCAGGCAGCATTTATTGACTGTCCAGGGCATGTGAAGCACTGTTCTGGGTATGTGCTGAAGAATGGGATGGGGACAAGGTATAGGGAATAAGTGGGAAATGTGGTCTCAGTCTTTGAGGAGCTGATGTAGTCTACTGGGAAGTACAGTGGACTTAATATAAGAAGATTAGGGTTTGAGTTCTAGCTAATTACCATTTGTGTGACTATAGGCAAGACATGTAAGCTCCCTGAGCCTCAGTTTCCCCATCTGCAAATAGAGATAGTGCCATTTATATAAACAGCATGGCGTTAGAGGATAAAGGAGTCAAGGTGCCTTAGGGTCAGGGTAACTTGGGTTCAAATTCTGCGTCTTATACATATTAACTGTGTGACCATGGGGAAGTTATTTAACTTTTCAGCAAATCTCTAAAACTATCTAAGTTAGGGTCAGTGTGCTGAACTACATCAGTGAAGGGATTTTTCACATGAGCAAGTCTTCATATCAGATCACAGATTGGAACCCAAAAGACCCCCAAACCAAACCAATCAATCCATATACCGCCAATCTCATAGGGTTGTCATGATGATTATATAAGACAGCATAGGCCAAAGTGCTCTTTAGTTATAAAACACAATGCAGATGTCAGCTATTGGCATTATTAGCAATAATATAATTAATAATAATAGTAATGTTATTTATAGCAATAATCATAGTAACTTAAAAATCAGATTTGTAGATTTCATTGTTATTGGAGCTCCCTAGTGAGGAAATTCCCAATATCAACGTGGATTGGTGCCTGCTCTGAAACTTGGAGGGAGTTGTCTGGGGCCACTGAGAGGTTGTAGTTTGCCCGACAGGATCATGCAGCCAGTACATGTCAAAGACAGGATTTGAACCCAGGTCTTTCTGACCTGGCTTCTTTTCTATCATTCTGCCTCTCATATAAATAATTACTGAATAAAAGGATACCATCTAATTTATTTTCTTACCAATTCATCTCAAAACATTTTTTAACATGTGTTTTTTAAAATCTTAAGTTCCAAATCCTCTCCCACCTTTCTTCCTCTCCCCCCTCATTGAGAAGGCAAGCAATTTGATCTAGGTTATACACGTGCAGTCCAGCAAAACATGGTTCCATATTAGTAAGGTAATATAATCTAAATTAGATACGGGGAGACACATGAAAAAGAATTAAGGATGCTCACAAAGTAACCTGTACTAAATACATATTAATATATTACAACAATACAAATTCTGCAAACATAGATATGAGAATAAACATAGAGAGATGGGGTTAGATGAAGTTAATCACTGAGCACTTCTTGGGGGCGATCGGTCCAAATATGTTTTAATGCTCAGTTTGAAGGGTGCTAGGGTCATAGAATAATGGAGAGGAGGGCATTACAAATGGGTGCAATGGCATGTGCAAAGTCCCACTCTATGAAGCAAATGGCAAGTGGGTTTACTTGGGTAGAGAAAGTAGTTAGGCCTGAGAAGCAATAGGAAATGAGACTGGTGATAAAGCTGAAGGACAAAGATGGACACTTGTTGGACCTTGATGATCATGATTGGCAATTAGGAACTCCTAGAGGTTCTCCGGCAAAGGAATGACATTATTAAACTATTGATTGAAGAAGATTTTTTTCTGACCGACTTGTTTAAATTACCACTATCTTTAAGGCTGGCTGCTGCTGTGAAGGAGGAGAGAATGCAGGCAGGAAGAGCTATTAGTTTGGAGTTAGAAGGTTATTACAGCTGTCTAGGCTGACTGAGACCTGGACTGGAGTTGTGGAAGTATGAATGTGAAGTGGTGGGTGGAAATGAGAAACATTTCAGAGAAAGTACTGGCAGGATTGTGTGATGGAGCATAACTGAGTTGAGAAGAAGCACTAATCTTTAACCCTTCATTGACCACAGAAATACAATTGTCAATCAGTCAACAAGCACTTATTAATCACCTACTCTGTATATACTAGGTCCAGCACTTGAGATACAAGATAAAGAGAGTAGTTCCTCTTCTCAAGGAGTTTACCATCTAGAAGAGTAATGTGTAGTGAGGCTGGAAAGATAGATTATAGCCATATTGGGAAGGACTTTAAATGCCAAACAGAAGAGTTCATATTTCATGGGTTCATATCTTGGGTTCTTAGGATCCCTTGATAAATTTCAGAGTATCAGTGAACTTGTTTTTTATTTTTAATTTTGATAACTTTTTCAACATAATTGGCTTCTTTTGTAATTCTGTGTATATAATTATAATTATTGGAGACAATTTCAGTTAAGTGATTTGCCCAGAGTCACATAGCCAGTAAGTGTCTGAGGACCGATTTGAACTCAGTTCCTCCTGACTCCAGGGTCTGTGTTCTATTTACTGTGCCACCTAGATGCCCCTGTAATCCTATGTATTTTAGACATTTAAAAACATAATTCTGGGCAGATTGTTGCATGATTACTTAGCTCTCTAACTTTTTTCTTTAACCAAGGGAGAAAAATAAAGAAAACACGTAGCAGATAGAGACAGTATTCCTGTTCCCTTCAAAACCAGGATTAACCCAGCACTATGGCCACTTCCTCCAAAAATTATTGTAAATAAAGACTTCTTGTTGGAGAAATTGGATCAGTGAGAGAAAAAGATGCATGTTGTAGGGGCATATGAAAGTCTTTGTGGAGACCTGGACATTTTTAAAGTCAAAAGGTGTTTGTGAGGGAGATAGAATAAGGATTTCAGAGAGGACCTGAGGATGAAGCAGGGCCTTTTTCATTAGGTGGGAAGGGATGGGTCACATAGTACATATTGGAGAGGGACATCTTTTTCCAGACTGATTATCTACTTATCAGATATAATCCACCAGCTATAACTGAGGATTGGGGTGGGGCTGGTACTAGGGGTTTAAAGAGGGTGGCCAAGGTTTTGAAAAGCCTCTGTGAAGTGTGAGCTAAGGCATTAGGAGCTTATGAGGTTATGAGGAAGGAATAGTAATGCTGTCTTGTCACAGCCTGACACAGTGCTCTGCACACAGCAGGTGCTCAGTAAATGCTTGTTAAACTAAGTAGGTCAAAGTCATTTCTGGAAAGCATGAAGCCACAGGGGACCACATCATCTCAATCCTGGGATATTATCTCTCTCTTTTAAAAAAGTTTTAGCTATGTCTTTATGTTTTGTTTTGGATTTTTTTTTTTTGCATCATAATCATTTCCCAATATACCTTTTCCCCCAACCTTCCTATGCAATAAAGAAAAACAGTCAGGCAAAATCAAGCCAAGTGGTGCCTGCAGCTACTCACATATGCTGCATTTGGAATCTGTATTCCTGGCTCCTCCTTCCTCCAAGGGGAGGAGGGAGGAGTGTTTCATCATCTCTCTTCTGGAATCTGGATTGGTCATTAAATTGGAAATGAGGACAACTGCCTTTCTGTGTTGTTTTCATTTCCATTATGATGGTCGCTGCGCAATCTGTCCTCCTGGTTTTGCTTTCTTTACTTAACAATGAGTTCATATGAGTCTTCATCCTTGAAGTTACTCAAAGAATAGTCAGATGTGTGGTGCAGGAATAGATGGAGAGGACAGTGGAACCAAGAAGTGAGGGATCCAGGAATGGTGACAGGACAGTGGGGTGAGGGAGGTTATGGTGTTAGAATTGAGTGAGGTAGAATGAAGGACCAAGCCATGGGATGAGAAAGGGACACACACACACACACACACACACACACACACACACACAGAGGGAGAGACACACACACAGAGGGAGAGACAGAAAGAGTGAGGCACAGACACAGAAAATGGGACAGAGAGATGAGGGAGTGGGGAATTGGAAAGGGAGGGAGAGAGAGAAGAATTAGGAAAGGTTGAAGAATGAGAGAGAAGGAGAGTGAAAGGAAAGGAGGGAGAGAGAGAAGCATAAAGAAGGGAGAGGACAGAAAGAGAGAGGGAAAGGGAGAAAAAGGAGAGTAGAGAGATAGAGAAAGAGGAAAGGAGGGGAAGAGAGAAGAATGCGGGAGAGGGAAAAAAAGAAAGGGAGAGAGACAGAAAGAGAGAGGGAGAAAGATAGACCAAGAGGGAGAAAGGTAAGAGGAAGGGTAAGAGGGGAATGTGAGAGGAGGAGAGAGAGAGCAAGATATTTTTAGAAGTAAGAAGAAAGCTTTCTAACAGGTGAACAATTCTCTTACGTAAATAACAGGGCTTATTATAGAATCTCCCTTCACAAGGACTTTTTCCTCTGAAATAAGGAAAAAAGATACATCTTTCCCCACCCCTTCAGTGCATTTAATTAATTTTGGTGAATTCTTAACAGGCAATATGACTAGATGACCAAGATTGTAGATTTGTAAAATGTTAGAGCTAAAAAGGATCTGGAAGCTCTTCCTTTCAGCTAAAATAGTCATTGGATAACCTCTCAAGGCTTGGTAACCTGATGAATATTCTATAGTTCTGGTGTTTTACATGGACACAAATGATATTTCCAGTGGGAGTGTAGAAAACTGATGCCTGCATCAAAATGGGCATGGGCTGAACTGAAGAGTGTGGAATGATGAGACACAAGCCAGGCAGGTTCTGTCATAGCAATTCCTATTTATGGATCAGCGAGCAGGGTTTATATAGTGAATGTAAAGCAATTATTTCTTAGGTTCCCATGAGAGAATGTTTAATGTCCTTGTTCATTTACATACATCTGTATGTTTTAATGTCCTAGTTCTCTTGCATGCATCTATGTCTAGGTCACTGCTCGATTATCATGTCCTAAAATCCTGCAAGTCAGGAAGAGATGGTGAGCCCATCTTAAGACATAATAAAGCCTTCATAGGGAGCTGGCTTGGGAGAAATCCTGGACCAGACTCTTCCCATGTATGGACCAGGTCAGAACTGGCCCTCAACAGAAAATATTGCCAAAGACCATGAAGTGTTGGGCAAGAAACTGAAGCCCCCAGGGCAGGGATCATGTTCTCATCATTGCTTCTAATCAAAGGTAGAGGACTGAAGAGTGAGAAGTGAATAGTTAAGAAGATGGTGTCTGAGAATGAATGGGATTTAGACTTCCAGACTATGGCTTAAAAATGTGGAAATGATGGGCAACTGGATAGGAATCAATTGCAACTAATCAGGTTAGAAGAAAATGTATTTGCCTGGAGCCTTGCAAATCTAAGCAAAAGGGCTTTAAACCAAAAAGGAAGAGCAAGGAAGAGAACTGCTTAAGTACATATTACCAAGCTAGATAATATAGAAAGTAGCTATAATATAGAACAAAAATAGCAGTTGAACTACCCTGAGATGCTTCACAGCAGACAAAATCCAAGAAAAGGACCAGCAATTAAACCCATGACCCCACTTATCCATATGCAAATATACAAAACATGGAAAATAAGTGAAGCGAACTATAAATCCTAACACATGGAAGGTAAATTTGACCTCATAGGTCACTGAGACATGGTATGATGAAACCCACAACTAGAATATGATTCCGGAAGTACCCTAATTAACAAATCAAAGGAAGCAAAATGGGTGAAGTAGGAAGAGAGTAGTTTTGTTCCTTAAGAAGATATACTTGAGTGAAGAAATCCAGGGTATTAAAGTGGTGAAACATAGGATAGAGCATTTGGTAAATATCAATGAGAGTGGAAATCAAACATATTTTAATTGTAGTTTATACACTAGGAGTTTGGGAAATAGTTCATAAGCTTGGCATGGAGGCATGATAAAGCAGAGAAGGGGGGACATTGGTTTTCTCACCATCTGCTGGAGTTCTCTCCTCAATACTCAAAATTGAGCTGTTAATAATTCCTTGTCTTGACAAGGATAATTTCATACTCTTACTCTGAAGTAAGAAATGAGGTAAACTGCTACTCTGGACCCATTTCTCTCACCAGAAGGAACTGGTTGTTGAAGTGGAAGTGATAGGAACTTTGAAGTATCTCATAATTTGGTTTAGAAGAGAGGAAAACCAAACTGAATCTGACACATACCTTAGATTTTAGGAGAGCTGATTTTAAATAGTCCAGAGAGAAAGTTGGTATGATATTATGGATCAGAAATCCTATAAAGGACATCAGACTAGGAGGGATAGGAAGCTCTCAAGAATGAAATTCTGAAGACATAAAGCAAAACAATCTTTTTTTTCTTTATTAATTTGTTTGTTTACTTTTAGTTTATAAGATTCAGTTCCACAATCCCTTGAGTTTCAAATTTTCTCCCCCTCCTTTATCACCCCCCCACCTCAACCCCATGGTGGCATTCATTGAAGTATAGGATCTGCAAATACTTTCACATTAGTCATTAGTCAGGTTGTAAAGAAGGATTGTAATGGATGGAATGAACAATGGGAAAGAGGAAGCCAAACCAAACAAGAAAAAGAAAGAGAACAGGTAGTTTGCTTCAATCTGTATTCAAACTCTGTTCTTTCTAGTTCTTTCTCTGGATATAGACATCTCTCTCTATCATGAGTCTTTTGGGGTTGTCTTATAACCCTGCATTGCTGAGAAGAGTCCAGTCTATCAAAATTGGTCATCACACATATGTTGTGTCTGTAATTGTGTACAGATTTCTCCTGGTTCTGCTCTCCTCACTTAGCATCAGTCCGTATAAGCCTCTCCAGGTAAATATGAAGTCCATCTGTTCCTCATTTCTTATAGCAAAATAGTATTCCATTCCATTACTATACCACAATTTGTTTAGCCATTCCCCAATTGATAGGCATCCCCTTAATTTCCAATTTTTTGCCACCACAAAAAGAGCTGCTATAAATATTTTTGTACAAATGGGTCTTCTTCCCACTTCTATGATCTCTTTGGGATACAACCCTAGAAGTGGTATTGCTGGGTCAAAGGGTATGCAATTATTTATAGCCCTTTGGGCATAGTTCCAGATTGCTCTCCAGAATGGTTGGATCAGTTCACAACTCAACCAACAATGTATTAGTGTTCTAACTTTTCCACATCCTATCTAGCATTTACCATTTTCCTATTTTGTCACCTTAGCCAATTTGACTGGTGACATGTGGTATCTCAGAGTTGTTTTGATTTGCATTTCTCTTAACAATAGTGATTTAGAGCATTTTTTCATATGCTTATAGATATCTTTAATTTCTTCCTCTGAAAACTGCCTGTTCGTATCCTTTTGGCCATTTATCAATTGGGGAATGACTTATATTCTTATAGATTTGACTCAATTCTCTTTATGTTTTAGAAATGAGGCCTTTGTCAAAGACACTGGTTGTAAAAGTTCTTTCCCAGTTTCCCACTTCCCTCTTAACCTTGATTACATTGGCTTTGTTTGTACAGAAACTTTTCAATTTAATGTAATCAAAATTGTCTATTTTGCATTTTATAATGCTCTCTAATTCTTGTTTGGTCGTAAAGTCTTCCCTTCTTCATAAATCTGACAGGTAAACTATTCCTTGCTCTTCCAGATTGCTTATAGTATCATCCTTTATACCTAGATCATGTACCCATTTAGACTTGATTTTGGTATACAGTTTTAGATAATGATCTGTGCCCAGTTTCTGCCATACTGCATTCCAGTTTTCCCAGCAGTTTTTGTCAAATAGTGAGTTCTAATCTCCAAAACTGGGGTCTTTGGGTTTATCAAACAGTAGATTACTATAGTCATTGACTGCCGAGTCTTGTGTACTCAATCTATTCCATTGATGCACTACTCTATTCCTCAGCCAGTACCAAGTAGTTTTGATGATTGCTGCTTTATAATACAGATTAAAATCTAGTATGGCTAGGCCACATTCCCTAGCATTTCTTTTCATTAATTGTCTTGATATACTAGACGTTTTGTTCTTCCAAATGAATTTTGTTACTATTTTTTCTAGCTCTATAAAGTAATTTTTTGGTACATTGGTTGATATGGCACTAAATATGTAATTTAATTTAGGTGAAATTGTCATTTATATTATATTAGCTCAACCCAGCCATAAGCAATTGATGTTTTTCCAATTAGTTAGATCTAATTTCATTTGTGTGAAAAGTGTTTTGTAGTTGTGTTCATATAGGTCTTGGGTTTGTTTTGGCAGGTAGATTCCCAAATACTTTATGTCTACAGTAACTTTAAATGGGATTTCTCTTTCTATCTCTTGCTGTTGGATTTCATTAGAAAATTTTATATCTTGCAACTGTGCTAAACTTATATATTGCCTCAAGTACTTTTTTACTTGGTTCTCTAGGATCCTCTTAAGTATATTATCATATCTGCAAAGAGTGATAGCTTAGTCTCTTTTTTGCCTGCTTTGATTCCTTTGATTTCTTTTTCTTCTCTAATTGCTATTGCTAACATTTCTAGTACCAGATTGAATCAGAGAGGTGATAGTGGACATCCTTGTTTCACCCCTGATCTTATTGGAAATGCTTCCCCATTACATATAATACTTGCTGATGGCTTTAAATAGATGCTACCTATTATTTTAAGGAAGACTCCATTTATTCCTATACTTTCTAGTGTTTTAATAGGAATGGACATTGTATTTGGTCAAAAACCTTTTCTGCATTGATTGAGATAATCATGTGGTTTCTGTCAGTTTTATTTTAATATGATCACTTATACTAATGGTTTTCCTAGTATTAAACCATCCTTGCATTCCTGGAATAATAAATGCCTACCTGATTAAAGTGTATTATTCTTGTGATAAGTTGCTGTGATCTTTTTGCTAATATTTTATTTAAAATTTTTGCATCTATATCCATGAGGGAAATTGGTCTATACTTTTCTTTCTCTGTTTTATCTCTTCCTGATTTAGCTATCAGTACCATATTTGTGTCATAGAAAGAATTTGGTAGGACTCCTTCTTTACTAATTTTCCCAAATAGTTTGTAGGGTATTGGAGTCAATTGTTCTTTAAATGTTTGATAGAATTCACTAGTAAATCCGTCTGGCCCTGGAGATTTTTTCCTAGGCAATTCACCGATGGCTTGTTTGATTTCTTTTTCTGAGATGGGGTTATTTAAGTAATTTACTTCCTTTTCAGTTAATCTAGGCAACTTATATTTTTGTAAATATTCATCCATTTCACTAAGATTGTCAAATTTATGGGCATACAATTTGGCAAAATAATTCCTAATTGTTTTAATTTCCACTTCATTGGAGGTAGATTCACCCTTTTCATTTTTGATACTCATAATTTGGTTTTCTTCTTTCTTTTTTTTTTATCATATCAACTAAGGGTCTATCAATTTTATTGTTTTTTTCATAAAACTGGATCTTAGTTTTACTTATTAATTCAATAGTTTTCTTAATTTCAATTTTATTAATCTCTCCTTTGGTTTTGATTATTTCTAATTTAGTATTTAATTGGGGATTTTAAATTTGTTCTTTTTCTAGCTTCTTCGATTGCATGCCCAATTCATTGACCTCCATTTTCTCTAATTTATTCATGTTTGCAATCAGGAATATAAAACTTCCCCTAAGAACTGCCTTTGCTGCATCCCACAAGTTTTGGTATGATGTCTCATTATTGTCATTCTCTTGAATGGAGTTACTGATGGTTTCTATAATTTCTTGTTTGACCCACTCATTCTTTAGGATTAAATTATTTAGTGTCCAATTAGTTTTTAGTCTATCTTTCCATGGCCCTTTATTGCATATGACTTTTATTGCATCATGATCTGAGAAGGATGCATTTAATATTTCTGCCTTTCTGCACTGAATTGTGAGGTTTTTATGCCCTAGTACATGGTCAATTTTTGTGTATGTGCCATATACCATTGAGAAGAAGGTATATTTCTTTTTATCCCCATTCAGTTTTCTCCAGGGATCTATCATATCTAGCCTCTCTAAAATTCTTTTTGCCTCCTTAACTTCTTTCTTGTTTATTTTGAGATTAGATTTATCAAGTTCAGAGAGGGGGAGATTGAGGTCTCCCACTAGTATAGTTTTGCTATCTATTTTGTCCTCTATTTCCCTTGACTTTTCCTCTAGGAATTTGGATGCTATACCACTTGGTGCATATATGTTAAGTAATGATATTGCTTTATTCTCAATGATGCCTTTTAGCAGGATGTAGTTTCCTTCCTTATCTCTTTTAATTAGATCTATTTTTTCTTTTGCTTTATTTGAGATTAGGATTACCACCCCTGCTTTTTTTTTTTTTACTTTAGCTGAGGCATAATAT
>CM053582.1:167714124-167740618 GCA_028627135.1 Pseudochirops cupreus | reverse complement strand
GGGCGGGGGAAAGACGGGGAGAAAAGATGTAACTCAAAAAAATTTAATAAAGAATCTCATAATAAAAAAAAAAAAGAATATGCATTGAGTTGGGACTAGCATTGGTTTGGGGATATGTTTATTTTTCTTAGGAAATACATTAAGGTAATTGATTGGAGAAGCATTGCAGCGTAGCAGCAAAAGCACTAAGACTTAGAAACAGGGGTCACTGATGCAAGCCCTGCCTCTGGCAATTAGGTGGCTTATGGCCACGAGCAAGTCACTTAACCATTCTGAGTCTCAGTGTTTTAGCATCAATAAAATGGTGATAATAATAGCTTAGTGCCTCCTCACAACTGAGTAAAATGAAATGCAAAGTTTAAAGGTTTATGTAAATGTAATTATCATCAATAGACTGTTAAAATGGTCACTTTGGTGTAAGCATTTACCATTTTGGTGTGGGTTTTTTTTAGTTCATTTTATTGCTAAGTGGTGTTTTGTGTTGAGTTTGGGTATGAGATGTTCGAAACTGTCATTTGTTACTTGGTGGGGGAGGAAAGGGACACATATAGGAAATGATGGAACAGGATGTCCCTTCCATGATGGACTTGGAGGCTGGGGACTTATGAGGTGACGCAGAGATGCAGACAGTGACCCTAGGTAGCATCAGTTGCAGCAGAACATCCCCAAAGTGACAGCTCCAAGAGGAGAGACTTGGGGATCTATAACAGAGCAACATGGTACAGTAGAAATAGCAGTGGATGAGGGGTTAGAGAATCTGGGCTCAAACCCCATCTTTGCTGCCTACTACCTGTGTGACCTGAAACAAGGCATTTAACTCTTTGGGACTCAGCGTCTTCATCTGTAAAATGAGAGGGTTAGACTAGATTAGGTATGGGGAACCTCATAGTCCATAGGCCTCAAGTCCACATGTGGCCTTCTAGGTACTTGGGTGCAGCCTTTTAACTGATTTCCAGTTTTATGGAATAAAAACGTGAAGGTTGGATTCAGTCAAAGGGCGTCACTTGAGGACCTAGAGGGCCACATGTGGTCTCAAGACCATAGGTTCCCCACACCTGGACTAGATGGCCTTGATCCTATATGTTTAAAGGACCTATTTAGGGTTAGGATTTACTATAAGGGGCACTAAGTGGTGCAGTGGATAGAACACTGGACTTGGAAGCAGAAAGACTGATCTTCCCAAATATAAGTCTAATCTCAGACACTAGCTGTGTGACCCTGGGCAAGTCATTTAACCCTGTTTGCCTCAGTTTCCTCCTCTGTCAAATGAGCTGGAGAAGGAAATGGCAAGCTGCTCCAGTATCTTTGCCAAGAAAACGCCAAAACAGGTTCACAGAGAGTTGGGCACAACTGAAATGACTGAATAACAAGAACGACAAATTTACTATAATGTCCCATTTTGAATATCACATCTAGAAAGCCATTAATATAGAGGGTGGCACTGAGATAGGAAATGAATGGAAGAAAATATGATTCCTGCTTTTGATTTTTTTTTTTTGGAAGGGAGGAAGGCAGGGCAATTGGGGTTAAGTGACTTGCCCAAGGTCACACAGCTAGTAAGTGTCAAGTGTCTGAGGTCATATTTGAACTCAGGTCCTCCTGACTCCAGGGCCAGTGCTCTATTCACTGTGCCACCTAGCTGACCCCCACCTTTGACTGTGTGATTCTGGGTAAGTTATATAACCTCTCAATACCCCCAGGCAACCCTCTAAGATTGCAAGTGGCCAAACAATTGATGGTTTTGCATTGGTAGAAGGAGCTCTTTAACAGAGGCTTCCTACCCTTCACAAATGAACTGACATGAGCAGAACAAAATAATAATAATACTTTATATCACTAACCTACCAATGGGTAGGTGAAGTTTATGGGGAATCTACCTTCCTAACAATCATATTCATATAATGCCAAATGTTGTAATTGTATAACCCACCTTTGTCATGCCCACAGGTATTGCCATGGGAATTCAAGAGGCAGGAAGCAACTGTTCTTGAGAGAACAGATTACCCAGAATTCTTAAGTACTTATGGAGTTAGAATCTTCAAGTTTAAAAACACTGAGCACTTGAGTATTCTGGGCAGCTTGTCTGACCAAGAATGGTCATCCTGCATCCGATGTTTCCATAGAAGTCAGTACTTGTGGGCATGGCAAAGACCAGCTCCATTCCATTGACACTTTGCTATCCTTTGACTGTTTGGAATGAAGGGTCCTAATAACATGCCTCTCCCTCACTCAGCTTCTACCATAACATTAGGTCTCGAAAAGCAGGCAGAAATGGATGTGTGCCTGGGCTAAGGAAATCAGGTGACCTGGCTCCAAATTCCACTGCTGATGTCTGCTACCTATGTGACCTTGGACAAGTCACTTAATTTCTCTGGGCCTCAGTTTCACTGTTTGTAAAACATGGATATTGGACTACATGACCTCTGAGATGACTTCCAGTTATGCTCCTATGGGATGGACCTTCTTTATTCCAAATCATCCTGTGTGTGACAGAGCTCAGAATGCAAAAGATGTGGCAGTGTCCAGTCTTCATGAGGCAGAACAGGCTCCTGAGCAGACTCTTGTAAGATGGAAAGTAATTACACAGGACCTTACTATAAGAGAAGTGATGGAAAGGACATAGGGAGACATAGGATTCCTCCTCTGAGTTCTCTTCTTCCAGGTGGGCCATGGAATGCAGTAGTAAAAGCTCTCATCCATTCTTCCCTTTGGCTTTCTCTCCTTCTCTGGTAACTATCCAAGAGGTCCTGCTTGGCTTAGGGCAAACGTTGTTTGGGAAGGCACATGGTAGATGCTTACCAAATATATGTTGACTGACTGACCAATAACCTAAATCTAACCTGTTTTCAAGAACACTTGAATGCCTGTGTCTTTAGGGATACTACTAAGAATGATATCCTCATTTACAAAAGATGGTTTTTTAAAATTAATTTGCATGTTTATATGCAAATTAAATCATCTAAGTAGTCTATGTGCTTTTAAGACCCTATTAAAATAAATACCAGGTTATAGTGGAAAGACTGAGCAACTAGGTGGTGCAGTGGATAGAGCACTGGGTTTGAAATCAGGAAGACTCATCTTCATGAGTTCAAATCGGGCCTCAGGCACTTACTAGCTGCGTGATCCTGGGTAAGTCACTTTACCCTGTTTGCCTCAGTTTCCTCATCTGTAAAATGAGCTGGAGAAGGACAATAGTAAACCCCTCCAATACCTTTGCCAAAAAACCCTACATGGGATCACAATGAGTCTGATGTGACTGAACAACATAATAGAAAGAGTGCTGGAAGAGAAGAAAGAAGAAAACCTGGCTTCGAGTTCTGGCTCTGGCACTTTCTCACCTCTGGACCTCTCCTTCTTCATCTGAAAGTGAGGGGGTTGGACTAGATGACCTCTAATAAAAATAGCTAACATTAATATGGTATATTAAGGCTGGCAAATTGCTTTTACATACATTATCTCATTGGCCCCCCCACGACAACCCTGGAAGGCATGGTTATTATTGTCCCCTTTTTAGAGTTGAGTGAATTGAGCCTGAGAATGGCTAAGTGATTTTTGCAGGATCACAAAGGGAAGGGAATAAACATTTATAAAATGCCTACTATGTGCCAGGCACTATGCTAAGCACTTTTTTACAATTATCTCATCTGATCCTCACAACTACCCTGGGAGGTAGGCATTATTATTATCCCCATTTCACAATTCAGGAAAATAAGGCAAACAGAGGTGAAGTGACTTGTCCAAGGTCACACAATCAGTGAGTGTCTGAGTTGAGATGTGAACTCAGGTCTTCCTGACTCCAGGTCCAGTGATCTAACCCCTGCACCACCACACCAGGTTTTACTAGCTATATACAGCTAGTATACAAAATGCCTGAGACAGGATTTCAGCTCAGGTTTTCCTGACTCTACAGCCAGAAGTCTATCCATTACACTAGCTAAATGCCTCGAGGACCCCTTCTAGCTCTCAATCAACGATCCTATGATGTCTACTTCTCTTAGAGAAAATGGTCAATGTTTATTCAGCAGGACTCAGCCAATCCAGGATCCTACAGTTCTCTCGCTTTAGAGGGTCCCAGAAATTAGTTACTGCTTTGGAAGGAGATGCCTTTCTTATGCCGCCAAACACCTTCCTCAAACAGTGCTTGGAAATGCTTAATTGAATATGCAGCTTTACAGAAGCAAGCTCCTTAGAAAGAGGGATTGTTTCATCTGTTTCACTTTCATCTTTTTATCCCAGCACCGAGTATGGTGCCTGGCATATAGTAGGCACTTAATAAATGCTTGTAGATTAATTGATTCAGAGTCAAGATCTAATCTCCTCCTCCAAATTACAGTGTCCTGTCTACACATTCACTCTAGAAATGGATGCCCAAGACTTCACTATAACCTTGACAGAAATTCCATCCTACAGTAATATGGCAGCCAAATTTTGGGTATAGCCATCTTAGATTTTTAACTTCCTGCCCTCCCAGGCCATATGGTCCATCAAATGCTGCTGCACTTCCTTTTTCTCTTGTTGCTTCCTTTTCCCCAGAGTCCTTGTGCTTCTTTTTCCATACCTAAACACACACACACACACACACACACACACACACACACACACATATCTACACACACATTGTCAGACCTTGTCACCCCACTATTGGGTTTTGCTTAACTCTTTTTTTTCTTTGTTACAAGGTATGGTTCAATTCCAGGGGTGGGAGAAATGACTTGTGGAGCCTTTTCCCCAGGCCCCCAGTGGCTAATGTCTTCATTGCCAACAATATCTTCCATCTACTCTTGTATATGCCCTATATGCATTGATGATAGATAGATAGATAAGATAGATAGGTAGATAGAGAGAAAGAGAGGGGGATGGATGGATGGATAGATAGATAGATAAGATAGGTAGTTTCTGCCAGTAGAATGTAAGCTCTATGAGGACAGGAACTCCATGTGTGTGTTTGTATGTGTGTATCCCCACAGTAAAGCACAGTATCCATACATAGTAAGCACTTAAACAATGTTTGATGATGGAACAAAAGGCACCAAAAAGGTCCAGGTACTTTCCCCTTCAGGTTTTTGGTTTTGGGGTTTGTTTGTTTTTTTGGATTCTGCCGTGCTATGACTGGGAGGCACCTGGGTCAATGCCACCAGGGCAGGGAGGCCTCTGTGACAACAGACATTTTGATCTATTTAGATTCTCCACAAGTTAGGCAGAGAGAGCTTTGGGATTACAAAACCAAGCACTGAAAGCAGAAAGCCACACAAAGAGAAGCCGACTGGCTTCATTTGCTGCATACCAAAGCGTCTGGCTCTTTCAAAATGATTGCTAATGAACCGCTTATGATTGCTGGTGATGGTGTGGGGTTTAAATTTGTCCTCAAAATAAGTTAAATGAGCTTTTAATTTGTTTCTCAGGCATCATCGGCTGCCTGAGAAGGCAGGGCCCATCCCTAGTGATCTCAGATGGAGACACACTGTTTCCCTTTCTCTGAGCTGAATCAAATGACACTGAGCAGATTCCAAGAGGGCTGCATTTCAGTCTCACTGAGCTGGACATTGCTGTGTCTTTCCCACTGAGGAGTTTCTAGATGTAGCCCTCTCAGAAAAACCTGCAAATTCCAGCTCATATCCACTGACAAAATAATTGAAGCAAGGCAGAAGCATGTGCCTAGCACCCCTTCAGCAAAACAAGAAGAGAAAACTTAGGCATTGATGAAACAGTACTAGAAGAGAAAGCTAAGTAAGGCATTAAGGAATGGGGGAGGGAGTTGTGGTCCCTAGCTCTGGATCTGTAGTTAGGGTGGTAGGTCACCATCCATGCTACTGAAATGCAATGTCAGCTAGGTCTGGTGACACAAAGCTTGTAAGCCTACTTGTGGGGAGGATGAGCCTGGTAGATCTCTTGAGCTCAGGAGTTCTGAACTACAGTGGGCTAAGCCAATTCCATTGGCATTAATATGGGTGGGGGAAGAGGGAGGATGTACAAGGTTAACTAAGCATCCTTTTCTTTATCCTGTAACCCCAGTCTCAAAGCCTATTGGTATGGGAATCTCTCCTCATTGATGAACAATGGCTATGACCTGTGTGAGAGGCTGGGCAGAGTTGGTGAGAGCAGAAGAGCTACAAGAGGAAACAGATGGGGTTGGGGAATCTGTGGCCTGAGGTCATATGTGTCCCTCTAGGTTCTCAAGTGTGGCCATTTGACTGAATCCAAAGAGTTGCACTTGAGGACCTAGAGGGCCACATGTGGCCTTGAGGCTACAGGTTCCCCACCCCTGAAATAGATAATTTCAAAGAGACATGGTAAGACTTAAATGAACTGATACAGAGCAAAGAGAGCAGGACAAGAAGAACAATTTATAACATCAATATTATAAAAATAAACAATTTTGAAGACTTTTGTAAAGCGATGGAAAATGAAATGAGCAGAACTAGGAGAACACTGTATATACTAACAACACTGGAAAGACAAACAACTTTAAAAGCTATAAGAACTGTGATCAATGCAATGACCATCCATGATTCTAGAAGACCAGTGATGAAATATATGATCCCCCACCTGACAACAGAGAGGTGATGTATTTAGGGCATAGAATATATAAGTATATGTGCATATGTGCATATATAGATGCACATGTATATACATACATGTATATATGAGTGTGTGCATATATGTATATTTCATGTGTGCACACATATACATATATAATGCATGTATACAGATATACATGTATGCACATGTATGTGTGTGAATACGTATGCATATATACATATGCATAAATACACATACATATACATGTATTGTGTGTGTGTGTATGAGAAAGCGAAAAATCACACCAAGAGAAGCCAGCTGACTCCTTTTGCTGCATACCCAAATGGTTGGCTCTTTCCAGATGATCACTAATGAACTGCTCATATATGTAAATGTACACATACACATATTTGTATACACCCAATGAGGGAATTTATTTTGCATGACAATGCATATTTCATACAAACAATTTGTTTTTCTTCTCTGTTGTTGAATAAAGTGAAGGAACTCTCCCATTTGGATTGCGCAACTCAAATCAGCCAAGATAGAGTCTTAGATCTCACCCAAGAGGAAGCTCTCCAAAGACTCTAGTGTAGGAAGGTGGGGACAGGGCCATGAGTCCCAGAGTATTTTTCTTTAGCAATATGAAGTTGGCCTTGTGAATCTTCCCTCTTGAAACCAAAAACCAGAAGTGTCAGAAGGAACTGCAGATCCCAAAGACACTCAAAGCTTAAAGAGAACCTCAAAGAACCAGAAATGCCAAAACTTCTCTCTCTTGCTCTTGCCAGCTTCATCCTGCCCTTCACATAGGCCCAGGGGGGTTATGTCCATCAGTCAGGAAAGAGTCCCATACGCATGGGCATTGGTACTGGGGTTACAATTCTGCCTCTGATTAGCTGAACTATATTTGATTGATATTTGCTACTTAATTCTTTAAGAGATTCTTTTGGATTTTATATCATTTGTTGTCCACATATTTTCGTTTCATCACTGTCATAAGCATCATTGTGCTAAATTCTCTATTTTGCTGTATAATCAATTACCTTACTATAAAATGCAAGGGGGGCAAAACTATCACTGATTCTCAAGTAAAAACACTGATTATTAAGGAAGCTGCCAGATGACAAAAGGAAGAAGAGGCACTTAAAAACTCAATTGAACAAAGACATTGAGTAGCCCAGATTTAATGATATTTCTGAAGTATCAAAGGGGAGAATTATGGGAGAAAAATATGAACCACATGAATTACGCCTAATGGAAATAAGTAATAAATCAGTTGAAAAATACTTATTAAATACTTACTATGTGTCAGGCACTTTGTCAAGTGCTGAAGATACAAAGAGAAAAAAGTCAGTTCCTGCCCTCAAGGAGTTCACAGTCTAATGGGGGAGACAACAAACAAGCAAGGTATATATAGTATAAATAGGAAATAATTAACAAAGAAGAAGACACAAGAATTAAAAGAAGTAGTGAAAGGATTCCTGTAGAAGAAAGGATTGGTCCTTAAAGAAAGCCAGGGAATCTAGTAGGATGGAGATGAGGAGAGAGAGTGTGGGGAACAGGCAGAGAAAATGCCTGGAGCTGAAAAATGGAATGTCTTATTCCTGAAAATGGTAGAATAGTGAATAAAATGCTGAACTTGGAGTCAAGAAGACCAGGATTCAAATCTTGTCTAAGACACTTACCGTCTGTGTGACATTAAGCAAATCACTTCACTTCCCTCAAACTCAGTTTTCCTATCTGCAAAATGGGGATAATAATAACACCTACTTCTAAGGATGGTTTTGAGGATCAAATGAGAGAACATACATAAATCATCCTGTAAACCTTAAAGTACTATAGAAATGACAGTTGTTATTATATCCTGGAAGCAGTACATCCCATGTTTGGGCAATTCTAGTCATGAGAAAGTTTTTCCTAATATCCAAATCAAAATCTGCCTTTCATCAACATCTACCCATTTCTCCTGGTTCTACCCCTAAAGCTCTTTTTAAAAAGGCTAATCAGGGCAGCTAGGTGGCACAGTGAATAGAGCACCAGCCCTGAAGTCAGAAGGACCCAAGTTCAAATGTGACCTCAGACACTTGACACTTTCTAGCTGCGTGACCTTGGGCAAGTCACTTAACCCCAATTGCCCTGCCTTCCCCACTCAAAAAAAATTTTTTTAAGAAAAAAAAAGCTAATCACTCTTCCATAACAGCTCTACAAATACTTGAAGACAGTGATGTCATCATCCTCAATTCTCTTCTTCTAGAAGCTAAACATCCCAAATTTCTTTATCCTCATATGGTAAACTTTAAAATCCTTCACCACTCTGGCTGCCCATCTCTAGTTAAAATACTCTAAGAAATAGGAGTATAGAAAACTTCACAGTAACTACAAGAGCTCCCAAGGTTTTAAACTTTGTAAGTCAGACAGAGACAATTTCAGTCAGGTACCAGTTTTCTTTGGATCAGTTGTTTGTATTAACACTGCAGAGAAAGACTATGGAGCCCCAGTATTACAGATGGGAGTCAAACTACCTGGCACTAGAGAAGTGATCAATCTTTCACACCCATTCCCTCCCTGAATCAAATGGTTATATGGTAAGTAAGCATCACAACCACATCACTGAACATGAAAGCAAAAGTCAATGAGCTATGACTCATATATTTAAAAGGGGCTTACTGAAGGATATAGAAGAGTCAGTCAGGTCCTCAGATGATGGGGAAGGGACACTATTCATTGAATTCAGAAATGTTACAGACAGTGAAGAAAAAAAAGCTACTGTAATTTTAATAGGCAAGAAAAGGCTTCTGAGAGGTTACAGTGGGCTTCATGGAAGAAGAAAAAAACTATTAGGCTTTCATACAAGGAGTAAGTAAGGTTACAGTATCTATCTAATATTGGCATGTTAGGCGTCTCTTACCTTTATCAGAAATCTCTTTTGCAGGAGCATGCTTTTGCAATATTTGTCTGTTTATTTCATCTATTGTCCAGACTCTATCTGCATTGGTAGGAAGAGATTCCTCACTGGAATTCCTCATATCAATGAATTTTTTTGTGTGCATATGTGCATTTCCTTTTCCTTGATGGGAGCCATCATTAACTCAAGCCATTAACAGTCCTCTGGCAAGGACAGAGATAGAGATATAAATGGAGATGGAGATTGAAGGCAGAGAGACAGACAGTGAAATTGTGTGCACAATACATATACATAGACACACACACATATACATAAACATATGCATACATTTATATGTATTTATATGAAATTTGGCCACCGACTAACCAATCAGCAAACATTACTATGTGCCAAAAACACAATAACAGGCTCTGCCCCCAAGGAGCTTATATGCTAATAAAGAAATATTCATAATATATACAAAGTAGAAATAAAGTAGCATTAAAGGGGAAGGCTAAGCTAACTCAGGCAATTGAGAAAGGCTTGGGCAGAGGTTAAGTACTGAGCCAAGTCTTCCGAAGATAAGTATAAGATGTCTGGTATATGAGGGTACAAACTGGAGAAAGTGAGTAGCTACTAAGTTATCTACAAGTTCTGAGTTTAATGTATACAGGGTATTCCAAAAAAACTCAAAACTGAATTAAAACTTTTGGTATACCTTCCATATACAATATGAAAATATTATGTTATAAATATTTATAATAATTTTATAATAAAATAATGTGTAGATAAATTGTGACAGTGCAATATATTAATTACATAATATTCTATTACTATATGTGATCATATTATATAGATTTTTGAATAATATAATAAAATATATTTCTATCTTTTGTTTCTATGTCAAATTCAGAAACTGCAGATGACCTAATAGTCATTCATTTGAATTATAGTTTGCATCCCAGTTCCTACATTCAAAAAGATGAATTCATGGGGCTATATACTCTAAGAAGTAAATAAATCAAACATTTCTTAAGTGCTGGGCTCTGTGCTGAGGGCTGGAGATACAAACAAATAAGTCCCTCCCTCAAGGGGCTTATATTCTAATAGAAAGTCAACACAGAAGAGGAGAAAGAAGGAGGAAAACTGTTTCCATGTGGGAGGGAAAATCCAGAGAATCAAGAGTGAAGTTAGAAGAATAAAGACCACAAGGCCAGCCTGGTCACTTTCCTTAAAAACAAAGGTTCTGGGAAGAACCAACCAATCAGAGAAAGGGGCCACAGGAGAGAAAGGTAGCTCCTGCTTGAGAAGGCCCAGAGTTGAGTGAACTTGAAAAAGAACCCCAAACTGCACAATACTCTTCTAATTCAAGAGCAGATATGTGCTAGAAATTAAGGCAGTCATGGTGGAACAGGGAGAGGGAGCTCACACCTGCAAATCATAGTTCAAATGAGTGACTATTGAGTTATCTTCAAGTTCTGAGTTTAATATATACCAGGTGTTCCAACAGCTTACTAAAACATAAAACTGCACTAAAACTTGCGGGACAGCCTCTCTATATAATATAGATATACTGTATTACATCTTATAAAATTTATAATTATTTATATGTCTTCATAATACATAAAATATACAAATATATTGTGGTAGTACAATACAGTAATTATATGAAAATATAATTAATGTATATGATCACATGTTATATAGATTTTGAGTCATATAATAAAATACAATATTTCTATGGGGGAGGGAGGAGAAGAAAGGGCAATGATTTCCAGGAGATTTAAATCAGTGTGGGTAAAGTATAAACTGAAGTCCAGTTGGGAAGCCAGGTTTCTGTGGGATAAAGATGATGAGCTCAATGATCTTAGAAAAAACATGGAAAGACTTGCACAAAATAATGAAGAGTGAAATGAGCAGAACCAAGAGAACATTGTGTATGGTATCAGCAATGTTGTTTGTAGAATGGCTTTGAGAGAATAAGTCATTTTGACTATTATAGATAACCAAATTAACAACAAAGGACATATGAAAAAATGATACTATCTGCATCCAGAGACAGAACTGATAACTAGAAGCATGTTTAGAATAATTATAGCCAGACAGACAGACAGATAGATAGATAGATAGGTAGATAGATAGATAGATGATATACATATATATATATATATATATATATATATATATATATATATGTATATACACACACATACACCCAGTTGTGTCTAATGGTGACCATCTCTAGAATGGATGGAAGGGGGGAAAAAAAGAAAAAAGAAAATCTATATGATATTTTATTATAGATTTAAAAGGAATAACAAGTTGTAGTTCCATATGCAATTATCTTTTTTATTATACTATGCTATGGAAATGCTTGTTTTATTCCATAAATTAAAAATAAGTGGGGCTGAAATGCCATTGTAAGCCAGGTTCAAGAGCAGAGATTTTAATCCAGGTCAATATAAAGTAATTTATGGGGACTCTCAAGGAGCTAACTGTCTAATCCAAACTGCCTTCTCAAAACTCCATCCTTTTATCGTGGGCTGCTCTAATGTCCAAGGACTTATCTCCTCAGCTGTGAATAGGATAAAACCTCCTTGTACTATAGCAGCTGTTGGAATGGACCCCTATGCTTCTATCAGTGAAGTATTGCTTCTCAATGTTAAATACCTACTCATTTCTCTAAGAAAGCAGGCACCTCAACAAAACCTTGACTAGAGACACAGTGCCCACCAATGTAGCTCAGACAGCTGTGAGTGTGAAAAGCAGTGTCACTCCATTTGCCAGACCACAGAGAAGCATTTGTCAGGAAGTAAGGGCATATACAGGAGAGAGGATGAATGGAGAAGGGATGTCAAGAAAGGGAAGGGATTCTACATTTTGCGAAAATCCCATTCAGGTTTCAAAGGGGAGGCAGGAATTGCCCATTTCAAAAACCACCCAATAGTCTGGATATCCAGCTTTACTGAAGACTGAGAGTAACATGCTGGGATGGGGGGAGTTAAGGTGGGAGAGAGGAAGGAGCCCTTCAGGCACAAAGCCAACTTCAGTGATTTGGACTTAGGGCAGTGGTTCTCAACCTGTGGGTTGCGACCCCTTTGTGGTCCAACGATCCTTTCACAGGGGTCATAGGGGTCACCCAAGACCATCAGAAAACACATATTTCTGATGGTCTTAAGAACCTCTTCTATCTGTCTCCAGGCGGGTCCACCCACATGCAGACATGCCCACATACGAGTATTAAAGGGTCGAGGCATTAGGAAGGTTAAGAACCACTGATCTAGGGCTAAGAATACCTATACTATCACATCAGCATCCTCAGCTCTTGGGTGCTGAAAATCACCCCACACACTAGCATAAAATCTCTTGTTATAGAAAGAGCCCTGATCTCTATGTCAGAAGACTCTATGTCAGTTTGAACTTCACCACTTATTAGTTGTATGACTGGGACAAGTCACTTAATGAACCTCAGAGTTCTCATCTATGAAATAGGCATAATTATTTACTCTCTCTCCACGGAGAAAAGTCAGACTTCAAAGGGCAGCATGAAACTCATCAAGGGGTCATGGTCTTGGGGTCCAACTTCATAAAAGGAAGGCATTGTTTCCAACAAGTCCCAGGGCAGAACATAAGCCCATGCAGGAGGGAAAGAGCAGGAATGAGATCTAGGAACCTCAGCTGGTGACATGAGGATGACATTTGTGAAGATCTTAGAACAGTGCCTGGTATGTGGTAGGTGCTTAATAAATGCTTGTAGAGTCAAACCTGCCTGAGAGTTTCCAGGCTCCCTAAAGGATACAGACTTGCTGTCTAGGGAAGACATGTATGGTAAGGCATAAAGCACACTTCCCCCAGTCTGGAATCCTCCAGACAGGAGGGCCTATGCTTCCCACGTCAAGGAGCAGTAAACCTTCTGTAAACATCTCTCGCTTCCATAATCACTTGGGGAAATCTCACGTTTGCAAGTGTGCTATTAGTGTGGTACACAGGCTACAATACGAACAGCTTCTTACCAGTATAAACATTTTTAATGGACTGGTTCCAACTATCTACAGTGTCTGGTTTTAGATGATGGGGGGGAAGGGGAGGGGAGATGTTGGGGTGGGGAGGGAGAGGATTAAAGGGAAGGATTTTCCATTATGAAATGGAGTCAAAACAAAGACCCTGCACAAGTCACTTCACCTTGTTTGCCTCAGTTTCCTCATCTGTCAAATGAGATGGAGAAGGAAATGGCAAACCATCCCAGTACCTTCCCAAGAAAATCCCAAAATGGGGTCATGAATAGTCAGACACACCTAAAAATGACTAAACCATTATTCTTCCAGGCTGGAGATGTCATTCAGAATTATCACTGAGTGGGGATATGGTTTTTAAATGAAATAAATGTTTTTATACACCTGCCACTGAACCATTTCTCAAAGTCCAGACAGGAAAAGCAGGAAGAGGCAGCCTACTACATCAGGAAGACTGCTGGGTCAGAGGGCTTGGGTTCAAATCTCAGGTCTTCCACATGTTACCCGTTTGACTTTCGGAAGATTGCTTGCCTCTATGAGACACAATTCCTTTGACTATAAAATGAGGAAGTTGTATTATGATCACAATGCTCCTTTTCAACTCTAAATCCTATTATTTTGAACAAGTCACTGACCTACCATGAGCCTCTCCATCTATAAAAGGGAGAAAATGATACCTTTCCTTCCTGAAGGAAGAGGCAGGACAAGATGATGCCTGAAGGAAGAGGCAGGACCATTATTTTCTCAACATAATTTGGTCTGGACCTATCTATGATTGCATCAATGTAGGAAACTCTGGGGAAGAAAGCCCCTCCACCAATGCAGAGCAGTACTTAACAGGTTTAACCAGAAGCACTGTGAGATTAAATGGTTTGCCCGAAGTCCAGGAGCCAGCATGTGTCAGAGACCAGACCCAAACCCTAATTTCTTCAGTTTGAAGCTATCTTCAGTCTTACTGACTAATCCCCACTGCTCTTCATCCCAGTAGGATATGAAAAAATAAAGACACCTAACATTTGTGTCCCTTAGGGAGTTTGTAACACCGAACTACAGAGAATGAATGGTCTAATCCAATGTAGCACCATTGGCCATTTTGATCAGTGACCTATTTCCCATCTCTGTAGGCTCTGTTTGTAGGTCAAATGCACCCTGTTGCCTGTTTGGGATGGGGGGGTGGAACCCAGGGGAAGGGGAAGAAGGGCTTATCATCCTTGTTCTCCTTGTTTTTCCTTTCCTGCCTCCTGCCTGGGAGGTGAGTATGAAATAGGAGTCAGCATACCAAGGAAGATGAATGGGGTTAGGAGTTTCACTGAAGAGCAGAAACAATTTTTAAAGGCACAACACCAGAGCTGAGAATGGAGCCTAACAGCCCCCGTTCCAGCACATCAGCAGCTCATTGTGATGGCTCACTTCTCCTTCTTACATTTCAGAAATGTCAGACACTCAGGTACAAGGACAACTGGGGCAGCAAGATCCCACTGACTCCCCTTCCAAAAGAAATGTCACCAAGATGTGTCAAACACTGTCACCCATATCCCAGTTTAGGATTTGGCCTTTCTGATAGAGCTGACAAAATAAAGTTTCTAACTCCCCTCCCCTCCCCCATCCCCACCCCCAAACAGCAACTAACAGCTGCACGTCCTTTCACTCAAATACAGAGAAAAGGACACCTGATTCCTATACAAGACAATGCCAACCAAGCCTATTTTATGGGCCGGCCCAAAGCCAGTGATTTTCACATACGCTTCTGCCTTCTTATCATGCATGATTTATGTGATGTTTAAATAATAAATTGCATGGATGCTGTAGAATTTATAGTGCTCCAAGTAGGTCATTAAATAAATCACTGTATAATTTATATAAATGAACCTAAATCATGCAGTAGGTGGATTGTCTTAGAAAATCAATCCTGTTAGTTTATAAAAGTGAAAGACTGTCAGAGTCTTGCCATTTTGAAAGTTGCACATATTTAGGTCCAAACGTGGAGGTGATGTATACTAGACATATTTACTCAGTGGAATAATTTTCCACTGATTTCTTGATTCAAGAAAAGCTGTGTTCAAATGCCACCCCTGACACTTACAAGCTTGGTACCCTTAACTTCTATGAGCTTCAGTTTCCTCACCTATAAAATCAGAATGACAATACTTATTTCAAAGACTTGTTATGAAGCTCACAAGTGGGATAGCATGCATAGGGTGCTTTGCAAACTTAAAAGTCTTGTTACATAAAGAAATTTATTATTTAAAAAGGGTCATTGATTTAGAGATAAAGGGGACCTCATCTAATCCATCCACCATATTTTTTTTGCAGATGAGGGTATCAAGACCTTAAGAAGAGAAGTCATTTACCTAAGGTCACACAAGTTACTAAATAAACTGAACAGCTAGGATCTGAACCCAGATCTTCTGAGTCTAAATTCACTACTCTTTCTACAGAACATACTATAACTATAGCTTTTTTATGTTGCTTTCTGTCCTTCATTCTTAGGGAGAATCTGCCTCCTGCCTTCCTCTCCCTCCTACAGCAAAGAGTCAAAATAAATTAAACAGCTCAGTTCCCCACCCCCAAGAGGCCTAGCTCTGGCAGATACCTTGAGGCCTGTCTGCTTCAAACCGTATCAATAGCAATACCTGTGAAGATAGAAATACATAATGGGGGGCCAGCTGAGTGAGGAAGCCCAGAGGGTCCTCGCTTCTGTAGTTGATAAAAAAATCTTGAGGCTTGAATCCAATCGGGAGGCAAAGCTGAATTCCTAAATAGCAGAAGAGTTTCATTCACCTTGCCATAGGCAAGCAGCTCCCTGATGCCAACTTCTGCTGCCTGACTCCTCAGTAAGGCTCCGATGTGAGTCTGTGTGCTGGGTGTGGCCAAACACATCCTGGCCTTAATCCTCAGCTTCTTCTTAGGGAAGGAAAGGGAGGAAAAGAGAAGGGAAGGGAATAAGCATTTTTAAGTGCCTTCTATATATCAGGCATTGTGCTTTACAAATATTTATCTCATTTGAACTTTGCAACAACCTTGTGAGGTAGGTGCTATTATTAATTGCCCATTTTACAGTTGAGGAAACTGAGGCAAGCAGAGGTTAAGTGACTTGCCCAAGGTCACACTGCTAATAAGTGTCTGATGCCAGATTTGAATCCAGGCCTTCCTGACTCTAGTGAGGAGCTGCCTTAGGACAGTTGGTGTCTTGAGTGAGTAGAAAGAACAGATGGGTACAAAGGGCAGCTCAGACTGTGTGAGTTTCAAAGCCCTCAAAATCTGCTGCCAGGTCCACACAGATACATGAATCTCAGGGCACATTCAATGCCCTATGGTTTCCATCCTGTGAAAAGGAAGCAGAATGTGACCACCCAACTAATAGAAGTCTGAGGGTCTAAAGGATGGTTATGGAAGTCTGGAGTAATATGAAAGGAGAGAGAGAGAGAGAGAGAGAGAGAGAGAGAGAGAGAGAGAGAGAGAGAATGTCTGCATGTGCTCACACACACTCATGTATTCATGAAAACAGGCTTAAGTTCTGCCTTGACCACAAACTACCTATATGACCCCGGGTAAGTCACTTCACTTTGAAAAATGCAGGCTAGAATTTTTCCAAGAATCATATTCAAGTACCTTAGCCTGAATATTGCAGTATCTACTCTTCATTTTTCAAAATCTGTACAAAATATGCCCTTGTTCAGTCTTATAGCACCTTTTCTGTTTTCTATGTTTTTCTTTCTTTAATATTTCATTGAAATCATCTTTTTCTCAGAAGTACATGGCACATACACAAAAAGTGACCATGTACTAGGGCATAAAAACCTCACAATCTAGTACATAAAGGCAGAAATATTAAATGCTTCCTTTTCAGAATTTGATGCAATAAAAATTATATGTAATAAAGGGCCATGGAAAGATAAACTAAAAATTAATTAGAAACTAAATAATTTAATCCTAAGAATGAGTGGGTCAAACAACAAATCATAGAAACAATCAATAACTTCATTCAAGAGAATGACAATAAATAGACAATATACGAAAACTTATGGGATGCAGCAAAAGTGGTTCTTAGGGGAAGTTTTGTTACATCTCTGAATGCTTACATGCATAGAGAAAGAGAAGGTCAATTAATTGGGCATGCAACTGAAAAAGCTAGAAAAATAACAAATGAAATCTTTTGGTTTTCTATCCCCTTCATTTCTGAATACATCCCTCTCTCTTACATCACCCAGAGAGCCATCCCTTATAGCGGGCTGGACTTGTGATTTCATTTCTCTAGGGAACTCCAAAATGAGGAAACACTGTCTACCAATGCAGACTGGCACCTTCTCTGTAACTTAGTCTTGAAAGGCTGCCTATTGCAGAGGCACCAAACACTCAGCCTATAGCCTACAAGCAGTCCAGAACACTCCTGAGTACAGCAAGAGCCAGATTAAAATACAATTGGACATTTTTTTAAAAGGGGGGAAGGGAAGGGAAAGAGAGAGAAGAGAAGGGAAGAGGGGAAGAGAGAGAAGAAAGGGAAAGAAGAGAGAGGAGATAAATAACTGGGGGAAGGGGGAGAGAGAGAGAGAGAGAGAGAGAGAGAGAGAGAGAGAGAGAGAGAGAGAGAGAGAGAGAGAGAGAAGGAAGGAAGAAGGCAGAGGAGTGGTGGGGAGAAATTGAAAGGACCGATACCGCTCCTAGGGGAAGACAAACAAGGTATTCTAATATTCTTTCCAGGAAAAACCAGACATTCAACTCAACTCCTCAAAGTCATTCAGAAAGCTCAAGGGCCCATTCATAAGAATAGAGGACCAAGGAAAATTCATTACTTTTATGACTAATTATATTCAGAATGCTTTTAGTCACTTGTGGTTCTAGCCCCAAAAGATGGGAATATGTATTCCTTGATCCCTGCAGAGGAGGAGATCCCCAGAGATCTTCTCTTGATATTAGACACAGGAGTATCTTCAGAATCACATTCTCAGACAAGAAACTTAGTGTGGCCATTACCATCAGCATGAAACATTGCCCCTAGTAACTGGACCAGCTCAGGTTCTTTAGTATCTTCTTGTCACCATAAGTGTGCCTAATCAGATAATGTCCCCACTCTCTTGAGAACACAGACACAGGATACATTTGACTGTTTCCACTCTGCTAATCCTAAAGAATCCAACCCAGAGGAAGACATACAAATTCACACAAAAGTCCAGTAATGGAAGAGATTTCGGATATTACAGAATTTCCTAGAATATCAAATTTGATGCAAGTATCCAGTTACGGAAGCACATTGACTTTGTCTTCTATGATAACTTCACTCAAACATGCTTGAGAAAGGAAGCCAACATGAGCTGATCCAACCATTCTGGAGAGCAATTTGGAACTATGCCCAAAGGGCTATAAAAATACCCATACCCTTTGACCCAAGGATAAGGTTTCTAGGGCTGTATCCCAAAGAAATCATAAAAATTGGAAAAGGACCCACATGTACAGAAATATTTATAGCAGCTCTTTTTGTGGTGGCCAGGAACTGGAAATTGAGGGGATGTCCATCAATGGGGGAATGGCTGAACAGGTTATGGTATATGAATAATATGGAATACAATTGTGGAATGGAATACTATTGTGCTACAAGAATGATGAGAAGGAGGACTTCAGAAAATCCTGGAAAGATTTCTCCGAACTGATACTGAGTGAAGTGAGCAGATCCAGGAGAACATTGTTCATCAAAACAGTCACAGTGTGCCCTGACTGATTTTGATAGACTTAGCCCTTCTCAGAAATGCAAGAACCTAAAACAATTCCAAAGTGCTAATGATGGTAAATGCCATCCATATCCAGAGAAAGAACTATTGAGTCAGAATGCAGAGTAAAGCAGACTATTTTCTTTTTTGTTTTGTTTTGTTTTTTTCTTTCTTGTGGTCTCTCCCTTTCATTATAACTCTTCTATGCAACATAACTAATGTGAAAAAAAAAACAAATAAAGGAGGTTAAATCAGGTCACCAGTATCAGATGCTGATGTATAAAAAGTCCTACATACTAGAACACCATCTCAAGCTATTTGCCTGTTCAATTATCTTCTACCTGCCTACATCCTGATTCCTGTCATTGTCTCAGCTGTGACAGCTCCATTGACCATAACTGTGTGATGAGCTTAGTTTACCTTTCTCCTGAGTGCCTGAATTCTAGAGCCCCAGAGTCTTTCCACAATGCCAGTCAAAATGAACTCAAGCCAAGAATCTCCCAGTAAATTTTAAGGTTTCTTTGAACTCCTTTTCCCCGAATTCACATATCTGCCAAATACAAAAGAACCCAACACTAAAAGTAGAAAACAAAGGAGTCCAACTCCTGGCAGAGCTAACAGTCAACAGTGGTTGATAGCTGCAACACAGCAATGGGATCTCTAGACAATACACCCCAGGGGACCCACCTAGATGCCTCCAGAAAACAAGTCTATTTTCTGTGCTGGTTTAACTACCTCACTCTATGTCCATATTGAAGCCTTATCTTTACCTTTTAGCTCCAACAGTCAGAACTTTCATCCATATTTGTGGCACAGTCAAATGGTCATATTTTAAACCCCTTGCTAGCCAATCCCCAGGAAGCAAAAGGGTGTGATTTGTTCGTATTTGCATCAATCTAATACCTACTTAGTTAAGTCAGTACAAAAGGTAGATTTCTCCCCTTTTGACTTAAATCTCTACTGGGAAGCACTCCACTCACCAGATTCCTCCAGCATGTTTTCAGAGCAACGAGGGCAGAAGTGGTAGAGAAGGCTGGTCTCTAGCTTCCAAGAGTTACAAAGGTAGTTCTTTCAATGGAACGAGAGCTGCTGAAAAGGGCTGCTTAGTTTTTGTCTTTGTATTCCCAATACCTTCCACATATCTTGCATTGTGCTTAATACACGTTTGCTGAATTCTATCTGCACCAGGTTATAACCTCAGGTCTACATTTAGAAAATCTTCCCTTGATCCTTCTAGCTCCCTTAGCTATTATTTATCTTTTTTTCATTGCCAAACTTCTAGAAAGAGTATTTTGTACTCAATGCTTCCACTTTTTCTCCACTCCTTAACCTTGTGTAATATATTTTTCACCCTTCTATTCTAGTGAAAAAGTTCTCTCCAATGTCAACAGTGACCTTCAAATTGCTAGGTTCAATGGGCTTTTCTCATCCATTGGATCATGGGATTAGAGGCCTTAGGGATCATCCACTCAAATCCCCGTATTTTATATCATAAAGAACATAAGTAAAATGATGCTGTTGATAGGGATTTTCATGATAAGTGAAAGCAAGTCTCTCTGGGAAACCCGTATCAGCTTCCATTCTGGGAAAGGACTTAACACAGTGCCTTGCATACAGATATTGGACTAGACCTCTGATTTCATTCATATAGGGGACTCCCAATGAGGAAATGTCCTCTACCAATGCAGAGCAGCACCATCCCTTCAACTTTAGAGTTGCTGGGACAACGAAAAGGAACCTGAGACCCATACACAGGTGGTAAATAGCAAAGTTGGTCCTCTTTCTTGAAATACATTCATTCCTCATCCTCTTTAATCTTGAAAGCAACAACATTTGATGCTACCAACCACTTTGAAAGTCTCTCCTGTCTGTTCATGGAAGGCCTAAATCCTGGAAAGGTTTGCCAGCCACATATGAAAGATCAGACCTGTGGCCTTGCCCCCTGGATTTGGTATTGTTACCAGGTCATTCCCCTTTCCACACCTCTCAACTGGAGAGAAAGAGTTTTACAGTTAAGAAACTACAAGACCCTGGACCCCAACAGCCCTCAGCAGCTTACAGGAAGACTACCACCCAAATTGCTACTGACTAAGAGCAACTTGGCATGTGGAAATTGAATGATGTGTTACTTAGATGTTCTGACCATTAAATGGAGAGAGATTTTTGAACCTTAAACAACAAAAGCCATGGCAAAGGAAGAGATTGTCTGAAATTAGGTCTCCAGGGAAAGAAGGTAGAAACAGAGAGGAGATCCACAACCATGGGCCATTGGAGCCATGGCTGACAGGGACCGGTAATGACCATGGGACCAGCAGAGTGAAGCTATGCAGAAGCCAAAAGGAAAGACCAGTGGTGAGCAACTACACATCTGCAGGGCACAGACCTTGTGGGAGCAACACTATAATATCACCAAAAAATATCAGGAGCCAAGGAATGAGTTGCGCTAACACATATGTGCACTGGACACATGTTTCCTATGCAGATGCTTTCATATGCATATATTTCGGTCATATATTTCCTCTGCATGTTACTTCTCTGCCCATGTTCCCTATATGTGTCCACCACTAGTAGTATGTGTATTTGTGGGAGTATGTTTCCCAGGTTTATCAGTACTTTTCTTATATGCTACTTCATTCAATGCTTTGGCATAAAATTAATTTTAATTTGAACAAGTACAACCAGTATTTGTTGACTAGGTAAAGATAAACACATTAGTGAAATTTCATGAGATATGGTTTTGAACACCCTGAATCTGAGGCAACCTTGTCTGGGGGACCCACCATGTAAATTGCAAAGGAGGTACCCCAGATACCTAGGATATACTTAGTACTCTTGTCTTCCATGACATTGCATTATCCTGATTTGATTCCTTTTCTTTTTGATTCCTCTTTGCTCAATCCATTTCTTCCTCTAGCCTATAAATAAACGTCCCAAGGACATTTCTTCCTCCAACCTACGAATAAATTCCCCAAGGTTCTGTCTCTGATTGTCTTTTTTATTTCACTATACCCACTACCCAATCCCCTGTACTCCTAGAGTTTCCACTTCTACATAGATGACTTCCAAATCTATCTCTCCAAACCAAACTCTTTCCCAAGTCCTAGTCCTTCCATTTTACTTGACTGCTAGATATTATCCAGATACCCTACAGCACTTCAGCAAATAGTCCAAAAGTAAATCATAATCTTCCCCCTGACACTTGTTCCTCATTCTGACTTCCCTTTATCTGATTGTGGGTCCACCATTGTCCCATCTACCCAGACTCAACATACAGTGGTACCTTGACATATGAGTGCACCAACTTATGAGATTTCTGAGATACGAGTAGTCACTCGGTCGATTTTTTGCTTTGAATTGAGAGCCAAAATTTGAGGTACAAGCCTCTGCTAGTTGGCACAGCGAACACCACAATCCAACATCCACCCAGCATCCCGCATCTCACTGGTTCAGTCCACATGTTTTACCTTGCCAGTGAAGAAAATTAAGTTAAGTGAAAGTAAAAAAGATATTGTAGCAATTAAGTTCAGGGATAAAGTGTAGCATTAAGAGTGTAGCAGGTAAGTGAACGAAAGTGACTGAAAGAGCACAAAACAAAACTCCTCTAACGTCCTCCATCTACCTCCTCCACCCTTCACCTCTGCCAGTATCTTCTGTTAGTTCAAGTCATCTGATATCCAAGGTAAATATACACTTTATAAAACTAGTTTATTCCTTTACATTATTTTTATTGTGTTTTTATACAATATTGTTATTTATAAGTACTTTTTCTTATTTGAAAACATAACAAAAATACTGAGGTGGCATTTTGGGGGCTGGAATGGATTAATGGCATTTCAATTAATTTCATTGGGGAAAATTGATTTGATATACAAGCAAATTGAGTTACAAGCTCAGTAATGGAACAAATTAAACTCATAAGTCAAGGTACCACTGTATTTACATTGTCCTTGATTTTGCCATCTCCTAATTTCTCTATTACTGTCAAGGGGAACAACGTTCTCTCAATTTCTCAGTCTCACAATCCTAGGTGTCATCCTTAATGTCTGTCTCTCTCACACACCCTATATGCAATCTGTTGCTAAAGCCTGTTGATTTCACACTTGAAACATCTCTAAAATATGGCTCCTTCTCTCCTCTGACACTACCACTATTCTAGTACTGACCCTCTTCACCTCATGCCTGGATTATTGCAATAGCCCACTGGTGGATCTGTCTGCTTCAAGTCTCACCCCACTCCAATCCATCCTTCCTACCTTTCCAATATTCTTACACTTTTTTTCTTTCTTTTTTTTTTTTAGTGACCCTCCTTGGTACTTTAATGCTTTTGTTTAGGGACTTTGCCCTAAAAACCTTGTCTAGGCATAAAATATACTCATCTTGCCTTAGAGAAGAATAAAGATATGGAAACCAGAAAAGTGAACATGGTGATTAACTCATCTCATACAATTCTAACATCCACTCTACCCTTTTGGGACTCTCCCCAGACACATAAAATGGGCTGTGAAATGTACATTTTATTCAAAAGTTTACACTTTATTTTCTTTAATCCACAGATATTGGCCTCCCTACTGTTCTATGGACAAGACACTCCATCTCTTGGCTCCAGGCACTTTCTCTCCTTGTCTTCCATGCCTGGAATGTTCTCCTTCCTCATCCCTGCCTCATCCCGTGGCTTCCTTGAAGTCCCATCTAAAAATTCCATGTTCTATAGTAAGTCTTCCTCAAGCCCTCTTAATCTAGTGCTTTCTTTCTTTTAATTATTTTTTATTCGTCCTTGTATTTAGTTCATTCACACATACTTGTTTGCATGTCATCTCCCCCATTAGATTGTAAACTACTTAAGAGCAAGAACTGTCTTTTGCCTCTTTTTGTGATACCAATGTTTATCACCGTGCCTAGCATATTGTAGACCCTTCATAAATGTGTACTGACTGACTAACTGACCCTTCCTTACATCCTATCCAATCAGTCACTAAATCCTAGTTATTCTTTCTTCAAAAGGTTCATATAGAAGAAATCCCCTTCTCTGTCCAGGAGTTCTCACCTTTCCATGGATACCTCCAGCCAGTACCAACAATAGGGCATCCTTGGGAAATGACTTGTTAGATCAATCCTTCCCCCCAAGGATGCCAGCTCTGCCATTTACTACCTGTGTGACTTTGGGCAAAATTATTTATCTTGATAAGCCTTAATTTCTTCATCTGTAAAATGTGAGGATTTGACTGAAAGACCTTTGAGTACCATTCCAACTCCAAATCTATTGCCCAATGATCTTAACTTTCTTCTTTGGTCTCTCTAGTCTCTGGTTTCTGTCCATCTTCAGCCCTCTCTCTAGATGTCTTTTACAGATCTGTTTCCTTTTATAGCACAAGGATTGGGCTCATTGAGCCACTAAGCAACCAGAGAAGGGGAGGCCCCACACTCCATCAAAGATCATCAATCACTTCAAAGTGATGCTAATGGGAATGTCATTACTTTGAAGGCATGTCTTCTAGGCCAGAACAAAGACTTCATCTTCTTACCTAGTTAGGTTGACCAGGTTATTCATGCTTATATATTATATACTCAAATTCATCCCTTCCTTTCTGCACTCCCCTCTCTTTGCCAACATTCTAGACCAGACTCCTATTGTAAAAATTGATGGCTCTGCTTCTAGTCTTTATCCACTCCAAGCCATCCTACACACATCTGCCTAAGTAGTCTTCCTAAAGCACAACTGAGACTGTGCTCCTTTTCTCCTCAAAAAAAACAAAACCTTTAGTGGCTCCCCAGTGCTTATTAATCACATCTACACTTCTTAGAATACATCTGCCTTGGGGTGGCTAGGTGGTACATTTCCTGTTTGTGAAGGGCTGAACTCTGGGAAAAGGGAGATGACAAAATGAGCCCCCTCAGATCCCTTTGCTGGGTCCCAAGAACTAGGAAAGACATTTCCCCATGGCCACTTTTGATCTCACTCACTATTCCATGCACGGCTTTAGATCCTTAGGTGATTTTTGCATATCCTGGGGATTGAGTTCTCCCAACAGATTCTTTCTGGAACCAACAGCAGAAGATGACGTATCAGCCATGGAGAGGGAGATGAGCCATGAAACAACATAGGTGTTTCATAGGCTACACAAGATATACCAGGGATATAGCCTCACATTCTTTAGTTTCTGTTCTTTATGAAATATTTCCAAACCAGTTTTCTTATAAAATTTTTATAAAATAGAGCAGCAGCCCTGGAGTCAGTAGGACCTGAGTTCAAATCCGGCCTCAGACACTTGACACACTTACTAGCCATGTGATTTTGGGCAAGTTACTTAACCCCAGTTGCCCTCCAAAAAGCCAAAAAAAAAAAAAAAAAGAGTGTAGAATACATCTGCCTTTCCATATGTATCTCTTATCACTGCCCTATACATCCCCTTATCAGCAAGCCGAATTAGATTATTTCCTAACATATCTCATACTTTTCTTCTACCCTCCCCCCATCTTTGTTCAGGATATTGCCTCCTTTGAAACACCCTCTTCCTCCATTTACATTACTTGAAATTCTACTCACAGGGCAGCTAAGTGGTACAGTGAATGGAGCACTGGCCCTGGAGTCAGAAGGACCTGAGTTCAAAACTGACCTCAGACACTTGACACACTTACTAGCCTTGTGACCTTGGGCAAGTCACTCAACCTTAATTGCCCTGCCTTCCCCCCTCCAAAAATTAATAAGAAGAAGAAGAAGAAAAAGAAATTCTACTCATATTTCAGAAACCACACCAAATATTCTCCATCAATCCATCTTCATGTTTCCCAGCCCACTCTGACTTTAGCTTCCTCTGAATTCATGGAGCACTTTCCTCTCCCTTAGGACCCTTATTCCTCCCTGCAATGTACTATTTGTGCACCAGGTACCTTCTATCCTTAGCTGTCATCCTTAGCAGCATTCCCTCTTGTCTTGCTCCTTTAGGTGATAAACTTTGCAGTGTTTGCCAGCTATAAAAATCAGGAAAATGAAAGATGAGGGAAGAACAGACTAGAATAATAATACTCATTATTAACATTATTCATATAGTGCTATGAATCAGTAGTAAATCAGTAAAATCAAGGATGAGGGAAGAATTGGACCTGGATAATAGTAGTTGTAGTAGTAGTAGTAGTAGTAGTAGTAGTAGTAGTAGTAGTAGTAGTAGTAGTAGTAGTAGTAGTAGTAATAGGGTAGTAATAGTAGTAGTAGTAATGCTAGTAGTAGTGGTAGAAGTAGTAGTAGTAGTAGTAATATTTACATAGTGCTATGAATCAGTAGCAAATGTGTAAAAGCAAAAATAAGGGAATAATAAAACCCTAATGATGATGATAATAACTAACATTTATATTGTGCTATAAAGTTTGTGAAGATA
>CM053582.1:167639809-167713624 GCA_028627135.1 Pseudochirops cupreus | reverse complement strand
ACTTTAGTGGGAAGTATCTTTGTGTGCGTTTTGGAGTTCCAGGATTGGTTTAGAGTCCTATTTTATGGGTATTTTGGGGTGGCTATGTGAGAGCTGCGATGTGTTGCTGCTTCTACGCCGCCATCTTGGCTCCGCCCCCTCAATGCATATTCTTTCTTTGATTTACAGTGGAAGTTTACTATATCCTTATTAATTAAAGCCTAGATTTTTTTTTTCTAATACTGTCCTCTCCCTTAATATTGTCTGGATTCAAAAGAGGACAGACACAAAATTTTGATACGTTTGTCTTGGTCAAAAAGCATGCCAGAGTCAATCATAAATATGTTTGGTTTCAGTTATGGGACCATAGCCCATCAATTACTATACACAATAATGATCAAATACACCATGGATGAATAATTTTATTCTTAACTAATATCACCAACCATATAGTATCAAATAATAAATAGAAAATATCCAATTAGACATATTTCTATCCAATTGTCATTTGTTGAAATTCATCAATGTCATATTGCCTGTGAAGAATTTCAATTACTGAAACTTAATTTTAAAATCTCTATTTCATGGGGTTTCCATGGATAAAGAATTATGTTCCTAGTGATAATTAATTGGCAGTGAGCCTCTGCATTCAGTAAAGCTAGTCCTCCGCTGGAGATACAACCAGTCAATGGGACCATACTCAAAGGCCTTTTGGTTTGGTAGAACCTTGCCCAAATTTGTGCTCTGCTGGCACAGAGAATCTTGGGCCATCATTGTACCATGATGTGGCCTCAGATGAGGATGTTTGCAAAAAGATAAGGACAAGAATCACACAAGGTAAGAAGGTATGGATAGATTTTGACCTATAGAAGGAGCAGCCACATTGGAAACCATGCACGTATCATAGTGTCTCAGTAAATCTAAAATGCCAAGCTGGTTATTTTCAAGAACCCCTCAGACAAATCTGCCCCACAATTGGTACTCCAGTAGGGTAATCGCAGCAACCTTTTCCAAATCCACAGCATGCTTACTTTAGATTCCTTCCAGTCCAATTCCCTTATTTTATAGATAAGGAATCTGAGACCTAGAGAGGTGATGTGCCTTGCCCACAGTCACATATGTACCAAATAGCAGATGCCAGTTTTGAATGCAAGAACCCTGGCTACAAAGCCAGTGCATTTTCCATTATGTCTGCTTACGGATGAGAAAAAGGAGACCCCAAAAGATTAGATGATTTTTCCCAAGGTTATATAGGCACAAAGTAGTGAAAGTAGGATTCAAACCTAAGTTCCCTGAGTCCATATTCAGATTACTGCCACTGTACCACACTCTGCCATCTCTCTTGCAAGTTAGAGGACCTCTAGTAATCCTTTCATACTGAGACTTGTTACCCATAATGCCCATGCTGTAAATGCTTCTCATTAAGTTACATGCGCCTTATGCTCTTTGCAGAATTTTTCATATTCCTCATATAATTTGGCTCCTGGGGCATCAGATATAAAACTGCCAGATTGTCGAGTGCAGTCTTCTCTTTTCCTGACCCATTTTTAACAGTTTGGCCTCTCGCTCAAGTGTGGTCCCAGCTCTTCCTGCCTATAACTGCAGGATGGTTATTTATCTCTCTACCTGTTTCTAATTCCCTTTAGCCATTCGGATGCTATTGCCTGCATTTCCCAATGAGATCTGTACATAATTTACTTCAAATTGATAAACAATTCAACTCAAACAAATCATTCATTCCAACTTTCACCAGGCAATCCAGTCTGTCTTTGTACACTGGAATAAATGCACATCTGGAAGTGCCTTTAGAAATAGAGAAACACTTCCCTGGGTTCAAGGTGTGCCACCAGTAGATAGTTCAGAAATTATAAGATAATTTTGTTGCTGCTTCTCCTTCTACACAGAATAAGAAAAAGTCAAATGAAAGAGGGGTAGTGTCTAGGGACTCTGAATGTCATGGTGTTTGTTCACCAACAAAAAACTTACTGCAAAAACTCATCAGTGATCAAAGGAGTAAATAATGAGAAGTTCTCGAGATCTACATTCCTGTAGTTTGCAAATTGGCCAATGGTGGGGGGAGGGATGTCAGACTGAGCGTCTACACAATTTTACTGCATCAATCAATGCATCTCCAGGTAAAACTCGATAGCAATCAAAATTCATGGGAGAGCTCTGACTAGTACTTTCCCCTTCTCAAATGTCCCTGCTGCTTCCCTCCAAGAAGTCTGTGTTACTAAATGGAAAGGCTCCATGGAAACATTAAAAGAGACTTCAGGAAAAGGCACTTTCTGACTTCAAAACCAAGTGCATTTTTTTTTTCCTCCAAGGCTCCCTAGTGCCCAAGACAACAATTTCCTCATTTCCTTCAGGAGTTCAAGCGTCCTTAAGAGAGCTAAGGAAGATTTGGGCCAGTCACATCTATCCTGTGCTGGTGTGTCCCCAAAGTGATTCTGATATGTTGCTATCTACTTTGCTCTTTATTGGCTCATTTTCTTTCTGGCCTAATTCTGATTGTCTTTTAATTCGCTACTTTTCTGCCTCCAGATCATATTTCATAATTTATCATTGCATTGGAAGGTGTTAGTTCCAGAAATGCTGATAATATAGAAAACAAAGGGTATCAACAAAACCAGTTAAAAAAATAAAACTCTACCACCTCATTCTCTACCAAAATTGTTGAGGATCCTAATTTGGGAAGGGATTTTGGAGATCAGCTGATTCTCTTGTCCCAGCCGGTAACACCTAGAATCTATTTTTAAAAATGAGGCTTTTTTAAATGCGTATTTTGTTTTTTCACATCATCATAGTTTTCCTTATTATCCTTTCCTTCCCTCACCCCTCTCGGAGAGCCGTAGCAAACTGTATTTTCTTAAAGACAAAGAAAGAAAGAAACAAATCAGTACGACTGATCAACACGTTGAAAAAGTGAGAACATGTGCAGCGAGTAACAGCTGTGTACCTCGCACTGCCACAAAGGGGCGGGTCAGGAGCGTCCTCTCATATCTCTTCTTTTGAGCCATTTTTGCTCTTTATTCTTTTTCAACTTTCATTTTTGATTATTTTGTGGGCAATTGTTCTTTTTGTCTATGTTGCTGTACTCACTGGGTATGTTGTTTTCTTGGCTCTACTTATCTCAGTCTGCATCAGTTCTTGCAGATTTTCTATGCTTTTCTGTATTCACCATATACCAAAATTTCTTAGAGCATAGCAAAATTCCATTGCATTCATGTGCCACAATTTGTTTAGCCATTCCCCAATCAATGGCTTTGAAATTGTTTCCTATTTTTTGCTGCCACAAAAAGTACTGCTATAACTATTTTGGTGTATGTAGGGACTTTCTTATCAATGACTCTTAGGAGACAGTTAATGAGGTCTTGCAAACATATGAAATTATAGGAAGTTTCTAGGGCATTGCAAACATAGAAATCCATTAAGAAAAATCCTTTTATAAATTGAGGATAAGATTATTGGCAATAATCATTCTCAAAGACATGCAAACGTTCCTGCAATTTGGTTGTAATTAGATGGTGGGTCTATACCTGTCCTAAAGCCAACTACACCTCTCCCTTGGTGGTCTGAATTAAAAGAAGGAATGGGAGATGTTTCTTCCGTTGTTGCTTTCCTGCTCACCAGAAGAAAGTCAGATAAGCACCAAAAGGAAGACGATATTAAGAACATAGCTTGGTGTTCACCTTCAAATTCAAGAAGAGAGAAGTTCTGGATGTCTTTAGGACCCTTCCCTGTGTCATTCTGGTCCAGTTGGACCATATTTAATTATCTTTTCTCTTTCTAGAATCTCTGTGGCCTGCTCCTCATCCCTTGATGGGATCTGCAAAGGTACACTCAGTAACTCCAGGCAAGTCTCAGGAATGCCTGAAGGGCAGGGGACAGCCCTTATATTTCCACAGAGAGGACCCTCCCCTTTAGATTTCTGCCCATGTGAGGGCCCACAACTATCACCCACATCACCTGATTTTCAGCTCCCCACTGACTTGTCTGCCTAGCTATTCTTGGTGATATTGATGGAATCAATTATTTTATTGGCTATTTAACTTTGTGGCCCAATTTCATTGCTAGCCTATCATAATTCATTCCTTACCCCTTGTCCCTAGGGACCTGGGTGGACAGAGTCATCAGATACTGCACACGGTAGTAGGTTTCTAAGAACTGATACTCCTGACATAAAATTCAGTATGATCACTCCTCCCTTTCCAATTTCAACAATGCAGGTTCTGTCCAGTGTCCTTCCACCCCCTCATCCTTGGGGTCCTCACAACGAGCTTCATTTGTTCTGCTGTTTATACCACCTGCTCTGCCCTTTCTTCTGTTGCTGCCGCTGCCTGTTGGCCAGGGTCAGCCTCCTCATTCTCTCACTTTTCTCACCACAGACTCTGTTATACCAGATCTTGCCAAATTACAACAAATGTTCAGAGGAAACCCCTCTGATCTGGTGCAAACAGAGCATAATGATCACCGTATTTGAACCAGGCAGGAAAGATTCAAGCAGAATGGGACTCCTCATATTCTACCTTCTGCAAAAGCTACTCAGTTACCCTGGGTAAGATGAGCCCTTAATGGTTCCATCAGTTGTACTGAGTTGGTTATTTAGCCTTGTCCATGACCTAATTTCACTCTTTTTACTCTCAAGTCCACGACTACACTTGTTAATAACAGAAAACTGTCGAGCTGTGTCACCCATTATTGTTCCATTTTCAGACCTATGAGACAGGTTATTGTCCCTATTCCAAACAGCAAGAATGCTGAAGAGGTATCAGCTGGAAAAGGCAATATTGTTGTAGTTTGAACCTAGGATGAAGCAGGACAAGTTTGTTAAGGGATTAGGTAATGGAGGAGTGGTCCCATCTATGGTTTGGTGGTTAAACATTCCAGTCATTCTGCCCTCCAGTTGGCTAGCTATTGTGGTCCTGTCTGCTTAAGACAAATAGTTAGGTATTGTGGTCCTGTTTTGGGCTAGATGGGTGATGTGATTGTGACTGAATACAAGAACATTCCTATTTCTGTGGGAATGGGTCTGGGGGCAGTGGTTGGGATCCCATTATGGGGTCATGGACATGCCTGCACTTCTCTGGGAACTAAGAGTTCAGGGACACACCTGTTCCAGTGAGCAATGTGGTATATAAGAAGTTAGGATATTCGCGGAGGGGTGGTGGTGCTAAGTAGGTACAGTGGACAGTTCAGGGAAGCCAGACCTATAATGACGTTGGAATATTGGGGCTGGGGGAGCTTTATTAGGATTCCATCAATATCACCAAGAATAGCTAGGCAGACAAACTGCTAAGAATACCACCTGAAACAATGTCAGAGGATGGTCTAGCTTTTCCCTTGGATAAAATGATAAAATAATTGAAATATTATAAAAAATAAATAATAAAAAATAAAAATCCACACATTTTTATTGGCTACCTGTTATGTACAAAGCACTGGATATGTGGAAAGCTTGTTCTCTAGTTAGGTAGATAAGTCATAAGTCATAAAGGAGTGAAAAGATAACTGACAACAACAGAACTCAGTAATAGCTGAAAAAAGAAAGAGAAGAAATGTCACATGATAATAAATGATTACTAAATGAATAGTAAGTATAATAATTGTTATAGGAGCTCATGGGAGAAAGCTAGACAAAGGAAAGCTTCAGGGTGGAAGCAAGATTCAAGCTGATTTTGGGAAGATGGGGAGGATTTGGACAGTTGGGGAAGAAGGGGTACTATATATTGCAGGAGAAGTGCCTTATACAACAGTACTCCCAGGACTGGTACTTATGCCAGTGCTTAGGACAGTTGCTGGGGTTGGGAAAAACTTATGGAAAGAGGGGCAATGTCTAAAATGAAATCTAAGAGAGGCATAAATCACAGGCTTTACTGGGTCAAGAGCCAAAGTGTCCCAGACTACTCAGACATTAAGAACTGATCCTAAAAGGGAAATGGAGACCAGTAGAGATTTCAGGGTAAGGAGGTCAGGGGTTAAGCTTGAAAGTCTGCTACCATGAGTATCATGAAAATGACTGTCTGATGAAATCATTCTCACTGACCTGCTACCACTGTGTTCCCTGTTGACTCAGCTACACTGGGGGAGGTAATGGACTCAGTTCAATGAAATTCAAAAAAGTATTCATTAAGCACCTACTATTTGCAAGACATTGTATTAGATGATGGAAATACAAAGCCAAAATGAAAAACAGCACCTACCATCCTAAAACACCACCCTGTACCTCAAAGATTTGGTTTAGTGGGATGAAATTGGTACAAGACCTCTTACGAGGCTCCCAGGACTAATCTGAAGTCATTTATTATGTATTAAATATCACTAAAATATATTGTTAAAATTTAAAATTAATATCTAAAGCATCTTTGAGATCATTTTGCAACCCATATATGTATGCAAGTTGTCATGAAAGACACTTTTATTGACTTTTTCCATTTAAAAAAATGTTTACGAGAAAAAACCCTTTTTTGATATTATCTGGAAATAGTTTGTTTCAGTTGTGTATCCATTAATTTGTTTGTTATCAAAAATACACTTTCCTGAAAAGAGATGACTGACAAATGGGCAAAATATTCACAAATCTTTGAGAAATTGTAGCTTATTTTCCTTTCGTATCTGTAAGTTATTGTTATAAACTATCACCTGTATTTTTGGAATTACATGCAACTAGTACTTTTGAAGTTTGAAGCTGTGAATGTATGACAAATTATTTTGCCAATTGCTTTTTGTGTGTGTGTGTGTGTGTGTGTGTGTGTGTGTGTGTGTGTGTGTGCACATTTTGCAATGGCTCCCATATCCTCTCCCTGAGCCTGTAGCCCTTACCAGTCCACTAGGTAGGCAAGGCAGTCCATTCATCTCTGAGTTTAGTATATCATAGATAACATATTTTTCATGCCCATTAGAAATTAGCAGGGGTGTATTAGGATGCAGGGGGTGTAGTTCTCAGTTGAGGTAAGCTCATTGTAACAAAGATCTGTGGAATTCAGGGTACATACAGAATGAGGGGGGTAATCATAGCAAATAACCAATGGGATTTAATACTAGAGTGTTGGTGAAGGAGCTTCTAATCCTAATTAACAGTTTCTGGGAAGCTCCCTTGGTATAGATGTTAGCCACACTTGATCCACTAGAACCATAGGCTCTTAGATGTTGAGCTGTAAAGGACCTTGAAGATCATTGAAGTTAGAAGTGTCAAAACACAAGGTCAACCACACGTGGCCTGCAACACTTTGGAGTGCGGCCAGAACCAGATTAGAGTGTAACTAGGAAATATTGAGCAAAATGAATAAAAATAAAATAAAATGTAGATAGTGTTAATCTGTGGTATTCTAAGCCAAATACGTGACTGGAAGGGATCCATATGTAGGGTTTAGTGGCCTCTGTTTTAATTGAGTTTGACACCATTTATCTAGGCCAACTCCTCATTTTATAAATGAGCAAATTGGGGTTTGCCACATCATAGGATATTCAGATTTAAAGTGCGAAGGACTTTAGAGGCAATTTAGTCCAATTCCTTAAGAAACTGAAGCCAGGAGAGGTGCCCAGGATCCCACTGCTAGTGAGTATCCAAAGAACCATTTGAAGTCATGTATTCCCGATTCCAAGTCCAGTGCTCTACACAATATCACTTTCCATCTGTTCAAGAGTTCTTTGGGGGTTAAATTATAACCAACCTCCCATTTGTATATCTTCCATTTGTCTACTTTTAGGGAATCCCACAAATTGCAATTTAGCCTGAATGGTTTCAAAAAATCCCCCATGTAGTAACCAACTCTGGGAACTGCCCTGCATGGAGTGAGTACAAGGGAAATATGAGTGTGAAAATGATAGTTTGTGGAAAAGGCTCATATTCTGGGTGGACAAATGGACTGTGATAGAAAGGAGGGTGGTGTAGTCATCCTCATAGTAGGAGTACAGCATCAGAGGTACTGTTCCTGGGTTCAGTGTGTGCTCATCAGAATGAGAGTGAGTCTACCTCGTAAAGCTATGTGTGAAGGTGAGGATTTATGTTGAAGGCAGTGAATGATGCAATCCAGAATTGTGGAATGATAGAGGACCCCAGATGGAGATAATGAAATCAGATGAATACTCTGATTGCTTCTGGAAAGGGCAGCTTTACTGATAGCTCAATAGATCCCCTCACTGTCCCTGTGACTACCCAAACCAGAACTCCCTTCCCTGACCACCACTCTCTATCTAGGTTGTCTCCTTTATTAGAGAGCGAAATTCTGACAGGTGTTGTGCCATAGAGATAGAAGCTTGGCCTAGAAGTCAGGAAAACCTGGGTCAAAGTCCTGCTTCTGATTTTATTTACATGTGTATGTATATGTGGTATATAGGTATACAATACACACTTTACTATATGTGTATGCATGCACGTATGCATGCATGCATGCATGTATATACATACATATATATACACACACACATATATACATATATATATATATATATACACACACATATGTATCAAAACACATGCATACATACACACTAGCTGTGTAACCCTGGGGGAATCACTCAACCTACAAGTGACCCAGGCAATTCTCTAAGATGATAGTTGCAGATTTAGTATAGATCTGCATTGGTAGAGGAGGAGTTCTCCATACTGGAAATGCCACGAAAAGTCAACAAAATTTTCTTAAGTACCTACTATGAGTCAGGCATTATGTTAAACACTGGGGATAAAAAAAAGTAAAAAAATATCCCCACCCATAAAGAGCTTACATTCTAACATGCAAACAGCTAGGTGCCAACAAGGTCCATACAGGATGAATTGGAGGTCATCTCAGGGATAAGGCACTAGCCTTAAAGCAGACCAAGAAAGGCTTCTTACAAAAGGTGAGATTGTAGCTGAGACTTGGAGGAAACTGGGGAAGTTGGGAAACAGAGATGAGCAGGAAGGAAATTCCAGGCCTGGAGGACAGCTAGCGAAAAAGCACAGATAAAATCACAAATGCAGTAAAAGAAAAAAAAAAGAATAAGAATGTAAGCTCCCTGAGGGCAGGGGTTACCTTAATTTCTGTATGTATGTCCTCAGTGCTTCGTACAGTGCCTTGCACATAGTAAATGCTTTTAAAATGTTTTTTAAAATGATTTTTTCTTTTGTTATTCCTTTCCGTATTATAAGAAGGGGGCTAGGAAAATGGAAAATGGACAAACATCCTTTAAAAAGGCATAGGCAGCTTTGGCTACAGTGGGAGGTCCAGCACAGAGGAGTCAGGATGTCTAACATCATGTCTTAGATGGTGCCACATTCATAGATGAGGGCAGGTCGATGATGTGAACCACTGTTATTGCCATCCAGTGATAGGGGGGAATTTGCAGGCTTTATAGTAAGCCTTACTGCTCATTCCTCTGGGTACTTGGCCTGAACACATACAATTGCGTGGGCAGATACTGTGTCTTAGGGATGGTTACCAAAAGTCTCAGAAGACTATGGGCCGTTTACTGCACAGGCCCCTATAGTTTAAACCTAAATGGTTGCGCCAATGTTGAACCTCACAAGACATGGTGCGCCAAGTGTGAGCAGAGAAGCAGGATCCCAGGACTGACCTTTCCCCACATCCTTGCACTATAGCCCTTTGCAGAGCAGAAAGCATGGCTGAGTGTCATTGTTTTGTACCTGCTTCTGAGAAGTTAACTCTAGCAATTTTAGCTGAAGTTTAGCAGATGCCAAGTTTATAGCCTATATAAGGGCAATTAATCCGTCACATATGAAGTATAGGCTTTTGTGACAGTACATCTGCTCTCCTATTAGGATGCCTGGGACAGTAAAGCTGAATCCATTGAAAAGTAATGCCCAGTGGATCTGGCATCGACTGAGTCAAAGGTGGTCAAAAGCTGCTTTAGATGCTAATGCATGGTCTAGATCAGAAGCCACAAATGTGTGGTCAGCTGTGAACCAGATTAAAATGTAACTGGGAAATTCTTAGCAAAATAAATAGAAACACAATTAGGAATAATGTTAGTTTGTGATTTTTAAGTCAATTTGTGGAGGTAGGGATCTCTATGTATGGATCAGGGACCCAGCTCCTCCCTTTCTTTTTGAGTTTGACATCACTAGGATAGATGACGATGGGCCCTAGCACTTAGCACAGTGCCTGACTCATAGTAGGTACTTAATAAATGTTTATTGATTATTGAAGATGGAAGCTTCTATGCCTCAAAAGCCTCTTTGATAGTCAGTAGCTTCTTCCCCCTTATTGCACAATTCTCTGCTGCCTCAGTGGGTCTTTTGGAGAAGCCTGAACAGGGCTGGAGTTTGGAAGAGGCCATATGGAGTCTGGGTGTGGAGAATGTGCTGTGGCTCAGGAGAGGTTCCAAAATGGCTGGTTGTGGGCCAGGTCTGCATCAACACCACTTCCAATGGTCATTTAGCAGACATTCATTGCATGCAGAACACCTTTAGAGAAAACATAGCCCCTATACACTTAGTTTGGTAGGGAATTTAAATTAATTTTTTAAAGTTAGGTACTTGCTAGGTGCCAAGCACTGTATTAAGTACTGAGGATAGAAATATGGAAATTAATGCAGCCCCTGTTCTCAAGGAGCTTGCCTTCCTTTTTTTTAAAATTGGACTTTTGAGTTCATCTGTATAGAGAGTTCACAGTGAGGGATTCTATCTACTGATGAAATTTGGTACCTTATCTGCAACTGTATAGTCTTAGAGAGTGGACTAGGACAATGGTGTCTGAACTCCAATAGAAATGAGTCTGGTAGCATAGACATAGAAAAACAACAAATTAACACGATCTATGTTGTATTTTATTTGTTTTGTTAGAAATTTCCCAACTCCATTTAAATTTGATTTGACATCAACAGGGAGTTTTGGTTTCAGGTGAGTTTGATACCTCTGGCCTGGGACCCTCAGAGGTGAAGTAACTTGCCCAAGATCACACAGCTGGATTGTATCAGAGGCAGGGTTTAAACTCAGGTCTTCCTGACTCTGAGGCCGATTCTCTACCTACTATGGTGTGCTGTCTCTTAGAAGTTTATGTTCTAATGGAGCTGCAACACAGAGAGGGAAATGTTGGCTAAGGGAAAGGAGTTTTGGTCTGGATAGGGAAGGAGAAGGCGGGAACAGACATTTATTAAGCTCTTACTATGCTCCAAGCATTGTCATTTAATAAATAGCTCATTTGATCCTCACAACAACCCTGGGATTTAGGTGCTATTATTACCCCCATTTTACAGTTAAGGAAACTGAGTGGTTAAGTGACTTGCCTAGGGTCACATAACTATTAAATGTCTGAGGTCAGATTTGAACTCAGGTCTTCCCAATTCCAGCTCCAGCTCTGTCTGCTGTGCCACCTTTGGGTAGTCTCAGGGATGGTAAGTACATCCATAGAGTAGGCAACTGACCGGCCATTTCTAGAAGAAACCAGAGTGTTAATTTGAATACTATGCTCAGATAAAGAATTAAAGGCAGGAAGAAGGGTTGGAAAGAGGGGCTAGTACTCACTTGCATGCAGGTTGATGGCAAGATGGCTTGGATGGACTGATGGATGAGATTTGCTTTTAGTGACTGGCCAGGATGGCTAGACCTTGAGGTAAGAGTTTCAAAGAAGAGTGACTTAATTTCCCCATGTACTGAGACCATGAATTCTGGAGGTCCTGTGAAGAAGTCCAGTAGGGAGTAACTGTTCCAGATGGGGAGAAACAAGACAAGAAGTTGGCAAGATGGCCTGGGGGAATACCTGGAGTATGAAAGTGAAGACAATAACACAAATAACCATAGTGTGCCATCACATGATAAATGCTTTGGTTCTGTTCTCCATGTGGAGAGCCTGTTACATTTTTTGATTCACAACTATACCAGCATATTCATAGCTGCTGTGGGCACTGCGAATATTGCATTGGAATTATAGTTGGCAGGTAAGAGGACATTCTGGGCCCATGTGAGATAAGGCCTGGAGGCAAGAGAGTGTAGTATGTGTTTAGGTGGTAAAGAATAGAACAGCTTGGCTAGTGTATATATTCATGGAGATATGTAATGAAAGATGAACAGAAAAGTGTGGAGCTATTAGATTATGAAGGGTCTTGGATACCAGGCAGAGGAATATTGAACTCTATACACAATAAACAGTCATTAAAGATTTTTGAATGGAGGAGTAGATCATTCAGGCAGCGGAATAAAGAATTGATGGGAGTAGGGAGAAAATTTAGGTAGAAGAAGACCTGAAAATTTTAAATTGGTAAGAGGTAGCAGCTGTATGCCTGAGGGCTTACAGCTGTCTCTGATTGTTGACTACTACCACATGCTATCAGAGACCAGTCAGTACATTCTCTTGACACTGGTAATTGGTGGAGTAGGTGTGTTGGAAAGTCTGCCCTGCGGTGTTTTGCCCACATGTTGAGAAGTGTATTTTAGTGAACAGGGTTGGGATTGGGATTAGAGTGGCTCAGTCGGTGCTTACTTCAATCAGTTTGGTCCAGTGGCTTTAGAGGGAGAGCAGATCCTATCCCCTGATGCTCACTAACTGCGTGACCTTGGACAAAATACTTAGCCTCTCTGGGCCTCAGTTTCCTTACTTGTAAAATGAGGGAGCTGGATGATGAGATACCTTCCAGCATTATATCTATAGTCTTGTGATTTGAGGTGGGAATTAGAGGGAGAGAGTGGCAGGATATCAGAAGGATAGAGATGCAGAAGGGGACAGAAGTAAACATTTATCAAGTGTCTACTGTGTGCCAAGCACTGTGCTAAGGGCTTTGCAAATATAATCTCATTTTATCCTTACAACAACCCTGTCAGGTACGTGCTGCTATTATCCCTATTTTTTTGTCTTTTTGGAGGGGGGAAGGCAGGGCAATTGGGGTTAAGTGACTTGTCCAAGGTCACACAGTTAGTGCGTGTCAAGTGTGTGAGTCCAGATTTGAACTCAAGTCCTCCTGACTCCATGGCCAGTGCTCTATTCACTGCACCATGTAGGGTGCACCACTGCACCCTATTATCCCTATTTTTATAATTGGGGAAACTGAGACAGGCAGGGGCTAATAGCTAATAAATGTCTGAGGATACATTTGAACTTGGGTCTTCCTCACTACAGCTCAGTAATGGCACCTAATTGCCCCAGAGAGAGTATGAATCATTGTTTGTGAGTTAAATAGGTATAGATTCCTGGGCAATATGAGGGTATGTTTGAGGTATATATTCCCAGAGGGTTCAGGTTATTCTCTAGGGCAATCCTCAATGCAGGAAGCATGGGGAAAGTGAGAATTAAGTCAGTATGTGGAAGTAGAAAGCCTGTCTAGCTGGCTAGATTGAGTGTATTTTGGGTGCTAGTTCTGCTAGCCAGGGAGAGATTCTAGCATATAGGCACCATGATGACAAAACATGAGAGATGCTGTATCTAATTAGCATAGCTCTGAGCCTCTAACCGTCTCTACACAGGGAAAGAGAGAACTTAGGTTGTGTGTGTCGTGTATCTGTGTATGTGTGTGTATGTGTGCACACCTGTGCGTGTGCTAGGAGAGTGAGCAAGTTGTTTAAGAGGCAACAGAATCTTTGTCATTTGTGACTGGATCCACCTTAATAAGCAGGCTTACTACAAAAGTCCAGACAGGTGGGAGTAAATGTGGTGGGAAAAGGAGACAAAATCGAGAAGAGATGGAAAGACTGCCAAAGTGGAAGTGACAGGGTTTGGTAACTGATTGTCTATGAGAGGAGGGAGAGGGCAGAGTCCAAGACAACTGCAATGTCACGATCATGAGAGAGAGGGTGAACGCCGGTGCTTCCAGTAAACAGGGAGGACAGAAGGAAGGGCAGATTGACAGGGAATCATTACCCATTTGGTTTTATACATGTAAAATGTGAGGTGCCTGTGAAATAACCAGGAGGGATGGCTTGTGGGTGACTGTAGAGAGGAGTCTGGAGCTCAGAAGGGAGGGCAGCACTGGCTGGAGGCAGAGATTTGGGAATCGTTTGGATAGAAGTGGTAGCTGCACATGTGGAGTGAATGAGATGACTGGGGAGAAATGTTCAGAGAGAACAGACAAAGGCCCAAGACAGACCCAAAGGTGGGAGCTCTGAACTTTTTTGTGTGTCACAGACCCCTTGTGTAGGCGGTGAAGCCTTCTCAGAATGGACCCCTTCTCAAAATCATGGTTGTAGATCCATAGGATGTATAAGACTACAACCCCCCCCCCAATTATATTCAAATATGGATGCAATTTTTTTCCCATCCAAATTCCTAGACCTCCCGAAACCTATTCCAAAATGAATAACGCCTGTCCTAGGGGAATAATATATTACAGGGTTGGAAAGAGGATGAAGTGTTAGAAAAAGAAACAGAAAAGTAATAGAGATGTAGGAGAAGAAATAGTAAGTTATCCCTTTCCTGAATAACAATAATAATAGTAACACAGTTATCTCTTCCACATAGTGACTTCTGTCATCACAGTTACGATATATCAAGGCTTGGCATAAGAAATTAAGTGAGAATTTTGGGGAGTTTTGTGGAAACCTCAGATGACACTTAAAGGCCAGTAGATGACATAGAAAAAGCTTAGAAACTCAGAAATACCTAAAATATATGTATAGTATTGTATAATATCAACATATTTTATCTTTTAATAACATAATAATTCAGACTTCTTCTCTGGTATAGAGGGCCAAAAATGTTTACGTGGAATTTCCTGCTCACTGGGGTGCTGTGTCCCTAACTCCTGCAATGTGAAAAAGATAACTGCATACTCATTTTTTAGCTGCCATATCACACTGTTGATTCCTATTGAGCTTGTAGTCCACTAAGAACCCAAGATGTTTTTCATGGTAACTGCTATCTAGTGAAGGGTTGCTGAAGCCAGTTCTAACCTGCTTGAGAGATTCAGTTTTCAGTGTGAGCATTTACATCTCAGAAACAGGAGACAGCTAGAAATCAGGGCAGTGCCGTGGCCAGTCGATAGAGGACTGCAGATCCAGCCTCAGACATTTACTAGCTGTATGACCCTGGGCAAGTCACTTAACCCTATTTGCCTCAGTTTCCTCATCTGGAAAATGATCTGGAGAATGAAACGACAAACCACTCTACTGTACTTGATAATAAGACCCCAAATAGGGTTAACAAAGAGACTATAACAACAAAAACAAATCAGCACTTCATTTATTGCCTTGTTGATTGTCTATACTTAAGAAAATGTTACTAATACAGATTAAACTTAAAAGTGTGTGTGGGTACATTTTCCACTCTGGAGAACCTGATTGTTAAACATTTACCAGCACACCCCTGTATTGCTCTATCAATGTTGCTGGAGTTCAGGAGGAGTGTAGTAGAAAGTTCAGGGAATAAAGTCATCATTAGGCTAGAATTCTGATTTCTACAGACTAATGACAATCATGATAACTGGCATTTATGGGGCACTTTAAGGTTTGCAGTGTTTTATATCCGTTCTCTCCTTTGAACCTCATAACACCCCTGTATCTAGCCATGCCTCTTGAACTTGCATCGGTGAGGCTGATTTTTTGAGCCCAAGTCTAAGGCCTTACATTCATCCTCATTAAATGTAAACTTACTAGAATTGGCCTAAAATGCTCGCCTTTCAAGATCTTTTTTTGGATCCTTACCTGGTCATTCAATGTGTTAGCAGCCCTTCTCCACTTTGAGTCACCTGCAGATTTGATAAGTGTGATATCTCTGCCTGTGTCTTTATCCAAGTCACTGATCAGAATGTCAATTATTGGAAGGCAAAAGATTTATATGAATTGGGTAACAGCAAGACCAGTTAGGAGGCTCCTGCAGTAGTATAGGCTTGGTATACTATTTAAGAACTAAATGGCTTCTAGCTTTAAACCAAGTCCACTCACTGTGAATTGCCCACTACTTCCTTGGAAGCTCTGTCTTGGAGATTTACATTTTTCTCTGTATTATCTCACCTGATGATCTCATTAGAGAGAGAGGAAGGAAGGGAATAAGCATTTATATAGTGCCTATGACATACCAGGCATTGTGCTAAACACTTTACCAATATTATCTCATTTGAACTTCATCATGGTCCTAGGAGGTAGGTGCTATTATTAGCCCCACTTTACAGTTAAGAAGACTGAGGCAAACAGAAGATCCGTGACTTGCCCAGGGTTACACAATTATTAAGTTTCTGAGGCTGGATTTGAACTCAGATCTTCCTGACTCTGGGCCATGCACTGTCTTTACTGTATCATCCCCAACAGCTTCTGTTGGTTCAGTTATCATCTCTACACTGATGATTCTTAAATCTATATATCTGGCCCTCGCCTATTAGATGATCAATAAATGCTTGTTGATTGATCAATAGCTGGATCGAAGCTTTAGCTAGGTTGGGAAGGGACTGACGGGAGATATTTTAAGGGAAGAATTGCCAGGTCTTGGGTATGAGCGTTGCCCTTCCTGACTTTGGAGAACATAGTGATCTTCTCTGTCCTTGAGCTCAGTGGATTTAGCTAAGCTTAGGTTGCATTTTGGACATAGAAACAAATGCATACTGAGCTGTTCAGATGGGAAGAGTCATAGGAAGTAGATACAGATTTGAGGTGTGCGGCTGTTTTCTGTTGCTGGCCCTTCCACTCTATCTATCAAGTGACTCAGAGAAAGTTGTGAGCTGTGAACTCAGTAGTTAGAGAGTTCTTTTGGAATGGGGAAAACGGAAATACCTAGAAACATTTCAGTTTGCAGGGAGTTGCGTTCTATCCTCCAAGTGGGTATCCAATCACATTGTGACTCAGTGATAACAGGACCAATGTGGTCCTGCCTTTAAATATTTGAAACAGTACAGAACATGTATCTATCCTGTCCCTCTCTGTCTGACATATTTCCTGTGCAGAAATTTCTCAGCAGCCAATGGGCACGTGTTTCCTGCTGTTTTAGGATTGACAATTATGCACCAGGTTTAATACTCATTAGTAGATGTTTGACAGCCACAGACTGTCCCATCAAACCTCTTGATGGTGCTCTTCATGGTCAGTCTAGGGAACCAAATTATTCACAGCAGTTTAGTGAACCTGAAATCTCCGTACTGATTTAGACCTCACCCCTGGACCATATAACCTTGGGACTTGATAAGGATAGGAGCAATGGCCAGGAGGATATCATACATGTATTTTTTCCTTTCTTAATAGGTTGGGTTGGTGAATCCAGATATAGAGATATGCTTTCCTCTTCTGAATTCTTTGAAATGGTTTGTAGCCTTCAAGATCATCATCACCACCACCAACCATCCTCCTCTTCTTAGAATGATAGACTTTCAGACACTGGAAGGGACCTTTGACATCTCCTAGTGTACTCCATGGGCAGTAAGTTGGCACAATGGATAGAGCACTAGGTCTGAAATCAGGGAGACCTGAGTTCAAATGTGGTCTCAGACACTTACTAGCTGTGTGACCCTGGGCAAGTCACTTAACCCTGTTTGCCTTAGTTTTCTCTTCTATAAAGTGAACTGAAGAAGGAAATGGCAAACCACTCTAGTATCTTTGCCAAGAAAACCCCAAATGGAGTCATGGAGAGTTGGATGCAACTGAAAAGACTGAACGACAATGACAAAATGACCTGAGGGCCAGAGGAACCATATGACCTGTCTGAGACAGCAAAGCTTCTCAGTGGTACTGCCTGACCCCCAGCTTTATGGGGTGATGTAATAGAGTTATAAGGGACTGTGTTGTTAAGTCATTTTTCCAGTTGTGTATAACTCTCCATGACCCTGTTTAGAGTTTTCTTGGCAAAGATACTGGAGTTGAGACAGCTAGCTGGTACAGTGAATAGAGCACCAGCCCTGGAGTTAGAAATTCAAATCCAGCCTCAGACACTTAACACTTACTAGCTGTGTGACCTTGGGCAAGTTGCTTAACCCCAATAGCCCTGCCTTCCCCTCTGCAAAAAAAAAAAAAAGATACTAGAATGGACCGCCATTTCTTTCTCCATCTCCTTTTATAGATGAGGAGGCTGAGGCAAGCAGGGTTAAGTGACTTGCCCAGGTTCACACAGCTAGTAAGTGTCTGAGACTGGATTTGAACTCAAGAAGGTGAGTCTTCCTGACTCCAGGTCCAGCACTGTATTCACTGTGCCACCCAACTGCCCCGTGTAGAAGCTATCTAGTCTTACCTCTTTATTTTATAGATGAGGAAACTGAGGCCTGAGGAAGATTAATGACTTACCCAAGGTCTCAAAGTTTGTGTGAGAGGCTGGCTCTGGGCCCAGGCCCCAGACTCAGAGACCTTTCCGTTATATCATTGTCATTTAGTTCAGCCCCCTTATTTTATAGATGAAGAGTGTCTAGCTTAGAAAAGTATAGGTTATTTGCCCAACATTACAGAAGCAGCAAGTAGCTGAAATGAGATTTGAACTTAAGTCTTCTAAGTCCAATGCCAAGGCTCTTTCCAGTGCACCACACTGGTGATATTCTTGTCCTGTCGTCTGAGTACTTGCTTATTAACCTAGAAAATTTTCTCAAGATGTGCACATAAAAATGAATAATGAATTGGTCCAGAAGCTGAAAGAAAAAAGGCTGTACTTAAACAAGAGTGGGAAAGCACATTCAAAATATGATAAATGCATTGCTGCCAGGGCAGTCAGAAGCACCATCTCTGACATAACCACGAGGAGAGAATGGGCTAGAAGCACTTTTGGAACAGGTCCATAGCAGAGTGACTAACATGATGAGGGAAATAGAGATCATTTCGTATGAGGGTTGTTTGAAGGAACTGGGGTATTTATGTAAGAGAAGAGAAAATTTAGAGATCACAGCTGTCTTTAAATTTTTGAAGGTTTGTCACTTGGAAGAAAGATTAACTTTGTTGTCCTTGGTCCTGGAGGATGGGACTAAGAGCGATGAGTTAAAATTGCAAAGGGAGCAGATGCTTCCCAGCAACTGAAGTTATCCAAATCTCATAAAAGATTATGTCTTCCATGTCTGGAGGACTTCAAGCAGACCACTTCTCACAAACCCTGTGGCTTCCTTTGTGGAATGTCTTTAATGTGACAACTTTGTAGTAGATAAAAATGTACGTGTGAGAAAAGAAAGTGAAAATGGAAATATCCTTCAGATCTTGCCCTATCCATGATGAAGCACAACCAGGGTGGGGGCTGCTGTGACTTTGCCCCAGGGCACCAAATTTAGAGGGAAATTAGAACAACCTTGAGATATCAGTTTATGCCTATCAGATGGGCTAAGATAATTGAAGGTGAAAGAGACAAATATTGGAGTGGATATGGAAAAGTTGGGGTGCTAATTCATTGTTGGTGGAATTATGAACTGATCCAACCATTTTGGAGAGCAATCTGGAATTATGCCTAAAGAGTTATTAAATTGTCTATACTTTTTGACCCAGCAATACCACTACTAGGTCTATTTCTGAAGCTGATTAGGGAAAAAGGAAAAAAACCTATATGTTCTAAAATATTTATAGCAGCTCTCTTTGTGGCAGCAAAGAACTGGAAATTACAGGGATGCCCATCAACTGAGGAACAGCTGAACAAATTGTGGTATACGATTGTGATAGAATACTATTGTGCTATGGGAAATGACGAGCTTGATGATCTTAGAAAAACATGGATAGACTTGCATGAAATAATGAAGAGTAAAATGAGCAGAACCAAGAAAACATTATATACAGTAATAGCAATATTGTTTTAAGAACAACTTTGAGCAAATAAGTCACTTTGACTATTATAGATACCTAAATTAGCTACAAAGGATGTATGGAAGAAGATGCTGTCTGCATCCAGAGGAAATGTATAGAATAATTTTACATCTCTACCTATATCTAAACATATTTGTGACTAATGGCAGCCATCTCTAGGGTGGGGGGAGGAGAAAAAGGAAAAAAAAGAAATTTACATGATAACTTTATGATATATTTAAGAGGAATAGCAAATTGTATATAATAGATTTGCAGTTTCTAGTGCAATCATCTTTTAAAAAAATTATTACACTATGTTATGGAAATGCTTGTTTTATTCCATAAACTGAAAGTAAAATAAATAAAAAATTTTAAAAGGGTAATGGTAGTGATGGGTGATGGGATTTGTGCTCCTAAAAGGACCCAAAGCTCCTGAACCAAGTCCCTGCCTTTGCCTGAAGCACTCAGTTCATCCCCATATCATCATTTTAACTGCCCTTTCGTTGTGGCCCTCATTGTCTATACCTGGCCCTACCTCTGGTTATTTCACCACTCCTTAACTTCATCTAGACCCCTTCCTGTTACCTCTCAGTCACTCCTAAATCACATCCGGTTCTTCCCACAGTCTTTCTGTATAAAAGATCCATCTTGACTCCATTAAAGTGCTGGGATTCCTTAAGAATCTGCCCCACTTGCATTAGTGATAGCAATGCTCAGATTCTTAAAATCTGGCCAATAGTACAGATTCTTAAAATCTCCCCTGCTTCAACCAGTGTTTTAATAAATCTCGTCTCTGACTGAAAGAAAGCTTGAGTTGAATTCTTTCAAGGCAGAACTCATGCCTTTTGCCCTTGAATTTCAGGGTTCCCAGCACCCCCAGACCTCAACAGTAGCACTTGGAGTACTCATGCAGCAAAGACACAACAAAACCCAACACCTAGTTAGTAAGAATAATTAGTTGTAATGGGAAGCTGTCAGACTGTGGGGTGGGGAGAGCTCTTCCCCAACCCTGCTTTTCCTTTTTGTTCCCCTTCCTATTGGTGTGGAAGCCTCCCCACAGGCATCCCTACTGCAGTATACTAGAGTGTCTCACCTTCATTGGTATAGTGTTCCTTTCCCCTCCGCTGAAGGGATGCTCCATGTCAGTTACTCCATCTATGGTTTGCCCTAAGTTCAAAATTTTCTTTTTACAGCTCTGGGACCAGCACTGCTGATTCTTTTTCTTCTTCTTCCCCATAAAGCTACCTGACTGGCAAAATAACAGATCTTGGGTTTCCCAGACTGTTTGATTTTCTGTTCAGCCTACTTTCCTTCCCCCTCCCCCCCCCCCGTCCCCCCAATCTTCTTCAGCAAATAAGAAAAAAATCTGGAAGGATTAAGGAGGATTTGGCTTCCCTGAAAACACCTGGTAGTGTTTACATTTATGCCTTCTTTTCAGTACTGCTCTGGCACTTGATGTCTGTCCCATTCTTGTTGGTAGTTGGCATGGAGTGACTTGCATTGTTAGCTGCCTTTTTAGGTATGCATGGCTTATTACTGTTAACTAGACTATAAATTTCTTGGAAACAGGAACTAGGTCTCAATCTGCTTTATATCTTCCCTAGCAACTATCCCAGTGCTTCGTACATAGTAGGTCTCCAACAAATATCTGTTGATTGAATGACTCACTCTAGAAAAGTAAATTAGAACAACATAAGACTTCCTCATTTTTTTCCAGGGCTCTCTCTTTCCTGCTAGATTGAGCACCAGTCTGGCTGCATATCTGACTTTATGGTTATCTGCTGGTCCACACTGTACCTCTCTCCTTCTGTCTCTCTGTGGCATTCATATGGTCTCATCTTAAACAAGCCCGAAGCAGCATTTTGAGAAGTTTTAAAATGGTCATCTAATTCTATCTTGGTAAGAATGTTGTGTGTCTATGACTTGTCGCAGAAGTTATCAAATTACAGGAGTTATTTTGACTAGATTCATACAATTATATTGATCTAGGTGTATCCTTCATAGTTATAGAGGAGCCCGGATCTAGAAGTAGAGGGGAATCTGAAAATATATGCAAGTAAGTCCTGATTAAATACCCACTGCCTTTGAGGAGAAAGAAAGAGAAAGAAAGGAAAGAAAGAAGGAAGGAAGGAAGGAAGGAAGAGAAAAAGAGGAAGAAAAAAGAAGGGTAAAAAAGAAAGAAAATGGAAGGGAAAGAAAAAGAAAGAGAAAGAAGGAAGGAAAGAAAAGTAAAGGCTTACAAAACTATCTTTGATCTGTACTCTGCTCCCAAGCATCATTCTGGCTAGAAGATATTCCTGAAAATGAGTTTTATCTGTTCCTCATCAATTTACAATTTCTCAAAATTATTCATTTTTATAATGTTGATTGTAGTTGTTCAGTTGATTCAGTCCTGTCTGACTCTTGGTGATCCCATTTTTGGTTTTATTTTATTTTATTTTATTTTTTGGTAAAGATACTGGAGTGGCTTTGCCATTTCCTTCTCCAGCTCATTTTACAGATAAGGAGACTGAGGCCAGCAGTTAAATGACTTGCCCAGGGTCACACAGCTAGTAAGTGTCTGAGGCCAGATTTGAACTTGGGAAGAGGAGTCTTCTTGACAAGGCCTGGTACTCTATCCACTATGCCACGAAGGTGCCCCATAATATTGATGCTATACTAGAAATTTTTCATCAGTAAAGCTAAAAATGACTAAAAAAATCAATCATGTAGCCAATAGGCCATTTTAGGTCTGGCTTCCCAAGGATTTTTGTTCTTAGGCTCCAGCTCATTCATAAGCTGTCTCATAATTGGTGGCTCTGTTATCACTGATGCTCTGGGGTAGACACTTCAAATTGTTCCTCCCGTTGACTCGTGTCATTTAACATGTTTCTCTCCAAAGGCTAATCCCACTAAAGGTCAGAGGAAGTAGCAGGAAATGAATGCCTAGCCTGTGTAGTCTTTGTCCCTGATGATAGGATCACAAATCTGGAGCTAGGAGTCACCTCAGAGGTCATTTATCCAACCCCTTTATTTTACAAGTAAGGAAAATGATGCCCAAGGATGGTAAGAGCCTTGTTCAAGGTCACATAGGCTGTAATTGGCAGAGGCAAGGTCATTACTGCACCAGAGTGCTTCCCCAACCCCCCATTGCCTCTTTGTGTTGAGGTTACCACCATTTTAAGTCACCCCATCAGGTAACCTTGGAATCATCTTTGCCTCTTTCTTTTCCCTTACCATTCCCTTCCCCCTATCCAATCGACAAGCATTTCCTGTTCTGTTTTCATTATCTCTCCAAGCAGTCCTCACCTCTCCTTTCTCATTAAACTTTAGTTCAGTTGCTAATTGTCTTTTGACTAGACTACATACTAGCATGGAAAACAGTCATGCTGTCCCAATCCTTCCCCTCGCCAAGCTATCTTTTATACCAATACAAAAACATCTTCCTAATGCATCACTTCTCTACCCAAAATGCTTCCCCCACTGACTACTGCATGAGATATAAACTTCTGTTTTTTGGCCTTCTATGTCCCCTATGGCACTCCCACCTACCTTTTCATTCTCATCTAAAAAAATCCCCTTCATATATTTTACATTCTAGCCAAAATGGACAATTTACAAAGTCACATACTTTGAGAGCTGGATAGAACCCTGGTAACTATCATCCAACCCACTACTATGACAAACCTCATCTAGCGTATGCTTATAGCTGTCCCATGAGAGGGAAGCCACCACCTCTTGAAGTTCTTTTTTCCTTGAAGCACTCTCTTCTTTCTCCCATCCTCATTCTGATCTCTCCATCTTTGTGCCTTTGTCTACACCATCCCCTCTTCCTAGAATGAATGCTACTCCAACTCCCATATCCATCTCTTTGACCTGTAGGTGGTATAGTGGATAGAGTGGTGTCCTTTGGGTCAAGAAGACCTGAATTTGAATATTGCCTCAGTCTTTTACTGGTTATGTTACCCTGAGCAAGTCAGGTAACCTCTCTCAGCCTCAGTTTCCATGTCTCTAAAAAAGAGAGTAATAACACCTGCCTCACAAAATTGATGTGTTACAGGTTGACCAAATGGGATAATATTTGTAAAATGCTTTGCAAACCTTAAATTGCTACAAAAATGCTAGTTGTTGTGATTCCTTCATGTGCCAAATAAGGTGCCACTTCCTCCATGAAGCCAGGTAAAAGTGATCTCTTCCTCTACAAATTTCTAACAGCACTTTACCTAACCATCTTTGTATCATCTCATTTTTTACTTGTATTGGGCTAGTATTATATAATTGTATTTATGCTGTTTATACTTATACGTGTACATGTTGTTTTCCATGATATAAAAGTAAGTTCCTTGAGAGCAGGGATTTTTCTATTTTTTTTTTTTGGTCTCTATATCCTGTCTGTATTTGTCACCCCTGGTAGAGTACAAGGTAAATAATAGACAATTAGGCAATGCTTTTTGGTTGGTTGGTAGTTCTATATGAGCTCCTTGATTAGTATCACAGTACTATCATATCATTAGTATCAGAGATCTAGAGACAGAAGGAGCCTGATAGATCATCTTTCTTACTTCCTCATTTTATAGATGGGGAAACTGAGGCCTGGAGAGGCCAAAATAACTTGTTTAAGGTCTCTGTAAGAATCAGTGTCAGAGTAGTCATTAAAATGCTTGTCCTTGTAATGGTAATTAATTTAAATTTGAAGACCCCTTTTTCTTATGTCAAGTAAGCAGGTATTTAGCCCTTAGTAACTAATCAAGCCTCTGTGAAGGAAACAGAAGGTGTGAACTCTGTCTCCTGTTGCTGACATAACAGGAAGGGGTTGGCTGACACAGGAAGCCAATGTGTGTGTTTGTATATAAGAAAAGCCCCAGAGAGGCACATTCATAATTTTCTCCTGACAAGATCCTGGTGGAAGAAGCTGTTCTACTGAGAGATCTGGTGAAGGCTGGAGTTGCTGCCAGGAAGGCTGCCTGGAAGGCTAGTGTTGCTGTTGCTGCCTGGAAGGCTGAGATTTCTTCTGGGTCCTAGGGCCAGGCAACTGCTGGAGGACTGAGGAAGCATGATCACGGTGCTAAGATTTTGTTTGTTTGTGGCTTGGTTGATCCTTGAATTCCCAGGAACAGAAATTGTGAAGGTTTTGAGATGTATTGAACCCTGTGCACTTCAGTGTGTAGCAGAAACTGCCCAGAAGACTGGACAAGGACCTGGGAGCTGTCTGCCTCTGAATCCAGGTGACTGTTTGGTGGATTCAGGTAGGAGCTGGGACCATGGAAGGGGATCCAGGGAATCTGAGAGACCAAGTCAAGGTGAAGAAAAGATCTCTCCTTGGATATTGAATGCTGTGATGATAACATGGTTTACTAGTGACCTAGTGTGGGAGGTTTGTGTGTTTTCTAATGATTGTATTTAGTGATTAGTAATACTTAATAACTGATTGCTAAATAAGTGACTGATTAAGTTAACCTAGTTGCCCCATGAGTGGAAGACTGACTTGTATTCTGAGATGATTGAATAACTAAGTAAGGAGGCAAACCTCCTTAGGGATACCAGATGATTGTTCTTTTGTTCTTTGTTCTAAATATTGTGGCCACTTTGGTGAAAACTATTTTAATTTTAATGATAAGCTGTTGTGAACACTATATTTTGATTTTCTGTGATAAGATGTAATATTGTGAATACTGTATCTTGATTTGTTGTGAATGTTTTCCTTTGATTTGTTCTTCACTATACTGTGTAATCAGAACCTTAAAAGCTGTTCACAGTAGCATTCTTTTAGGAAGCTGCTCATGCATGTCATTTCAGTCCTCTAAACCTACTATAAACTCCTTGAAGACAGTATTTATCTTATATCTGTTTTTGTATCCTTGGCCCTTAGTGTAGTGCCTTACCCACGTTAGGTGTTTAATAGTTGTTTATTCAGTACTTACAATGATATCATATAGGAGGCAGTGTGAGTAGAGTCTTGAACCAGGTTCATGTCCTGCCTCTGATATATCTTGTCTGTGTGATTCTGGGCAATTCATTTAGCCTCTCAGTGCCCTAGACAACCCCAAGGCTATAGAGTGCAGCCAAGGCACCAACCTGCATTGATGAAAGGAGTTTCTTTACCCAGGAATTCTGTAGACCAGTGAAATCACAGGTGCCGTCTCTATGGCAATTCCTAAATCTTGTGATGAAATCACATACAAATTATTTATTTGTATGTTTATGTATGTGAAATTTGATTGAACCAAGATTTATTGGATGCCTCTTTTGAGTGCTATGTTAAATACTAGAAAGTAAAAACAAAACATGACATAAAAACCCCAAAAGTACTTCAATGCCTCCAAATGAAATAGTCTCTGCCCTCAAGGAGCTTACATTCTATTGGGGAGAACAGATAATCAAACCAGCTGTTTGGGATCATCTATTCTAAACAATACAGCTGTTCAAATGACTAAATTTTGTGTGGATGTTTTGTAGACTCAGCATGACAACTTCAGGGTGAAATAGAAACTCCACAACAATCACACTAACCCCACAACTTTCCAATAATGAAGAAGGTTTTTTCTTTCATTAGTGATGAAGGGGTTTTTTTTTGAGATAATTATATTTTCAGTAACACGGTTAATGAACTAGCTAAGCATCAATAGATAGAATCATAAAACCATTAAACATTAAGAGTAATAATATGAAACTGTGTCTGGTGGTAATGAAATTAAGTGTTTTTATGAGGTCACTTTCTCCTCTTCTTCTCTCCAAGTCCCTCTCCTCCTGCACTGTGACTGCAGCTCCTAATTGCTGTTTTATTAGAACATACCATGCGATTCATTTTGTTTGAATTCCACAGGCTTCTCATGCCTCAGGGTTGATATCCTTTCCAGTAAAAGAGCATGGAGGCAGGTTGGTTGGTGAAGATGTGAGCTCAGAAGAAGCCAGGCAACATGGGGAAAAAAGGACAAGAGAAAGGGTCAAAGTAGATTAAATTAATAAAGGATGAAAAACAGGAGCTTGAACTGGATTTCAAAGCTGATATGTTTTGATTTGGGAAATTGGCTGTACAGTGGGTGGTTTTTAACTTGGGGTAAAGTTTGTTTGGAATGTATTAATGATGTTATTTTGAACTGATATTGCTTAAGGGCAATTTTATTTAGGAATGATGCATAACTTCCCCAAGGATCTTCTTGGATTGAGCTTAGGCATGTCCCAATCCTTGATGCTCATCTGAGGCTGCCCTATGCTTGACAATAATGAACTCAGTTTGGAACTGGAAATGACAGCACCACATTAGATCTCAGGGTCTTGTAAATGGATTTAACTCCTACTAGAGGTGTCCTCAATTAAAACACTGAAAATTCTGACAACAATCACTAACATGTCTGTTTATTATACCCTGATAATGAGTGCGTGTGTGTATGTGTGTATGTAGAAATGAGACTGAATACATTAGATCAAAGGATCAGGATTAGCTCCCACAGGTGGGCCCAAAACAAGATGAAATTTAATGGGGATAAATGTAAAGTCTTGCCTTTATACTTAAAAAAGCAACTAAAACAGTAGAGGGTGGGAGAAATTTGACTTAAGAACTGGTCATGTGGGAAAAAAGCTTTGGGGAATTTAGTTGATTGCTGGCTTCCACAAAAGCTAATGTGATGTTAGGTTGCTTTAATAAAAGTGTTGTGTAACATCTCGATGTTATTAATCTATATCAGTAATATTATTTTAAATTTGGGGTAATGTATTTGAAGAAGGCTGTAGACAAATTATATTAGGATGTCCATGATGGAGAAGGATCTGGAAACTATGTTATGAGGAAGAGCAGTTGAAAGAATTGAGTATGTTTTGTCAAAAGAAGAGATTTAGAGGTAGGGGGAGCTATCACTGTATTCAAATACTTGAAATTCTGTTATAACAAGAAGGGGTTATTAATTTTCTCCTTAATTTCAGACAGAAAAACTAATAGCAATGGGGAGAAGTTTCAAATGTAGAAAATTCAATGTTGTAATTGGTTGGAAGGCGGCATGAAAAGGAAATGAGGAATAAAAAGCAATTTGTTATTAGGGAACGTAGGGTAAAGTCCATCAGCACTTTTCAGTCCTCACCTAGCCTGGCCTTTGTGATTTGCAGAGGTAGTGACGGTAGCAGAAAAAGCAATCTTGCCACAGTTTCATTTAGCTAGCTTCTCTGCAATTTGCTAAAGAGGAGTCTTGAAAATGTTTGCTTAGAGATATTATATGACCTAGAAAAGATGTCTGTCCACAACTCAGATGAGATTTACCCTAACTGAGCCAGAGGAGGCTGAAGAGGAGCAGGGTAGATTTAAAAAAAAAATAGGAATTGACCTAGGAAATTCTGATTTTTTTTTCCTGTTATCTAGCTGGGCAGGCAGGTTATGATGGTTGTGATAATTCATGATTCTAGCTAAACAATTAAAGAGCTATAGTTATCCCTGCCTGGGAGAGGATACTAGCCGCTACACCCAGCAGATGGTAGCAGAGAACAGCAGATGTCCCAAAGAAAACTAGGCAATAGTAGAGAGCAGCTCAGCAATGATTACACCAGAAAAGATGGTATCCAGCAGAGAGGTGAAGCAGTAATGAGCAGAGACGCAGTGTCCGACGTGACACCCAGAAGAGATCAGCAAAGAACAATGTGGTGAAATCACTAGAGGATTTCTTGGCTCTGCATCATCAGGGGGTTGACTTGTATTGGACATACACGTCCCTATGTGTGTCTTCTCTGTTCACGTGTCCTCGACACATTTTCTTTATGTGAACTCTTCATGTCTGTACTTTGGTCAAACCTATTTCTACACAGGTACCCTCCCCCCTAGTTATGTGGTAAACTCTAGAAAAGCATACTCCATGTTTGCATGGGGAGATCCTTTTTGGTCACCTCGCTATGTTGTTGAGCTGTGTCTGACTGTGATCCTATTTGGAGTTTTTTTGGCAAAGATACTGGAATGGTTTGCCATTTCCTTCTCCAGCTCATTTTACAGAGGAGGAAACTGAGGCAAATAGAGTTAAGTGACTTGCCCAAGGTCACACAGATAATAAGTGTGTGAGGCCAGATTTGAACTCACAAAGATGAGCCTTCCTGACTCCAGGCACAGGCTCTGTCCTCCTCTTCTTCGCTATGCTATTTGATAAAGTATCTTTTGTTTTAAACTAATGTGTCCTTTGCTTGTCTATTGAAATATCATTTTGAGCCTAGTCAAAGAGTTCCTTAAACCTAGATTAGCTTTCTGGGGGCTGATGTGTATATTTGGGGGACCAGAGTACTACATAAGGAGGCAGAGTTTGACTCAATATAGAGAAGAATTTGTTAACAGTTACATGTAACTACTTGAAATAAAATAAGTTTTCTCGTCAGGTAGTGAGTTTCCTCTCACTGGAGGTGATCCAACATAAGCTGGATGAATACTTGTTGGAGATATTATAGAGAGAATTCTGGCTTCAGGTAAGGGATTGCTTTGGATAACCTCTGAAGCTCCTTCCAATTCTGGAATCCTACAACTGAGCTTATGTTGTGCTAAAAACTCACAACACAGAAACAATAGAGAAATAAAGGGGGGGCAATTTCAGCTCCCAAAGCACAATATTTAGTGAAAAAGCTCCTTTGCTCATGGTAGAGGAAAATCATTCCCAGCCAAACAGTGGAGGGATTCCTGTTTAAAAGTTCATTTGTTGGGTGCCTAGGTGGCGCAGTGAATGGAGGACCCCCCCCCACCCCCGAGTCAGGAGGGCCTGAGTTCAGATCTGGCCTCAGACGCTTGACACTAGCTGTGTGACCTTGGGCAAGTCACTTAACCCCAATTGCCCTGACTTCGCCACTCCAAAAAGCAAATAAATAAATAAATAAATAAAAGTCAATTTGTCACAGAGCCAATAGGGAAAGAAACATATCTATTATAGAGGAGAGTGAGGGGTCTCTGTTAAACTTTCTTATTTCCTGGAGACTTTTCATTTAAACAAACTGTAAACCAAGCACCTGATGTAAAAAATGATGTGTTCTCGAATTGTAAGAAAACACAACCGATTTCAATCAATAAACTTAAAATTTTTCATTAAACCTGCTTGTTGGTTTCCTTAAACCTTTTCTCTGGGGGAAATATGCCCTTCAAAAGTGATCGATTGTGTTACTGCCACATGCACATTAATACTTACGAGGGCACGCACACACACACACAGAGCCATACACACACACACACACACAGAGGCACACACACACACACACACACACACACAGACATACATACACACACACACAGAGGCACACACACAGAGGCACACACACACACACACACACACACACACACACAGAGGCACACACACAGAGGCACACACAGTCCTTTCCTGTTTCTAGACAGTTGCTCTGCTGAAATTACATATAGGCGTCAGGGAATAGTTTTATTTTTAGATATGTCTGTGCGCGGGTCTATCTGAATTGTAGCTGCTGCACAAACAACCTTTGTTGTGATAAGATAAGAAAGCCATTAGCCAAAGATACAGGGCACATTGGTTCAAAAGATGGAAAGCAACCAGAGCAGTGGATAGAAGCCCATGAAATCCATTGGAACATCAGATTTAGGAAGCCTAGCTGAAGAAGATGAATAATATTGTGTTATCAAGAATATTTTGCTTTGTATCCTGCCTCAGGGTTGCTTGGGAAATGGATATTAAGGTGGAGAAGAATGGGACTTTTCCTCCATTCTTTCTGATACCCTATGTTGGGCTCTAAGGAATAAATTGCCTTCCCTGAGCAGACAAACTTTGCTTCCTGGATTCTGCCTTGTTTTTTAGTTCAGATCTGAGAACATCATAAAGTAGTACAAGGGGAGGGATTGGGGGAGCTGTCATGAGTCCTATCTAGACATACACATAGCACCCTCACACCCTAAGCAGGAAGATAAATGCCAGCTTTTCCTCTGAAGTTCCATTCTTCCTCCCAGCAAAAAAATTCAGGAAATCCGCAGTAGATTTCCATGTGCTCTGCAGGTAAGAGATATAAGGTAATTATCAAATCAGAGGCTGAAAACAGTGAAAACAGCCCTGACTCTGGAGCCAGAGGTGCTGGTTTCAAATCCTGATTTTGACACTTCCTACCCATATGTTTGTTTCCATGTTGTTTCCTCCACTAGATCCTAAGTTCCACCAGGGCAGGATCTTTTGCATCTTTTTGTATCTCCAGTCCTTAGCACAGTGTTTGACACATAGTAGGCACTTGATGATAAATGCTTATTGATTGATTGCTTAATATAACTTTAGGCAAATCACTTAACGTCTCTGGGTCTCAGTTTCCTCATATGTAAAATGGGAGGATTGCACTAAATAATCTCCAGGGTCTCTTCTAGCTCTATGGTCCTCCTCTTTCTGTCTGCCCTCCAGGACCATCTGGCACTTTCCTCAATTGCACATTTCCACCCACACATTAACATGCTAGCCTGGATGAATTTATTAAATTATCTAGTAGGTGACTCTAAGAACACAGGCAATAGGGCATAATGGAAAGAGACACATTTCTACCTGTTACTGTTTGGTGATCATAGTACCTAGCAAGAACCCCGTTCTAGAGGGAGGAATGAGGAGGAATGGGCAGAAATTGTGAAGAAGCAGAGTTAGGCTTGACTTACGAAAAACAACAATGACAACAGCCACAACCACCTAACAACTAGGCAAGGCTGCCTCATGAGGTAAAATGTCTCCCCTCACTTCCCAGGCAGAGGTTCAGGAGAGGGAGGGGTTTTCTATAAAGTCCAATACAATTGGATGTATTATAGTTGAGGTTCCTGTTCAGGTGTGCATTGAGGTTCCTTCCAATTCTGATATTCTGTGATTCTGAGGGCCTGGGAAACATCTGCTGCGATGATTGACATGTAAATGTAAATCATTTACTTTATTTTACCTTTCTCTTTATGTCCTAGGCAAAGATTTTATAACCTTAAAACTCTCAGTAGGATTAAGACCAAAATGGTTTTTCATCCTGGCCTAGGCCAAGAATTGTCAAGAGCAGGGGTTCTTAGCCTTTTTTGTGTGTTTTATGGAGCTCTTTGGAAGTCTGATGCAGTCTATGGACCCTGTTTCAAAATAATGTTTTTAAATGAATAAAATAAAATATATAGAATTGCCAGGGAAACCAATTATATTGAAATTCAGTTATCAATTTTTTCCCCCCAAAGGGCTACAGCTGGAGAATGGAAATCAAAGTAACCTTCTGAGGCAAAGGTTCTGCATTAGATGGAAAAAAAATAAACCACCACCTACTTTCAGTATCTCAAGGGCATTGAGTAAGAGACCAAAATTAGAATGAGCTGCCACCAGGTGAGCAGTGGTGCTGTGGCTGTAGCCTCCTGCCTTGCATAGGAAACTTCCTGTAGGTGTGTTTAACACAAAAAATAGCATGCTTTCCATACTCAGGGATATTATTATTGAAAAGAAAGCTTTTTATTTAAAAATTTTAAATTTAATTTAATTTTTTCTTAATTACATGTAAAAACTCTTAAAACTTTTTTAATATTTGAGTTTCATATCTTTCCCTCTCCTACTTCTTCCTCTTTGAGAAGGCAAGCAATGTGATATAGATCATGCATGTTCAGTAGTGCAAAACATTTCCATATTTGCTATGTTATAAAAGAAAATACAGAGCTAAAGAAATCAAGAATAATAAAGAAAGTAAAAAGTATGTTTCACTCTTCATTCATCCTCCATCAGTTCTTTCTTTGGAGGTGGATAGCATTTTTCGTCATAAGTCCTTTGGAATTGTCTTGGACCATTGTATTGCTGAGAATAGCTAAGTCATTCACAATTGATCATTGTACAATATTGATAAAATAAATCTTTTTATTAAAGTAATTTAGGATGGACATTAAAAGTAAACATATAAATGTAAAGGCAAAACTCTAAGGGGTTCTTACCATAGGTATGATAACCTCTGTTCCGTCCAAGGAGATTATGAGGGTGATAGGGACATCGGTTGTTCCTTTAGGTCTTATTTTCCCAGTGACCTTTGTAGGAATGAGAAGAGAGAGGATGAGAGGTCTTTCTGGTAGAAGCTCCTTACCAACATGGCAAGTGCAGTTTTGCCCCATCCAGATCCGTCCAGGCCTGACAATGAAGTAGGTGATCATAGAGATGTGCTGAGTGCCAAGGACAGATTATAAGAAACAAAACTCTTTAGAATTTTATTAAGAGCACCTCCAAACTTCAGCTTTCTCTTGTACTCCAAATCTGTTTGTCTTAAAAACAAGAGATGTGGTAGAATAAATCATAGGGTCAGATTATCAGACTATGGTTGGAAATATATTGAAAAGCATTGGATTTAGTTAGAAAAACAAACAATTTGTGGGTTGAAGTATCAGACTCTGCCACTTAGTAACATTTGATCCTAGGTACATCCTCTGTAAGCCTCCCTTTTATCATCAATCAAACAGAGATAAACTTTGCATCATCTATTTTGCAGTTTTGAGGAAATCAATTCACAAGCATTTCTTAAGTACCTATCATGTTCGAGGTGCTGAAGATAAAAAGACAAAGATGGAATAGTGCCTGCCCTAAAATAGCTCAGATGCTTCCATTCTATTGGGAGAGGTGGCATGTATATGTGTGTAAGTGATGAAGTTTGCGTTGTGTTGTGGTGGGATGTCATTAAAAAATTACAAAGACTTGGGTCGACTCCAAGCCAATTGGAAAGATTTAGGCAAGACACACAGTTTTATAGAGAATATGATACTGATTACATAATCAAAATTTACATAGAATATAGGAACATGATTAATATTAAAAAGGCAGGAGGAGTTTGTTGAGGGATTGGGTAATGGAGGAGGGTTCTCAGCCTTAGCCTAACTGTGCATGCAGTTACCCATAATGGGGGGGGGTATGTTTATATGGTAATGATATAATAAGCCTCTCTACATCTTAGGTTCACTCTAGGCTAGTTCTTTACTATTACTGACCAGGTGCTATCAGGGTGGGCCCCTTCTACAGTTAGGTGGTGAAGCATCCTGCTCTACATCCTGGTGGTGCTGTCTTCTGATAGCTAGCTACTGTGGTCTTGTCTGGTCAAGATGGATAGTTGGGTATTATGGTCCTGTCTTGGGCTAAATGGATGATGTGATTGTGATTGCACACCTGTTCTTGTGGGAAAGCGTCTGGAGGAAATGCTGGGTTTCTATCACATGGGCATGCCTGCTGTTTCTGTGGGAACTAAGAGTTCAGGCATGAGTTAGAACACTGGGGGAGAGGGGGAGCACACTAGGTAGATACAGTGGGCCTGTAATGACGTTTAGATATTGGGGCTGGGGTCAGTTCTGTTAGGACTCTCATAACTACTTTGCCAGCTATAAAAAGAATGTAATCTCCTTGAGGGCAGGGGTTGTTTCATTTCTGCCTTTGTTTCCCTAGCACCTAACAGTGCCTAGCACATAATATACACTTAATAAATGTTTCTTGCTTAATTTAAATATAACATATTATTATTAATTACTATTATTGATGAAGCATATACAGTAAATATAAAGTATGGTCAGGAACAAAGAAGGTCAAAGTCTGGGGCATGAGAAGCCAGAATCAAGGTTGCTGAGAGGCTCTGGACTCTACGGCCAGGTCTGGTACTATATTTGCACATCAGAATGGCTCAGAGCTGATGGAATGCCAGGCATGCAAAATGAACCTTGCATACTTATAATCAGCCATGTCCAGAATCTTTCTATGACTGCCTCCTCCATGTCTCAACTTCTTGGCTTCAGCTCCTCCTTGGATCTCCAATATGAGGCCTACCCTGGACTCCCACAGCCTTCTCTGTGTCTGAATTCCTTCCCTCTGGCTCCCACCCATGCCCCTTGGGTCCTCTTTATCAGATATTGATTCAGTTCCACTCAGGCACCTTGTCTAGACAGATTTCTAGCTTTCAGCTGGCAAGACCTTGCTTTTTGTGCTCGATTGGTCAAAGCTCTACAAGCCACCATAAGTCCATCTGGTCATGGCTCCACTCCTGCTGCTTTGTGACAGAAAGAAACATGGTTCTGGCTGAGAGGCTGGAAGAGGATATGGGCAGAGTGGTCCATCATCAGCAGAAAGAGGTGATCTTGAGGGCCACAGATCAGAGAATCAAAGGAATCCCAGAATCTCCAGCTTGGTGGGGAGCTTCAACGTCATCTAATCCAACCTGTACTTGAACAAGGATCTTTACAACATACTGGACCAGTGGTTTATTTATCTGTTTCTGCTTGAGGACTTTCTGTGATGAGGGTTCTATTTCTTAAAGAATCAAATTTTCCCTTTCGAGTGCTTAAAATTGTTAGGACTCTTGTCCTTCGCTCAAACTTTGGGCAGAGAGTCCTAGAGTCCAAAAGACCTAGGTTCAAATCCTGCCTCGGACACTTGTTAGTTGTGTGATCCTGGGCAAGCAACTTAACCTCTGTCTGCCTCAGTTTCCTCAACTCTAAATATAACAATAGCACTCACTTCCCGGGATTGTTGTGATGATAGAATAAGATAATTTTTATAAAGTGCTTAGCACTTAATAAATATGCCTAATAAATGCTCATTTCCTTCCTTCCTGACACTCAGAAAGAGCTGGTGAAAACCACGTGGGCTAAAAATATTTTTGAGGGACAGCTAGGTGGTGCAGTGAATAGAGCACTGGCCCTGGAATCAGGAGGACCTGAGTTCAAATCCAGCCTCAGACACTTAACACTTACTAGCCGTGTGACCTTTGGCAAGTTGCTTAACCCCAATTGCCTGCCTTTCCCCCTCCAAAAATAAAAAAGCAAAAAAAACCCCACAACATTTTAAAGAAACAAGTGTGGTGTGGTCAATAGGGTATAGGACTCTGAGTCAGGGAAGACATGATTTCAAATCCCACCTCAGACTCATACTTGCTGTGTGACTCTAGTCAAGTTACTCAGCCTCTCTGGGCATCAGTTTCATTATCTGTAAAATGAGTGGGTTGGCTTTGACAGCCTCTGAAGTTCTTTCCGGTTCTAAATTTACGATCCTAAGAAGGTGCTTTACATTTTTTTTAACCTGTCTTGAAAACAGACTTGTATTCTCCCTCCTCTTCTCTCCCCCCCTTTTTTCCATCAGGCTTTGGCAGGTTCCTGGAGGTTTTCCACTCTGTTTCCATTTTTCCATGTTAATTATTGAGATCAGTGCTACAGCAATTATATTATGTTTACAGCAGAGGCTTAAGTGTTGCTAAATGTCACTTTAATACTCCCCAATGGAGGGTGTGTGATTATAAGTGGTTCACTACCTTCTTTGTGAATGAGGCTGATACTTTTAACCCCAAAAGGAGAACAGAAACACATTTACTGCAACCTTACAAGTGCACTCATTTGGGTAAACAACTTGGAATGGAGGAACATGGGCACAGACTCCGAGAGGCTAACAGCATCGGGCAGGAGGTGCCAGGTTTGCAGACGTGTTGCTTCCTGTGCCCTGAGGCTTCTGTTGTTCCTCACCAGCTTCTGCCTCATTTTCTTCAAGATTCAGCTCAAGCATCACCTTCTCTGCCTCAGGCCCTTCCTGGGCCCCCTTTCACCTTCTAGCTGCCAGTGCCTTCTCTGCCCCAAGGTTACCTTGTTTGTTTATATTGTGTGTTTGTATATGAGTACATATGTACATGCTGTACCCTTATTGCTTAGTGCCTAGTAGGTGATTCATAAATGTTTGTTGATTGACTGTCTGCTTGCATAAGATTTCTAAAAGTTCCAAGGAACTCCGGAACTAGGAAGTCATAATTGGGAATAGTGTTAGACCCACTAAAGATGTTGCATTCGTTGGGGAGCACCTGGTATGGTCTGGTTGTGCTGCTACATAGGTGATAAGAGTACACACCAACAATATTGCTCCTTGAGAATATCTCTTGGCTCTGGATAAAATTTCATCCTAGCGAACATTTGCCTTTAGTGCCCTCTCAAGGTACCTATGTGCTCACCTTCCTCATACCTTTCTCCTTTGCTTCCTGACCTCAGTAATTGTCCTCACCTGGATGACAGATAATCACCCAATAAGTTGTTAATTGTTTTAAGGTGTTATCCCCCAGGAGGGATAACTTGCTTTTTATGAAGGGACTCCTTGAAAGGAGACCCAAAAGAACATGGTGCCATGGAAGGAGCACTGGACTGGGGAGTTCTGTTCTTAACTTTGACACTCAGTGGCTCTGTGACCTTGGCGAAATCATTTCACTTCCTTGGGCCTCAGTTTCCTTATCAATAAATAAAATGATGAAGCTATACCAGATAATCTTTAAGTCCCTGTCCAGCCCTAATGTTTTATGTTTCTGAGTAGGGCCAGAGGAAAACACTTTTGTTCTAACCCTGAATGTGCCCTGAGGGTATGTGCCCCTTGCCACTGATTCTGTTCTGAAGCGATTTAAAACATCTCATTTCTTTTCTTCCAAAGGTTAGAAATATAAAGTAGGTATTCAGTGAATGTAGTTTATTGGGATGGCTGAGGCTATTCTTTGGAAAACCATAACTTAAAAACACATAGTTCTTCTGCACCATGTTTGCTCTCTCTAACAAATTATGCTGAGGGCTGAATATATCTTGAGATGAAGAACTTTCATCTTTGGTGTCAGGAGAGGTAGAGATTGTTAATTGCCGCCCCTACCTTCCTTATGGAGTTGCAGGCAAGAGGCTGATGTAGACTCTTATATCACTCATTTTATTCTTCATATCGTTGATAAATCTCATCTCCTGAACTGGGACATCTGTATTTAATGTATCTAGGGAATGGGCTAATTAAGTGGTGAGCTAGCCTGCCTTTTCAAAGGCAGCTCAATGCCTGACATTTTCACTATGGTGCAAAGAATTTTTCCCAACAGGATGGGGGACATAGTTTCTTCAGCCATGAAAACCCAGACGCCAGGCATTTGATTGGTGGCTTTGCCTTGCCAGCTCTTTTCCTTTGTTTAAATCATTCACTGCTTCAGATTCCTTTCTTCCTTACATCGTAAAATCAAACTCATCCTTCAAAATCCAGCTCACATATCAGCTCAATTGTGAAGCCTGCCCTAGTCCACAGAGACCCCTACTGTCCCCGCCTGAACTCTGCTACAATTTTTTCTTTGTACCTCTGTTTTTGATGCTCATTAGATGTTGCCTTTCCATATTCTTTTTATGTTTATCTGGACATAAGCATAGAATGTTAGGATCTTGGTATGGGGAAGGTTTGAGAGATTATGGATAGGGAGCAAACCTGTGATTTCACTGGTCTAGAGAAGTGGTTGAGGAAATTGCAGGTGGGCACTTTGGCTATAGCTTAGAGATTGAGAGGTTGTGACTTATCCAGGGTCACACAGCCAGTATGTGTCAGAGGCAAGGCCTGAACACAGGTTTTGCTGGTTCAGGATCAGCTTTTTAGTAGAAGAACTAGGACAAGAATCTTGGTCCTTAAGGTCTGTTAGAGGTGGGGTTTGAACCAAAATATTTCTGCCTTCAAGTCTAATACTTTATCCACTGTACCATGTTTCTTTTCAAGGAAGACAAGAGATGGATCTGGGGGATACATTTAGGCAGCTGGCATTAATCAAGCAAAGGTTTAGTTATTGAGGGGCTGAGTGGCACCTTTGCATTGAAATAAGATGAATTATTACTGAATCATCACTGAATCTTAGTTAAATGAGTAAATTCTGGTTCTAGACCAGTATTCTTTCTCCTGTAACATAAGAATATCTTCTCTACAACACTATTAGTTAGAGAGGGCACTATGCCTTACATGTTTTTGTATTCTCCAGAGAACCCAGCATTGTCTTTGGAACACAGTAGGTTCTCAGTCAGTGCTTACAGATTGACTAAGTAGCTCTTTAAGTGCCTTAGCCACTCAATCACTATTGTTGCTGGTTTAGACTTGGATGAAAGACTTTTTTTCTTAGGTTTATGCGTTGGAGGTTATTGAAGAGATAGACATGATGATATACCTACACAGTTAAAACTTCTGTGTTTCATTCTTTGCTTCCCCAATGCCCCCTCCCTTCCTGGTAGCATAGATTAAATACACTGCCATTCCACTATGTTGCTATTTTTAATTTTGAGGGATAAATTTGCAAATTTTTAAAATTTGGGACTGCTAGGTGGAGCAGTGGCTAGAGTGCTGAGTCTGGAAAACTCATCTTCTTGAGTTCAAATCTGTCCTCACTTTCTAGCTGTGTGACCCTGAACAAATCACTTGACCCTGTTTACCTTAGTTTTCTCATCTGTAAAATGAGCTGGAGAAGGAAATAGCAAACCAATCCAGCATCTTTGCCAAGAAAACAACAAATGGGGTCATGAAGAGTTGGACATGACTGAAAAATAACAAAAATTTGAAAGTCTGAGCTTGAAAGTACCCTCTTGGGTACTTTGTGTACAAAAATAGATTTACTCTTGTTTTCTCCTGTCTTCTCCTTCTAAATTCTTCATGGCAAAGAAAGGGAAGAGAAGATGAGTGGGCACAGAGAATTGTAGCCCAAATGCAGAAAATATCTGGAGCTATTTGAAGCTTGATATGTCAATGGGTCCCCATTTCATATTTGAGGATTTCATTCATCATGTGGTTCTCAGCATCTTTAAATTATTCCTGTAAGGAGTTGAAAAGAGTACGGTTAGCACATGAAACTAAGTTGCAAATGAGATGCTCCATTATAGCGTGTGTTGAGCATGGTGAACTCATTGAGTTGCTGCCTTAGAGCTTTTAGAATGCTCCCTTTTTCCTTATCCGTTTTGGTTCATGTTGACATTTTGGTCATCTTAGCTCTTCTGTTTGGTCTCTGACTCATCTGTTTCATAGAACCTATAGCTGAATTTAGAGTCAGAAGATCTAAATTTGAATCCCAGTTCTGCTCTTGACTTGCTGTGCAATTATATGCAAATAACTTCTTTCTCTGGACCTTAGCTTAATCATGTATAAAATCAGGAAGTTGGTCTTTCCGGTCCCTTCCAATTTTAAAGCCAAATCTTGTGACTTACCTCAACTTTTACAATCTAATTTAGTATGTCCCCTATTCCTCTAACACTACAATTTGACCTTTGACCCAAATGTCAAACTAAAAAAACGCTCTTTGATTTGTTTCCCCTGATGCCAGGTATCAACCATTACTTTATCCCACAATTTTATTCAGTGAAGAGGTACCAACCCCACAATGGCTAACCCTTGCCTGGCCAATGCCAGCTGACTAAATGTATCATCCAAAGCCATCTCTTGCCTTTTTTTGAAAGGCAACATGATGTAATGGATAGAGTACTGGACTTGGAGTCAGGAATATTTGGGTCCAAACCCACCTCTAACAGTTATTATGGATGATCTTGGACAAGTCGGTCACTTTTTCTGAGTCTCACTTGCAAAATGGAGGTAATAGTGCTTGTGGAACTGACTTTACAGGATGATTTTGAGCATGAAATGAGATGATTCCTGTAAGGTGCTTTGCAAACTTTAAAGCACCATATAAATGTCAGCTATTATTATTATTTACCCTGTAAATAAGCTGTCCTTAGCTACAGGTGGCTGGTAAAGAAATGTGGACCAACATAATTGACAAGCAGTAATTTTCTATCCTTTTTCTGCTTTTTAACCAAGAAAAAATGCTCCAGAGGAAACAGATTTATTGAAGAACTGTCTTGTTTTCAGAAACATTAGATAAATTAGGTTACATGTTTTGCTGTTTCTGAATGCTGTGCAATGATTTATTCCCCCTTCTCCCCCCCCTTGCCCCCTCCCCCAATCTGTCTTTGAACACAGCCAGGCTGCCTGTTCCAACCACCCAAAGAATGATTTCATTTTGTGTGTTCCTGATGTGATTGGTTTGCTCACTTTGAACTTGGTTTAATACAATTTTAATTGTTTTTAATACCTTAAATTAATTACAGCCATTTCAGTTGCTCCTGTGTCTTTGCTATTTCTCTGCTTGGTCTCCATAGCAACCTTCCTGGCAAAAAGGAGAAGGTGGGGGCGTGCCCACATACTGGATGTTGACTTCCATTGGCTTTCAACTCAGTAATCCTCCAGGACAGAGGCTTCTGGGGACACAACAAGTGGAGGCTGTCTATTATTTTGCATTCAGTAACCAAGTCTGACAGAGAAATGTCTGGAGAGGCCTTTAAAAAAGCAACGGATTTTTATTATTATCTTTCCTTTTTACGTTGTTTACATGTTCTCCTGTAACTCTCTCGCTCTTCCCTCCTAGGAAGCTATCTGTTTTAACAAAGAAATTTTTTAAAGAGGAAGAAGAGGGGAAAAAATCAGTAAAATCAATCCATGTATTGAAGAAATCTGACATTATGTGCATGAAATACTCCCCTTCTTTCCCTAAACTAAACGCAGCTCAGAATAGAGATGAAGTCTTTTTGAAGAGCAGCAACCTGGTGTATTGGAAAGAGCTGTGTTTGTCCTTCATTTTTCAAAGAGGACTGTGGATGGCATCAGGGAAATGATGACATGACTTGCAATTGACTTTGATTTGAGTGAGGGAGGGCTGTGCAAGGTCACCAGCCTCACTTTCTCCTCCAGAAAGAGTCACCATATTGGGAAGCAAAAGATCTAGATTTTAGTCCCCAATTTTACAAATTGTGTGTCTTTGGCAACCACCATAGTGGAGGCTCTCATTTATTTCTTTTTCTTTTTTAATAAAAAATTATTTATTTTTAACATTCTTTTTTAAAAAAATTGGAGTTTTAAATTCTCTCCCTCCCTCCCACCCTTCTCCCACCCACTGAGAAGGAAGCAAAATGATATCAATTAATTGCAGCTCTTGTGTCTATAGCACGATAAGGTTTACAAAACAATTTTCTCCCAATAAGCCAGTGAGGTCAATGGTACAAGGATTATTAGTCCAATTTTACAGGTGGCGCAATTGAAGCTCGAAATTACATGGCTTGCTCATGATTTGCTTGAAGAGGCAGTATATATTGAAAGACTGGTAGGCTGTAGGTCAGAAGATAGAGGCCCAAGCTCCAACTCATTTAACTTCTTTGAGACTCAGTTTGCTCCTTTATAAAATGGAAATAACCTAATTTATCTAATGTTTCTGAAATATTCTGAAAAAAATATTATAAGAGTCACTTATAATAGTGACTTTCTCTACTTCACTGAGTTATTGGAAGAACAGGACCTTGTAAAGCTTAAAGCTCTGGGTAAACGTCAATTCCTATTATTATATCACACTATCACTATACACAGTATAATTATTACCATGTCTAGTTCTAAGCACTACTCAATGAGTAGCTTTGGATGGTGGAGAGTTTGCTCCTGGGTCCACATTTCTAATTTTGGTCAAACTACAAGCCACTAATTATTGGGAGCTGCTTTTGGTTGGGGGGGGAGGGGTCCCTCCAAGGAAGACCAAATTGCCCAAACTGAGGAGCTGTGGTCTGAATTCCCTTCATCTAGATCACAATGATCCAGTTTTAGTGGAGACTAAAATGGTCCATATCCTTCCTGACCCTCAAACACCATCTGAGATAATAAGTTCACAGAACGTTTCCTGACTTTAAAGAGGGAAGCATTTGGTGATCAGTATAGGGAGTTAAAAAGGTACTTGAAAATGTGTTGTTCAAAATAAATTGTTTATATTTGTGTTTCATCTTTTAAAAAAAAATCCAGTATAAAATATTGTGTTTTATGGATTAGTTGTCAATGTTTTTACATTTTATCTGACATCTTCCTTAAACCAAGAAGTTCAAACCAAGCTTATTGAATACTAGACTATTAGCTGGATGCTAATAGAGATATTGCTATTGATAAAACATTGTCCCAGCCCTCAGTCTTGTATGATCTTGTTGCTGTCTCGTAGGGGGCAATAAGACATACGTACACAGTACAATATAGAAACAGATACACGCCATAATAAAGATAGATAGTAAGAAGGAGAGACTGCTTTCAGCTGGGGGAATCAGAGAAGACTTAGTGGGCATTTAATCTGGTTCTTAGATAGGATTGGATGGGAGGCAGAGTTGGATGGCAGTCGTGGTGGTGCCTTCTTGATATAAGAATAACATAAACAGAATTAAAGGATGGAAAAACATGGGCATAGTGAGCATTTCAGTTTGACTGAAACATAAGGGCTATTAAAGGCTGTTAAGGGGTCCCCTGAACTTGTCTTTTTGAGTTTCCATGTCAGTTGCCATATTTTTCAGAAAGACTAGTGGACCTAGAGTATACAGGCCCTTAAATGTGTCAAGCTGTGTTCTTGGTAGGTAAGTCAGGAGCCAGTCAGTCTGTCCCAGGCTGGAATAATGCTTTTGCAGCTGGAATCCTTTGCAGATAAGCAGACCCTTCTGTGTTCATAGTCTAGCAGTTCCAAGGGAAAAGAATGAGGAGTTTGCCACCACTTTTCTCCTCCCTATGAGAAGTGGTCTTGTCTCTCCCCCCGCTTTGTTGTAGCATGCCCCCTCCCGTGCCACACTCCTTTCTGGTATCTCCTCCTTTCTTTGTCCTGTTATTATAAAAATGTAAACTGATGTAAGGACTGGGGACCTTTTGGGTTCCACATTCATGTTCATTGCTCTTGTAATAAACTTGGTTTTCATATGAATCTCGTGACATGATTGCCTATTGACAAGCACTTCTTTAGTGTGCAATAAGCTTTGGAAAGTAAATTGGTACCAGATTGTGGAGGGTCTTGAGTGATTGTGTAAGGAGCTTCAACTGTATTTACTAGGCATTGGAGAACCAATTAAAGTTTTTGAGCTGCAGACTGATGTGACTAGAATTGTGCATTGGGAAGATGAATCTGGCAGAAGTTTGTTGGCTATATTGGAATGGGAAAATACTGGAAGTCATTAGATTTGTTAGGAGTAGGGAGTCCAGTAGTCCAGACAGAGGTAATGAGAACTCACACTAGGTTTTGTAGTGGGGGTTGGGAAAAGGGAATAAATTTAGAGTTTTCTTCCTTTTCCTCTTTAGCTCACCTACAAATTATTCAACTAATCTCTTCCCTGAGAAAATTAAGTTGATTTCAGAAGCTTGTGAAGCTTCAGTCCTGGGGTACTCAGAGTGGGGATGGTGTAAAGTTGTGGGAGATATTCAAGAATGGTTCCCAAGATAGATTATTGAGGACAAGTAGACCATAATTAGTTTGTATAAGCTAGTTAAGACAGGGGTGGAGTGAGACAGAAAGAGTGTTCATAGTTTGGAGACTTGGGTTTGAGTCCTGGTTCCAGGACTTACCAGCTTTGTGATCCTGTGTAAATCTCCTTTGTTTAGATGTTATCTGTGAATCTCTACAAACTATGATCTCTTATTTATTTATTAACACTTATCCATTTACATTCATTTATTCATCTATCCATCCATCCATCCATCCATTCATTTATTTGTTTGTTCATTTATTTATTTACCAAGTCCTGTCAATCCTACCTATGTGCTATCTCTCACATCAGTCCCTTCAAGAACCGAGTTCTACACAAAACTTTTCTATATTCTTCTGCCTGCTAGGGTCCCCCATCCCAAACGACTTTGTATTCATCTCTATATTTATTTTTCATATATTATGTATTGCTTATTGTCTCCTGCATTAGGATGTGAGTTAGGATTGTTTCTTTCTGTATTCTTGTATCCCCAGCATGTAGCATAGTGCCTGGTGCTTCATAGGTGCTTGACTGATCGAGTGCTGTCCCTCTGACTCAGTTCCTTCTCACCAATTGCCAGACTGTGGCAATAGCCTACTAACAGATTTTCCCACCTCCCCTTGCTCTCTCACTCCCCTTCAATGTATTCTTCACAGCCTTGTCAGAATCATCTTCTGTAGAGATCTGCTCATCTCACACTAATATTCAGTGGTTCCTTAATATTCATAGTAATATTCATTGCCTCTCAAGTAAAGTTCAAACTCCTTGGCATGGTACACAATATGGCATCAGTCTTTTCTCCAGTCTTCTCCCACTGTGTTCCAGTCAAATGAGACTATCCATCCCCTACCCTCAACCCTCAGGCTCCTTGCACGCTTATCTTGTCTCATCCTATTCCCTAAATCCTCAGCCATGAAATTCTTCCCTGTCTTTTAAAGCTTAATGTGCCACAAACTCCATGTAGCATTCTCTGATCCTCTAGTAGTCACTAAGGCAGACCTTCTTCCTCAAACCTTGAATTAATTAGTGTTTGCCAATCTCTAGTGTATATACTTACTTACCTGGTAATCCTGTGTTCTATTGCCATCTCTGTTAAGAAAATTAAGCTGGGGGGGGGGGAGGATGACTAGGTGGTGCAGTGAATAGAGCACCAGGCCCTGGAGTCAGGAGGACTTGAGTTCAAATCTGGTCTCAGACACTTAACACTTAGTAGCCATGTGACCTTGGGCAAATCATGTAACACCAATTGCCCTGCATTCCCCCCTTCAAAAATAAAAAAAAAAAAAGAATATTATGCTGGGGGGTGGGGCAGCTAGGTGGCACAGTGAATAGAGCACTAGCCTTGAAGTCAGGAGGACCTGAGTTCAAATATGACCTCAGACATTTAACACTTAGTAGCCATATGACCTTGGGCAAGTCACTTAATACCAATTGCCCTGCATTCCCCTCTCCAAAAAGCAAATAGAAGAAGAAGAAAAAGAAGAAGAAGAAGAAGAAGAAGAAAAAGAAGAAGAAGAAGGAGGAGGAGGAGAAGGAGAAGGAGAAGAAGAAGAAGAAGATGATGATGATGATTATGAAGATGATGATGATTAAGCTGGGGGTGGGGAAGGGGGTGGCGGTGGGGGGCAGCTAGGTGGTGCAGTGAATAGAGCACCAGCCCTGAAGTCAGGAGGACCTGAGTTCAAATCTCATCTCAGACACTTGACACAACTAGCTGTGTTACTTTGGGCTTGTCACTTAGCACCAATTGCCTTGTCTTCCCCCCTCCAAAAAAACTTTAAGCTGGAAGATATGTGTTGAGTGGACTGGAGGAGGCAAGATTGGAGCAAATGTTTGCCCTAAGACTCCTTCCAACCAGTTAGTTGTCTTTTCAAATCCACATAAATATTAAGTATATTATAGATATCTGAGTTATCTAACTCTGTTCCCTTTGTCTTGCCAAGGAAATTAAGTTTCATGAGGGCAGGTACAGTGACATTAAAATTTTTTATCTCCCCTAGCATGTAACAGTGTCCTGCATATAATTAAGCATATAATAAATGTTTGTTGAAAGAATGAATGGAAACAACTTTATCTTTCTGAGTCTCAGTTTCCTCATTTGTAAAATGTGCATCATAATTTTACCCCATATACTTCATTGGATTGTTGGGGACATTTAAAGGCAGTTGAGAGAGCAGCTTGTAAACTGCAGGGTGCTAGAGAAGTGTGAGAGATAGTTTTTTTAAAAATAAGACTCATTGCTCATTTACCTTGAGTTCTCCAGGGGTACTGAAGAGGGACATACTGGGGCTTCTGGTGACAAAGACTTCCAGCTCATTACTTTTTATTCTCTCCAGAGTCCTTTACAGCTAAGGCATTTGATTTCTTCAGTGACAGGGGAACACTTTATTGTCTCTCCCTCGCTGGGGCTTTGGTCAGTGACTAACTCATGTTTAGAGGAGAGCAGCCCTTCCTCCTCAAGAAGAAGAAAGATACCTTCCATTTTAAAAAGAGCTTTCAGGTTTACAAAATTATTTCTTCCCAATAGCCCTGTAATGTGGGCAGTACAAAGTTATTATCTACACTTTTCAGAGAGGGAAACTGAGGTACAGATCTACCTCATAGGGTTGCTGTTAGGCTGATATAAGATGAGCAAAGTGCTTTGTAATCTTTAAGGGCCTACCTGTGTCCAGGATTATAATTATCTTTACATCCCCTATACTGATACGTTTACAAAGTGGGTCTTTAATAAGTTTTTAAGAAATTAAATGGAATTTAACTCACGTTGGAGTCTTTAGTATTCCTGCCTTAGAAGAACTGTGACTCTCTCATAGGACTTAGTAGGTAGTTTGGTTTTAAAACTAAATCCTTATCAAGTTAAGAGAGATCAAGATTTCACCTGGCTATTTTAGCTTGTAGGGAAATATGTTAGAGAAACTCTCAATAGAAATGCCCCTGAGCAAAGGAGGCAAATTGATTAATTACTCCCTTTATTTAGGCCTTTATTAACTCTGTAAGAGTATATCATGGAGACAAAGGGGTGAGGAAGACTGGTAAAGACAGGGGAACCACCACACTGAGAAGGTGATATTTATGTTGACAAACACACCTTAATGTATATATATTCAAGTGAGTGTCATGTATTTTATAAAGGTGCTTTGATTGCTTGAAAACTTTTTGGAACTCTTTGGAAGGGCCCATGGCCATTTACCGGTTCATTTAGCCAGTCTCTTGAGGATAATCCAAACTCAGGGTTACAGCAGGCAGAGGTCAAAATAAATCAAAGGGTCAACAAAAAAAGTACAAGGAGACAAACCAAAATCAACCACCAGGGGTCTCTTGAAAGCTAAAAAATAGAGAGTTGTGAATTGAAATTTGATCAGGCTCAGCAATGATTTTGGTCTGCTTAGCAATGCCACCTTGGACAAGTCATATGATAATAAATTTAAACCAGAAAGAATCTGAAAGATTATCCAATCCAGTTTCATCAAACTCAAATAGAAAAGGGGCTGCTAATCTTTTTATAAGTATTACTGAAGGTAGCATATTGACTTAGTTTTAAAATGTAATGTTACCTATGTGTTATTGCATTTTTGTCTTTTTAAGTACTTCTTAATTACATTTTCATCTGCTTTAGTAGCCCTCAGGAATGTTGCCACTGGAAAAGTGGCAACACCTCTGATCCTCTTCTGTTGCTTGGACCTATAGCTTCACTGACATGGCTAAATCCCAGTATAGAAACTTTCTACTTCCACAGATCAGCAACTTCTCTGAAATGTCTAGTTTTAGAGTTGCTTGGGGGCACTGAGAGGTTAAATATCTTACCCACAGTCACATAGTTTGTGTCAAAAGCAGGACTTAAATTTAAAATTTTTTTCTTTGTCCTTTATGATGTTCCATCTACCACCCCCATGCTTTTGCAATGCCCTCTGCCTGGAATGCTCTTCCTTCTTCCTTCTACTTCTTGAAACCGCAGTTTCCTAGGCTCATTCATCACAGGTGCTACCTCTTACACAAAGCCCTTCCCGATCTCCACCCCCTCCCCATGCTAGTGTTCCAAGTATTATTTTATATTTAATTGTATACATTTTGCATTTCCTTGTTTGAATGTGTTTGTCCAGTATAAAATAAATTCTTTGAAGGCATGGACTATTTTGCTTTTGTCTTTGTATTCTTTGCATCTAACACAGGACATTTTAAGTTTGAACCTGTGACTCCATCAGCATAAATGAGATTTCATAGGAAGATATAGGAGCCACATAGGAAATCTCATTAATATGGAAAATAGTCCCCAATAGCTAAGGAAAGCTTTTATTCCATATAAAATTGTCATGGCTAAAATTTATACTTATTAAATGAAATGTTGAAAATTTCATCCATTTCTTTTCTTGAAAATATGCATAGTTAATGAGATTTCCTATGTGTCCAGACTTTAGGGACATCCTGTAGAGTTCCAGTCTTTCTACTAATGCAGATTAATATATTGCTTACTTATTGGTAGCTTAGAGATTTGTCTAAGTCTCTGACAGTTTGTGACTTTATGGTCATAAATGTAGTAACATGTTAGGCAGGATTTGAACTCAGATCTTTTTGATTCCAAGGATGGCCCTTTATCCCCTGTGGTTTGTTATTCAGTGGTTTAAGTCATGTCTGACTTTTCATGTCCCCATTTGGGGTTTTCTTGGCAAAGATATTGGGATGGTTTGACATTTCCTTCTCCAGTTCATTTTATATATAAGGAAACTGAGCTAAACAGAGTTCAGTGATTTGCCCAGGGTCGCATAACTAGAAGTATCTGAGGCCAGATTTGATCTCAGGAAGATTAGTCTTTCTGATTCCAGGCCCAGCATTTTATCCACTGTATCACCTACCCTTTGCCTTGTGCATAACTGATGATTAAGAAATGTTTGTTGAATTGAACTCTTGACTCCAGGGCTAACCCTCTATCCTTGCTGTTTATCATCTTCATCTATACAATAGGGGAATTGGGGGATTTCAAGCAATTTTCTTTTTTATTCTTGATGGATTTTTATAAAATTTAAAATAAATTTTGTGTTTATTTTTAGTTTACAACATTCATTTCCACAAGATTTTGAGTTACAAATTTTCTCCCCGTCTGTCCCCTACCCATCACCCCAAAACAGCGATCCCACTAAATACCCCCTCCCCTAATCCACTGTCTCCTATATCCTCCCCTATCTGCCCTCCGAATTTCTAATAGGGCAAGATGGAACTCTATATCCCAGTGCCTGTATATCTTATTTCCAAGTTGCATGTAAATAATAATAATAATAATAATAATAATAATAATAATTTTTTAAAAAATTTGATTTTAAAACTTTGAATTCCAGATTCTTTCCCTTCTTCCCTCATCACCCACCCTTACTGGGAAGATAAACAATTCGATATAGGTTGTACATATGTAGTTATGCAAAACATTTCCATAGTGGATATATTGTGAAAGACTGAGTATATTACCCTCCATCCTATCCCACCCCCCACTTGTTCTATTTTCTACTTTCACTCTGGCCCTTTTCAAAAGTGTGTGCTTCTAACTACCCCTACCCCAATCTGCTCTCCCTTCTATCATCTCCCCTCTTATCCCTTTCTCCCCTACTTTCCTGTAGGGTAAGATACCCAATTTAGTGTGTATGTTATTCCCTCTTTAAGCCAAATTCAATGAGAGTAAGGTTGACCCATTCCCTTTTGCCTTCTTGTTCTTCCTCTCCATTGTAACAGTTTTCCCTTGCCTCTTTTGTATGAGATAATTTACCCTGTTCTGTCTCTTTCTATATCCTCTCATTATATTCCTCTCTCTCCTCTTAATTTTATTTTTTAAATATCATCCCTTCCTATTCAATTGATCCTGTGCTCTCTATGTATACCTCTTCACATATATACACATACTCACATATGTATTCATATGCACATATACCCTCCTATATAGACATATATATATATATATATATATATGTATACATATATATACATGCATATTCCCTTCAACTATCCTCATACTGAGAAAAGTTTCATAAGTTACAATTATTGTTTTTCCATGTAAGCATGTAAAGAATTCAAAGTTGATAAGTTCATTATGATTTCTTTTCCCTGTTTACCTTCTCATGTTTCTCTTGCTTCTTGCATTTGAATGTCAAATTTTCTATTCAGCTCTGGTTTTTTCATTAAGAATGCTTGAAAGTCTTCCAACTCATTGAGTGACCATATTTTCCCCTGAAACATTATACTCAGTTTTGCTGGGTAGGTGATTGTTGGTTTTAATCCTAGCTCCTTTGACCTCCAGAATATCATATTCCAATCCCTTAGATCCCTTAATGTAGAAACTGTTAGATCTTGTGTTATCCTGGTTGTGTTTCCACAATATTCAAATTGTTTCTTCTTGACTGGTTGTAATATTTTCTCCTTGATCTGGGAACTCCAGAACTTGGCTATAATATTCCTAGTAGTTTTCTTTTTGGGATCTTTTTTCAAGAAGTGATTGGTGAATTCTTTCAATTTCTATTTTGCCCTCTGGTTATAAAATATCAGGACAATTTTCCTTGAGAATTTCTCAAAGGATGATTTCTAGGTTTTTTTTTTGATCATGACTTTCAGGTAGTCCAATAATTTTTAAATTCTCTCTCCTGGATCTATTTTCCAGGTTAGTGGTTTTTCCAATGAAATATTTCACATTGCCTTCTATTTTTTCATTTTTTGGGATCTGTTTAATAGTATCTTGATTTCTCATGAAGTAATTAGCTTCCATTTGCTCCAATCTAGTTCTGAAGGAATTATTCTCTTCAGAAAGCTTTTGAGATTGTTTTTCCATCTGACAAATTCAACTTTTTAAAGACATTCTTCTCACTGGCTTTTTGGGCCTCTTTTGCCATTCGAGTTAATCTATTTTTTAAGGTGTTATTTTCTTCAGTCAGGTTGTTGACTCTCTTTTCATGATTTTCTTCCATCATTCTCATTTCTCTTCCCAATTTTTCCTCCCCTTCTCTTATTTGGTTTTCAAAATCCTTCTTAAGCTTATCTATGGCTTGTGGGAAGTCTTCATGTTTCTTGGAAGCTTTTGGTGTGGAAGTTCTGACTTTTATTGTCTTCCTCCCATTCCATGCTTTGATCCTTTTTGTCCCCAAAAAAGGAATCTAAGGTTTGATTGCTGTGCTTGCTTTGCTTCCTTTGCTTGCTCATGTTGCTACTCAATTACTTGACTTTTGAGCTCTTTGCCACAGTAGAACTCTGCTTCCAGAGAAGAGAGCTTTGTCCCAAATTGCTGAGGTTTTCACAGCTGCCAGAGCTATTAGTTGGGTGCCCTCTCTACAGCCCCCACAAGCTCTGGCTCACTGGTCACACACCCTAGGACCTCCACCCAAGACAATGATCCAGATCCAAGCAGGTTAAAGTAAGAGCAATTGCTTTCTGAATGGTTGCTTGGTCCCCCTATGATCTACAGACCAGGAGCTCTGAAGCAGCCACATGGAGGTGGTTGCATGGCTGCACTGCCTCTGTCCTTTCTTGCCTTCTAGCCCCAGGGGCAGTGGCCAGACCATGCTCTTGGTCCCCCTGTTCCCACAAAGTCCACACTGACTTTTTACTTTGTCTTTGGCATTTATGGAAATTCTGGAAATTGCCACTGCTACTGGTGAACCACTCTCCTGAAGTCCACTCCAGCCACTGCTGGTTGGGGCCACCCTAGGGTTAAAACCATGGGCTCACATGGGGCTGGGCTCAGCTCCCAGCATGCTGCAATGGACCCTTCCTGTCTGTCTGCCAGGCTGTCTTCAGAGGAAGATTTGTTTCTCTCTGTCACTTTGTGGGTTGTGTAGCTCTAAAATTTATTTAGAGTCATATTTTATAGGTATTTGAGGTGGTTATGGGGGGAACTCATGGAGTTTTCCTGCTTCTACTGTCATGCAATTTTCAAGGGAGAATTGTGAAGATCAAATGAGATCATGGCTATAGATATGTTTTGTAAAACATAAATATGATAGGAATGTAAAGAATAACAAGCAGAATATAGGACAGGACATATGAGTCATTCTATATCCTTGGCATGCATTACTAACTCAGGAACTCCTGGTGACCTGTCAGATTTTATCAATGTCTGCTCATTGCATTTGGGGCATTCAAGCCTGGGTTTCTGTGGCTATAGACACAGGACCCTAATGTTCCTCATTGGGAATTTTCTTCAAATAGCTTATGAGCCAGAGTATCAGGCTCTTTGGATCACAGGATCAAAGACGTAGAGCTAGAAGGAACCTTGGAGGTTTTTCTCTTTCAACTTTCTCATTTTATACATGAAAAAACAGACCCAGAGGGATAAATGACTTCTTAAGGGCATAGAGTTAGATCTGGAAGGGGCCTCATCTTGTCCAGTGCCCTCAGGTCTGACACATAGGAAATGGCATAGGAAGATTCCAATCTAGGTTTGAAGGCCCTAAATGTCTTGTGTGTGTGTGTGTGTGTGTGTGTGTGTGTGTGTGTGTGTGTGTGTGTGTGTGTTTTCTGCTGTATCACTCTGCTACCATACAGATAATCTCTTAATTAACAATCATTTATTAAATACTGCTCATGTGCTAGGAATACAAATACACTGAATGAAACCATCCCTCCTCACAGGGAGCTAATGTTCTATTTGAGGGAGACAGCAAGGGCAGATATAAACACACACACGCAATATAAAGAAAGTAAATACAAAGTTGTTAAATGGAGCATAATTTGGGAAGGAGGGTTCCAGAAGTTGGGGGTGGGGGACCAGGAAGAGTTTCATGTAGAAGGTCATGCAAAAGCTGTTTTCAATGAAGAAAGGGATTCTATGAGGCAGAGGCAAGGATGAGAGATAGCTATTACAAGGAAGAAGTCTGAGAAAAGACTTAATTTGGCAAGTGAGAGAACATTGATAGCATGGGAGACAGTGGTTTCTGTTGAGTGGTGTCAGAAGACTTGTAAAGGGCTAAAGAGTGAGCAAAAGGAGAGGAGGTAAAGGCAATGAGTATGGATAGCTTTTTCTAGGGGTCTGGTTGAGAGGCAAAAGAAACATAAGACAACAACTTTAGGAGATGGCAAAGTTTTTTATTAAGGATGGGAGAGGTGGAGATATTTCAAATGTGGGGTTCAAAATTGTCTAATATATAATAAAAGGAAGTGAGGCAGAGTTCTGAGTTAATGGAACTTTATTAAAGGGTCCCTAGTCCCCTCCAGTGAAGTGGATCTCAGATCTTCCTCATGTTCTGAGATGCCCCCTCCCTCCAGCACCTTAGTTTTATAGTACTTGATACCCAGACAATAATGAAGGAAACTAAAAATATAGAATCTCATTGGTTGCTAGACCTTGCCCAGGAGGGTTTTCATGAAATACAGAATACCATTGGTTGACAAATGGGCTAATGAGTAGATCTTGATAGATGTATCTTGACCTTTCAGGAAGTCCTACCAAGCCAATAAGCAGACCCATGGACTGCGTTGATAAACAGATATCGAAATATCTACATGGGCTGTTGGGCCAGTAGACAGGCAGGCCACAGGGTGGCAAACAGGGCCACTTGTTAGTCAAATACTTATGGTTATCTCCCCATGTTGGGCAATAGAGAGATGATAAGGGACAGAGGGGCAACAAAAAAAAAATTGGGGGACTTGTCATGTAATTGAGTCACCTCTGTCATACTGGATTTGGCCACCATAACAAGGTAGAAACAAGGGTTGAGGGTCTCCTATGAATAAGCAACTGAATTTATAATCTGAAGTTCACAGCTCTGGGGTCTAATATATAGAACTTATGATCACTACCGTTATGGAATCAAATCAAACTGACTAATACTGATTGGAATAAAATAGGCATCCAATTGATTATCTGTCACAGAAGGTGGTAGGCAAAGAACCAGAAGATGGGAGGAGGTTGAAGATTAGGAAAGTGATTAAGAGGACAATCTGCTGGACAAGCTGGGAGGTGATGGTATGTAGAGGGAGGGATTGGCTTTGACAAGAAGGACCACCTCTTGATCAAAGTTTGAGGAAAGGTGGAGAGTTTAGGGGTTGATGTCAAATGGGTTTTGAGATAAAGAGAAGTGGAGAAGTGGGAGCTCACAGTAAATGACATCAGTTTTCTCTGTATCGTGAGTTGATGCCTTCAGCTGAGAGAGTGGGAAGAGGGAGAAATATGGGGTTTTCTAGGAGAGAAGAGAAGCTTGGAATAGTTTCTGTGGGGAATGAAATAAGAAATCAATTAGAGAGCAATAAAAGAATTGCCTCATTCATTAGCTACAGAATATAGTCATTATCCCACCAGTGTCTATAGACTGGATTATCAAAATGATAAAAATTTGGTTTCTGATCAGATATTAGGCATACTAACAGTCATTTATTTAGCTTCCTTTTCTTTTGCTCTTTGGTGTTTCACAATTCTTTTGAAAATGGCAAAAACTGCTTTACAGTCACATCATGTAAAATGTTCTAGCCACGTATTGCTACTGCTCTAGCTACCTGATCTTCCTCCAGAAACATTCATATCTTTACCAACTGAATTCAGTCGACATTTGTTTTTCATCCCACTGATTTTTGCTTAATGCCCAGAGGCACCTAGTGATTGATATGTGTTTTACTTTATTCAACAATATTATCTACTTCGTGTGTTATACCATATGAAATTCTGAGGCAAATATATAGATGGGACCTATGTGGTTACAGTGGATAGAGTTCTGGGCCCAAAGTCAGGAAGACTCATCTTCCTGAATTCAAATCTGCCCTCAGACACGTATTAGCTGTATGACTCTGGGCAAGTCATGCTTGCTTGTTTCCTCATCTGTAAAGTGAGCTGGAGAAGGAAGTGGCAAACCACTCCCATATCTTTGCCAAGAAAATGCCAAATGGGGTCACAGAGAGTCAGACATGACTGTGAAGACTAAACAGCAACACATAATGAAATTAGCAGTCTCAATGGCCACTCACATATTTATAGCTCTTTAAGGCTTACAAAGTATTTTCCCTAACACAACACTGTGGTATAGGTACTGTAAGTGTCAGGAATATTTGTAGAGGATTGTAATTCATCAGCATGATAGCCAGGGATAGCACACAGTCTCTTCAGGCTGAGCTATAGGTTAACCTCAATGCTATGTGTTAATAAGGCCAACATGCACGAGGGGATTTAAGAAAGGACAACAATGATAACACCAACAATAATTAATTTTCATATCAAATTTTAAGATTTGCAGAAATCTTACTACCAGTCATAGTGGACTGTCCACTAATGTGCAATTGTATAGAAATTTTGACTGCTTTTGGAAAGTGATTTAGACCCATATACTAAAAGAGCATGGAAACATTTATGGGCCTAGAGACTCTCTCTGTTTTGTCTCTCCTTCCATGTTGACCCTTGGTGAGGGGAGAGATAGAGCCATATATCCCTATTTCCCTTTCTCTGGGGAGCTGGTGGGATGTTCCCACATTTGATGCCTTCCCATTGCTTGGGAACCAGCCTTGTATAAGGTGAGACTGTGATGATTAAAGTCTTCCTGAGTTGCCCAGGTAGACTCTCTAACAATAGGAAGCTAGGTAGCACATTGGATAGGGTTACTAGATTTGGAATCAGTAAAACCTGAATTCAAATCTTGCCTCAGATACTTGCTCACTATGTGACCGTGGGCAAAGCACATAGCTTCTCTCTGCCTCAGTTTCCTCAAGTATATATTGGGGATGATAATAACATCTACTTCCAATGGTTGTTATGAGAGAAAAGGAGATAGCATGAGTGAAGCACTTTGCAGACCTTAATGTACTGTAAGAAGACAGTTCATTCTACTTGCGTCCTCTGGCCTTAGTGACAGTTCCCAGCCTTCAACTGAAGGCCCATGTACCTCACCACTTAACAAGATTGGTCCCCTTATACATCCCATACAGATGCTTGGGTATTAAGTACATAATATACTTAATATAAATGCTACCTGTTATGATGATGATGATGCCAATTTGAGTCTCTGACTTATAAACTTTGATGACTGTTGCTTAGGAGCTCCACATACCATAAGCCGCCATGTTTAATCTTGAAGAGCAAAGCTCATGAATGATGACTTGGGATTTGTTGACTACTTTTCCAATTTATCTCACTAGGTACAGAACTTTTAGTGATAGGTTCATTGTTTCACGTTATCTTCTCCCAATGCCCACCATCATTTTGTCATGTTTTTGCTTCTTACAGTCAAATGAACAACTTTCTTTTGTAACAAGAATAGGGAAAAGATGGGTCTTTAGCCTAATCTCTGTCTGCTCTGGATTTGGGAGAAATGCTCTCGCTGCCTCTTGCATATGCTGAAGCTCATCTGACTAGATTTTGGTTGTATATCTGTGCCAGCCTGGCTGGTCCTTTAATCTCTTCTGTCAAAAATGTGTAATACTAATGGACAGCTTCATTTCCCTGAAGGGAAAGTTGGCAAGTAACTGTGGCAATCAACCATGACTCTTTTATCATCATCTGATTCTTTTTTGGTTGATCTTTGCTCAATAAATCTCTCAGTTTGGGAGCCCAGGCATCTGTATGGGATGTATCAGGGGACCAATCTCGTTAAGTGGTGAGATACATGGGCCTTCAGTGGAAGGCTGGGAACTGTCACTAAGGCCAGGGGACACAAGTGGGATGAACTCTATTCTTCCAGGCTAAGCTGACAGCTGTGGAGAGATATGTGTTATAAGTTTTTCTAGTGTCATGCTATAATTACATGCTTATGAGACCACCCCGCCTTTTTCAAGGTCATACAAACTCTTTTTTCATAATAGACTGGGTTTTTGTTTGGGGCAGTCACCTTGATCATCTCCCTTGTGAGGGGAATCCTTTCTTTCTTGGCTATCATTTCCTGAAAATGGGGACCAGAGGAGAATCAGAAACCCACTGTAAGACTCTGTTCAGCTAGCAAAATCCAACTCGATTTGTCATCACTGACTGCCCATTTATTTTCTAGATGATTTTCCAGTCTTGTATATAGATCCTGTAAAGGACCTGAAGGGGTATGTACATACATGATGCCCTCCATTCATCTCTCTTATCTAGTTCTATCCATATTTCAAGGTCCACCTATAAAACCTTATCCTTGATGATGGAATGCCTTCTCTGGCCCTCTTAGTTGGAAATGTTTCTTCCTTGAACCTCAACATAGTGCTTTGCTTTTCATCATGTTTGATTTCAAGTTATGGTTATCTATGTTTGTGTCATATTCCCTTCACTGAGTTGTGGGAGGGCAAGGACTTTTTCTTACTTATCTTCATGTTTTCGCTAGCACCTACCACATTTTAGGCATGTAATAGATATTTTTGAGAGAAAAATGAATTGAATTGACTGTGCTAACTGAGAGAAGCTTGGATCAGTCCTTCAGTTCCATGTCTCCACTCACTGAAAATGATTTGAAGCAATCAGGGTTAAGTGACTTGCCCAGGGTCACACAGGTCCTCCTGACTCCAGGGCTGGGACTCTATCCGCTATGCCACCTAGCTATCCTAGATAAACACAGACCAGTAGATCCTCCACCTTGAAGCCTTTCTTCTCTTGGAAACAAAAACCTCCCTAAATCTGCAGCTGCTGACATAAAACATAGAAAGGACATAAGTTCTAATAGTAAGGTAAAGAAAGATAATTGTGGAAACTGCTGCCTGTTAGAGACCCAGATACTTGGCTGTAGTTGTTTCCCCAAGGGGCTGGAAATGTTTCAGTTCAGATGTGTTCAGACAGATGGCAGATAACCAAACATAAAAGTTTCCATTGATGAATTCAAGCACCCTAGTTTACCAACTGCTTCTATAGCCCTGAAAAAACACAACTAGGGGCAACCCCACCCCACTCCCTAATATATTTAAAGGAATGAATATATAGACATGCCATCTGGGTTTTTTTTGGCCCGCCCAATTCAACAAATTCAAGATTTATGAAACATCTAAAATATGTAGAGTACTAGAGAAGAAGACTATGTTTAGAAAAGATAAAGTATCTGCCCTCATGGAGTGTGCAGTCGTGTGTGTGTGTGTGTATGTGTGTGTGTGTTTGTGTAGGGGAATTGTACACATACACAGATAACTCATGGTAATACATAATATATGATAAGCACATGAGTAGCATGAAAAACAAAATGCCTGAAAGAGGTCAAAAGCCATAACCAACTGGGGAAGCATGGAACACTTCTCTCTGAGATGCAGAAAACATCCACAAGATAGTGGGAGTAACTAGGAATTTCTAATACATTGTGGCTGCTACTCCATGTTGCAAGAAAATTTCTTCCTTGTCTTGCTCATGCTCCAAAATGTTCAAAACCACATGCTGCTACTACATAATGGTAAAGGTCAACATAAGCAACACTAGCTCTCTGTTATTGAGTTCTAATACCTATCACACGCCTAAAATGTTCTAGGTCCTAGGAAAGACACAAAGATAAGTAAGAAAAAGTCCCTGCCCTCCAAAAATCCTAACACCTCCAGAATCTGGGAAGCAGCAAAAGACGGGTGGTAAGTGACATCTCCAAAGGACAGGGTAGGACAGGAAAGGGATGTAATTGGAATGCTCTAACCAAGGTGGTCCCGTGATGAAGGCAACTCTATACAGTGGGACAACTTTGGATGACAGACCTATGAACTATGAGGGCCATAGGTTTTATAGGGAGGAGTGGAACCTGATTCAGACATGTGTGATTGGTTTCTTAACATTGATGTCACAGGAAAGCCCCTTCTGTACCCAAAGGTATGATGTAAAGAACACTAGACCTGGAGTCAGAGTTCAAATAATGTCTTTATCACTTGCTGTCTATGTGACCTTGGACATGTCACTTAACTTTTCTGGACTCCAGTTTTCTCATCTGTAAAATGAGAGGGGTTGGATTAGATGGCCTCTAAAGTTCCTTCTAGCTTTAAATCCATGATCCTATGGATAAAGGAAGTTTCCAATAGGCATGAATTCAACAGTTTACAGTAAAGGGCAGGGAAGAGAGACTGAATAGGTAGGGTGGGGTAGGGTTTAGGGAAGAGGCTACCTAATGGAAAAGGGTTTATTAATTATTGTTGTCATTCAGTCATTTCAATTGTGTCTGATTCCCTGTGGCCTCATTTGATGTTTTCTTAACAAAAATAACTGGAATGGTTTGCCATTTCCTTCTCCAGCTCCTTTTTTTTATGCACGAGGAAACTGAGGGAAACAGGGTTAAGTGACTTGCCCAGAGTCACACAGCTAGTAAGTGTCTGAGGTCAGATTTGAACTCAGGTCTTTCTGACTCCAGAACCAATGCTGTATATACTATGCCACCTAGCTGCCCTAAAAAGGGATTAGGACCCTCCGAAAGAGAGGTTTTTGAACTAACACACAAGTTTTGAAAACTGATCTCCCTCATGCCCAAAGCAATACCAGCCTGTTATCTGGGTCTTTGGCTGTGAGGAGGCCAACTGTTCATGTGAAGACAGTCCTTGAATCGGGAGGCCCTGCTCCAGTTGCAGACCTAGAACTGACAGAGCTGGCCTACTTCAGAACCTTGTCTTGGCTATGCTGAGGTGAGGGTTTCCTCTCAGATCACTAGCAGACAAATCATCTCTGCTGCCTGATTTTATTTGCTTCTGGTTAACTAGTGTTTCATTGAAAGGGAATGTTCAATGAGAATGACCTAGATGTGCCATCTGCACACTTAGTTAATTTCTCTCCTGGCTCTGTTATCCTTGCTCATGGAGAATGAGGGACTCGACAGGGCCTGGAAAGGGAGACCCTCTATGATCTATCTTCCAACTATCTTTCTAGCCTTCATGAAAAAGACTTCCTTCTTCATGTACTCCAGTAAAATTGGGCTATGAGATCTTTGATCTCATCCTGCCCAACCCTTACCTGCCCAGGCTCCCAGCTGAAACTGAGGACTCCTTCACATTTATAGCATGTCGTTCAGATCTTCTGTTTGTCCTATTAAAAGTCTCCATTTATGCACATGCCATGTTGTCTTGTTATAGTGAAAATTTCTTGCAGGGCCTGGCTATGCATCTCTTTATCTTTTTGTTTTTGGAGGTCTAGTGTTGTGCTTGGATAGCACATATGGTTGGCGTGATCAATATTTGTTTGGTTTTTTTTCCAGATCCTTCCCCTCTTCTTCTCCCTTTTGCTCAATAGTTGTTTTTCAGGGAAAGTTCCCATTGAGGCTGACATCCATCAACTGACAGAAAAGGGAGAGCTTCAGAGGAATCTGGATTGAGATATGTAGTGTAGGAGTGATTAGTGTGGACCCTGCTTCTCTCTCCTGCTGGCGCTGAAAGAAAACAAAACCCTGGTGACTGGGAAGCTGCTTTGACACTGGAAATGCTGAAGATGTCATTTCAGCACCAAGATCAGTGCCCCTCCCCCACCATTACTTCAGCTTTCACCTGAATGAAGTATCTGATTTCCCAGGTGGCCAAGGGGGGAATGACTAATGACATCTTTACTCTTTTGAAGAAAGGAATCTCATTCCAGGAAGAGGCCACAAGTATTAGAAATAGCAGCCGTGTTTCTATGCTAAGCAAATGAGTGAAATAGAGGAAACCTGTCATCTCCTCTTTCAGGCTTTCCTTTTTTTCCTATGCCTATGCCTTCACTCATTAGCAAATATTTGGGAAGATAATTGTGTTAGTTAGACCCTGGGGGAGTTATGAAGATGAATAAGATGAATGTGAGGGCCATAGGTTTTATAGGGAGTGGTGGGGCTTTTAATCTAGTAAGATAAATAAGAAATGTAGACTAGTAACTGGAATATAGGGCAGCATAGGATGAATATTGTGTGTTAGGGTCTTGCTTTGATCAGATGTCATGGATGGTGCCCTGAATTGGATGCTCAAAGACCTGGCTGAAGTCCTTGTTTTACCATGTACTATCCAAGTGATATTGTACAAGTGATAAGATTTCTTTGAGCTTCAGTGTCTCATCTGTAAAATGGGAATGGTTGGTTGATTGGTTGTTGCCCTTTGTTCTCAAAGAGGACCAAAACAACGTCACTGTCTACAGTCAAGTTTCAGTGTGTCCAACTATAGCTGATCAGACCAATATGAGCTTGGAATGTTCTACCACAGGTTGGGCACAGATAGTGTATGTGAACATTTGGGATGGATTCTCCAAATTTCCTCATCTTGCTTTTCTTTTGAGTTATTTCAATTCTGGTATGCTCATAGAGCATAGCATTTTCTCTAACATGGACATGCCATACTGAGAGTTCCTGTGCCAGTATCTCCCATGTCACATAATCAATTCCAAAGTTCTTAAGAGAGACCTTGAGAGTGTCCATGTACCACTTCTTCTGACCACCATGTGAACATTTGCCTTATGTGAGTTCTCCATAAAGTAGTCTTTTTGGCAAGCATACATTTTGCATTTTAACAATGTGGCCAACGCATTGGAGTTTGCTCTCTGAAGCAGAGTTTGAATGCTTGGCAGTTTAGTTCAAGAAAAGATCTCATATAAATAGCCTTTCTCAAGAAGTGAGACTCAAGATAACAGTATATAACATGTTTTAATTATAAAGTGCCATACAAATTGAGCTATTAATATGAACAATTGAAAAAGCTATAGGTTTTAATTACCTTTCCTAAGAGATATTCTTTTCTTCATGGGATATTGTATAAGGCTGAAAAAATCTGTTAAGATTCAAAGATCTAAATAGGTGAATTCAGTTTGAGAGAGTGATTTACTTGTTTGGAGAGGGGAGGCTCTGACTCCAGCATGTAGGTGTCTGCCTTTGTCTAGTGAGCCTGGGGCCTCCGGATACTCTTCTCTAGGACTCTGTTCAGAATATTGGTTCCCATCAGGGCAACCCCCCTGTAAGAGGGAACATGGCACTCTCTGAGCATGAGACTTTCATCTTCATGTATAATTCACAACTTTGCAGCAGCCTGACCGGTGGCTTTGCCATGTTAATAGGAAACAAATACATTGTTTTGTTGTGTTTGATTTCTGTGTTGGGTTAGAGTCTTCAAGGGCTGTTTAAAAATTAATAAGCAAGAATAAAATAAGGAGAAAAAATGTTCCGCCTGGGTATCTAGATATTTAATTCTATCTCCACTTTTTTTTCACTGGAACTAAAACAGCTGACCCAATCTGTTCTTTAAAGACATTTTTAAATTTAAGCAACTACAGACACACACACACACACACACACATATAGATGTGTGACAACAAAAAAGTCAAACCCAAACCAAGCCCAGAAAATCATAAAACCTATTAAATATTAAATTGTCAGGATGACATAGTGGAAAGAGGACTGGATACAGAGCCAGAATTTCTGGATTCTGATTCTACTTAGGTCAATTATAAGCTATGCAGTCTTAGGCAAATCCCCTAACCTTTCCTGGTTTTATTTACTCTATCTGTCATCGCTTTGCCTACCACACAGGTTTGTTTGTGACAAATGAGATAATGCATTGTTGTTGTTGTTGTTTGTTTTAGTCATGTCTGACTCTTCATGACCTCATTTGGGGTTTTCTTGGCAAATATCCTGGAGTAGTTTGCCATTTCCTTCTCTAGTTCATTTTTACGGATGAGGAAACAGAGGCAAACAGGGTTAAGTGACTTGCCTAGGGTCACACAGCTAGTATGCTGGATTTGCACTTGTGAAGATGAGTCTTCCTGATTCCAATCCCAGTGCTCTACCCACTGCCCCATCTAGCTTCCCTGAGATAATGTATATAAATACATTTTATGCTTTAAGCTCTAATAAAATATAAGTGGTAAGTTGTTAGCTATAATAATAATGTACTTCATACATTTTTATATAGTTGTAGGCACTTATTTCTGTCAAATTTGGTGCTCAGTTTTTTTTACTTGCAACATTATTTCACATACACGTTTTTATCTATCTATATGAGGCCACAGCTATTCCTTGGCAATCGAGCACTGGACTTCAGGTCAGGAAAACTGGGTTTTAGTATTGGCCCTTTCATTAATTAGTCATGCAGTGTTGGATAGGTTCCTTAACCTATTTAGGTCTCAGTTTCCTCATTTGGAAAATATGGTGACCAGACTAAATAAATTCTATGGTCCCTTTTAGCTCTGACATTCCTAGGAATCTCTCCATTGTCTTCATTTGTGTTAATAATAATGCAATTTGCTTAGTTATTCCCTTCGTGTTGTGACCCAGGCTGTCCTGGAAATGCTCTGTAATCTTTGCTCAGGGCTCTATCAAGTCTCTCTGATCTAGCATCATTTATGTTGGAGACAGTCCTATATTGCATCCTGTATTACAAAGGATAGGTGGGCTAGGTGGTGAATACCCAAAGAACCTTGAGAAGTTCTTTGTGAGTTTCGTGGCACAGTGCATAGAAAATGCTTGATAGATATTTGTCAAACTGAATTGTTTCTAGTTCTGTTCCACTGGGAGTTTCCACTTACTCCCAGCTCTGACATCTCTCTGTGGAAATTGGATCTCCTGGGTCTTAGTCATTCTAGAAAAGGTAGAGTATAGCTGTGTGTGTATCTGGGGAGGGAACCTTGGTTCAGTCTTCTCACTTTGCTTGTTTTGTTCTTAAAAATCAGGTTGATATCTTTTAAAAAAATAATGCTTAACCTTCTCTCCTCTATCCTTTTCCCTTTCCCAGAGAGCCATTCCTATATTATAAGAAAGAATTTTTGTAAAAAGGCAAAAAAGAACAAGAGAAAAATCAGCAAAATCAATCACTACATAAAAACATCTGCAAATATACAGTGCTCTACATTGTGGATTCTGCCACCCTCAGTCTCTTCAAAGGAGAGGGGAAGGATGGAGTCTTCTGTTTTCTCTTCTTTGGGGCCAGGATTGTTCTTTGTAATTTTATGACATTTACTTTGGATTGTTTTGTGGTGTTTCTTTCCATTTACATTGTTTTGGCTATTTTTCTGTTGTTTTCTTCTCTGTCTGTCTGTCTGTCTGTCTGTCTCTGTCTCTCTCGCTGTCTGTCTCTATCTTCTTAGGTAAGGGACACTTCTTCCTAATTCTAGGATGTGCTGGGAAAAGTGCCCATGAGGTGATTTTCAAAGAAGTGCAATATTGGAGTATGTGCCAAGTTCAAACTTCTAACCATTTGTGGAGGGAGCCAGAGAGTCAGCTTTCAGTTGTGGGCAGCTTCTCTCAGCCCCACCTGACGTTTGAAGATGTTTGAATGGGGCCTCTTCTTATTCCACTCTTTCCTTTGGTCACCACAAACTCAGCAAGCATTAATCACTGACACTCCCACCCTGACAGATTGGCGCTTTCACCACATTGTAGAACCACCCGCTGTGCACAACGCCAGGCAGCATATTTTCTGCAAAGAGTCAACTCTTCCTGGCAGCCTTATAATTTAAAAACAAATTGATACAACATAGTTGTGAATGTCTGGATGGTTTGTCCCTGACAGGACGCATTGGAAAGCAAACTGCCTGGCCAGGCTGGGACAGGCCCACAGCTCCTGACAAATGCGCTCACTGATATTGCAGGGATCCCTTTGCATCTTAAGTCCTTCCTTTTTTATGGCAGGATGTAAATCCTGCAGAGGGTATTTTTTTTTATGTCCCCTTTTCATGATGCTCAAATTCTAAATCTAATCACTCTCTAGAGAGGAGGTAGAATCATCCAGCCATTCTCGTTTGTCAAAGTTATAGGCAATTTGACCTGCCATTGAGACATCACCTGGAGCTGGCTGACTGGCTCCTTGGACTTTTTTGCCTTGGAGGGAACACTGGGTTTTTATGTCCCATGCAGATGAGGAAAACACCAAGACCTATGGCACAAGACTCATTTCCTTTGTAAATGTTAAAATCCTCCCCAGCCCCACGGCTGAGGAAATCTCACTGGAGTCTATAGATATCAGATGTGTGTGTTGGGGGAATGGGCCACTTTTTCTAAGTGACTGGTTCACTCTTAAAGGCTAAGAGCTTGGATAGGCTCAGGAGTTGAGAAGAGAATGAACCACAAGAAAAGGAGCATGTTTAAGAATTACAATGTCGCAGAATTACAGACTCTCAGAATTTTAAAGGATCTCAAAAGTCATCCCATTCCAACCCCTGATGATATCAGAATCCATTTTATAGCATCCTATAAAGTGGTCAGAGGGCCTTGGCTCAGTCATCTCTAGGGAAGGTGAATTTCCTTCCTCCTGATGTAGCCTATTCTGTTTTGGAAAAGCTCTAATTTAAGGGTTCCAATTCAGGCAGCTATATGGCATAGTGGACTCAGAGGCAGGAAGACCTGAGTTCAAATTCTGCTTTACATGCTGTGTGACATGAAGCAAGTCACCACATTTTTTTCTTTCTCAATTTCCTCACCCACAAAGTGAATAAATAGATGTAATAATAGCACTATCTCCGTGGTAAGGATGAACTGAGATAACATACAAACTATGACGTTATTATTGTATTGTGGACTCTTTTTGCAGTCTAGCAGAGTCTATGAATTTCTCAGAATAATGTTTTTAAACACATACGAAATACATAGAATTATAAAGGAACTCAATCTCATTGAAATATAGTTATAAAAAAAAGTTTTTTTAAACTATGTTCATGGTGCTCAGATTAAGAGCCCCTGTTGATTATTAGCAAATTTGTCCTTACATTACATGGATCTTAGTTTCTCTTTTTTAGGTTCAGAAACCTGGACAGCTGGCTTGGGTCCCTTACGACCAATGCAAATAAAATACATGTTTATTAAGCACTTTATGCAGGGCATTGTGCTAGACCAAGAGAGACAGAGACAGAGACAAAGAAAAAAGTGAGTTAGAGACAGTGAGACACAGAGACTTACATATACACAGCCACAGAGAGAGAGAGACCGAGACAGTGAGAGAAAAAGTGAGACAGAGACAGTGAGACACATAGAGAGACACACATACATATCCACTGTAGCTTCAATGCAATATTCATAATGCTGATTATTACTGTGAATATGCCAGCATAGTGCTCAATCACAAAATATAACTGACTCTCCATACAGAAAACAGAACCAAAACATTTATTTAGACACTGGAAACTAAATCCCAACACCAGGAAACCAAATCCATCATAGCAACACAGAGGTTAATACACCACAGCACAGCAGAGAGTCACATCATCCTTTAGCCTTCCCACAAACCCTTACAAGCCTAGCCATCTCCCTTGGGTACATCCTTTCTTCCCTCCAGCTCTAACTGCTCTGACTTCCAGCTTCCTATGGCCTCTGCTCCACCCTTCAGCAAACTCCTCCCACCACAGGCTCCATGTGATTACATTCAGTCTATTACGGGGTAGGGAAAATCTTCAAATCAGGGAGTCTTCAAATTCCCTTAGGCTTATTAAGGGGCAGGGGAGATCTCCAAATTCCCATTCCCATTACACCCACAGAGAAAGAGAGACAGAGAGATACAATATTCCTATAAGGCAATTCCTGCCTTCATGAAGCTAACAGAGTAAAGGCAGTGCCTATGTAGCTGGAGGAAAGAGAGAGAAGTCAGGCAAAAGTCACTATCTCTTTGGACTTCTCCACTCAGGTCAGCATCTGTGGTTTGCATCTACTATAGAAGGGCATCATGGGGTTTGAGTAGCCTCACCAAACTGCTTTGTGCTTTTACTAATGGAGCTCCTGTGCATTTTCTCTCAGTAGCAGAGGATGATAGGAATTTTCTGACCATAGCTCAGATTAGAGTCAGACTGCAAGACTCAAATGGTGACAGAGGAAATAGAATGTTAAGAGAGTTTAAAAGGCCTAAGGGTTTTATTAGGCATCTGGCTAGGTGTTGCTGGTTGTCTCTACACCATAAATTCCTAAATTTATCTCCTAGACTATGAGCTCGCAGACCCTACTCCAACTGGGGAAAAAAAAGGTTGTACCATACCTGAGACCAATTATTAGCATGGGGAGAGAAGTAGCAGAAAAGACCCAGAAGAGCCCAGTCATGAAGATGACTAGGAGATGGGAACAGTGAAGACACTTAGCAGAGAGCAGAGAGACCAGAGCTTCAGAGCTCTGACCTGGTGACATCACCAAAGCATGTTACTGCCTTGGCAGCACTGGAGATGTAAACCCCCTCCCCCAACTATGCATGTACCTTGTTCACATGGGTTCCCTACTTATGTGTCCTTTCATACATATGCCCCAGCCACATGCGCCCTCAATGTGTGTCACATGTTCCCTTGCATGTTACTCCTAAGAATGGTGGGATAATCTGTAGAAGAGTGTGCCCTGTGTTTGTGAGGTTTTGTCTCACTTCTCTGGCCATACTATTTGATTTGAAATAATGTCTTTTGCTTTGAAATAGTTTGTCCTTTGGTCTAATAAATGCAAACACATCTATAGGGGCTCGTGAGCTATAGTTTTGAGGGAATGCTGCTCCACAAAGTGCCTTGGATCTGGGATAGTTTTCTAGTGACTCATGTGTAAGGAAGGCCCTGGGTTCAATTCAGATGAATAGGGGGATTAGACACCAAAATGGATAACTATAATTCATCCTGTTACACTGTTTTACTCCTCGCTGATTGCATTTCTCAAGTGCTATGCGCAGTATGAGGAGGAGTGCTTTTACTGAGCAAGGGATTGTTCTGGAAAATAGATGGGTAGATCCTACGTATAAGTGGAGGTTGTAGCCAATATGATTTAATTTCAGGGTTTCCTAAAGGGCCTGGCTCACCTCCCCACCTCTAATTTCCTGCCATGGAATACACTTGTTAAGAGTAAGAGCCATAGCAGAAATTGGGGCAGCCTAGCTTCAGTGCAGACTTCACCTTTTGAGGAGTCTCTGAGGCAGGCCCTTATCCTTTGTGTTGGCTTTGAGCTCATTTTGTGACTGCTCTGTAAGAGGAGGTCAAAGGAATCCAGCAGTTGTTTGCAAGTGTCAATCAAGAAGTCTTGATGAGATTAGAACCTTGGAGGTGGGGTGGACAGTAGGGGAAGAGTCTGAAGAGAGAGTGAGGAGAGACAGAGGAAGAGAGACAGATTTTTGTGTAGGATCTAAAAATAGCATTTCTGAAGTGCTTTTTCCTTTCCCTTGCATAGTCTGTTGTTGACTCTGATGGAACTAGGCTCCCCGAGGAGACGCTTCAGGATGGAAAACAAGAGAGCTTTCTCTAGTACTTCAACTGTGTAAATAACAGGAACAGGGAACACAAATGTCACACCAGCTCTTACTGATTAAAGCCCTCATGAGCTAAATGGCTTTTGTAGTTGGCCAGGTTAGAATTTTCTTTGGGCTGATATGCAGCTTCATTCAGTTCAGTTCAACTCCTACTGAAAGGGCATTTATTAAACAGCAATTATGTGCCTGACATTGTGCTGGGTGCTGGGGATACAAAGAGAAAAAGCCAACTAGTCCTTGCCCTCAAGGAGCTTACCTTCTAGGTAGGGGTGGGGAACAGCATCTTCTCAGAGACAAAGTAGAAAAGTGATTTCAGGGGTGGGGGAAGAATTAGTAATAACTTGTGATTTATTCTAAACCTTAAAGGAAGTCAGAGTTGTAAGAGACAAAGGTGAGGAAGGAGAGCATTCTGGCCAAGGGGGCAGCCTGTGTATTTGAAGGTAAGAGACAGATCACTGTATACAGGAATACGAGTAAACCAATTTGATGCCAATGTTGTTGTCTTTGTTGTTTGTCCTTTGTTCTTGAAGAGGACCAATGACATCAGGAAGGTTATGTCTTGACTTGTAAGTGAGTTGGATTTAAATGAGGCAGGGCTATAAAAAGTCACCAGCCTTATTTTCTCCTCCAGAGCCATTTGAGTCCACTGGCAAGACAGATCAGGATGACTGGAGATGGCTCTGGATGCAGTGGGAGACCTAAGGTCTTTCCCAGGTTTCATATAGTTTGAGGCAGTGCTCTTTCAGTGATTTCAGGCTAGGTAAGAAATGAGGCAAAAGATGGTTTCTTTCACCTAGTAAAAAAAAAAATTAATCTGGGTGGGGAAAGACCTTCAGGGTTCCTCACCAGAACAGAAACAATTGCTATTTACACTCACTCAGAGCCATCAACACCAAACAATGACCAAGTGAGGCTTGGGCTGGGACCTATTATTGACCAGTCAGTGAAAGCCAGAGGGATTTGGGTTTAAGGCATATATCACGTAGCTCCATTGGAATCCCAATGGGCTTTATCAAAGCCTGGATTTCTAGTGCAGTGTTTCAAGAAATCACAAATAATGCCAACATACAGTTGATGAGAGGAGCAATGTATTATAAGCCTAGAACGATAGGCTAGAACCAGGTTGGGCTTTAAATGCCAGAGAGAATTTACATTTTATCCTCAAGGCAATTGGGAGCCAATGAAGCTTATTGAGCAGTGGAGTAAAATGGAAATATGACTAACTCAGAAACATGGAATCTAAGGACTGAAAAGGGTGGGCTTTGGAGATCATCTCATTCAATATGTCCCTGAGCAGAAATACTGTCTACACTAATCCTGAGAAGGGGTTGTCTAGCCTCTGCTTGTTGTTATTGTTTAGTCATGTCTGACTTCATGACCCCATTTGGGGTTTTCTTGGCAAAGATCCTAGAGTTCTTTGCCATTTCCTTCTCCAGTTCATTTTACAGATGAGGATCTGAGGCAAACAGAGTTAAGTGACTTGCCCAGGGTCACAGAGTTAGTAAGTATCTGAGACCAGATTTGAACTCTGGGAGATGAGTCTTCCTAATTCCAGATCTAGTGCTCTAACCACTGACCCACTTAGCTGATCCAATGATAGGGGACTTATTGTCTCCAGAGGCAAAGTATTCCATAGGATAATAGCATCATAGGATTTAGATCTAGAATAGAGAGCCCTAATCTCTAATTTTACAGAAGAGGAAATAGAGGTTTAAAAAGGTTAGGGGACCTGCCCTAGGTAACATAGCTAGTACTAGAATTTAGATGAGTGGACAGCTACTATTTTACGGGATTAAGAATCTGATTTAACTGTCATTCCAGGGATTATTCCTCTACTCTTTGGACTGTTCTAATTGTTAGGAAGCTTTAGCTATCCTCTGGGTACCAGTTTTCTTTAGTTTCTCCTGCTCTTTTCATTCCTATTTTTCCTTTTCTCTTCTTCTTTCCCTTCATCTTTAAACTGTCCTCCTGCACAACGTTCCTCTCTCTCCTAGCTCATACTGGCTGCCTGATCTCAGTGGCAGTACTCAGATGAGCTCCTAACTTATGTTTTTGATTCTGACATTGGAGGGCTTGAAGCCAGAACAGAAGGAGATCACTCCATTAGTCTATGGTGTAGGAAAACATTTCCTTTTTCTCTCCTGTACTGCTCTTCACTATGAGCTGACATTATAGAATCATAGAATTCAAGACTTGAAAGAAGTCTCAGGGGCAGCTAGGTGGCACAGTGGATAGAGCACTGGTACTGGAGTCAGGAGGGACCCGAGTTCAAATCCAGCCTCAGACACTTGTTAGTTGTGTGACCCTGGGCAAGACACTTTAATCCTGATTGCCTCAAAAATAAAGTGTCTTAGGCCAATGGTGTCAAATTCTAATAGAAACAGGGGCCACTAATCTGTACTGTGGGCCACATGTTGACTTAGTTATATATGTGTAACCCCTGTCCCAAGCTCCTTTAGCACTGGATTCTCTCCTTATTGGTAGAGATGAAGGCTCTGCCCTGATTGAAGGGCAGGGTGGAGTTGGTGAGAGTAAGAAGAGCTCAAACTTTCACTTTCAAACTTTTCCCTTCCAATTCCTTTCTTTTTTTTTTGGGAGGGGGACTCTTCAAATTTTCTTTGAGGCATTGAGTTCCTTTGGGTACACCTGGTTTCCCATTTAGAGAGAGAAGATGGAAAATACCACCTCCTTTCAGGTTGCTAAAGGAAAGGACTCTGGAAAGATATGAGAGGAGCCATCAGTCTCCACCATGACCCTATCCCCAGTTTGTTACTCCACAGACTTCAAGAAGTTTTCCTTCAGGTGAGATCTAGGACCCACTCTCTTGGTTGAGCTGAGTTACCTTGCTTCCAATAGGAGAGCTTCTTTACTCTGTATTTTCTGGCATATGTGTATACCTTCTCTGATTCCTGTTTTGCTATGATTTGAATAAATGGTGTTCTTTGCTATTCTCTATGTTATGTTCAGGGTGGACCTGGTATTAGGTGGGGAAGGGGTCAAGCCTTGGATGTAGAGCTTGGGATTCCTCTGCCCCTCCAAATGACAAAGCAACCAAAAATTAGATGGATCATATCCTCTAGATGAACAATATTTAAGGGAACAGGTCCACATATTTTAGCCTGTCTCTCTGAAGAGAGTAGGGAGGCTTCTGGCCCCAACCTCATTCTTCCCCTCTTGGCAGGCATAAAAGTCTCCTTTGGAGAAAGTTGGGGTGGGGTGCGGAGGAGAGAAGAGTCTAGAGATGTCTGTTCTGCTTCTCTTCTAGCCACACAATGACAGTCCCCTTGCAGCATATGGGCCTCACTATACATATGGGGCTTCTTTTGCTTTGTTGTTTTTAAGTTGTTTCAGTGGTGTTTGACTCTTTGTGACCTCACCTTTTCCTTACTTAAGTTTTATTGTATTTTTATTTATTTTGTTAAATATTTCCCAATTATGTTTTACTCTCATTTGGGTACGTATTCTGTCTCAGGTCATCTAGCCAGTGCTTAAGGATCCCATCTACAATATTGCTAACAAATGGTCATCCAACTTCCACTTGAAAGTGTCCAGCGAGTCATGTCCTCTTGAGGCATTCCATTCCAGTTTTGGACAACTCTAGTTGTTAGAAAGTTTTCCTTCAGCTAGACTTGGAATCCGGAGACCTGATTTCAAATCTGACCTCAGATATTACTAGCTGTGTGACTCTGGGTAATTCATTTAACCTCTGTTTGCTCCAATTTCCTCAATTACAGATAATTCCTCAATTATAATAACAGCACCTACCTTGCAGGGTTGTTGTGGGGGTCAAAAGATATAATATTTATAAGCATGTAGCACAGTGCCTGGTGTATTGTAGACACCAAATAAAAGCTTATTTCCTTCCCCATCCCTTCCCGTATGTGAAACTTAAATCTGCTTCCCTATAATTTCCATTCACTGTTCTTAGTTTTGTCCCCTGAGGAAAAGTCTAATCCCTCTCAGAGGTAGCCAGCCTTCAAATATTTGAAAACCACTTTCATTTCTTCTTCTCCAAGCTAAATGTCTCAAGTTCATTCAACCAATCCTCATATGTAATGATCTCTCGTTCATTTGCCAGCTTGCTTTCCTCTTCCCTTCCCATTTCTAGATTTGCTTTAGCTTATCTTTGTTTTAATTAAATATAATGCTCCAGATGTTCACATAATAAACAGAGTTCAGCAGGTCTATTACTGCCCTCATTCTAGACATTATTCCTCTCTTAAGGCAGCCTAAGATTTCATTAGTTGCTATTTTTTTGACTGTCATATCACACTGTTGACAAATTTGAGGGTGCAGTCCACTTAACCCCCCAGATCTTTTTCACATAAGCCCTTGTCTGATTATTACACGGTTTTGCTTCTGGGGTCTGGATTAGATTGATCTTGGGATTCAATTCTAAAGTCACTATCAAGCCTCATGAGTGCAGAATTAACACTTAGAATGGTCTGAATGACCAAAAAATAATTATCAAGCCTGAGGATTGATACCTTCTCTGAAAACAACAGTTACTTCACTATTTCAGTGCACCTATTCATCTATGTGGCCCCTCTTTCCTCTGATACAAATCATAACCCATCCCCACCTTCTCATCTGGTGCCACTTTTGTCCATATCCTTTCACAAGGGAAGATTTCTCAATGCATTAGAGGGCTCCTACTGGTTTAATATTTCTTGGGATGTTCATTTGTTGTCTTATTCTTTAAAAAAATGCATTTGTTGATACCTTTGTTTTCATGTAACTTTCATTTTTTATTACATTGTCCCCCATTCTCCCAGGGATCCATCCCTTGTAATAAATAATAAAAAAGAAAGAAAAAAAAAAGCAACTCACGAAAACCAACCCATGTCTGAGAGTTTATGTAAAAATTTCACACTTTAGTCCTCTGACTCTGCAAAGAGGGGAGGGAGGTGCATTTTAAAGTAGTTTGTATTATGGACTTAATAATCATTAGACATGGACATTTCAGTACACAAAGAACAAAAAAAAGAGAATTGTATACGAAACTGTGGACTTCTGTTCTATATTTTTAAAAGTGTATATTAAATCTAACCACATAAGAATATTATTGCCCTATTTGTGACTCCTCCTGAACCAGTTTTTTTCCTTTTGTTAATTTGAATATTTTATTGATGCCCTATTATTTCTTATTTTGAATCTATTCCACTAACCACTAGTTTCCCCACACCTCTAACGCTTGAGAAGCCCTCCCTGTTGGGAGGTACATTTTATCAATCCTTTTCAGAGGTCAGGCTTGGTCATTATATTAGCATTCAGTTTCTTTGTTGTTACATTTTTGTAGTTACTATGTATGTCATTTCCTGGTTCTGTTATTTCACTCTGCATCGATTCATAAAAGTTTTTCTTTCTGGAGTTCTTCATATTCATCATTTCTTAAGGTACAGTGATCTTCTATTACATTCATTATATATATTCCCAATTTGGGAATTTTTTTTGTCAATGAGGATCACAATACATCTATGACTTAGACCAGGGGTGGGGAACCTGTGATCTCAACGCCACATGTGGCCCTTTAGGTCTTCAAGTGCAACCCTTTGACTGAATCCAAACTTCATAGAACAAATCCCCTTAATAAAAGGATTTGTTCTGTAAAACTTGGACTCAGTCAAAAGACCACACCCAAGGACCTTGAAGGTTACATGTGGCCTTGAGGTCACAGGTTCCCCACTCCTGACAGAAGAGAAATCCTAAAGAGTTGTCTTAGGTGCACTGAGGCCATATGACATTGATAAAGATTACAGGGTAAGTGTCATTTGCAGGATCCAAAGTCTTCTTGACACTAAGCCCAACAATGGATTCACTGGACTCAACTGACTTTAAAAAAAACTTTTTGGAAGGGTGTAATAGTAATTAGTTTAACAGGATACTTAGCACTTAGTACTAAGTGCTAAGTGTGGAAGGTGCAAACTCTGTCCCACTGTTGAGAAGGCATAAACTCCCCTGTTGATGTGGAAAAAGGGGATTGGCTGAGCCCCTGTCCATGTGGAAGAAGGGGATTGGCTGAGGTGTGTACATAAGCAAGAATTCCAGAGACAGAGAGACAGAATTGGAATGTTGCTCTGGGTGAAGGAAGAATTGTGGAGACTGAAGCTGGCTGAGAGAGAGACAAAGAGAGGGAGAGAGAGAAAGTTTCTCTCCCAGCATCTGAGAGACAGAATTGGAATTTTGCTCCCCTTGAAGGAAGAATCCTGGAGACTGAAGCTGGCTGAGACAGAGAGACAGACAG
>CM053582.1:167573585-167639309 GCA_028627135.1 Pseudochirops cupreus | reverse complement strand
GTGAATATTATAATGTTTTGAATGTTTGTCTTGATTTGTAATGGAATAAACAGAGTGTTCACTATATTTTGTAATCTGAACTCTAAAATCTGTTCACAGTAGCATTCCTTTGGGAATCTGCTGGTGCATGGCATTACAAAGGGGGAAGGCAAGGCAATTGGGGTTAAGTGACTTGCCCAAGGTCATACAGCTAGTGTGTCAAGTGTCTGACGCTGAATTTGAACTCAGGTCCTCCGGACTCCAGGGCTAGTGCTCTATTCACTGCTCCACCTAACTGCCCCCAACCCAACTGACTCTTAAAGATAGGTGTAAATTGTAATGGTCTTCTTGCTTCCCAGCCACATAGCATCACTAGACGAATATAGCTTTTTTTAAAAAAAGTTCTTTCATAGTAGGAAGCAGCTTGGGATCAATGAAAATACTTAATAATTTCCCAAATAACTCTTATATCAACATATCCATCACTAAGCTGTCTCATGTCACCAACTGCCTATTGGACATTTTGAACTAGATCTCCCATAGGCATATCAAACTTGACATATCAAAACAGAACTCATGATTTTGTTTTCTGCAAAGCAACCTCCTTCTCTTTTTGTTAAAGCTATCACCATCCTTCTAACAGAACAGACTCACCATTTCAGAGTTATCTTCAATTCTCTCCTCTCTACTACACCCCCCCAACATCCAATCAGTTACCATTTCTTATAAACTCTACATCCATAATCTTTCATTTTAAAAATAGATTTTTATTGAGATCTTTTGTTTCCACATTACTCCTTTTCTCTAAGAGTTATTCCTAATAGCAAAGAATTTTTAAAAGAAATAAAAAGTGGAGTAAGAGAAAAAATATTCAGTAAAACAGCTCAACCCACTGAAAAAGTCTGACATTATGGGTAATGTTTCATTCCTGTGTACCCTGGTCTCTCCTGAGGATCCATAGGATCTTTCATATTCATCCCCTTGTCTCCACTTCCATGACCCTTACTACCTCCTCTCTTGCAAATTATAATAGCTTGCTAAATGGGCTCCCTGCTTGCAATTGCTCCCTTTTTACCATGTCACTCCCATGCTCAGGACACTCTAATGGTTCCCATTTGTTTCTAGAATAAAATGCAGCTTTCTCTATTTCTCACTGGAACTCGTTAAAATGTGACTGCAGCCTGCCTTCTCAGTTCATGACATGTAACTTTCATTTACCAACTCTGCATTCCATCCAAACCTCCTGACTTAGCATTTGTTCCCTCTATATGACATTCCGTCTTCTGACTTAGTACCTTTGCACCGGCTCCCTCCAAAGCCTGGAATGCACTCCATCCTTACTTCTTCTGGCACTGCCTCCAAAAAGCTGTAGCATGCAAGGTGGCCATACCCTGCTAAAACCATCTCAGAGTGTGGGCTAACCAAAGATGGGGAACCTGGGGTTTCAGGGCTACATCTGGATCCTCAGGTGTGGCCCTTTGACTGAATCCAAACTTCATTAAACAACTACCCTTAATTACAAAAAAAATTTTTTTTGTTCTGTAAAACTTGGGATCAGTCGAAAGACTGCACCTAAGGACCTAGGAGGCCACATGTAGCCTCAAGGTTGCAGTTTCCCCACCCCTGGTCTAAACCATTAAAGGTAGCCAACAACCTTTAAACCCACTGGTGATCTAGGGGGATGCCTAACCCCAAGCATGTGAAGATTGTGCTGGGTGGAATGGGTGGATGAGAACAATTTGTTTCAATCACTGGAACAGGGGCTATGGAGCACTTAGAGCTTAGTCAGACATGGAAGACTCCAAATTCATCAAGTGCATCCTGGATCATTATTAGTCATCCTGACTTTTGTCTTTCTACTGGACTTTGATGGACCTAGTGGAGAGAGTGAGGCTGATGACTTTGTTGAACTTTGCCTCACTTAAATCCACTCAAATCCACTTAAATGCAATTCAAGACATCAACCTGTCTTGACTGGTCTTCTATTTTATTCATTTTTTTTTGGAGGGGGGAAGGCAAGGTAATTGGGGTTAAGTGACTTGCCCAAGGTCACACAGCTAGTGTCAAGTGTCTGAGGCTGCATTTGAACTCAGGTCCTCCTGACTCCAGGGCAGAAGCTCTATTGACTGCTTAACTCAGCTGCCCCCCTCACTGGTCTGGAAAGATGAAGGATGAACAACAACTTCTTGCCTGAGGCTTCTATTCATCCTTCTACTTGCTAGTGACACCCCCACATTGGTGGCATTTACATTGAACACATCTGCATTTATTTGTGTGTATAAGTATTGTTTTCCCCAATATAATGTAAGTTTCTTGAGAATTGTGATTATTTTACTTGTTTGTGTCTTTGTATTCCCAGTGCCTTGAGAGGTAGCATTGCATCATGGACAGATGGTTGGTCCTGAAGTCAGGAAGGTCTGCATTCATGTCCTGTCTCTGACAGATCCTGGTTGTGTCTATCAGGGTGAATCTTAGGGCTCTGGGCAGCTAAGGTTCTGTATTGCGTGGAAAGCACTGACTTGCATTGGTAGAGGGATTTTTTTTTCCAAAATTTTATTTTAGGTTCAAATGCCAGAACACAAATAGAGAATAACAAAAAGATATCATAAATTTAAATATTGGAACTTAAACACAAAATTAGAAATACAAGCATGTCATGTACATAGTAAAACATGAGAAGATTCAAAATATGTAACAATAAATTTTTATTTCAAGAAAGCCTATATGGTAAATAATACTCATGTTGAGAATTGTCCATCTTTGCTTCCTTGGGAGTTTTCTTTTGTTCTCTGCTGTGCACTTTTTTACATTGTTCTTATTCGCCCCCCAACCCCCCCCTCCCAGAAGGCTACAATAAAGTTTAGATATGTTTTTCCATAGCTATAGATACATACATACACATACACGTATATATAGACACATACATTCCCAAACCTATTCTACTCCTGATCTTTGTTTTTATGTATATGCACGTCTTCTTTCCTATCCCTCCTGCCGCCTCTACTTTATTTTTACCTACTATCTTGCCCTCCTATGACTTGCCTACCCCCCATCCCTCCCCAATTCTCCCATTCCTATAAATCTAAACACCCTTCTATACCTCTATTTACCTATTCTCTCACCCTCCCTTCTAAAGATCCCTCCCTTGTCCTCTCTCCCCTCCCTATGCCCCTACAATTTTATTTCTTCTGAATTTAGAAGACTTCTATGCTCTTTTAAATATATATGTATTGTTTGCTCTTGCACCCCTTCCTGATGAAAGTAGTTACCAGAACTACCAGGCCTCCTTTCCCCATCTAATTCTTATGTTTCAATTCTTCCTCCTGCACCTCATTTGTATAAAATAATTACTCTTTTTAACTATTCTTAAATGGTTTTACTTTTAAAATTCATATCATGCATAGGTTTTCCCCAATTTTTCTTATGACCTACCCAATTATTAATAAGAATTTTAGTCAGAAATTTTACATTTTACATATATAAATAGTAAACAGTCTGTCCTTATGGTTCTCTTATAATCAGTCTTTATTATGTACCTTATATTTATATTCATGATTGGATGTTGAATCATCTAATAAGTTCGGGTTTTTTTAAACAAAGCCTTGAAAATCTGAGAGTTTATCAAATGTTCGTTTTTTCATTCAAGATCATAATTAACTTTGCAGGGTATGATATTTTTGGTTGGAGTCCCAGTTATTTTGCTCTTCAATATGTTGTGTTCCAAGACCTGTGATCCTTTAATGTTTCTGCTGCTAGGTCTTATGTAATTCTAATTGTGGCACCATCATATTTAAATTGTTTTGGAGGGATTTTCTTTATGTAGGAGTTCCCTATACCAATGAAATCATAGATCTGTTCCGTACCCCTACCCCCAGTGCCAAGCACAGTAACAGTCACATAGTAGATAAATGCTTATTGATGTATTGATTAAGGTAACATGTGACTCCAGAGTTGAGTGGGATACCTTTTACACATTAAATACTTTGTATCATCAGTCTGTACTCACTTGTTGGTACACTGATTCTTTGGTCCCAGGAACCACTGAAAACAAAGTGTTCCATTCTGTTCCTATCCCTAAATGCACGTTGATACCTGGATACTAGTAAGATCATTGGGATGTCTAGGTGGGGGGCCAAAGGCAGGAAGATCTGAGTTAAAATTTGGTCTCAGACACATACCACCTTTGTGACCTTGGGCAAGTCACTTTTCCTCTGTTTGCCTCAGTTTCCTAATCTATAAAATGATGATAATAATTGCACCTACCTCCCAGGATTGTTGTGAGGACCAAATGTAGTAATAATTGTAACACAGTGCTTGGCATATGGTAAGCACTATAGAAATGCTAATTATTTTTGTTGTTATTATTTTCTCCATTCTGGGATACCCAATAGCATGACCAAGGCCATGGAATGGACTGGTGAACTTGGTGGATTCTGATAAGATCAAATGGGGGCTTCTTTTTTGTTTTCTGCTTCTATAACTTCTGCTCCCCATACCCCTTTGAAGTCCTTCCCATTTGTACTAAGGGGTGATGGAGTCTTTCACAGAGGATAGAGGACAAAGGAAACTGTAGTATCCTACCTTCCCAAGGTATTTGCTATTGCCTTTGTCTGATCAAAGATGGTTGAGCTACCAGCAGCCACATACTACTATGAGTCATTTGGGTGGTGAAGCTGAAACTGAAATCAGTTGTAGGATCAACAAAGCTGGACTTGAATATGAAGCTGGGGATCAGCCGGGGGAGGCAGCAAGTCTGGGATGTCATAAAGTGGAGCTTTTTAAAGTTCTATCTGTTTAGTTAGGAGGTCAGTCAAGTACAGGGGCTAATGTAAGGGCAAAGGGATGAACCAGAATGATTGGTAACTAAGGAAACCAAGTCAATATGGGAACCCAGAGCCATCACCAATAGTTTGTCAGATTTACTGGTATACTTAGCAAAGTACCTTAAGAAATTTTAAATCAGTATCTTTTGTTTTTACATCACTTTAATTCCCAATCTATTCTTTTCTCCTTCCTGACTCAGAAATTTGTCCCTTATTATATATAATATATATATGTATTACAATTCTTCTTTTGAGAACTATTTGATCATCTCCTTTGATTACTTATCTATTGGAGACTATGCCCCCATTCTATCACTCACACCCCTATCCCCTGGCTCCTGGAAATCCAATTACTCTTGGGAAATACACACACATACACACGCACACACACACACACACGCACATGCACATGCACACACACACATGCACACGCACACACATACACACACACACATACACACGCACACATACACGCACATGCACACGCACATACATACATACACGCACACATACATGTTTAACAGAAATCAAACAAGTCCAGCATTATATACAATGCTTCGTACCCATCGTCCCTCCACTTCTGCAAAGAAGAGAGGAAATTAACAGTCCCATTTTTCTTCTTTGGGGCTGTTGGACCATCATAACCACTCAGTGTCTACTTTCAAATATTTTTTTTTTACAAATTTATATTGCTGTATCTGTATTGTTTACTTGGTTCTTACTTTAATTTGCATCAATGTGTATGTTTCCCATTCCTCCTTTTAACCTTCATCCTCATTATTTCTACTCCCATTCTACTCCTATTCATCATTTCTCCGCACTAATATTCCATCTCATTCAGGTACCACAATTCGTTTATCCATTCCTTAATCGATGTACATCTATTTTATTTGCAGTTCTTTACAGAAGCACTATAAATATTTTGATGTATACCTAACCTTTCCTCCCTTTCTTTGATCTTCCTGAGGTATGTGCCTGAGATTGGTGGGTCAGAGGGTATGGATATTTTAGTTATTTTGTTAGTATAATTCCAAATTGCTTTCCAGAGGCAGCCAGGTGGTGTAACAGATAGATCCGTGGAGCTAGAGGCAGGAAGAACTGAGTTTAAATCCATCCTCAGACATTTAACTAGATATGTGACCCTAAGGCAGGTTACTTTACCTTTGTTTGCCTCCATTTCTTTGCTTATAAAATGGGAATAATAATAATAATAATAATAGCAACCTTATAGGGTTTTTGTGAGGCTGAAATGAGATAATATTTGTAAAGTGCTTTCTTAGAACAATTTCTTATTAAATACACTTAGTAAGCACTTCTCTTTAACAGCCACTCTTCACCCATCCCCCAAACCCCTCAGTGACTGGATCAATTACAGTTCCACCAACAATGTATTAGTGTGATTATCTTTCAATAATCCCTCTGACAAGCAATGTCATGTATGTGTATGTGTGTGTGTGTTAACATGTCTGGCACACAAACCTGTAATTTCATTCTGATATGCAAAGTCTTTCTACCTGCTGGTACAACGGGTTCCACAGTAACCTGTGGGTGATGCTCAGGGTTCCATGGCCAGTATTTGTCAAAGGCAGGACTGAAGCCTGCATCTTTCTGAAGCCAAGGCTAGCTGTCCCTTTACTATGCCAGACTAAACTTAAAATGATAATGTAATAATGATGATGCTTAAAAAATAAAGAGGTCTCTGATTTTGTTGGTATGGTCACTCCCTTTGCCAGCAGAGCTTACAAATTCTCTATAGTATAATAGATGGTCATTGAGACCATCTCTCTGCAACCAGAAAATTCATTTCCCTACTTGTACCCAATGTGGTGAGGAGCCATTCCCAAAGTAGCTAAACTGGTCCCCAGTACCTAGACATATAGACTATACATGGGTACCTCCTCAAAATTTATACAGCTTAGTAAGACCTGTTGTATCTTGTGCTTGCCTGGTGTAGTCCTCAAGAACCTAGGGCTGGCTTTCATACTATAATGAAGTATTCAAGGAATATATTAGTGGTTGTCCTAATATTATTATCTTTTTAATAATAATATCTTACAGTTTTATGTCACTTTCAGGTTTATGGAAGATCAGCATATGTCAAAACTCCCTCCTTCTACTTCTTTAAGAGGTAAGCCTGAGAGGGTCATATAAAACCTTACCATGTCAATGCTGTATCTTCCAGAGTTGCTGAAGGACATGATTTGTTTGCTTAGTTATTTTTCATTCATCCAACTATCATTAAGCATCAGTTATATAGTAAGGTATATGATGACACAGATGAAGCAGTTTCTGTCCTCAAAGAACTTATATTCTTTCAGACCTTGCACAGTTTGGTATTCTTCAGCCAATAATGGTCATGTACTAAATGATGCTCCAGTTAACCATGAAGTAATAATACTATTCAAGACAGAAAACAGTGACTGTCTCCTTGATATAGTCCAGCCTGACCATTGATGGAGCTTGGGAGATATGTGTGTATCTGAGTCAGAGTCCCAGCCCAGTCAGGAAGTTCACATGCAAGAGTAATGACTCTGGAGTTAGAGACTAAGTAGTTCCAATAAGAGAGAATAATTGGAGTGCTATGAAGTCTGATTCACATTCCTTTGTCAGGATTCAATCTTTTGAGTGGGAAGTTGACTGTAGTGGTAAAGTTTTGAGAAGGCCAGCAGCATCAACACATTCAGCTTGCTATGAGTAAGGCAAGGTTGAAGGGGAATCTGCAAAATATAGATATTGTGGAAGATGCTTGTTTGCTGGGATTGCTGGGAGCTGTCACCTTCTCAAGGTTACCTTAACCATGCAGGAGTGATGAGCCTTAGCTGGTACTAATACTCCTTTCTTTCTCCCCCCTTTAAATTCTCCGCTGTTCCCCTTTACCCATCCCCACCATGACAGTTACTCAAAGATAACACAAATCAGTGTGATCCTGAAAAAAAGTTGGTCACAGGATGGAAGTTTCTACTAACGGAAGAAATTCAACTTGCATATACCCCAAGATATAGAGATAATTTCTAGCAAAGGTTTATGTGGTATTAATTTGTTTTACTCTGGCAACTTGATTAATCAGCTTTATTATGACAACTTGTTTTGCTGCAACACTGCCTAATCAGGGAGCTGTCACCGGAATGCTTTATGGCAGCCCTGTTTTCAACTGCAAATCAAAAACTCAGAGACAGCTCAGCACCAGAAGAAGCAGTGATAATTAAAATGCATTCTGAGAATTAGGAAGCATTCAATGTCCTGATGTTCCTTAGGAGAGACTGCACTTGTAGAGAATGGAACAATCAGCCTGTGCTCTTTGCTGGTAATTATGTACCCTCCCAGGAGAATCTCAAATGCAGCACCTGGGTGAAAGTTCGAGAATTATTGTGGGTGCCCCTTCCAGGCTGACTGCTGTGTTCTCTGCTAGACTGTGAAAAGACAGAACCTCTGTTAGGAGCAGATCATCAGGAGCAGGGCCATTAGGATTTGCCTCAATAGTTGGTAGATAATAGAGAAAAGTTGTGGCAAATTGAGCTGGGACATATTGGTAAAAACTATGGGAGCTTGTTTCCCAAGAATAATTGGATTTTCAGAAGCCAGGGGATAGGGGTGTGAGTGATAGAATGGGGGTATAGTCTCCAATAGGTAAGTGGTCAAAGAAGATGATCAAATAGTTCTCAAAAGAAGAATTGCAAACTATGAACAACCATATGAAAGAATGCTCCACATTTTTAATAGTAAGAGAAATACAAATCAAGACAAGCCTGAATGTTTGATTAGTGGCTAGAGCCCTGGACCTAGAGTTAGGAAGACTTGTGTTCAAATCCAGCCTCTGATCCTAGATGTGTGACTTTGGATAAGTCACTTAACTTCTCTCTCAGTTTCCTCTTCTTTAAAACTGATAATAACTGCATCTACTTACTAGGGTTGTTGTGAGAATAAAACGAGGTATTTGTAAAGTGCTTTGCGAACCTTGAAGTGGCATATGAATGCTAGCTATTGTTTCACTTCACAGATGAAAAAGAGGCAAAGATAACAGAAGAGGAGATATTCAATGCTAGAGTCATTGTGAAAAGAGAGGCATACGAATATTTCGTTAGAGCTGTGCACAGCCATCATGGAAGGCAATTTGGAATTTTGCAAATAAAGTAACTAGTGTCCATACTATCTGATCTAGAGATTTTGCTGTGAGGCATATGCCCCAAGGAGGTTATTGATGAAAAGAAAGACTCTACATACAACAAAATATTTATAACAGAACATTTTGTGGTAGCAAAGAACTGGAAACAAACTAGATGTTCATTGATTGGAGAAAGCCCAAATACATTGTAGCACCAGAATATAATGAAATGTTACTATGTTGTAAGAAATGATGAGCATGATGTGGAGAAGCCTGGAGAAGTTAGATGAATTCACGAAAATAGAAGTGAGCAGAGAAAGGAAAATAAGAGAAACAATGACTGTTGTTGGTGAGTTGATTAGTCCCATCTGACTCTTGGTGACCCCATTTGGGGTTTTCTTGGCAAAGATGTTGGAGTAGTTTGCCATTTCCTTTTGAGGCAAGCAAGTGACAGTAAGTATCTGAGGCTGGATTTGAACTTCTGACTCCAGGGCTGGTACTGTATCTGCTGCGCCTCCTAGCTACCTCCAGAAATAACATCTACAACGATGCAAAGGGAAAGAACTACCACTACAAAACAACTGAAATGGAATGTTGTGAAATTATAAGTGACCCAGTTTGGTACCAGAGAAGAGATATGGGAAAATGCTCCAAAGTCTGGAGAGGTTCACTGCCAGAGTGGCAGTAGGCTGATGGATTTTTCACCTCATCAGGACCTATTCATTAATTAGCAAGCATCTATTATATGCCAGGGACTGCACTAGGGTATAGAAGGATAGTGGGATGGAGTAACATGCATACCAAAGAAACCATGGATTCCTGAAGTAGGGATAAATATGCACAAAGTACTATGCTAGGCACTGGGGGAGGGAAGATAAAAAGGAAAAATCACATACAAGTCAGTCTCTGCCTTCTAGCTTCTGCTCTGATATTGGGAATGCCAGGTACTCAAATAACTAAGATATAAAACAGAATATGAAAAATATGTAGGAGGGGTACAAAGGGATTATGAAGGGATCAAAGCAGAAGGGATCACTTTCTGTTGCATGAATTAGGAAAAACTTCATAGAAGAGGTGGCATTTGAACTAGCTTTTGAGGAAAGGATTGACTACACCCAATTATCTCCCATGCTCACCTTAGCAATTCAACTCCTTCCTCAAAGGAAGTGCCTTGTGGGAGGGAATTTCATGCCACTTGCTCAGGCACAAAGTGAGAACTATATTGATGTTTGGGCTGCTATTGCTGATTGGAGGTGGGAGCAAGGGACTGGCAGGGTGGGTACTTTTGTGGGGCAGCTCTATTACATTTGGCAGTCATGCCATTGCCATCTTGAGTTATTAACTAGTGGTACACATTCTTTGAGGAAAGATTCTGATTTGCAAGAGCTATTGAGATGAGTATTATGATAAGCAGGACATTTATGGCCCCAGATGCCACAGGGCACAAAAGTCAATATGTTGCCTGCTCATTTAGCATGTCTAAGTCTAATGGAACAGGTTGGAAATAATTGGCTTTTTAAGGAATGCTGCATTTCATTTCATTCTAGTCAGAAGACGTGTACCAGGTTGGCTTTTTGTCACACTTGCCATTGTGAATTCTCCCCTTCCTCAGAATGACAAGTAGGAGGCAAGATAAAAGTGAGGAGAAGAGGTAGTGGGAAAAATCAGTGATGAATGAGAGAAAAGGGGGAGGGGCTCCCTTTGAAGAATGTGGATGTTTCCTGTAGGTAGGGTGATGTCCTTAGATTCTTGAGAGAGAAATTCTCTAGATGTCGGGAACATTTCTGCCTTCCTGTGTCTCCTTGGGGAGCCCTGATGTACACACAGTTGGTATCTGGTCATAGCAGTTTATGTCATTGTTGGCTGGGAAGTCTCTCCTCAATGTTTCTTGTTCTCGTGATCACTTTCATTCACCATGTTCTTACTCAAAGTTGATTTTAAAAATCACAAATATTGTAAAGTCAAAATGAAGCAGATTGTTGATGAACAAAACTACTTTGCACAATGGGGGAATATATTTGTAGCATTCATAGGTATGCTGATGACCATGTGCTTTTATCACTGTGGGTTCTCTGACCATTTATACAAATCAGAATGACTCCATGCCTTCTTGTTCACTCTTACATGTTCTATAGAGACTCTTCCCAACCTGGTAGAACTCTTCTTCTGGTCCAGTTAATTTCTCTGGGGGAAACCAAATGTACTACCTTGGCCTGTCTATCTGTTGTCTCTCTTCCCCCTATGACTTACCCACCTCCTTTTGGCTCACAGACATCCTTGGTAATGCCTCTTATGCCACTTCTCTCAAACAGGTCGTCATCGGTAACATGCTGGGGACTTCTCATGCCCACTATATGTTTCTTTTGCCCTTTCGGTTACTTGTTAGGTTGATTCTTCTAGAAGCATGATTTACAGCCATATGGCATCATAGGGAGAACATTGGTACTAAAGAGCTGGGCTTTTGCAGCATCAAGCAGTTTGGCATCATTCAAAACACTGCACAATTTCCCAAATGGGATCAAGCTCACTTTCTTCCTCCTACTCAATTCTCAGCTCAGCTCATTGGCCATCTGTGGCACCTGTCTAATGCATATGTTTGCGCATATATATAGATATGGACTTAGGAAATATCATCCACTGGTATAGGCTTATGATCACCCCTGTAGTAATAATAATTCAAGTGTACACTGTACTTTAAGTACTGAAAAGTACATTTTTAGACAACAGTCTTGGGAAACAGGGATAGTATTTTTTGTTGTTGTTCAGTAGTTTCAGTCATGTCTGACTCTTCAAGATTTCATTGGCGATTTTCTTGGAAAAGATACTGGAACAGTTTGTTGTTTCCTTCTTCAACTCATTTTACAGATGAGGAAACTGATGTAAACAGGATTAAATGACTTTCTGAGGGTCTGGTAACTGTCTGAGGCCAGATTTGAACTCAGGAAGATGAGTCTTCTTGACTCCAGGCCCAGTGCTCTATCCATTGTGCCACCTAGCTGCCAGAGCAAAGGCAGAAAGGCAGAAAAATGACAAAGAATATTCTGGAGACCACATTGACAACTTTAGAAACTGGTATATAACCTTCTCAGTGTATCCTGGCTTAGAGAGGTCATTGGTAATTCTTATGTTTGGGATGAGACTTTTGAAGAGAAAGTCTAGAGAAGAAACACTTGAATTTTGTAGCTATTACTGGATAGTTATGAACAATGGTGCCACAATCACAAAACTTCTTGATGTGATGTAGTGGAAAGAATGCTGGCCAGTGAAGCAGAAGGCTTGGATTTGAATGCTTATTCTGCTAGTTAGATTCTGCATGACCTTGGTCACCTCATTTAATATCATTGGGTTTTGGTTTCTTCATTTAGGAAAAAAGAGAATGGGACTAGAATAGATCTAAGGTTCCTTCCAGTTCTAAGTCTGTGATACTATCATAAGCTTATCTATCACAGAATCACAAGGGACCTCAGAGGCCACATAGTCCAACCCATACCTGAAGAAAAGAATCCCCAGCAATACCACTTCTAGGGTTGTATCCCAAAGAGATCATAGAAGTGGGAAGAAGACTCATATGTACAAAAATGTTTATAGCAGCTCTTTTTGTGGTGGCAAAGAATTGGAAATCAAAGGTATGCCCATCAATTGGGGAATGGCTAAACAAGTTGTGGTATAGTAATGTAATGGACTACTATTATGCTATAAGAAATGAGGAGCAGATGGACTTCATATTTACTTGGAGAGGCTTATACAAGCCTGAGAGAGAAGAGCAGAATGAGCAGAAATCTGTACATAATTACAGACAAAACATATGTGTGATGACCAACTTTGATAGGCTGGACTTCTCAGCAATGCAAGGTTATAAGACAACTCCAAAAGACTCATGATGGAGAGAGATGTCTACATTCAGAGAAAGAACTAGAAAGAACAGAGGTTGAATGCAGATTGAAGCAAACTACCTGCTCTCTTTTTCATGTTTGGTTTTGTTTCCTCTTTCCCATTGTTCATTCCATCAGTTACTATCCTTTTTTAAAACCTGACTAATGTCTAAAGCAAAAGTATTTGCAAATTTTATACTTGATTGCATGCCGCCGTGGGGGAGAGGGGGAGGAGAGGAAGAGGGAGAAAATTTAAAACTCAGGGGATTATGGAACTGAATCTTGTAAGCTAAAAGTAAACACACAAATTAATAAAGACAAAAAATATATTTTAAAAAAGATCATCAACAGAAAAAAAAAAAGAATCTCCATTACAACATTCCTCCCAAGTGGCCACCCAACTTTTGTTTAACGACTTACAGTAAGGAAGAATCCGTGATGTCCTGAGGGAGCTCATTCCACTTCTGGACAGCTGCAATTGTAGGAAGTTTTCTTCATATTGAGCCAAAATTTGCCTCTTTACAGCTTCTACCCCTTGCTCAGCTTTCTGCCGTGTGGAGTCAAACAGAAAAAAGTCTTCTGCAGGCCAGCCCTTTGAAGTACTTTCAAGAACTGGAAGACAATGAATCTTGTTCCCCCAGCCGCCACACCAGGTTTTCTTTGTAGGCTAAATAGCACCAGTCCCATGAACTGGTCCTCCTAAGGCACAGACTAGAGACTTTTCAACACTCTGATTGTCTTTCCTTGGAAGCACTCTAGTTTTTTTTAAATGTTTCCCCCGCCTAAATGATAATGTCTAGAACTAAATTGTGGAAAAAATTGCTCATCCTCAGCCCATTGCTAGCTTTTACTTCTAAGATTTTTGGGAAACTGACCAGCCCAGGTTTCTCCATGGAGTGGCTGTGTTCAAGGGCACTGTTTCACCTTGTGGCTATGCATAGAACCGCATCTTGTCAAATGTCCCACAGGACCTTGGATTTAAGGTGGCTTAGAGACACAAATAAACTCATCTGATCTCCTAATTTTAGAAGTGAGAAACCAAGGTCCAGAATCAATTTGACCCAGCAATACTAGTAAATTAATGATTATCCTGGGGCAGAGGTGTACCGGAGCCAACCCCTACTGGCTCAATAAAGACAATTGCTAAATTTCCATTGTGAGCACATTCACAACTCAGAAATTGGAAAATGCTATAAATCAGGGACTGATTTACTGTTTTGTTGATTGTTTAGACTTAAGAAAGTAATAGGAAAATGTCAATAATGCAGATTAAACTTAAAAAGTGTTTCCTTATACTTTTTCCCCCCTCAGAGAATCAGTTAAACATTTATTAGTACACCCCCGACCTGGGGACAAAAACTCTTTTCAACTCCACAGATAGAACCAGACATACAGTTTTTAAGAGCAGGAGTTTACTGAGGTAGCAGCCTATCTGTTGGGCAGTTAGGAGCCACAGTGAATAGAGTATCAAGGCTGAAGTCAGAAAGATTTATCTTCCTGAGTTCAAATATGGCTTCAAACACTTACTAGCTTTGTGACCCTAGGCAAGTCACTTAACCCTATTTGTCTCATTTTCTTTACCTGTAAAATCGGCTGGAGAAGGAAATGGTAAACTACTCCAGTATCTTCACCAGGAAAACCCCAAATGGAGCCACAAAGAGTCAGACACAATTGAACAATAACAAGCCTATCTGTAGTACCAAAAATTATTTCTAGATGTGTGGGAATATATTACAAATAGACTTCCCTGTCTTTGTTGTTGTTTGTCCTTCATTCTGGAAGAGGACCAATCAAGACCATCAGGAAGGAGATGCCATGACTTGAAATCCATGAATTTGACTGAAGTTCCTTATTCCACAATCAACTTCTCCATTCTTGTCCTATATTCTCTTATACCTCATGACCCCAGGGCTGATGTTTCTAGATTTTCATTTCTGCTCAGGAAGGATTGTCATAGGATTATATACATAGTTCTGGGAGGGGTTTTATAGATCATTTAGTCTAATCCCCTCATTTTACAGATGAGGAAACTAAGGCCCAGAAAGAAGTGACTATTCCACAGTCACACAGGTAATAAGTTGTAGAGCCATGGTGCAAACCAATATACTCTTGACTCCAAATCAGGTGTCACTTCCAGGGAATCACACTTTGTTTCTGAGGTTACCTCATCCTCTTCACCTTTGCTCATGGGGGGCTCTTTGAGGACATTGAAGCTTTGAGTAAGAGCTATCTAAATTCCAGGAAAAACTCACACATGTTATCTGCTCTTCAGTTATAACTTCGTGATGCAGAAAGACTCTGAGGTGTTTCCTCCTACCAGCACAGAGTACAGGGGACTGTTCTTTACAATAATTTTGACATATATTTCTATTATTGGGTTAGCATATCATCAGCAATTCATATTACATTATCAGCAAATATGAAGCTTGTAGCCAGTCAACTCAAATTTCTAGATCTTGTTCATATATGAAGGACTGTCAAGTTAGGTCTCTGCCATCTTTTACTTACACAATGAATCTCTGAAAACCCAGATTCAGGCCTTTCCTTTTTCTCTTTCTTGAATTTTATTTTGTTAGCTAAGGCCAATATTTTCAACCTGCTGAGATAATTTTGAGTCATAATTCTATAATCTATTAGCTGTCTTTCCAAGCTTTATGCCATCTACAAAATTGATGAGAATGCTGCTTATGTCAAAGGCAGCTAGTGGTGTGGTGAGGAGAGCACTGGGCTTGAAATCAGGAAGACCTGAGTTCAAATCTGGCCTCAGACACTTACTAGCCATGTGACCCTGGGCAAGTCACTTAACATCTCTTTGCTTCAGTTTCCTCAACTGTAAAATAGGGTAACAATAACACCAACCTCACTGGATTGTTCTGAGAATGAAATGTGATAATATTTGTGAAGCACTTAGCCTAGTGCCTGGCAAATAGTAGGCACATAATAAATGCTTGTTTCCTTCTTTGTTTCTTCCCTCCTCCTCTCCTCCCTTCCCCTCTCCTTCTTCCCTCCCTCCTTCCCTTCCTTCTTTCCTTCAGTGACTTGTCCCAAGGTCACAAAAATAATAATGATATAAAATAGTGAATAAGTAATTAAATAATGATAATAATAAATGGCAGAGGCAGATTTCAAACCCAGGCCCTTACACATCCAATCCAAAGTTCTCTCCATGTTTCTCTCAGGTAATTACTTGCCCCATTCTGTTTACCCTGGAGCAACGGATAAGATTGGCAAGACAGACAAACAGATTTGGAAAAGAAATGTGTGCAGATAGAAGCAAGGCCACATAACTGAAGGTGAATGTGAGTATGGCACAGTCTTGCAAGAGTACTGTGAGGAATATTAAAGCTCAGAATGAGCTGAGGCTGGTAAGGGAAGCCAAAGGTGACTATGTATATGTATCCATTTACTTATGTTGGGAGAAAAAAGAGGCTAAGGTTGTAGCTTCAGGGTAGAAGGGATAATGATAAGTGCCAGTGGAGAGAAGGAAGGTTTCTTAATTCTTTGTTTCTATTTTCTCTGCTGAGGATGGCCACTGTACTGGAAATAATAGAACAAAAAAAGACTAACAGAGAGCTGATACCCGAGAGAACAAGGGAGATAGGAAGCAAGCACTGAGGTATTCAAGTCACCTGGCCCGGATGAACTACATCCTGGGTCTTGAAAGGACTGGCAGTTGTGATTGCTGAGCCACTGTTTGTGATATTTGAGAGATCATGGGAAACAGGAGAGGTACTGCAAAATTGGAGAAGGGCAAATGTCTTGATTTTTAGCAGCTAGGTGGTGTAGTGGATAGAGCACTGAGCTGAATCTTTCTCAGTTCAAATCTGGCCTCAGACACTTACTAGCTGTGTGACACTGGGCAAGTCTGTTTGCTTCCGTTTCCTCATCTGTCAAAGGAGCTAGAGAAGGAAATGGCCAATTACTCTAATATCTTTGCAAAGAAAACCCCAAAACAGGGTTGCAAAGCATCAGACATTACTGAAAAACAACTGAACCTAAAGGGAGGAAGAAAAAAAATCTGCTGATGACTTTGGCTTCAATTGCTGGGAGAGTTCTAAAACAGGTAATTCCAGAAATGGTTGACAAAGATCTCAAAAGGGAAGCCGTGATTAAAAAGGTCAGCACGGTTTCATCAAGAAAAGGTTCTGCCTGGCTAACGTCAATTTCTTTTTTTTGTCCAGATTACTAAACTGAGGGAGAATAACTTGGATAGAGTTTACCTAGTTAACAATGCTAGATTTTAGCAAAGCTTTTGAAAAAGGATCACATGCTATTTTTTGGTGAAGAAGAAGGAGAAGTATGGATTAGATGCTAAAGCAGTCAGATGGATTCAGAAATGGTTGTATGGACAGAGTCAATGGCTGGTTGTTAATGATTTGATGTCAATGTGGCAAGAGCTCTCTAGTGAAGAACTCCAGGTATTCGTGTTTGTCTTTATGCTGTTTAGAATTTTTGTAAATTGCTTGAATAAAAGCATAGATGATGTACTCAGAAAATGTGGAGATGACATTGTTGTCCATCTTTTGTTTTGGAAGAGGATGGTGTGTTGTCTTGATTTGTGAGTAAATTGGATTTAAGTAAGACAGTCATGCAAAGTTATCAGTCTCACTCTCTCTCCCAGAGTCATTGAAGAATAGTATCAAGACAAAAATCAAGATGACTGGCAAAGGCCCAGGATGCAGTGGATGACCTTGGCATCTTTGACGTCTGACCAACTCTATGCTTTCCACAGCACCTGCTTCAGCTACCTTCATGGCCTTTGGAAGAAATTATTCTCATCCGCTCATTGTGCCATGGGAAGTCTTTACATGCTTGGTGTAGACACCTCCCTAAATTACCAACAGATTTGAGGCCCGTCAGTTACCCTCCATGGGGTTTAGCCCATCTGCTAATATGGTTTTAGCAGGGTGTGGCTGCTGAGAATGGTATAGCTTTTTGAAGCCATAGGTGAGAGTTGGGTGACAGGTGGACACTAAGGAGAATGAACAGCCTGAAAAGGGCTCGGCAAGCCCTCACACTGGAGGTGCTAGTCCTCCCTGCACACCGCCTGTAATGGAATGGTAGAGTATGTGGAGGAGACTAATACGTGCTAAACTGAAAAGATGGGTGGTGTCAGACTATAGACAGCTTTGAATTCCAGGAAACAGGGGCTTGAATTTGTCTAGTTAGGGAATCAGGAATCAGTGAAGATATATGAGCAAAGGAATGAAATGGGGCACATTTAAATATTACACAAGACTTTTTTTTTTGGCAGTAATAGGAAAGATGGATTAATGGTGGGTGTTTGGTTAGACTACAGTCAACAAATCCCATTAGGGGGCTATTGTAGTTATCCAGAGGGTGATAGTGATGGTTGTGTTAAGGTGGTTGTGAGGGAATTTCAAAGGGATACCACATATTTTGCAGATGACATAAAGCTGGGATGGATAGCAAATACATCGGATACCAGGGTCTAGATCCAAAAGGATGTTGACACATGAGCGTTGGGCTAACTCTAACAAGAAATTCAGTAGAGATTAATGTAAAGTCTTTTACTTGAGTCCAAAAAGTATAATTTCACAAGTATCAGAAGGGAGTGACATGCATGCATACATGCATTGATAACAACTGTTATTGAAAGGATCTAAGGATTTTATCTGATTATTCGACATGAATGAGCAATATGACAAGGCAGTAAAAAAAAAAAGTTGATTTGATCTTGGGCAGCATGGAGAAAGGCAGAGCTTCCAGGAACAGGAACAGGATAGTCCCACTGTATTCTACCCTTATCAGATCTCATCTGGATTTACTTCTGTGGTACTGTGGTTTAAGAAGGATGTTGATAGCTGGAGGACTGCCAAGATAATGAAGGGTCTTTAGTCCATGATGCATGAAGATCAGCTGAGCAGACTTGTCATGTTTAGCTTGGAGGAAAGGAGACTCAGAGGTTAGATGATAGCTGAATTCAGGTATCTGAAGTGCTAAGTGGAGGAGGGATCAAATTCTCTTTGGCCTCAGAGGGCAGAACCAGGAACAAGGAAGCAAATTTGAGCTTCACATCAGGGGAAAAAAATCTCTAACAATCTGATCCACCTAAAAGTAGAAGAGCCTATCTTAAGAAGTCATGGGTTCTCCCTCCTTGGGGGGAGACATCTTCAAACAGAGGCTGGATGACTACTTGCTTAGTATGTTATAGCAGAGACTCCTTTCATGTAAACATTGAACTAGATGGCCCACGGAGGTTCTTCTTGTTCAATTTTTTCTGTCATGTCCAACTCTTTGCGATTCTGTTTGGGATTTTCTTGGCAAAGATACTGGAATGGCTTGTCATTTTCTTATCCAGCTTATTTTACAGATGAGGAAACCAAGGTAAACAGAATTAATTGACTTTCCAAGGGTCACACAGCTACTAAGTGTAGCAGGTGTTAATTAAGCTTAGAAAGACAGTTGAACTCATAGTAATCTCATTTTTGAGTTCTTATTTATTTTTCTCTTTTTCCCTCTTATTTTTTTTGAAAAATATTGCTTATTTTTAAAATTTTTAAAAAATGTTTTGAGTTCAAATTCTCTTCCTCCTTTAGCCACAGAAAAGGCAAGCATTATGACATCAATTGTACATGTGAAATCATGCAAAACATAGTTCCATATTAAACATGTACAAAAGCAAGAAATATTAAGAAAGTAAGAAAATTATACTTTAATTTGCACTCAGAGTTCATCAGTTCTCTTTCTGAAAGTGAATAACATTTTTTCTTCACGAATCTTTTAGTACCATTTTAGATTATTGCATTGATGAGAGTGGTTAAGTCTTTCACAGTTGATTATCATTTCAATATTGCCATTACTGTGTACTATGATCTGTTTCTGCTTACTTCCCTTTGCATCAGCTCATAGAAGTCTTATCATGTTTTTCTAAAACCATCCTCCTTGTTATTTCTTATAGCACAATATTACTCGATCATAATCATGCCACAAATTATTCAGCAATTGCCCACTTGATAAGCATACTCTGAATTTCCAATTCTTTGCCACCACAAAAAAGCTGCTATAAATATCTTTGTACATATAAGTCCTTTGGCTTTTCTTTTGAAATTTTTGGTCTACAGAACTAATAGTAGTATTGCTGGGTCAAAGAGTATACACAATAACTTTATAGCCCTTTGGACATAGTTCAAAATTGCTTTTCAGAATGGTTGAATCAGTTCACAACGCCACCAACAATTCTTTAATGTACCTGTTTCCCTTATCCCCTTCAGCATTTGTCATTTCTGATAGATGTGAAATGGTTCCTCAAAGTTGTTTTAATTTGCATTTGTCTAATCATTAGTGATTTAGTGCATTTTTCATGTGACTATAGATAGCTTTGATTTCTTCTCCTGAAAACTACCTGTTCATATCCATTGACTATCAATTAGGGAACAGCTCTTAAAAAAATAAAGTTGACATAGTTCCCTACATATTTGAGAAATGAGGTCTTTATCAGAGAAACTTGCTATAGATTTTTTTGATATCACCTCATTGTTTTTGGTACATTTTAGCAAAATGTAGTTTCCCTGATTGTCCCTTTTAATCAGGTCCATTTTTGCCTTTGCTTTGTCTTAGATTATTATTCCTTCCACTCCCTTTTCTTACTTCAGCTAAAGCATAATAGATTCTGCTCCAGCCCCTTATTTTAACTCTTCATGTGTCTTTCTGTTTCAAATGAGTCTCTTGTAAACAACTTATTGTTCAGCTCTAGTTTCTAACTCATTCTGCTATCTACTTCCATTTTATAGATGAGCATATCCTATTCACTTCATAGTTACAATTACTAACTGTGTGTTTCCCTTCATCCTATTTTTATTCTGTTTGTTTTTCACTTTCTTTTTATCCCATCCCTCCTCAGTTGCTTCTGACAACTGCCTCTCTTAATCTGGTCTCCTTTTTATAATCCCCCCTTCTATTATTCCCTTTTTCCTTTTATTTCCCTATTGGATAAGATAGAATTCTATATCAAACTGAGTGTGTATATATATATTCTTCTCTCTTTGAATCAATTCCAGTGACAGTGAGGTTCAAACATTTCCAGTCACTCTATTTTCCCCTTCGCTTTGAAAACTCTTTGTTGTGTGTCTCTATGTGTGAGAAAGTTTTTCCCATTCTACCTCTTCCTTCCTTCGTCTCCCAGTGCATCCTTCTTTCTTACCTCTTTATTTAAAATAAAAACCATCTCAATATAATCAACTCATACCCATGCATTCTGTCTGTGTAGACTCAAACAGCCCTAATTATGATGAGGTTCTTAGGAGTTTCATGTATCAACTTCCCATATAGGAATGTAAACAATTTAACTCTATTAATCTCATAATTTCTTTTCCATGTTTATCTTTTTATGCCTCTCTTGAGTCTTGTGTTTGCATGCCTAATTTTCTGTTCAGCTTTGGTTTTCTCATCAGGAATTCTTGGAGTCCTCTATTTCATTAAATATCCTCTTTTTTCTTTTGAAGGCTTATACTCTGTTTTGTTGGGTAGGTTATTTCTTGACTGTAATTCTGGCTCCTTTGCCTTTCTGAAGATAATATTTTAGATTCTTTGCTCCTTTAATGTGGAAGATGCTAAATCTTGTGTAATCCTGGCCCCACCACATTTGAAGTGTTTCTTTCTGGAAGCTTACAATATTTTCTCCTTCACTTGGGAGTTCTGGAATTTGGCTATAATATTCCTGAGATTTTTTTTTCTTTTACGATCTCTCTTGGGGAGTGATCAGTGGATTCTTTTGATTTCTATTTTTAATTCTTAAATTTAAATTTAAATTTAAATCTCCTTGATTTAAATTTAAATCTCCTTGATTTAGTTTCTAAGTCAGGTGTTTTTCCAATGAGATATTTTATCTTTTATTTTACTTTCTTATTTCTTTGACTTTGTTTTGTTGTTTCTTGGCTTCTCATAGAGCTATTAGTCTTCAGTTGCCCAATTCTGATTTTTAAGGAATTATTTTCCTCAATGAGTTTTTGTGTCTCTTTTTTATTTGGCCAACTTTGCTTTTTAAGGAGGTCTTTTCTTTGGTGAATCTTGTGCCACTTTTACCATTAGGCCAATTCTGGTTTTTAAGGTGTTATTTTCTTCAGTATTAATATTATTATTATTTGTGTAAGCCTCTTTTACAAAGCTGTTAATTCTCTTTTCATAGTTTCCTTGTATCACTCTCATTTCTTTTTTCCATTTTTTTTTCTCTGCCACTCTTATCTCTTTTTTTTAAAAAACTTTTCCAGGAATTTTTGTTGGACATGCGCCCAATTAGCCTTTTTCTTTGATGCTTTTGTTGTTGCTGTTTTCACAGTGTTGTTTTCTTTTGAGTTTATGGTCTTTCCTGCCACTGTAGTAGCTTTTTATAGTCAATTTAAAAAAAAATTGTTTGCTCATGTTTCCAGTCTACTTTTTTTTTTTACTTTGAACTTTTTATTAAAGTTATACTCTACTTATATGGGGGTGGGGAGATACTATCCCAAGCTTCAGGGGCAAAGATGTGGTCACTGCCCTCCTGCTGTATTCTCTGGTCTTTACCCAGGGAGTGACCCTGATTCCCTGTAGCAGCAAACTCTAGTATTCCTCTTAACCCTAGAACCACTGTGACCTGGTTTCCTGTTCTCCTGTAATCTCAAGCTTCCAGCATTAGTGATTTTCTCTGAAACTGTGACCCGTTCCCCTGCTCCCTTGTGATTGGCCACAAATGCTTCTTTATACCCTGAAACTTTGACCCAGAACTGTGTATGGGCAATAAAATTGCCAATTAGCATTACCTGCACCCAGTGCCAGCAAAGGGACTTCTATAGTCTTTTTATGAAATGTTGTCCCACCTCCTTACTGTCTCTGGGCTGAGAACTCCCAAATCTATTGCTGCTAGTGCTCTTGGGGTACCTCCAAGACCTTTAACTGGTGCTGCTGCCATTTGGGTTATAGGTGAGCCCATACCCCAATGTCACAGACCTTTCTTGTAAACCTCCTAAATTATCTGAGATTGGGAAAAATGTCTTTCCTTGACCTTTTGAGGGCTCTGCTGCTCCAAAATTTGACTTGAGGCATTACTTTAAAGTTGTTCAGAATTTGAGAAAGTTCAATTGCATTGCTGCCTCTCTTCTGCCATCTTGGCTCCACCCCTCTCATTTAATTTTAATTTTAATAATTAAAAGATAAAAGATCTAAGGCATCCAACTCAGAGCTTGAAATGCTTAGTTGTGTCATTAACAGTAATATGTTATGTATGAGATGACAATTATGATGACAATGATGATGTGTGTTGTGGGAGGTGGGCATCCAACTCTAGTAGGACAGTTTCTCATTAGCACTGAGCCTTTCCATTTTTAATGGGTCATTTAACTTCTGCACATTTTCCACTGGGAGGATATTGAAGGAGATAGGAGGACTCAGGTAGAAGATCCTGGCAGAAATTCTGTGGAAAGTCACAACAAAGGAAACCATGCCAGCTTCTTGGGATGGTGGTAGAGAAAACAACTTCCAGATAATAACTCATTAATACTCTTCTTGATGAATTAAAACTAATTAGCTGAGCCTGTTTCTGATCAGTCAGTTACTCATCATTTGAGTTGATACTGCTGGCTCAGGAGAGCTTATGAGTAGAAAAGAAAATTTTGACCTGGCACCTGTCAAAGGATCATTAGTGAAGCCATCTTGGGGAGTGATGCTATAGAAAAGTAAATACTTCATGTACCTAGTTTGTGGCTGGGTAGCTGCTACAGAAAGTCTATCCAAGTTCCTGCAGAAACCAGTGACCTCTCCTCGCAAAAATGACTTTGTCCCTCTTTTGTATCTATTTTGCATTTATTTGCACATGTGTGCATATGTGCATGTGTGTGCATGTGTGTACATGTTGTTTTCCCTGAGTAGAACAGGTCAGCAATTTGGTTTTTTGGTGTTTATTTCTAATGTCTGGCATAGTGTCCAGAGTATAGGTTCTTGTATTTGGAGCTAGAAGGTACCTTAAAGGCCATCTAGTCCAACACCCTCTTTCATATGTAAGGGACTTTGCCAAGTTTTCTTGGAAAGAGAATCTCTCATGTAGATGAGGAAACTGAGGTCCAGAGGGTTAAGTGACTTGCCCAAAGTCAGAAAGGTGTGTTTTGAATACAGTTACTCTCCTCCCAATCCATTCATTTTTATTGTAATATATTTTATTTTACCCCAATTGTGTGTTAAAACAATTTTTTCAACTTTTGTTTTATTCTCCCCTCTCCCCCCCCCCCCCCCCCCCCCGTGGTATAGGGAAGGGCAGGAAATAAACAAATTTATATTGCAGTTACTATGTGCCAGGCACTGTGTTAAGTAGTTTACAAATATTATCTCATTATATATAGAATAGTAAGTGCTTAATAAGTGCTTGTTGATGATCCAGCCATTCTGGAGAGGAACTTGATACTATGCCTGAAGGGCTATCATATTGTGTGTTCTCTTTGATCCAGCAATACCACTGCTAGATATGTATCTTAAAAGCATACAAAAAAAGGAAAAGGACCCATTTGTACAAAAAATGTTTACAGTAGCTCTTTTTGTTGTGGCGAAGAATTGGAAGTTGAAGGGATGTCCATCAATTGGGGAATGGCTAAACAAGCTGTGGTATATGATTGTAATGGAATATCATTGTGCTATAAGAAATGACAAGCAGGATGGTTTCAGAAAAACCTGGAAAGACTTACATGAACTGATGCAAAGTGAAGCAAACAGGACCAAGAGAACATTATATACAGTAACAGCAATATTGTACAATGAAGAACTGTGAAAGACTTAGCTCTTCTCAGCAATACAATGATGCAAAGACAATCCTAAAGGACTCATGATGAAAAGACTCTCCTTCTCCAGACAAAGGACTGATGTTGATTGAATACAGATTGAAGCATACTATTTTTTTCATTTTCTTTCTTTCATTCTTTTTCTTTTTCTTTGAGTTTTCTTGTACAAAATGACTAACATGGAAATGTTTTATGTAATTGCACATGTATAACCTATATCTGATTGCTTCCCATCCCATGGAGGGGAGGGAGGGAGGGAGAGAGAGAATTTGAAACTCAAAATCTTAAATAAAAATGTAAAAAAAATGGTAAAAACTCCCCAAATCAAGCAGACTTCTAACATGACATGTGTTGCCTATTAAAGAGCAACCCATAGTTTAATGTTTTTATTCAAGCTAAGCAAAAACAGCCTGCACACTGATATGTCTCTAAAAAATAAAATTTAACTTTAACTTACAAAATAAAATAAGTGCTTGTTAAGTGAGTGAATGCGTGAATAAATGAATTCCAGGTGATGTTTAGGTGCTAGGGATACAAGATGAAAATGAAAAGCTCTGTTTTCGAGAAGTCAACATTCTACTGGGGGTGGTAGTGTAGGGGGTGATACAACACACGAACACACAATCCAATATATAATATATACAAAGTAATTTCTCTTGGACAGGGAGAACATCACCAATTAGGGATCAAACAAGGCTTTGTTTAGGAAACACTAAAGGAGCTAAGATTGGGAGGTAAAAAAGCAGTCCAATCAGTGACCATATAGAGGATATTACTGCTTGGGGTAATGGTGAAGTAAATTTGTCCAGTGACATCCTACAAGATGCTGGGATGCTGTCCCAAACTTAGCTAGCAGCCTGAATCTGCAGAGTAAACAGTTTAGAAGTTGGTTTCAAGCCAGGATCATTTAACTCTCCAAGGTCCTTCACGACAAGGACAATAGCAGCCCTGTCTGTCATTGTTTACCAGACTTCACCTGAGGTTCCCAAGTCTTTGAATCCCATTGGAATAGGTAGTGAAGCTTTGTTGCTTGCCCTGTGACAGCCAACCTATTTAATATTCATTGTGTATAGGAACTAATGGTCAAATCTCTTTTTTTCGCTGGATCTAATATTTTTTTCCTCTTTGAATTTAGGGGATTAGAGAAAGAGGGTCTCTAAAGTGTCTTCCAGCTCCTCTAGTCTATGATTCTACTAAACCAGCCTTCTCTATCCTTGAGGAGTTAATATATTTAATGGGATAATATTGATGTGCTCTAAAGAACATGAATTACTTTTTAAAAAAAGACCATTTTGAGACTATTCAGAGGAATGTGCTAGGTCCCCCAAATCAACAGATATTTAATAATTGTTGACTATGTGCCTGGTGCTGGCAAAACAAATACTAAAGGGATAAAGTCCTTAACCTTAAGGAGATTATAACAACTTTACAGATAGATGTATGCCAAAAATAAAATACACAATGATGTGTGGGACTAGGAACTAGAGAAATTAGAAGCAGCTTCTTGAAAGTGGTGGCATTTAAACTGAACCTTGAGAGTAGCTGGTCTTTCCAAGACACAGAAATGAGAAGGAAGAGAATTCCAGGCACAAGATGGGGGGCAGTCAAGGCAAAGTGTACTGAGTGAGATGCGTTTAGGTGGAAGATGGATTATTATGCGTGAGGAATCACAAGTGGGCCAATGAGGTTGGGTCTTAGAACATGTGGATGAGAGTGCCCCCTTATGGAATAGGTTACCTTGTAAAGCTGTGAATTCTCTGTCACTAGAGGTATCCAAATGGAGACTTGATGCACAATCTCCATTATTGGAGATATTTCAGAGAGGATTTACCCTTCAAGGAGGATTTGGAGACAATAGCCTGTGGTTGCCTTCCAGACCTGAGATTCTAGAATCCCATGGGCTCCTCTGCTCAGTCAGGCCCAAAGGGTCTTCTTTCCTAACTTTGTTTCAAGTGGATTGACTGTGCAGAGGATGGAAAGGAGACAACACTGGCCATTATGCTGATCCAACCTGCTCAGCACTAAATTACCTACAGTTTATTAAGCTTATTGATCCTCACTGCCTCAAGGATAAAGGAAGGACTGGTCCTGGTGGCTTTTGAGAAAGGAGAAGATGGATGGCTTGAGACAGTGGCACAGTAAATGCGGCTTCTCAGGGGGACTGTGGGAATTAGCTGTCTAGAGAGCTTCCGGTCTGTCCATCAGAAGTCAATTTAATAATCTTTCTAGTTCTATGGAGGTTGAGGGAAAAAAACCCAGGAGGGCTCCCGACGCTTCCTTTTTAGGTGAGAAAGGGAAGAAAGTTCTGGGTGAATCAGATCTTCTGAGAAAGGGATAGGGGGTGCATATTGAAATGCTTGTGTTTCTTGTTGATTGTTAAATTCGTAAATAATAATAATACTGAAAAAGAAAGTTATAGTTGTGGTTAAAGCACAAAAATAGTTAAGGGGTAGCTTGGAGCAGAGATCAGAATACTGGACCATGACTCAGTCGTCTTAGTTTCTAATCCCATAGCTGCCAATAACTAGCTGTGTCTCCTTGGGCAAGTCACTCCTCCCTGAACCTTAGTTTCCCCCAAAGTTAAACATAGGTGTTGGACTAGAGGATCTCAGGAGCCCTTTCAAGCTCTTACAGTCTGTGAGTCCAAAAAGGATAAAGAAATATAATGATTTAAGCTTCATCAGAAGCATGTATTTGAAGGGGAAAGGGGCTATAATTGAAGTGCTGGAAGCATGGAGACATTTAGTGGGAGATTAACTCCAGTGGTGTGTATTGTGTTTATAGAAGGAACATGGTAGCCTGGACAGCTGGGTCAGTAATAGAGGGAGTGCTGGCTATTAGCTATGCTGTACCTCCCCTTCACTGAATAGAAACCAGAGCTCCTATAATATTGCCTAACAACTACTTTCTTTGTCCTAGGCTGGAAGAGGCAGAGCTCTGTGTGAATCCCCAATGAAAACCCTTTTTCTCACAGTGATAATAATGCCCCAGTCTATTAAGGAGGGGAGTTGTGGCTTCCCTGCCTTGGAAAGTAGCAATGTCTTGCTGCTGGGGGGCTGCCTGATTATTCCTTATGGATGAACCACTGCTTAGAGTTGAATAGAGTCTTTAACTTTTCTCCGGGACTTGGACCTTTTCTCAGGGGTTTGGCTCAACGACACTTTCAACTAGATATGCCGGCACCCAAAAAAGAGTTTTGGAAAAACTTAGATTATAATGAATGTGTTAATTATAAAAGAAACAGGTCTCTTAGGACAAAGCTCTCCAGGTACAAGGCTCTCCAAAGTACTAGCTCTCCAGGTACAAAGACTATTTGGATGGTATGTGTGATAGAGACAGAGAAGAAATGTAGTCAGAGAAGGCATCCAAGCAAACTCATTCAGTCAAATAGCATTTCTTAAGGGTCAATCATGGAGTGGGAATACAAAGAAAGGCAAAAATCAACCAATCAATCAGTCAAACTTACAAACAAACAAAAACAGTCCTTGCTCTCAGTGAACTCAGGTCTAATGAGGAAGGCAATGTACAAACAACTATGTATAAACTAGAGATACAATGGATGAATTGGAGGTCTTCTCACAGTGAAGACTCTAGACAGAACTGTTTCTGAGGATTGTGAAAGGCTTCTTAGAGAAGGTGAGGTGAGGCTTGGAGGAAGCCAGGAAAACCAGGAGGAAGATAGAAAGAGTGACATCATTCAGGCCATGGGGTACAACCAATGAAAATATTCCAAATGGGAAGATTGAGTGCCATGTGTAAGAAACGGCAAGGTGGCTGTGTCATTGGACATAAGAGTATGTGGAGGGGAGTAATGTGTAAAAAGACTGGAAAGTTAGGAAGAGGCCAGGTCAGGAAGGACTTAAAAATCAAATAAGATTTTATATTTGACCTTGGATATAATAGGGAGCCACTAGCAGTTTGTTGGATAGGATTGCTATGTAGTCAGACCTCCATTTTAGGAAGATCAAGAGAGATAGAAACATGAAGACATACATAGAGAGACATATTTACACGTAGAAAAGGCACAGACAGATATGTAACCGTATACGTAACTGTAACACAGACTAAAGCCTCATGAATTATTAATTCAACAAAGAGAGTGATCTTGACCAGGGTAAGCAGGTTTAACTTGAGTCCATGTAGGATATTTTATGAAGCATTGAGATGTTCCCATTGTCTTCTTTAAGCATCTTTTATTCCAAAGCGAATCTCTCATTGGCTAAGGGGCTACTGTTCTAGCCCAATATCATGACTTCCAGTCTATCTCTTGACCCTGTCTCAATCTCTAGGTCCTGAGATTTTGAGGGAGGTTGTGCTTAGCTCATAATCATGACTTGTATGCCGAGATTTTTTTCTCTGGAGATGGGAATTCTGGAGGTTGGCTCCACATTATTTCAGAGGGTGATGTCAAGGGAATGAATGGCTAAAAAAGGATTTGTGTTAGAAGTAACAAGACATAGCGTAAAGCAGCAATTCTCAACCTGTGGGTTATATTCAATTTGTAACAATGAAAATACATCCTGCATATCAGATAGATTCATAACAGTAGCAAAATTACAGTTATGAAGTAGCAACAAAAATAATTTTATGGTTGGGGGTCACCACAACATGAGGAACTGTATTAAAGGGTCGCGGCATTAGGAAGGTTGAGAACCACTGGTGTAAAGTATAAGAGTTCAAATCTGCCCTTAGCCAGATACTAGCTGTGTAAGCCTGGGTAAGTCACTAAACCCTATTTTCTTCAGTTTCTCATTTGTAAAAATGAGATGGAGAAGGCAATGGCAAACCACGTTAGTGTTTTTGCCAAGAAATCCCCAAATGGGGTCATGAAGAGTCAGACATGACTCAAATGACTGAACAACAACAACATAAGATGAGGACTGCAACTTTCCCTTTCTTTCCTTCAGTCTCTTTCTATATATTGACTCCTTCCTTTAACACCAACTGCTGAGGTTGTCTCTTATCCTTTAAAAAAGTAATATAACAATAACTATCATTTCCCTTCCTCTCCCCCTCCATTTTTTGGTTCAGATTTCTGGGTAGTGACCAAGGGCTTGTCTGACTAGTTACCTGGCCAATTTTCTATTCTAATTTCCTGCATATCCATTCATAACCCCTTTCTTATCCCCACCTCCACCCACGGGAAGTCTTATCACATGGGTAACAGAAAAGAGACATGAAGTCACCCCAGCCTCTGAGGTGGTCATTGGCTTTGATGTTCTTAAATCTCCACATATGTTTCGGGCTTATTTCTCATCTACTGAATATGTTCTTCTTGGGGCGTTTCTTTTCAGCCTAACAGTATCACAAAGCCCACTATCTTATTGGTTTCTTTTATTAAATAGCAGAATGGCCAACTGTTATATTGAATTCATTTTAAATGAACAATCCAGGCATCCTGTGGATAACTTCAGGCTGCCCTGTGGGTACAATAGAGGAACTTCAAGTTGAGATGAGAAACAGTTTGACAAGCTGGAGGTGTTTAGTCTAGGGAAGAGAAAACCTATGGAGAACATGATCATGACTTCAAATATTTAAAGGGTTTTCTTGCAAAAGAGGAATGAAATGTGTCTTCCTGGATCCCAGAGGGTGAAGCAGAGACAAAAGGTAGAAGTTACAGGGATATAGACTTACATATGGTTCAAGGCAGAGCTTGCTGACACTCAGAAATTGCTAAAAGTGGAATGGGTCACCATGGTAAGTAATGAGCTCCTCATCATTGGCAGCCTTCTAGCAAGGGCCAGATGAAAATATGTCAGGTATCTAGTGGTTCATAGATTATGTTTTTGTTTAGTTATTTTTAGTTGTGTCTGACTTTTTGTGACCCCATTTGGGATTTTCTTGGCAAAGATACTGGAGTGGTTTGCCATTTTCTTCTCTAGCTCACTTGACAGATTAGGAAATTGAGGCAAACAGAATTAAGTGACTTGCCCAAGGTCACACAGCTAGGAAGTGTCTGAGACTGTATTTGAACTCAGATCTTCCTGATTTTGGGGCTGGCATTCTATCCCTTATGCTACCTAACTGCCACACATAAGTTAATAGAGTCTGTCATTTAAGCTCATAGTTGGATAAATTGTCTATTTCTGCACTGAGTAGGCTCTAGTCTAGGTTCATTTTTTATTTTTTGGTTTTTTGTTTGTTTGTGGTTTTTGCTTAACTAAATGCTTTCGCATTGGATTTGTGCTTCTCTTTGTCTTGGGCAGGGTTCAGGCCATTATTTGCATGATTCATTCCCTCCACCCTTTAACCCCGAGACGTCACGTCATGCGGTTCTCTGAGGGGATAGTCACAGCACTTCTGCAGTGATCCACTATCCACTGTGAGCCCATATTATACTCAGACTTCTCGGCTTCAGTTCTAATTCTGAGCCCATGGATGATGCAGGATATTGCTGTCTCCAGTCTCTAATTAGTCAGGCTGCATATGTGGTCTCTGTGGTAGGGGGTAGGCCTCTTCAATGAATCACTCAATAAGCATTTCCTAAGCACATATGTACTGGGTGTTAGAGACTCCAAGATTAAAGCAAAATTGCTCCTGCCCTCAGGAAGCTTCTATTTTCTAGGGGGAGATATGTACGGAGTGTATATATTCAAGCATATGCAAAATAAGCATAATAATCTATACATTATATATGTGTATACACACATATACACACACACGTATATATGTACACTTACTGAATACAAACTAATCTGGGGGTACCAAGAGACGTGTTATATAAGAGGTGGTGCTCAAATTGAACTTTGAAGGAAATTAGAGATTCTGAAGGGCAAAAGTGTTGTGATACATGAAAAGTCCAAGAGACATAATTTCTGGGTAGTTAATCAATCTTATTAATTATGGCCAGCAGATAGTTAATAAAATGATGCTCATTTGACTTTCCTAAAACAAAGACTGGAAGACATGGAAGCTGCTCATTGCTTATATGTCCTTGAAAGAGTGGGTGTTCCTGACAAGTGGAGACCAACTCTGATTGGTTAACAATTAATGAAAGAATGAATATTATAACGAGATGTGAGTTTATTCTAATGAGCGCCTGGGGAAGGGAGTTTGATCTTTTCACTGTTCTACAAAGGGATACTCACTCATCTCGAGCCAGATGCTCCTGCCTCAGGCGATCTATACAAAAGAATCTAGCCTACACCCAGTCAATTAACAACAGCAATGGTGGGGTGAGAATTTTACCTGGATAAAAAAGTTGAGTTGGGGTGAATTTTTTGGGCAGGGTCAGAAATGCATTTCAGAGGCTGGACTTTGCTTGAGGAAATTAGAAAGGAAAAAACCTGCATCCCCTTGATATATTTGTATTTGGTTATTAACAATCATGTCTTTTATCCAGGCAGGGGCAACATCTTGCATAATGGCATAGGGAAGGGATAATTGTCTATGATGACAGCAAAAAAGTCAGTTTGGATGGACCACAGAGTGTGTGAAGGGAGATAATACAAGGCCAGAAAGATAGGTTGGGGTACTATTGAGAAGAGCTTTAAAAGCCACACAAAGGAATAAGTGTTTAATTCTAGAGGTGATTGGGAATGACTGGAGTTTGTTGAACAAAGAATGACGTGGTCAATCTGGGCTTTAGGAATAGTACATTGTCAGCTCTCTGTCACTCTGTCTCTGTTTTTCTCTGTCTCTGCCTCTTTCTCTCTCTCTGTCTGTCTCTGTCTCTGTCTGTCTCTCTCTCTCTCTCCCTCTCTCTCTCTCCTCTTGCCCCTCAGCTTGGCACTCTGTGGTCTCCACCCTCCCCCTCAAAAAAAAACACTTAAAAAAAACCCTTCAAGCGAAAGCAGAATAATAGGCTGAGACAGATTTTCCTGCTTTAGCCCACCTGCCCACTTATCCACTTCCCAGCTCCCAGAAGGTAGACCTTCTGTCCTTGAGGTACCACTTCAGTTTGCACTTCTCTGTCCTTGACCCCAATGTGTCCTCGAACCATGGGCCTGCCCCTTCTGTAGAATGGTTCACTTTCATAAAGTGAAAACTGTCTGTATACACATACATATATGCCCTGACTACACTGAACCTTCTCTTTAGGCCTTAGGGTCAATAGCATGTTCAGTAGTATGCATTAAAATGATTTGGTTGTAGGTCCCCTCGAGAATGGCAATGTAGTTGTAGATGCCTAGATTACTACCAGCTAAACAATGATGACAAAATACCCCCCCCCCCAAATAAAACCTATATCATAAACATGCATAGTCCAGTAACACTGGTCCCCACACCGGCTGTGCCCATAGATATATCTTTCTCTGTATTTTAAATCCATTACCTTTATGTCTGGCAGGAGGCAAATGGCATGTTTAATCTTCATTTTTCTAAACTTGTGGTTGATCATTATATTGATTAGAGTTCTAAAGTCTTTCAAAGTTATTTTTCTATATAATGGTGTAATTATATAAATTGTTCTCTTAGTTCTACTTGCTTCACCAATTCATAATCAATAACCAATTAATTATTAATTAATAAAAACCAATAATTCAATAACCAATTCACTTCATCAATTCATAAAGGTCCTTTAATTTTCTTTTGAAATTTTTCATTTAATTATATTTTATGGCATGATAATATTCCATTATATTTGTATGCCATACTTTGTTTAGCCAATCTCCAAAAGAAGAATAATCCCTTAGTTTCCAATTTTTGACTACTACAAAGAGCTGCTATAAAGATTTTTTTTAACATCTAGCCCTTATTCCTTGAAATCTTGACCTTGATGAGAATGACAAGGAAGCCGCACAACAAAAAGTTCTTTTCCCATAACACCTTAGATATAGTGTAGCAGCCACTGGTTCTAGGTAGGTTAGACTTGTGAATAATGGTCTGATAACGCTAGATGTTGCTTATGTTTTGCCTGTCACCTTCCAGAGATTGAAAAGTCTATATACTCTAGGTTTTGAGGCTTTCTGGGGCTAATACTCTCCAGACTGACAGTATGATCTGGTAGCACTTTTCTCTGAATACATTCACACTTATGAAATACATTTACTGCCATCTTGGGCCAATGGGATCTGTTCTTTACCAGATGTAGAGTCCTCTCTTGGTCTGAGGGTCTAAAATTATCATGGAGTGTTTTCGTGGCCATGCCTCAGTAGGTCTTGAGTAGCATCAGTGACCTTTTTATACCTCATATCAAATTAGTTATGGGCTAATATAGTTACGCACACACACACACACACACACACACACACACACACACACAACTTCTTCCACTGTCACAATAACTGATTGTGGTCTAAAGAGTGAAGCTTAAGTCTCCAAGGAGAGCAATTCCTTTTCTTGGCCTGTATCCCTTTTCATAGATCTTTATATTAAAGCTACTTTCATTGACAACTATCCAAAACTAAAGGGGCATGAGGGATTGATCCATCTCTATGATTTTTATGTCAACAGATAGATGGCCCACTCTCCAAAGGAAATCACAGCCTCTCAGCTGCACACTTTTTGGGTTAGCATCCTGGCTTGTTTCATGGTATACATATGGGGATCTCCAGGGTTTCTGATGCCTAGGGCCCAAGGGATAGGTCATCTGCATCCATATTGATCTTCTTTGGCTAGTAATGCACATCAAGCTTAGGTAGCCAGTGCCATTTTGATTGGACAGCACACATCTCAGTGCCTGTAAAAATATATCAGTGAACAATCCCCTGTCCAAACTTGAGAGTAAGCTCTGTACATGTAGTCTTGGACCCTATCAGTGAAAATTCACTTTTCAAAGCCAAATACTTCAATTTATGGATGGGATGACTAGTCTCACTGTCATTGAGTCCTCTACTGGCAAATGAAATTAGACATCTGGCATTCAGTGCTCCCCTGATATAAAACTGCTTCCAAACTCTCTAGGCTGGTGGCAATCTATAACACAAAGGGCTTATTTGGATCTAGAAAAGCCAGTTCTAATGTATGTGTGAGTCAGTTAGCTGAGTCTTTAATGATCTACTCCCATTTCTTGTCACAATGACCTCCAAATGGTAGCTGTGGTAGTGGTGGGTGGTTAGGCTAGATTGCCCCTTTTTATTTTCTACTTTCAGTTCTTCTTGACCTTATAGTCACAGGTAAGGTCATTGAGGGGTATAAAGATAATAATTCTTCACAAAATCTGAGAATAGCCATTGAATCAATTCAATTCAAGCAATGTTAAGCACTTATTAAGTACAGAGCGTATAGTAGCACTATATGGCAGCTAGGTATCTCAGTGGATAGGGTACAAGGCCTGGAGTCAAGAAGATCTGAGTTCAAGTCCAGTCTCAGACATTTACTAGCTGTGTGACTCTGGGCAAGTCACTTAACCCTGTTTACCTCAGTTTTCTCATCTGTCAAATGAGATAGAGAAGAAAATGGCAAACCACTCCAGCATCTTTGCCAAGAAAATCCTAAATGGGGTCAGGAAGAGGCAGACGCAACTGAAATGACTGAACAATATACAAGGTATTGTGCTATAAGGAACAGAGCAGACCTAGATGTCAATGGGGCCTGGATTCCATTCCTACCTCACATATAGTAGATGTGTTATGCCAAGCAAGTCACTTAACTTTCCAGTATCACATACAACTTGATACTTGTAGAGTTCAAGATCAGTCATTATTCTGCATCAGTAGAAGAGGTTTCCTTGCCTAGAGCCCTTATACCAATGAAATCATAACCCTGTTCTCTACCCCCACCTCCCAAGTGCAGGGTCCTGTGTGAGGTTACCAGGATACAATGACAAAAATCAAACAGTCCTTGCTCACAAAAGGCTTACATTCCATTGCAAGGCATCGGGGAGGGGAGTACAATTCATATACTAGTAAGTATATGAAGAACATATATAAATTAAAATATAAAGCTAGGAGAACTGGCTATCAGACTGGATGATAGGAACCATTAAGATCTAGAGAGTCTGGAATTTTAGGTTAAAATTAATGAATAAAAAAGACAAAAATTGAGATGAGTGGCAGTGTCCTGGGACTGCTGGAGTCTTTGGTATCTGATCAAGCTCTAAACGTTCTGCAGCACATGCTTCAGCTCCCTTCATGGCTGTTGGAACAAATTGTTTTCTTTTGCTCATTCTACTGAGTAAAGTCTTCACATGCTTGGGGTAGATACCCCAAGGTACTCACTGACAGCTCTGAAGCCTGTTAGTTGCCCTCAACCTAGTTTAGCCTGTCTGCTGAGACAGTTTCCTATGCTGTAGACATTGGGCATACTACAGTTTCTTGGAGCCACAGGCGAGAATTGAATGTCAGGTGGACACCAAAGGTGAATGAGAAACTTTGAAAAACATTTGGCGAGCTCCCATACCCAAGGAAACCATCCTTCTTAAATACCCCAGATCTTCAAATATGTCATAATCTTATATATATATATGTAAGTGATATATGTGTGATATAACAATAATAAAAACAATAAGGTGAGCTTATACTATACTAAGAGAATCATATATTCTAGGCATAGAAAAGTAATATTGCCCTGGTTAGACCCCATTTGAAATAGATGAATAGTAGTCAATTCTAGAGGTCACATTTTAGGAAAGATGATGTTAACCTGGAGAGCATCCAGAAGATGGCGCTTAGGATACTTAAGGACCCCAAATCCATGCCATATGAGCATTATTTAAAGGAAATGAGAATATTTAGTTTAGAGATAAGAAGACTCAGGGGGATTATGAAAATAGTCTTCATGTATTTGAAGGTCTGATACCCAGAAGATTAGTCTTATTCTGCATAGCTCCAGAGAGCATTACTAGGAGGACTTGGTTGAGGTTGCAGAGATAAATTTAGGTCTAACATCAGGAAAACTTCCTAATAATTAGATCTATGAAAAATGAAATGGCTTATGTCAGGAGGTAGTAGGCGCTTGCTCACTGGAGGTCTTTGGGAAGCAGCAGTACTTATTGGGTATATTGTTGAAGAGATTCCTTTTCAGGAATAGATTTAACTAAATAGTCACTGTTTCCTTCAAACTCTGAAATTTTATAATAACACAATTTTAGGAGGGATCCAGTACCAATAACTGCTGAGATCAAGAAAGGAGGATAGGGCTTCTACACGGTAGAGGAAAGGCAGGTGTTTGTTCTACATTTGGAAGACAACTTGTTTGAATGTGTGGGAAATAATGCCATGTACTAGGACCAGATAGAGCAAGCCAATTTCATTGAAATGGAAAGTATATGAAAGGAAATAATGACTAGAAAGTCCAAGATAAGAGAGAATGATGGTTCAAAGGAGGGGAGTGGTTGTGTGAGTAGAGAGATGGGGATGGATGGGAGAGATATTGTAGAGTTAGGATCAACAAGAATTATCAACTTATTGGATTTGGACATTGAGGGAAAGGGAAGAGTCAAGGATTACTGTTTGGAGTAGGGATAAGTTTTGGCAAAAATATAATAAGTACTTTTTGAGGGATATTGTATTTGAAATAACTATGGGATATCCAGGTAGAGATGTCTAGCAGGTAGTTAGGAACATGGAACTTGCAATGAAGACAAAGATTAGGGCTAGATATATAGATTTGGGAGCCATATGCATAGGTATAATAAATGGGAGCTGATGATATTACCAAGGGATGAAGTGTAGAGAGAGGAGGTCCCAGAATGCCAGGGAGTCTTGGAGGTGGATTGTGTGTGTCACTCAGTGGGCACATACTGCATTTGGGGGAGGCCCACAATTAGTGTGCAGTAGGATACCAATGATCCTATGTTCCTATAAAGGTACAATTATTTTGGCAGGAAGAGAACCAAGGAAATATAGTGTCATAAAAGCCAAAAATGATTAGTTTTTTTAAACAATTTTTTGGATGAGACCAAATGAAACACTTCCAAGGAATTAGTACTTACTCCTTGCTGAGACACTATGTGACTCACATACTTGGTGGTGGCTCTGCAGAAATGACCCTTATTGATTGACAACTTTAGATAAGCATCTTTTATCTGATCTAGTGCCTTCATTAGCCTTTCTTTATGCTCTCCCAGAATCTTTCCAAGTGCATTGAGACCATCCAGATTTACCAACACTAGAAGGGAGTTCATATTACTAACCATTTTTTTTCTGTGAGCTATCTTAAAATTTTGAGGGTTCCATAAATCCCTGTAGGCATTCAACCAGAGTGCTATGATTCCACTGGGAAGCTAAAAGTGCTTTTCACCTTTTCTTCTTCTGCTACAAGTGTCTGATAGATCCTAATGAGCAAAGCTAACACCAAAAACCACTGGCTGTACAGGATAGTGTTCAGAGCATCTTTACTTTATGGTGTGATGTAATTATTCACATTATTTTTAAAAATGTTGTTGTTCAACATTTATTAGTCCATGAAAATCTAGATCTTTCTAGTATTCTTTCATACTACCGTTATAGGTGAGGCATATAGACTGGAATTTCATAATGATGTCTTTAACCAACATTTCCTTCGGGTGGTCCTCCAGCTCATAAAATAATTTTCTGAGTCTACTCTAGAAAAATTTGACTATCCCAAGACATAAAAGAAAGAGGAAAAGATCCTATATGTATTGATAGCAGCTCTTTTGGTGGCTGCAAAAAATTGGAAGCTAAAAGGGTACCCATCAGTTGGGGAATGGTTGAACAAATACATTTAGGAATATAATGGAATACTATTTCACTGTAAGAAATAAAGAAGATGATGGGTTCAGAGAGATCTGGAAAGACTATATATGAACTGATGCAGAGTGAAGTAAGAAGAACCAGAAGAACAATTTTTATTATAACATCACAGCTTTAAAATTGGAAGGGACTTTAGGAAGGAAATGAGGACCAGAGATATCAAATAACATTCCTAAGGCTCCAGTAGGTAGTAAATGGCAAAGTCAAGATTTGCATTTGATTATAAATTGACATTATTCTATTCCAATTCTTCTCTCTATTCAAGGCAGTTCACCCTAGTTTACTCCATTTCTCATACAACAACAGGTGTTTTGTTTCCTTTTTTAAAAAAATTAAATTAAATTTTATTTTTTTCCATTAATGAAAATCTGCTTTCACTCTCTCCTACAACTCTTGTTTCCTTCCTAAGTTTTCACCTTCTGATGCAATCTCTGAGTTCAGATGCAAGTACCATAGGATCATCACATTCCTCAGTAAACATTAGCTCCCCTCCCTCCCTTTAAGGTACTTGAACTTAACAAAAGGAATATTCCATCTTGTGATCATATAACACATTTATTGAAGGTTTGTTTTGCTTAGAGATAATAATAATAATATTAGCTAACATTTATATAGTGTTTATACTATGTGCCTGCTAAGTGCTTTACAGTTATTATCTCATTTGACCCTCACAACAACCCAGGGAGGTAAGTGTTATTATTATCTATATTTTATAGATGAGGAAACTGAGGCAAACAGAGGTTAAGTGATTTGCCCATGGACATACCACTTGGAAATGTCTGAGTCTGGATTTGAACTGAGGTCTTCTTGACTCCAGGCTGAGCACTGTATCTGTTGTACCACCTATCTACCTAGTCTAGGCTTGTACAAAACAGAATTGCATAGATATGGTCTTTTCCCTTTAGGAAGATAACAGAGATGTGAACCAAAAACAAAGTTGTGTTTCTAAGGCTTACAATGAATATTGGGAGATTCCTCCCCCACAAGCTTGACCAAGACTACTGAACGTATGAGCATGGCTCCCAGAAGGTCCCTTATTCCGTGTTTTTTTCCTCTTTCAAGGAGTTTTCTTTGCTCTAAGGCTCCAGTTAGGGTGAAGTTGGGGTGATGATGTGGATGTGGATGAGAGAGTGCTATGTTAATTTTTGTGGAGCTCCAGGGGAATAAAGTTATTAGCACTTACTCAGCGTAAGAGTTGGATTCAAACTCACAGTGAGTCAGTCCTGTAATGTGGCAGCCAAAAAATGCTATGCTGGGTTGACTGTCATAATGTTCAGAATGAGGGAGGAGATGATCCCACTGTACTCTGCACTGATTAGATCACATATGGAGGAGTATTAGGTTCCATTTTGGGCACTACATTTAAAGAAGTGTGGTGTGGAGTCCATTCAGAGGAGTTCTCTGATTTCATAGCCAATCCTCCTTCTATTACAGCACTCTGCTGCATAATTATTGGTTAGGGACATTATGGAGGGGTTTTTCATGACATGGAAAATTGAACTAGATGACTGCTAGGGCCCCTTCCAACTCAAGCTAGAGTGTATTCAGAGGAGAGTGACCAAGGTGGTAAAAATGTTATTGGAAAACACTGGAGAAGTCAAGTTTGGACTTGGTGTATGTGGGAAAGGGCAAGGGAGAGGATGAAGTCATTGTGTTTCAGTCACATCTGACTCTTCATAATGCTATTGGGCTTTTCTTGGCAGAGATATGAGTGGTTTGTCATTTCTTTCTCCAGTTCATTTTACATATGAAGGACCAAGGCAAACAGGATTAAGTGACTTGCCCAGGGTCATACAGCTAGTAAGTGTCTGAGGCCAGATTTGAATTCAGGAAAATGAGTCTTCCTGACTCCAGGCCTGGCATTATATCCACTACATTCATTTGGTTCTCCTTGAGCCTCTAGAATAGAATCAGCAAAAATGAATAGAAGATGCCAAGATTTAGAGTTTGATGTAGGGCAGGATTTTCTGATGATTGCAACTGTTCCAAAATGGGATAGGCTATTTTAGGAGTCAGTAAGGACTTGACCATTGGTAGCCTTCAAGGGGAGAGTGGATGGTTACTTGTTATTTATGTTAGAGGGAGGATTTCTATTCATGGGCAGACTGGACTAGGTGACAACTCTAGCCCCTTCCATCTCTGAGATTCCAGGATTCTGACCCAAAGTAGGCTGCTGTGGTGCTACACCTGAAGTGAAGAAGATCCAAGTTCAAATTTGACTTCCGACACTTACTGGCTATGTGATCTTGGGAACTACATGACTTGAGTCCTCTGTCTTGTTTTCCTCTTCTTTAAAATAAGGATAATAACAGTACTTACCTCCCAGAACTGTTGTGAAGGTAGAATGAGATATTTGTGAAGCACTTTGCAGAACTTAAGGTACTATACTGATACTATTATTGATCAATATCAATTAATATCAAGTTAATGGTGACAAGACGTAGGCCAATACTTTTTTCAGTAAAGGCTGCTGAAAGAGGATCTAATTAAAGAAATGGTAAAGAAATAAGAATTAAGTAACCAAGGGATGAACAACTAGGATATACTGGCTAAATAGAGAATTAGGAGTATTGCAACAATATGAAAAAAATCTGTAAATGCAATGGGCTGTTCTCTGTTATTAGATCTGTGCAAGCAGAGCCTAGACAAGTGCTGACTGGAGAAACTGTAGAAGTAGATCCATGTTTCACGTAAAAGATGGGCTCAGTGACCTCTAAAGTACCTTTTAACTCAGGGATTCGATTGTTCTTTTAATAGACAGTCTATTTACATCACCAGTGAATTAAAGGTAGGAATCAATTTGGATGGGGAGCATTTTTGTGCACGATCCTTTTGGGGAAACTACGATGTGCTAATCACTGCTGCAAAGGGAGCTTGCCAGGAGAAAACTCAGCTCCGTTAATTCTCTCATGCCTCATTCTCATGCAGTAATCAATTATTAGCATTTGTTTTCTCTAGTGTGTTAATTAAACCCTGGTACTTTGTGCGTATGTGTGTGTTTCTGGGTTATTAAGAAGCCAAAGTTGTCACAGCACATCATTTGCAGGGAAACGTAGCTTGCTTTTTTTACCCCCCTCTTCTTTTTCTGGCTCCTTGAATGTGGCTGGTGGTTGCATGACCCCTATTTGCTCTGTCTGTCTCCAATATATCACCATTAACCAAACCTTTCAGGCTGTGCTGTGATGTTTCCTCAAAGAATCATGGGCTTTCAGAGTTGGAAGGGACCCCAGCAGTCTTCTAGTTCAACTGCTTATGACATTCCATAAAATCCCAAAGAAATAGTTTTCTAGCAAAGCATTATAGTGATAGGAGAACTGGCTATGGAGTCAGTTACTTAGCATTTCTGGACCTAAGTTTCCTCATCTGCAAAACAAGGGGACTGTCGTGTAAGATCTCTAAGGTTTCTACTGGTTTTAAAGCTATAATCCTCTGAGTCTCAGCTGGAATACTTTTAGCGAAAGAGAAATCACTAGATTGTGAAGAAATCTGTCCAATTGGTAGAAAGTTCCAGTTATTAGGACATTCTTCCTTATCTGGACACATGGACCTTTGTTTATCTAGGCCTACAAGGTCAACACTAAGAGCATGCTTATTACCTCTTAGATACTTTGCCTGTAATTTGGATATGCTGCCACCAGATGAGTGGTCATGCCTTGGATATAGCTAACTGTGGATGCATATTTATGCATATATACACAACACACACACATACATGCATATGTATATGCACAAGGCAATGTAATGTAGTGGATAGGAAGCTGGCCTTAAAAGCCAGAAGTTGTTGTTGTTCAGTTGTTTCACTTGTGTTCAACTCTTCATGACCCTATTTGGGGTTTCCTTGGCAAAGATACTGGAATAGTTTGCCATTTCCTTCTCCAGCTTATTTTACAGTTGAGGAAACTGAGGCAAACAAAGTTAAGTGACTTGTCCAGGGTCACAGAACTAGTAAGTGGCTGAGACTAAATTTGAACTCAGGGAGATGGGTCTTCCTGATTCCATGCCTGACACTCTATTAACTTCGTCACCTAGCTGCCCTATATGTATATGTATGACTACATGTATGTTTATGTCTATTGCTTCATTAGGGAATGTGGTTTATTAGAAGTATAGGCATGTATTAATTACTTATGTATGCTGGGTATCAGACTTTTATCTGACATTTAGTGCACTTTTTTCAGAATCTGTTTCTTTTCATTTTAGAAATAGGACTTTTTGTTGCATAAAATCAGCTGATCTTTGTGTAGTACAATTTATCAATTTTTTTTTACCAGTTATTTCTCTTTGACGGAAAAATTTCCTTTCTCTCCATAAATAAGACAAATGAACTATTCCTTGTCTTTCTAGTTTTATTATTTTTAAGAATATTCCAATAATCTATCCAGTTAGAATGGATAATTCTGAGAAATAACTTATTGGTATTGCAATAAATATGTGTCATTGTCATTTTTACTATATTTGCTTAACCTAATCACAAACAGTGGAGATATCTCTACTTGTTCAGATCTTCCTTGATTGCTCTCAAAATTGTTTTGAAGTTGTATGTATAAGTCTCTTGCGTGCCTGATAAATCAATATAAAAATATTTGATATATTTTATTTTTCATAAGAAATGATTCATTTGGACCCCTACTCTATTTCAATCAGTATTATTAATCAGTTTGATATTTTACATAAATCATATAGGGATAATTAGATAAGACAGATTCTTACAGTAGGTCTTTTTAGCCAGCTTCAAACTTGAATGTAATGTTCACTACTTGTTTTTACCAGTTACGGAGCTCACTTAAGCAACCACAAAAATGCTGACAAAGATAGCTCTATCCTATTTTACTCAAACTTCCACATCCAAACCCAGCATGGGTGGGATGTCTTGATTCTTTGGAAAGTCCTCCAACTTATTTTTGACCTTCAGACCTCCTTCTCTTGCCCAACACAAGTATCTTATGACCACTTGGTCACCAGAGATGACTCTTGCCTTGCCCATCTTAATTTTTAGCTCTTGAAGCAAGGCCTTGTCAACTAATGGGATTCTGTATTTTGTGTAGCCCCTCTAGAGAGTTCAGGTATCAAATCTAGTATAAAACCATAGAAAAATAAGACTCTGGAAGAAGGGAGCATCTCAGAGTATGAGAAAGATCTGGGGTCCCCTTCATTAGAGGGGAAGTGCCTTTGGCTTAGAGCTCTGCCCTAGTTTCTTTTATTGTAGGTTTGACAATTTCACACTCCACATTTTCTTTCCATTAGTTTGATACTTGTGGTATATAGAAATGACAATTTTTGTGGAATTGGCTTTTCTCGTACTATTTTACTAAAGGCATTTCTTTATTTAAATGTTTATTTATTCATCTGTTTAGTTATCTGATTTCTTTGCTTATTTGTTTGTTTACCAATGCTTGTTTTTTCACTGGCATAGAGAATTAAATTACCTCTGAGTAAGTTATCTCTATCAGTGTTGATGAGTAATTGCTCTGCAACCTGTGATCTTAAAAAGTCCCTTAGGACACCAAGAAGTTGTGATTGACTGAGAGTCACAGAACAAGCATGGGTCCAAAAGAAGACTTGAACCCAGATCTTCTTGACTCCAAGGCTGCCTCTCTATCCACAATCGACCATTAGCTGCAATTACTTTTAAAAATTGACTAACATTTTCTATCACGCTGCTGGTAAATAGACATATTTTAACTTATAAATTGCCAATGATTGGTTGATTACTTGATTACTCTCTTATACCCATGAGGATCTCTTAATTGTCAAAAGACTTTTTTAGTCCTCATCCTTCGTGACATTTCTTTAATCTTTGATATTATTGATCACTTTTGACACTGTTGATCACCCTTGTCTTAATACTCTCTTTCCTTTAGGTTTTTGTGTTCTTTCCTGGTTCTCCTCCCCTTGGTCTGATCAATCCTCCTCTATCTCCTTTCCTTATCTTCATCCTGGTTGTACCTATTAACCATGGGTGTCCTTCAAGGCTCTGCATGGGCCCTCTTCCCTTGTCCCTCTATCTATTTTACTTGGTGATCTCATCAGCTCCCCTGGATTTTATTATTCTCTCTATGCCAATGATACTCAAGGCTATTTATCTAGCCTTGATCTCTATTTTCTCATTTCCAACTGCCTTTTGGACATATTAAACTGGATGTTGTGTACACATCTTAAACTCAACATATCAAAAAATGAGCTCATTATCCTTTCCCCTAAACTCTGCACTCTGGCTAGCTTGCCTCTTATTGCCCAAGGTACCATGACTCTTCCTATCACCCAGGCTCACAACCTAGGTGTTATCCTTGGCTTCTTACTCTTTCATATACAATATACCATCAGTTGCCAACAACTATTGATCCCACTTTTATGACATCTTTATTATTTGTCCCCTTCTTTACTCTGACACTGCTACTATGCTGGTGCAGTCCTTTATCACCTCATGCCTAGACTATTACAATACTATGCTGCTTGGTCTCTCTGACTCAAGTCTCTCCCTACTCCAGTCTACTTCCACTTAGCTGTCAAATTGATTTTCCTAAAGCACAGATTTGACTATGTTACCCTCTTTCCCCATTCACTAAACTCTAGTGTTTCCCTATTACCTCCAGGATCAAATGGGAAATTATTTAGGGCTTTTAAAAATCTGTAACCTTCCCCTTTCTGAGCTTTGTTGTTCTCTTATACTTTTCCCCTCTCCATACAGTGACACTAGCCTCCTTTTATTTCATCTTAAAAAAAACCCCAAACCACCCTACTTCCTGACTCAATGCATTTTCGGTGGCTGTCCTCCATGTCTGGTATTCTTTCTCTCCTCATCTCTGCCTCTTGGTGTTCCTTGGCTTTCTACAAGTCTCAGCTAAAATCCCACCTTCTACTATAACCTTTTTGATGTTGAAGCCTTCCTTTGAGATTCTCTTCAAATTATACTGTACACATCTTGTTCTTAGGTAACTATCTGCATATAGTCTACACCATTAGAAGAGTTCCTTGAGATCAGGAACTGTTTTTACCTTTCTTTGTATATCTCTAACACTTAGTACAAATGCCTGGCACAAAGTAGGTGCTTATTAAATGCTCATTTATTTGTCAACTATTGCTATTTTAAGGGTTCCTAAACTGTTAAATAGGAGTGATGAAAATGAACACCTTTGCTTAACAAATGTATTTAATGAGATTGTCTCTAGTGGTTCTTTTTTTTTTTTCATTTCGCTTTTATTTGCACTCTAATGTCATATTTACTCCCATGCCATAAGCTTTTGTTTCTTCAGTTTCTTCTGGGATATCTTTTTCTTTTGAGCAACCTCCTCTTCTGGTTTAGGAACAATTTGTTCCTTTTCAGTAAGAATCATCTCAATATGGCAAGGAGAACTCATGTATGGGTTGATTCAACCATGAGTCCTTGTAAGTACGCCGTCACATTTTGGGAGCCTTTTTAACTTGGATATGCTCAATGACAAGAGAATCCACATCCAAACCCTTTAGTTCTGCATTACTCTCTGCATTTTTAAGCATATGCAGCAAGAATTCAGCACTCTTTTTGGGCCACCGACCCTGTGTCTAACCCCATGGCTTAGCCTGGGCACACCTGCCAACTCCACCATTATACTGACGGAACGGAACACATTGTTTCTTCAATGTGACATCTTTCAAATACTTAGTAGCTTTTCGGATATGCATGCCCTTGATAGCCTGGGCTGTTTCATGGGTGTTCTTGAAGTGGACCTGGAGATTTGAACCCCTTGGCTTGCATGATTTTGTGGAGTTCTCTGGATCAAGAGAGTACCTCACCATTTTAAGTGATTACCTACGACAGCTTACGGGAAGAGGAAGAGCAAAGGCTTTCGGGAGACTTGATGAAAACTTAGGTATCTCGCGAGAATTCTAGTTCCCCGTCTCTAGTGGTTCTTGAGTGTATATGATGTTAGCTCATGACTTTAGAGATACATTTTATCATAATGAAAAGATCTTTCTATTCTAATATCTAAACTTAAAAGAAGCTTATATTTTAATAAAAAACTTTTAGTGAATTTTATAGCATGGTCGTGTGACTTTTATTTTTCTCTTAATGGGATTTCTTATATTGATTATTTTCCTAGTATTAAGTTAGCTTTTCATTCCATTTAGCTATGTTGCTTACTCATGCTGGATATTTAAGAAATATATTTTCAAGTATTTTGTTTTGAATTTTTGTACCAATATTCATTAAACATATTGGTCTATGGTATTTTTCTCTCTCTCAGCTTTATCTTTGCCTATTTGCCTAATCAAAAGATTTGGGTAGCCACCATCATTCTTTATGTTTTAAAGCAGTTTTTGGAGTATAAGAATTACATTTATTTTAAACATTTGATAGGACCTATTTAGGCCCAGTGTCTTTTTGCAGGACAGCTCTTTAATGACTTAATTTTTCTTGCTATTGGCATAGTATTGATCACAACTACTTCTTATTTTTTAGACACTTCCACAAAATTAATTATCTTTGGACCACAGAAAAGAAAAAGGCAAACATAGAAAAGCGAGGTTTTCTGCACTATATCTATCTATCTCTATCTATCTATCTATCTATAAACCAGAATGGTAAAACTAGTAAAAAATTATGATGTAATTAAAATGACATAGGCCCTTTAGAAACTTTTAAGTATTAAATAATTTCTGTGGGAAAGAAGAAATTGTAAATAATAATAATAATAGTAGATTACATCAAATATAATGACAGTAGAGATATTATATGACAAATCTACAACAAATAACACAAAGGCAAATGGATAGCTATGAATGCCTCCATCATTAAGAAGGTAGAAAAAAGGAACCTATTGAATTCATACCTTAAATACCTACAAAATAATGAACCAATGAAGTGTATACACACACACACACACACACACACACACACACACAGATATAACCAAGATCAGGACAGAAATCAATAAAACAGAAATGTCTCAAGTGGAAGTGTCTCAAACACTGAAAAATAAAGATTTTTTTTTGTTTGCTCCATTGTATCCTCTAAATAGATGTAATTTGTTTGAAATTGTTTAGCTTTATAATTTATTATTTATCTTTAAAATTTTTCAAGTGCTGTTAGTAAATGCTGGCTATTAAAATCTGCTAATATTATTTTTAAATCTTTTTTCTTGCATTGAGCTGAGGATCTCCTTTATGAATTTTGATGCAATACTAGATGCCTATGAAAGTAAGACTAATGAACTCTCATTCTCTAAAGAAACATTTGTCATATGGCCTGGCTTTATCTCATTTGCTACTTTCTGACATTAATTCAACTCTCCTTAATACTATTAGTGCCCCTTCTGTTATTTGTGATTTAGCAACAATATAATAAATTGTAGACCAATATTTCATTCCAAGATATATGGATATTTTTCTACTAAATAGATTTCCTGACAGTAGCATATTGTAGGTTCTATTTAAAAACAAAAAATCCATTCTGAGACTCTTTTATCTTTTATTGCAGAGTTTAGCCCATTTACATTTAGCATCACAATTGTTAGGCTTGTCTTTAAATATTTTATTAGAAGCAAATACAGACCTTTTGTTCTTGCAGTTGCTATTAGTAACCAAAAACTTGGCAAAACCACTCTAAACAAAGTTCTTCTCTTGTATTAATAACTATGTAGGCTAATTGAATTTGGATTTCATAATCAAAGATAAGAGCTTTGCTTTCAGATTACGTTGCCTTTCTCTACTTCCTCACATTTTTCTCTCCCCTTTTCTGCTTTTCTGAAACATTTCTGAAACCTTTAGTAATTTATCTTACATAGTGCTTTCAAGCAGAGTTTCTTAAACCTTGGGTCTTGACCCCATATGGGATCATGAAAAATTTGGCAATAGTAAAAAGTTTCCAAACATGTAGTAATCAAAAATTTAAAAAATCAGACACATAATGGATCTTAGGTGTTTCTGGTAGTGCTTGCCATATTGCATTGTGTGACATGGTTCTGAACACTAAGCATGCACACTTTGCATTGTGCATGCCCTCAGGTGTATAACACCAACCAATGCTGCTGAAAAGCAAAAAGGGGTCCTGAGTGGAAAATTTTTAAGAACCCTTGCTTTAAGGGATCCCATATTTTGTTAATAACATTTTGTCTTGGTTATTTTAAATATTTATTCTTCTTTTTCTTGAAGGCTTATTTGTTGTTTAAAGGCTTCCTTGAAGTTGGTATGTCTCCCTGTAAATTTTTCAAAGTAGTTTGCTTCTCAAGTATCCAATTTCTTTTATTCATAGAGCAGGCTGAATATTTCTGGGGAAACAAATCTGGGTTCATAGTATCTGCTTCTTAATTTTGCTATTACTGTATTCTAGTTTCTGTGCTTTTACCTTTTCTTCTATAAGAGTCTCCTGTGATCCTAGTTACTGATTTCTGGTAAGTGATTTCTGCTTTTGCCAGCTTATAATATTTTCCCCTTATCACTGTTGTGTTGAAATTTAAATATGGCATATTTATGCATGCTAAATCTTGGATTTTCCCTCACTGCCCTGTGGACTTTGCTCTATATCATCTAGCCTTCATTTGAATACTTCCAATGATGAGTTACCCAATATCTTTTGTGACAGCTTACTCTACTTCTGGTCAGAAAGTTTTTCCTTACATTGAAGTAAAATCTACTCCATGACTATTTAAAAAAATTTGTATTTTATTTCCCCCAGTTCCATGTAAAAACAATCTTTAACATTCATTTTTAAAATCTTAAGTTCCAGATTCTCTCCTTTCTTCCCTTCCCACTCACCATTGAGAAGGCAAGTGATTCAATATAGGTTATACACGTATAGTCAAGCAAAATATTTCCATAATAGGCACATTGTGAAAGAAAATATAGACCAAAAAAAAGCCCTTAAGAAAAATAAAGTAAAAAAAAAAGTGCATTTTAATCTGTATTCAGACACTATCATTCCTTTCTCTGGGGATGGATACCATTTTTCATCTGAAGTCCTTTAGAATGATCTTGGATCCTTGTATTGCTGAGAATAGCTAGGTCATTCACAGCTGATCATCTGAAAATATTGCTGTTACTTTGTACACAGTATATTTCACTTTGCATCAGCCCATGCAAAACTTTCCTTCAACCTGCTCATTATTTCTTATAGCACAATAGTATTTCATTATAATTACATGCCATAATTTGCTCAGTCATTCTCCATTTGATGGACATACCCTCAATTTCCTATTCTTTTTCTCCATAAAAGATCTGCTATAAGTATTTTTGTACACATAGGTCCTTTTCCTTTTTGTTTTTATCTCTTTTTGGATATAGATGTAGTAGTGGTATTGCTAGGTCAAAATATGCATGGTTTTATAGCACTTTGGGCATAGTTTCAAATTACTCTACAAAATAGTTGCATCTGTTCACAACTCTACCAACAGTGTTTTAATATCTCTTTTTCCCCATATTTCCTCTACTATTTGTCATTTTCCTTTTCTGCCCTATTATCCAATTGAGTAAATATGAGTTAGTACTTCAGAATTATTTTAATTTGCATTTCTCCAATCAATAGTGTTAGAGAATTTTTCATATGGCTATAGATAGCTTTGATTGCTTCATCTGAAAACTGTATCTTTTGACCATTTATCAATTGGGGAATGGCTCTTTTAAAGAAAAATTGACTCAGTTCTCTATATGTTTGAGAAATGAGACCTTTATGAGAGAAACTTACTTCAAATTTTTTTCAGTTACTATTGCTAACTCTATTTCCCTCTATCCTATTTCCCCTACTTATTCTAATCTCTCTCTCCTTTCACCATGTCCCTCCTCAGAAGCGTTTTCCTTCCACCTCTCCCCCAATCTGCCCTCCCTTCTTATCATCCCCTGCCCTTCTCTTATTCCATTTACTCTTTTACCTTCTTATAGGATAAGATAGATTTCTGTACCCAATTGAGCATGTATGTTATTCCCTCTTTGAACCAGCTCTGATGAGAGTAAAACTCACTCACCACCCCCCCCATCTCCCTTATCTTTCCCTCCACTATAAAAGTTTTTTCTTGCCTCTTTTATCTGAGATATTTTACCCCATTCTCTTTCCCTTTCTCCCAGTTCATTCCTCTTGCCCAATTTTATTTTTTTTGATATCATCCCTTCATATTCAACTCACATCTGTGACCTCTGTCTATATATACTCCTTCTAACTGCTCTAATAAGGAGAAAGTTCTTATGAGTTACAAGTATCATCTTCCCATGTAGGAATGTAAACAGTTTAACCTCATTAAGTCTCTTACGATTTCTCTTTCCTGTTAACCTTTTTATTCTTCTCTTGAGTCTTGTATTTATTTAAAAGTAAAATTTTCACAAGAAAATCAAGAATTTTCATCAAGAATGCTTGAAAGTTCTCTATTTCATTGAATGTCTATTTCCCCCTGAAGGATTATACTCAGTTTTTCTGGGTATGTAATTCTTGATTGTAATCCTGGTTCCTTTCCCCCTGAAATATAATATTCTAAGCCAGCGGTTCTCAACCTGTGGGTTATGTTCAATTTGTAACAATGAAAATACATCCTGCATATCAGATATTTACATTACGATTCATAACAGTAGCAAAATTACAGTCATGAAGTAGCAACGAAAATAATTATATGGTTGGGGGTCACCACAACATGAGGAACTGTATTAAAGGGTTAGGGCATTAGGAAGGTTGAGAACCACTGTTCTAAGCCCTCTGATCCTTTAATGTTGAAATTGCTAAATCTTGTGTTCTGATTGTGGCTCCATGATGCCTGAATTATTTCTTTATGGAGGTTTGCAACATTTTTTCCTTGACCTGGGAGCTTTGGAATTTGGCTATAATGTTCCTGGGAGTTTTCATTTTGGGATTTTCTTCAGGAGGTGACTAGTGGATTCTTTCAATTTCTATTTTACCCTCTGGTTCAAGAACATCAGGATGGTTTTCCTTAATAATTCCTTGAAAGATGATGTATTTAGGCTCTTTTTTTGATCATGGCTTTCAGGCAGTTCACTGATTTTAAAATTATCTCTCCTGAATCTATTTTCCAGGTCAGTTGTTTTTCCAGTGAGATATTTCACAGTGTCTTCTATTTTTTCATTCTTTTGGTTTTGTCTTATAATTTCTTGATTTCTCATAGAGTCATTAACTTCCTTTTGCTCTATACTAATTGTTAAGACATTATTTTCTTTAACGAGCCTTTGCACCTCCTTTTAGATTTGGCCAATTCTGCTTTTTAAAAGGTCTTTTTTCTTAAGTGATTTTTTTGTGCCTCTTTTTCCATTTGGCCTATTCTGCTTTTTAAGGCATTCTTCTCCTCCTTAGCTTTTTGTACCTCTTTTACCATTTGGCTTAGTCTGTTTTATAAGGTGGTATTTTCTTCAGTATTTTTTTGTGTCTCCTTTACCAAGCTGTTGACTCATTTTTCACGATTTTCTTGTGTTATTCTCATTTCTTTCCCAATTTTTCCTCTACCTTTTATCTGATTTTGAAAATCCTTTTTGAGGTCTTAGACCAATTCATATTTTTCTTGGAGGCTTTGGCTGTGGGAGCTTTGACTTTGTTGTCTTCTTCTGAGTGTGTGTTTTGATCTTCCTTGTCACCATAGTAACTTTCTATGGTCAGAATTTTTTTCTGTTGTTTGCTCATTTCCCCAGACTATTACTTGACTTTTAATTCTTTGCTAAAGTAAGGCTCTGCTTCCAGGGTGGAAGGAGCACTGTCCCAAACTTTAGGGATTTTGTGCGACTGTTTTCAGTGATACTTCTAGGGACCTATAAGTTTTCAGTTCTTCCAAAGTGTTATGATCTAAGGAGAGGTGTTTACCACTCTCCTGGCCTTACTCTGGTCTGTGAGCAACCACAGGCACTCTTTTTTTGTCCGGAAACTGAGAGTAGGGCCCCTGATCTATGTGGCTGCTTAGTGCTCCTCCTTTCCTTGGGACTGCCACCCTGGACTGAGACCTGGATCTGAGTATAGGCAAAGCAACAGAGTCCTGCCTCAGTGCCAGCAAAGAGACCCCCTGAAATCTTCTTTTCAGTTGTTCAACCCCCTTACTATCTATGTGCAAGAAACTCCACTGCCATTGCTGATTCATTGACTCCCAAGGCCTGCTTCTGGTTTGCTGGGGCCAGGGTTGTGTTGGCACAGCCTGCACTGGATTGTATTCAACTCTCACCCAGGTGTGATAGACCTTTTCTGCTAAGCTTCTAAGTTGTCTTTGGCATCAATGGGCAGAGAGGTCTGGAAACTGCCGCTGCTGCCACTGATTCAGTCACCCTGAGACCTGCTTCTGGTTTGCTGAGGCTCAGTCTGCACTGGTGTGGCCCCGTGCTGGATTGTGCTCCTCTCTCACCTTGATGCAACAGACCTTTCTTGATAAGCTTTTCAGTTGTCTTGGACTGGAAAATTGTTTTATTCCATCTTTTTTTGAGTTCTGCTGCTCTAAAATTTGTTTAGAGTCATTATTTAAAAGTAATTGGAGGGATTTGGGGGAGACCTTAGGTGAGTCCCTGCCCTTACTCTGTCTTCTTAGCTCCACCTCCTACCACTATGACTTCTAACCATGATTACTACTTTTTGATGCCATGTAGAATATATTTAATCAATCTTCTGTAAATCACCAATCAACCAATCCTTTGCCTTCTATGTTCCAGGCGATGAGTTAGGACCTAGGGATACAAAGGCAGGAGCAAGATAGTTCTTGCTCTAAGAGAATTTACAATTTGGTTGAGGGGGACTGACTACACATATAGAGGTATATTTAGAAGATACAAAAATAGTTACAAGATAATTTTTTGGGGAAAGGCACTAGGAACCAGGGGAACAAGGGAGGGCTTCACGTATAAGGTAGCCCCTAAGTTGAGCCTTGAAAAGAAACCACAGATTCTAAGAGGGGGAGGTGAGGAATATATTCAGGTCATTGGGGACAACTACTATAAAAGTATGCAGACAGATAATGAAGTGTCATTTGTGAGGAATAGTCAAAAGGCCAGCTTGGCTGAGCTATAGTTTGCATGATAGGGAATAATATGTTTTCAGACTGAAAAGGTAGGTTGGGACAAGGTCATGAAATGCTTCAAATGCCAAAACAAAGTTGTTTATATTTAGTCTTCTGGATAATAGGAAGGAACTGGAGTTTATTGAGCATTGCCAGACCTGCTCTTTGGGGAACCCACTTTGGCAGCTATGTGAAGGATGCATTGTAGAGGGGGGAGATTTGAAGCAGGGAGACCAATTTGAAGGTCATTGTAATCGTCCAAGTAAGAGGGGATGAGGGCTTAGGTAAGGCTGATGGCTGTGTCAAAGAAGAGAAGGAGACCTACATGAGAGATGCTGAGGTATAAACAAGACCTGGCATTGGATATGTCCACTGCAAAAGATCATGGAGCTGAGGATAACATAGAACTTGCAAACTTACTAGAAGGAAAATAATTCTCTGAAGACATATAGAAGAGTTAGAAAGGGGGTGGATTTTCTGGGTAAAATAAAGAATTCTGAATTGGATCTGTTGAGTTTTAGATGCTTGTAGGATATCTATTTTGAAATGTCCAATAAGCAGTTGGTAATGTAGGACTGTGTTAGGTCAGCTAGGTGGTGCTGTGGATAGAGTCAGGAAATCTGAGTTCAAATCTGAGTTCAGACACTTACTAGCCATGTGACCCTGGGCAAATTATTTAACCCTATTTACCTCAGTTCCTCATCTGTAAAATGGGAATACACTACAGAAGGGAAATGATAAATCATTCCAGTTTCTTTGCCAAGAAAACCCCATGGACAAGTCCAGGGGGGTCACAAAGAGTTGGACACAACTGAATGACTAAACAGCAACAATGTAGTATTGCAGCTCAGAAAAGAAATGGCACTGGGATGTATGGCTCTGGGAATCACCAGCATAGAAACCCAAGAAGTAAAGAAGGCTTCAGACAGAGCTTTGGGGTACAGTGAGAATGAGAGAGAGAGTGAGAGAGACAGAGAGAGACAGAGACAGAGAGAGACAGAGACAGAGAGAGACAGAGAGAGAGAGATGCAGTGGGTGATGACAACTGGTCAGATAGTCAGACAGAGAACTAGGGGAGAGCAGTATCACAAAAGCCCAGAGAAGAGGGAGTATCTAAGAGCAGGTTGTCATTAATAGTGTCAAATACAATAGAGAAATCAAACAGGATCAAGTTGAAAAAAATCACTGTTGCTTGTTGTTGTTGTTTCATTTTTGGTAATGTTCAACTCTTCCTGACCCCATTTGGGATTTCTTGGCAAAGATACTGGAATGGTTTGCCATTTCTTTCTCCAGCTCATTTTGCCCAGGGTCACACAGCTAGTAAATATCTGAGACTGGATTTGAACTCAGGAAGATGAGTCTTCCTGACTCCAGGCCTGATTCTCTATCCACTGTACTAACTAAACTGACTGAAAAACTCATTAGATTTCATAATTAAGAGTTCATTGATAACATCAGAGAGTTCAGATTTTGTCTATAAAATAAATTTTGTCTCTAATAACTTGATAAGGGGATGGAAGGGTCTAATGAAAGTCTTTTTCTTAATGAAGATGATTCAGCAATTTGGGGGGCAGGGAAGGAGTCAGTTGATAGAGACAGAAGATTAAATAGAGATGGGGGATTCATGTGGGGCAATCTTCTGGAGAAGACAGGAAGTGATGTCATCAAGGGTGAATGTAGAGGGCTGGCCTTAGTAAAAAGAAGGGCCACTTCTTTATTTGACAAGAATCATGGAGGAGAGAATGGGGGATAATGTCAAGGGATTGTGTGATGTAAAGAAGGAGAGAAGAGGGAACTCACAGTGAATAGTCTCGGTCTTCTCAGTAGAGTATGAAGCAAGTTTTTCCACTGTGAAAGTGGGAAGAGGGTTGGTGAGGGAGGCTCCAAGTGAAAAGAGAAGGTTTGGAATGGTCACTGTGTAGAGAATCACTTAGGGAGGAGTCAAAGGGTTGCTATGCTGCTAAGAGGTACCATTGAAATCACATAACAAGTTTGTAGTAGACTCAGTTGACATGTTTTTATAAGTTCTTTCAGAATCATTTAGCAGCACGTGAAGATGAGGGGAAGAGACAATGGTGAGAATAATTCAGACTTAGAGTTGGCAAGACAGGGAACAGGGAATCAAAAGTAGAAGACAGTCTTGTTAAAGGGTCAAGTTTGTGGAGGAAGGAAAGTGAAGCCAGAACAGACCTGATGGCCTGGGAAGTATTGACAAGTGGAGGGGTAAGTAGTCATGAGAGGATGAAGATATAAGAGGAGTAAGGTATAGGGAAAGTGGAATGATAGGAAGTAAGGATCAGATACAGGAATTTCAGAATTTGTGTCTTGGGAGTAGAACAATTGTGGGTGATGACAAGATCCAAGGATGAGTATGATCACCCTCATGTATAGATTAGATAGAATGAAGAAGCAGATCATAAGAGCTGGGTATATTGCAGAAAATTTCAAGGAATATTAACATATATTTTCAAGTTCTCTAATATAAGAATAAGAGTTGAAATAGAAAGCTAGATGTGGAGCCAAATGCTGAACTTCTTGAGAAAAGAGGAAAGGAAATGGGAATAAGTATTTATATGCGCCAGGTACTGTTCTAAGCACTTTTACAAATATTATCTCATTTGATCCTCACAACAACTCAGGGAAGTAGGTACTATTAACATTCCCATTTTACAGTTGAGAAACTTGAGGCAGACAGAGGGTAAGAGACTTGTCCAAGAATACACAATTATATTAAATGTCCAAGACTGAATTTACTTCAGGTCTTCCTGAGTCTAGGTATCCACTGCACCACTTAGCTGTGAGAGTGTTCTGGAATTCATTATATAATAGTCAACAGTGCCTGGATTCCATGATAAATATGGAGAGTGAGCCTCAAAGAGGGAAAGGTGGCAGAGTGTTAATGGCAGAAGGAGGCTGAAAAAAAAAACAACACCAGTGCAAGCAAGGGCGAGGCTAGTTTCCCCTCTAGGAACATTATGTTGAGGAGTGTGAGAGAAAGCACAAACAGGACTAAAAGAGATGGCCAAGAGTGCAGCATCACCTGGGGACAGTCAGGTCTCAGTGAGTGCTAAGAGACAGGAGGCCTAAAATGAAGTGATCTGTTAATTATGGAATAGATGTGCCATAGGACACAGAAGAGGGGAGAAGGGGTGAGAATTGGAGTGGACAGGGTTGAGGTGAATAGGGATGAAAGAATGGGCAAGAGGAATTGGGGAGGGGGACTATTTACTCTTAGTCCATCGGAGATTCAAATTCCCTGAGAATGGGAGAGTAAGAAGGATTGAGAGTTTGCCAGCCACAGAAGAGGAGTCAGGCAGAGCAGCGAGTAGGTGAGAACAATGCTGTTGAGGCTGGCAGCTCAGTAGAATATTCTCCTTGATGCTGCCTTGGGGATCACACAGGTTCTGTCATGATGGTCATGTGGGGATATGGTAGTCCCAATATCTACCCAGGTTTTGCCTTCCCCCTCTCCCTCTCACATTGATTAGGAAAAGCGAACAAACCTAGGATTTGATTAGGTTGGGTGTAGAGCCAGGCACATCTTCCTCGTGGCCTCTGACTGTGTTGATGTGGCTTTCCCCTGATCACCTGGGGTCATAAAACATCCCACTCACTTGCATGGGGCTGACACCTCTCTGATATCACAGATGCCAGAAGACCACTCAAGTCATCACACCCTGTACTGCTAACCAGACATGTTTCCATACGGAGACAAGGGTGAGTTGCTTTTATAGATGTTATATACTACTATATTCTTGTTTGAATATCCTTGCTCTGTTAGGGTTAATTGAACCCCCTTTTGTTAGCTGTTCAATGACTTATGAGTGTTTTATTCAGCCCAATATTGAACTTGAACTAACAGGGTACCAGTGTCAGGTTGGTCACCTCCATGTTGTGGTGTCAGTCATATGTCAGCCAATTAAATACTTTAAGACAACTGTCAGGTCTCTCCCAAGTCTTTCTCCTTCTAAACATTTCCAATCTCTTCAACTGTTATTTCTGTAATATGGTCCCACTCTTCTCACTAGCCTTCTGGCTGCACTCTTCTTGACTTCTCCATCATACCTCAGAAACCTCTTCATCCTGGAAGACCACTTCAACCCCTCATCAGTATCCTATGCCTTTGGGGCCCCTCCCTTGGATTGGAGGGCAAAGACCATCTTCTAGAACCTCCATTAAAGGAGGGCACCTAGACCTTCATTTCCCACCCTCTTGCACTCCTATGGACTTTTCCATCATGTTTCATGCTCACTACCTTCCCTCTCCGGCCCCACCCCTTTCAGTTTCCTGCTATATGTAGTTTTCTCCCATTAGAATGTAAACTCCTTGAGGGAAGGGACTATCCTTTTGCTTTTCCTTGTATTCCCAGTGCTTAGCACAGTGTCTGGCATATAGAGGTGCTTAATAAATGTTTATTGACTCATTGACTCACTAATGGACTATTCCAGTCAACCACCTTTAGATGTATTCGAGTTTGCCAGGTATCTTCCTGAGTCAGATTTTTTCTTCTCTACCTAGGACTGCTGATTGGTTGCTAGTTCTACATTTTCCCCTACCACATGAGGTCTATGGGCTCTCTCTCCTGCTATATAAATGCTCATTCCACCACTTCCCTCCATGTGGGCTTATAAATACTGGAGTCCCATTTCTCTCTCCTACTATTTTTCATACCTTTTTAGACTAAGAGGTCAGAGGCATATTTTTGAAGGCAACTATTAATAACTTTGCTACAGTAATGAAGATGATGTTGGCATAAGCTATATATATATATGTATATACATACATACATATATGTTTTTTATATATATACACACATACATATTTATTTATAGGTCATGTGTTTTAGTGATTAGGAAATCAAGGAAAAATTGATATAGGCACATGGAATAGATATCAATTTATAAATAAATGCTTCCTTTGTCTGCCTTGACCTCTGTAGCATTTGATATTCAGGGAAGCCATTTGGCATAATGAAGAGAGCATTGGATTTGAAGTCAGAAAGATCTGGGTCTGAATCTCACCTCAGCTGTGTAACCCTGGACATACTACTTAACTCTTCTTGGCCTCATTTTCCTCAGCTATAAAATGGGGATAGCACATCTCACAATATTTTTGTGTTATAAATGAGGTGTTTTGTGGCTGCTAAGGCATTATGTAAACATGCGCTGTTATTTTATTGGCCTCTTCTCTGAGATTCTGTCCAGCACCTCTCTTTGCCTTCTGGCCATCTTTAGCTGGGTGACCTGTAGTCACCTTAGATTCAACATGTCTAAAAGAAAATTATATTTCAGCCAAATCTAGCTCCCTCTGGGGCCTGCCTGTTTCTGTTCTTGCCTATTCCTCTATCATTCAGTCATCCAGCCTTGAAATCCCCTTTCTCTGATTTCCTTCACCAGTCACATCCCATCAGTCATCAGATTCTGTCTACTTTTACTCTATAATACTTTTCATATCTGTGCACACTTCCCTTCTTTTCCATTGCTACCATCTTTTCATACTGCCATATGAGTCTAGGCCTCACTGCCTCTCCCCTGAACCAGTGCTTTGGTTTCTTAACTTGTCTCCCTGCCCTATCTAAGCCATAGATTTAGAGCTACAAAGAACCTTAGCGATCATCTGCTCCTTTCTTCGCATTTTATAGAGAGGTTAAGTGATATGTCCAGGGTTACACAGGTGGAAGGTGACACTCTTGGTATCTGAACTTTGATCTTTTATCTATAATTGCAGATCTCTTCCTACTATACCACACCTATTTTAATGTTTCCTAAGTACCAATGCCACCTCAGTCTAATTAAAAAACCGATTATGCAAAACATGTCCCTAGTCCCTTTAATTCTTCCCAAAGGTCTAACAGGAAACCTGTGGGCTTGAGGCCACTCTAGGTCCTCAAGTGTGGCCCTTTGACCAAATCCAAACTTCACAGAACAAATCCCCTTAATAAAAGGATTTGTTCTATAAAACTTGGACTCAGTCAAAAGACCGTACCCAAGAACCTAGAAGGCCACATGTGGCTTCAGGGTCTCAGATCCCTACCCCTGGACCATAGAATAGATTCCTTGGCCTGGCATACCTATCCCTTCACAATCCTAAGGCTTTCCTACCTTACCTTCTACTATTTCTGATGGAAATCCTCTCCTTAAGTCAGCCTAGATTAACAATCCCTGGACCACTTACCTGATGTTACCTCTGTCTGTATTACCTTTCTCTACCCTTCCATTTAAGCTCTACCTTCTTTTCAAGGACCAGCTTAAGACTAGACTGAAAATTCCTGCAGTGAAAGGACCATGCTTTAGGCATCTCTGTGTTCTGGGTAGGGCCTAGTGTAGAGCTCACACACAGTACACGCTCAATAAATATTTGTTGTTGCTATTGATGCCGATGATGTTGATGCCGATGTTGATGATGATGATGATGATGACAGTACAGGTCTGATTAGGTATCATTTCTCTCAAGTTCTTCAGTGGATTATAGTGCTTCAAGATTAACATTCCATCTCCTCATTTTGGTATTTTGAAGCCTTTTCAGTAATACTACATTCATACACTATAATTTGTTTCCCTCTCACCCAATCGATGAGCATCTACTATGTTAACAATTCTTTGGTACCACAAAAAGTGAATATTTTAGTGTACATAGGACCTTGTTGGGGGTTTGTGCCTAGCAATGGGATCTCTGCTTCAAAGAGAATGGACAGTCTCATCATTTTAAAAATTTCAAGTTGCCTTTCAGAATGTTTGGACCAATTTACAGTTCTGACGGTGGATCAATATGCCCGAATTCTCAGAGCTTCTAGAACATCAACTATTTCTTTTGTCATTGTTTCCTTTTTTTTTTTTTTGGCATGAGGTAAAACTTCAGAGTTGTTTTGAATTGCGTTTCTCTTATCATTAGTGAATTAGAGCTGTCTTTCATATAGTTGTTAATAGCTTACAATTATTCTTTTGATAGCTGATTGTGTAATTTGGCTACATCCATTGGGAAATAGTTCTGGCCTTATATATTTGTGTTGATTTCCCATTTATCTTGGATATCAAGCCCTTGCCAGAGATGTTTGATATAAAGACTTTTCCCCCCTTAATTTCCATTTTCCCTTCTTATTGTAGTTATAATAACGTAAATGATTGTTGAGTTCAGGCAATTGAAAAAATGTATTTTAACTTTTGTGACTCTAGCACTTGTCTAGCTAAGAATGTGTTAGCCTTCCACCACAGTAGCTGTGAAAATTACCTGATTTTATTCCTTTCTACTTTTTTTTTCAGTTGTATGACCTTTTATATTCAGCGCACATATCCATTTTGAGCTTATTCTGGCATGTACTGTAACTTTTGGGTCTAAACCTAATTTCTCTCAAAGAGAAATTAAAGTTTAAAAAATGGAAGGAATCTAGGATCCCAGACTTAGGGACGGCAAGGGCCTTGGATGCCACCTTGTCCAAGTCCCTTATTTTGCAGATAAGGCAAATGAGGCCTTGAGAGATGAAGTGACTTTTTCGAAGTCCTAAGTAGCAGAACCACAACGTGAACTCAAGTTCTTTGACTTTCCATCCATCAGTCTTTCCACTGCATCACAGTAGGGATATATTTCAGCCAGCCCAAAATGAACAGGGAGGAAGTACAGCCTGTGGCATGGGGGAAAGTAAGCAGTTATGGCGGGTAGTAGTGGGGGAAATGGTGCCACTGGTCATAATGGTGGCTGGTACAACCAGTGGGGAACTGCTTTTGTGGCTAATTGCCAGTTCTATGCAATAGTACTGTATTGATCTCTGTTGTTTTTCAAAGAATGAATCTCCAGACCAAGCAACTTGTGGGAAGGAGATAAGAAGTGAGCAATTTGCCTCACCTTGGTGGACAGGTGTCTGAGAGAGAGGCTTGGCCATTGGACCTGGTTGGTGTGGCATCCTAGGGTCATGTGAGAGAACAGTCTCTCTGATATCCAATGAAAATATTGATATTCTTTCTGGGGGGTGAAATTGGGCTCCTGGGATCTTGGCATTTGGGTCCCAGCCCTGGTAACCCAAATTTAGTTCCAGATCTAAAAGTGATTGAAGTTGCTGAAAATATTGGAGGCAACAGTGGCCTTAGACCTTTTCAGACTTGACTTCTTCCAGGATCCTTGCATCTAAAATATTTATTGCTTTTGTTTCAGAGCAAAAATGTATCTATTTCATGAAGTAGAAAAAAAAATGCATCATAAATTCAGCCTTGACTCATCTCTCTCTGTCAGGTTTCTGGACCATTATCCTGTTACAAGCTCATCCTTCACTTAACACCAACAGCAATGATAACAATAACAATCATGATAATGACAATATTTATATAGAACTGAAAATTTTGTATTATGTTTTCTCATTTTATTCCCAGAACAATCTTGTAAGGGAGCTATTACTATTATCCCCAAATCGATTTAGGATCATAGGATGCTGCCAGATTTAAAGCTGGGACAGACTTTTGAGGCCGTCAAGTCAGAGATCTTACCTCCTCATTTCATAGATGAGGAAATTGAGAATAAAAGAGTTTATGTGACTGGCAAAGGGTCACAAGGTCTATAAGTGAATAAGGCGGAATCTGAACCATCACCCTCGCATTCTCTCCCATGCTTAAGCCCTAGACAGACTACCCTCTCTGAAAATGTTGCTCGTTCTTCATTTTAAAAAATCATCAGGGTGATGTCATGACCTGTGTGTAAATATGACTGCAGTGGGGCAGAGTTGTCCAAAGTTGTCAGCCTTACTCTCTACGAGAGAGACTTACTACCAATAAGACCCCAAGACTGATTGCTGGTATCTTACCCACCCTGTCCTAACCACATATAGCAATAGTACTTTCCACATTTAGGGACCTTTGGTTACAAAGTACTTCATATGCCTGATCTTATTTAATTTTTCACTATATCCCTCTCTGGATGGTATTAAAATTGCCATTTTACAATTGAGGAAATCTCAGAGAAGGGAAATAACTCACCCCAGGTCACATAGCACATTAGTAGAAAAGTTACTGGGCAAGCCCCAGTACACTCACTCCAAGTTCAGGGCACTTCATACTATTCTTGGCAAGGTCTAGTGTCTCTGGCTCCCCCCCCCCTTTTTATAGAGTAAAAAATGTTTGGTTCTCTGCCCAGCATCAGACTCATGCCAGCCCACAGCAGTAGCAAATACCATCCCGAAATGCACCCTTAGCTTTTCTGCCATATTCTTTGCTCTTTTCTAATAAGTAGCCATGTCAGGAGGTGAAAACATTAAGAAGAGAAAAAGTAGAAATTATTTGTTAAAAACCACCTTCCCTACTATTAGGAACTAATCATTGTTGTTGCTTTGATTATCAAGGGGTGGAAAAGGGTTTAGGAGTTGGATACTTGTAGGCAAAATTAGGAAATAAAGATCCTTTGTGTTCATGTTTTCTCACTCTCCCTCTGCCAGTAATATGGCTCCCACTAGTACACCCTGCTTTCCCTGACACCACTTCCCCTCTCTAACTTTCCTTTGCCACTTTCCCCCCTACCCCATTCCTCCATTTAAAATCTTATATACTCTGATTCCAAATTATTGTTCTAGTCTTATTTCACATTACTTGTCATCAGGAATTAAAAATTGTAGCCAAAATAGACAACTAGTTGTTCCCCAAATTTATCTTGCCATTCTCATTTGTCTGAACTGATTCCCTCCCTTCCTCCCCAGTAATTCCTTGAATGTAATCTTTCCTGGTCTTTGCTTGTTAAGAAACTTGTCTTCCTTCAAAACTCAAATCAGAGGCTTCTTCTATGAAAACTTCCTGGATCTCCCTAGTTCTAATAGAAAGTTTTCTCTCCCTCTTCACATTTTCCTAGAGTAGTATCTCTATGTATATATGTCTCCTTTGCCCTTATCACACTTCTTTGTTATATTTATTGTGCTCATGTCATACATTCCTCAGTGGAATATAAAATCATTTTAGTGAAGGCATGGATGGTGCCATTTTTGTCTTTGAACCCTTAGCACCAAACCCAGTGCCTCGCATATAAGGTGTATAATACATGTTTGTTGAGCTGAATGGAACCATCTATTAACACTTACCAGTCTTGGTCCCATTCCCTCAGGTCTCTATCCTCACTTAATAAGAAAATGAGTTATATTGAGTCCTCTTCATGTATTCCTTCCAGGAAATATATTTGCATTTTCACTGGAGTTAATACCCAACCCAAAGGCAAGGCTCAACTGGGGGAATTATAGGAAGCCTGTGCGGGTAATGGTTTCATTCAGGTGCATTTTGGTGTTAGCTCGAATTGTACTCTATAAGAATCCACCATCTCTGCCTGCGTGAAAGGCTGGCCTAACTTGGGAGTCTGCTGGGGTGACTGACTGCACCCTCCTAGTATGATTTGAATGCTTGGAAGTGTCAGAGCTCTGGTGCAGTGACTGATGAGACATCTGCTCCTGATGGGCTATAACCAACAATTCATTACGGCAAAATGGACTTACCCTCATTAGCCCAGAAGCTCTGAGTTTAATGTGGCACTCTGCAATCTCCCAGACTTCGCTGCACACATTGAAGGAATGCATCACGTTTTTATGGAGCCTGGTGAATCCTGAACTTCAGGAGACAATGGAGATTTAGCATGCTTAGCGAATTAGTTGACATATTTACTCTTCATGAATAAGCCCATTTTGGAGACAAACACCTTCTTGTGGATTCATTATTAGAGATTAGTGCGCTTGGCTGCTCTGCCCAAGGGCACCATTCTCCTTGGGGAGCTGTTCTTCCCTTATCTTCCCTGTACTTGAGGTAGGAGGGCAGGTGAGTACTTTCTGAAGGCCCTGGGTGGAGATGTTTCCCGCTGGGACAGCTGTTGGCTAAACCTGAGCTGTGCAGCACAGGGGAACCTCCATGAAGTGGGCTAGATACTAGACACAAGTTTGCTGATTGTACATTCAGGTCTAGCTACTGATTGAGGACCAAACTATAACTAGCACAAGACAAACAGAGTTTAGTCCCAGAAGGCATTCTTCTTCTCTAGGAGGACATGTTTTTGACCTGCTGACATTCTCTGTTTTTGTCCTGAGTGAAAAAGTTCCTAATTATACCTTTAATTCAGCAAGGCAGCCTCCTCTTGCTCTGGTCATGGAGATGACTTCCTTTAAACATGCTGGTTTGGTTTCCCTTTGTAGCACCTTCCCTGCAAACCTTCTGAAAAATAATAAGAGCTTTTGTGAATTAGTTGGAACCAGGAATCAATTTATAGAATGTCTGAGATACACTCTCCAGTGAGTTCCAGAACCTGTGATTTTATGTTAAATTTGGAAAAAAGAGGCACAGACCACCAGTTTTCTGCATTCAGCATATGTATAGGAAATTATATATCCACTTGTCACACTTACACAAAATGACAGTAATTCCTCTACGGTTGCTCTTCTCCCATAGTAAAGTGCTTCCTGTCTTACTGTCTCCCCAATATAGAATCATTAACTTCTTAGACAAGTGATGCTCTCCAGAGTTCAGCCAGCCTCGCCTTCTGTCTCCAGAGAAGGAATAGTGCTAACTGACCTTGGAGGGATCAGCCTCCAAGCCTCCAGTTTTAAATAGTTTCAAGTTTTTTTAAAAAAATATTTATTTTTAGTTTTCAACTTTCATTTCCACAAGATTTTGAGTTACAATTTTTTCTCTCCCTGTCTTTCCCCTACACCCCACCACAAAATAGCAAGCCTACTGAATACCCCTTCTCCCAGTCTGTTCACTTTTATATCCTCCACCTTCACCCCTTTAACTTTCTAGTAGGGCAAAATGGGTTTCTATACCCCAGTACCTGTATATCTTATTTCCCAGTTGCATGTAAAAAACCAATTTCTAAACATACGTTTTTTAAAACTTTGAGTTCTGGATTTTTTCCCTTTCTCCCTCCTCACCCACCCCTACTGGGAAGATAAGTAATTCAATATAGATTGTACATGTGTAGTTACCCAAATCATTTCCATAGTAGTTATATTGTGGAAGACTAACTATGTTTCCTTCCATCCTATCCTGCCCCCTACTTACTCTATTTTCTCCTTTGACCCTATCCCTTTCCAAAAATGTTTGCTTCTAATTATCATCTCCCCCAATCTGCCCTCCCTTCTATCCTTCCCTCTCTTATCCCCTACCCCCTATTTTCCTGTAGGGTAAGATACCCAATTGAGTGTGTATGTTATTCCTTACTTAGGCCAAATTCAATGAGAATCAGGTTGTCCCATTCCCTTTTACCTTCCTGTTCTTCCCCTCCATTGTAACAGTTTTCTCTTGCCTCTTTTATATGAAATAATTTACCCTAATCTGTCACCCCCTTTCTTCTTCTCCCAATAAATTCCTCTCTCACCTCTTAATTTTATTTTTTGGAAATTATCCTTTCATATTCAACTCATCCTGTGCCTTCTATGTATATATGAACATAACCCTAACCCTAACCCTAACTCTAACCCTAACCCTAACCCTATACATACATACATATATATATACAACGTATGTATATATATATATATATATATATATATTCCCTTCAGTTATCCTCAAACTGAGAAAAGTCTTATGAGTAACAATTATCATTTTTCCATGTAAGAATGTAAATAGTTCAACTTTACTAAGTCCTTTATGATTTCTTTTTCCTGTTTACTGTCTCATGCTTCTCTTGCTTCTTGTATTTGAAA